>OU744451.1:1399325-2141579 GCA_916610825.1 Haliclystus octoradiatus
AGGGGTGGGGGGACCAGGACTACGGTAATTTTGTACCGTGGAACGTGAATATCTCTTACATCTTCAGTTGATCAGTTTAGTCGATGCCTGATCAGGACTGATCACATCGTGATCAAACTTTTGATATAAAAATTTTCAAAATTGGACGTGGTTAAAGGGGGTGGGGGGGCCAGGACTACAATAATTTTGTACCGTGGGACGTGAATATCTCTTTGATTTTCAATTGATCAGTTTAGCTATAGCCTGATCAGGACTTATCACATCGTGATCAAACTTTTGACATGAAAATTTTCGAAATTGGGCGTGGTTAAGTGGGGTGGGGGGCCAGGACTACGCTATAAATTGAGCCTAAAACGCAAATATTTCGTTGATCGTAATTTGATCAGCAATATAAATGCCTGATCAGTACTTATGACAGCGTGATCAAACTTTTGATATATAAATTATTGAATTTGGTGGGGTGGGGGCTGGTGTAGTCCTGGCCCCCCACAAGAAAATCGTTAATAACTGTAACGCTTTTGTTTGATCAGTCTTAAAAACACCTGATCACAACTGATCAACTACTGATCAAAGTATTTATCATATTTTGGACAAAATTTGAAGAGGTGGGGGGGGGCAGGACTACGCAGGTCACTTGTAGTTTTGGCCTACGCTGTCATGTGCCGTTGTGACGTTGGCCTTGTAACGAGACTTGAGGATAGGCATTTTTTGTCCAATGGGCAATTGTCTTTGTTGCGGCAGTTGCAAGTCCTTTTAGATTTAGTGCTGCTATTGTCACTTAGGACTTTATTGTTATGGCTTCTAATTATAGTTTCGACATTAGCCATACAGCTGTAGGATACCTTGACATTGTTTCTATTAAAAATTTTGTGGAGTCTATGTGGGCCTTCGGAAAGTGTTTGTCAATCATCGCTAAAAATTTATTTGCAATGTTGGTATCCACATTTTGGCTGAACGGCGGGTTAAACCAAATTATATTCCTTTTTCTGTTAATGGCCGGCGTTGTTGAAGGGATGCGTTGCTAGTAGGTGAACTCAGGGTTATGCCCGCTGGATTTCAATGCGGATACGTATGGGCCTTTACAATTATCGAAGACATCCTGATTGATGGATAGATCAGAGATTCTTTGACTTACTGCTATTGGTATCTGCTTGTTAATGCTCCGGGGATGATTAGATTCTGCGTTAATGTAGGACGGATGGTTATTTGGTTTTCTGTAAGGCTTGTAAGATCCATTACTCAAATCGAGGGTGTAGTGACTGTTATCTACGTCACAACTGTACTATAATTAGCGACATAAATATGTATTGCGAAATAGATAATTATCGACATGATGTAGTTGAAAGTAATTCATTACAACTTTACCAAGCAAAGCACCTATTTGAGTATATCTTCTCTATCTTTAACACTGCTACATTGGTGACCCCGCAAGAACATACAAATCAAATTATATTTTTAGCTTTTTAATATCAACAACAATTCGTCAACATGTCAGTTCCTTCAACATCAACAACAAACAACGTCGCTCCTGCTCCAATGTCTAGTTCAATTGCTGATCAACCAATCTCGTATATTCACGCTATTGCTCATAAATTACCTGCTTTCTGGCCAAACGATCCTGCTTTATGGTTTATGCAAGTAGAAGCCCATTTTGCAACCCATGGTACAAATGTCGATGCAACTAAGTATAATTACGTCGTTGCTGCATTAACACCATCAATTGCTAGCGAAGTCAGAGATATTATTGATTCTCCTCCTGCCGCTGATAAATACCACAAGCTAAAGCTGGCATTAATCGAGCGCACATCGCTCACCAACAACCAGCGTATCCATGCCTTGCTGGCGAACGAGCAACTCGGCGATAGAAAACCTACTCAATTGTATCGCCGTTTTCAACAACTACTCAATAAACACGACGAAATAGCTGATCCTCTTATCAAAGAACTTTATCTTCGTCGTTTACCAACTAGAGTTCGTGTTGCCCTAGCTACTTGTAAATCTCTTCCTTTGAGCGAACAAGCAACGTTGGCTGATGACATTACGACGATCCTGGTAGCCTGCGTCCAGACTAAAACGTTTCTGAAGGAATGTGTAAAGTCTGCGTAGCCGACCAAACAAAGCCGTTTTGCTGACACTGCACTAGACTTGCAAAAGCAATGACTCAATCCTATTGGTTAGCTTTGCTCACGTGATTTTAATTCAATGCAAACCAATCAGATTGTGGGTATCAGTCATGTGATAAACAAAAGTTGGGCCACATTTAGGAAGACTTTCGGATTTGGAAGGCAATCTCATTTGATGAAAATAGATACAACGCATTTTTGAGTGAGTTAAATCCAATCACAGTTATAGTTCGGTTAGACAATATACTATACAAATAACACACATTTCTACTCAATTTTTCTCTCGAATGAACTTCGTCTTTTTTCAACGATTTATTCCCAAGCTTGAGTGTTTTTTAATGTTTAACATGTAAACGTCATTTTCACTCACACAACTGAGACCGGAAATTAAGGTTTTTATAAGGCGGCGTCAGTCTAGTACAGTGTCAGCAAAACAGCTTTGTTCGGTCGGCTACGCAGACTTTACATTTTCCTTCAGAAAAGTTTTAGTCTGGACGCAGGCTACGATCCTGGCTACTGGCTTACATTCAGGGCCCGAAGTTCCTTTTAGATAGATAGATAGATAGATAGATAGATAGATATATATATTTCAACCACATAGAAGATAATTGATACAGGTGATAATTTTAAGTAATTACAATTGGTTGTATTCTATGGTTGCTGTAACCCTGTAAGCACTAATGCTTGTTTATTTAGGGCACAGTCTAATATAGGTAATATAGGTAACATTATTTATGGTTTGAAGTAAAAATGAGAGAAATCGATGTCAGCTGGAATTTTCAATCAGAGTCGCAAAAGCATAGAGTGGAAAATGATAGCTAGGAGTGTGCTGTAGTTAGAAGCAGTTGACATTATAATAAGCAGGATTTCCAAGCTTTGCAATGAATGATATTCATGGTACGAAATAAAATTAAAAATCTGATTAAAGTGATATGAGATTGAAAGAGTTGTTATAGGTGAGATAATTATGGGTGTTATTTTTGCGAAGGATATGCATTTGGAGGATGATAGGCTATTAATTTGTGTGTTTTATTGTAAATGAGAAAAATTGATGGGGTTTATGATTAATTTTATTACTTGTTTTGCTATATATATTGTTATTATTATTACTATTATTATTATCATTATTATTATTTCTATTATTCAATGTTTGACTATTTTTTTTTTCAATGAGCACTTTTGGCTGCTGATATGTTTGTTTACAGCATATGTAGCAACTTTTCAGTGTACATTCACTATAATATTTGGAAAGGATCATGGATTTTAAATGATTCACGAATCGTGCTCTCGAAATTGGAATTTCTGGTAGATTGACTACCTGATTCCAGATCGATGGAAATTTGTAAGCTGGTAAGTTTTTAAGGTAAGTAGAACGTGCAAAAGGTACTTCAAAAATATTATTTTGGACAAGTGTCAGCGGTTTCTGATTAATTTCCGGTTGATCCGCAAATTTCCGCAGTCCGTAATCCAGAAGTCCGCAACGCGATCCGCAACGGACTGGTCGACCTAGCAGCTGAAGTTGCAGCATTACGAAGAGAAGTCCAAGCACTAAAACAGTCTCCACGCACATCTTCTCCTGTTACTGATGGGCTTTGCTGGTATCACGCCCGTTTTGGTCAACGAGCTAATCGATGTAACAGCCCTTGTACCTGGTCGGGAAACGATCAAGCCAGCCGTTAATGACGACTACTGTGTCTGGCTCTTCCAGTCGTCTGCTATTTGTCCGTGACACTGCTACTGGCATCACATTTCTAATTGATACTGGTGCTGAAGTCAGTGTGTATCCAGCTAGTGTTCACGTCCGTCGTAACTGTCCTGCGCTGGAAACTCTCAAAGCTGCAAATGGTAGTCCAATACGAACATTTGGCACACAGTCCATTATTTTGCATCTTGCTCTGCCCACACCATTACCTTGGTCATTCCTTGTTGCTGAGATACAGCACCCGATCATTGGTGCTGACTTCCTTCGTCATTATGAACTCTTAGTCGACTTGAAGAACAATCAACTCATCAACGCTTCACAGTATTATCGTATTCCAGCTCAACTTTCAACTGTCATTTCTTCCACAATTCATCATGTTACTGCTGAAACTTCCCCATTTAACCAATTACTTAATGATTTTCCATCCATCACCCGTCCCTGCTATAAGGAAAATGGTATCCATCATCAGGTCAAACATTTCATTCCTACAACAGGTCCTCCTACATTCGCCAAACCTCGCCAACTTGCTCCAGATCGTCTAGCAGCTGCCCGGAAAGACTTTGATGTCATGCTGTCCCTTAGTATCATCCGTCCTTCATCTAGCAGTTAGGACTCTCCATTACATCTCGTTGCAAAAAAGTCTGGGGAGTGGCGTTCATGTGGTGACTATCGTGCTCTCAATAATGCAACCATTCCTGATAGATATCCAATTCCACACATCCAAGACGTTGCTGCCTCTCTTCGTGGTATGAAAATTTTTTCCAAGATCGATTTGGTACGTGCATATCATCAAATCCCTGTCGCGCCAGAGGACATTCAAAAGACTGCCGTTACCACCCCCTTTGGCCTCTTCGAATTCACAAGGATGCCCTTTGGACTATGTAATGCGGCCCAAACATTTCAACGGTTCATGGATGACGTCTGCCGCCCACTCAATGTTGTCCATGTCTATCTGGATGATATTCTCGTAGCTAGTCCAACCTTCGAACAACATCTAGTTGACTGTCGCAGCCTATTCACACGCCTGGCAGAGTATGGTTTAATCATCAATCCTACCAAGTACCAATTTGGTCAAACCACTCTCGACTTTCTTGGGTATAAGATTGATGTTGCTGGAATCAGCCCATTGCCTGACCGTTTCGCTGCTATTTCACAGTATCCAACCCCTACAGATCTTCGATCTCTACGTGAGTACCTTGGGTTGTTGAACTTCTATCGACGGTTCATCTCAAAGTGTGCCTCAATACTTCTTCCACTCTACCGTCTATGTGGAAAGCCAAAAAATTTGAACTGGACCGAAGATTGTGAATCCTCCTTCAAAGACAATAAAGATGCACTCGTAACGGCTACACTTCTTACATACCCTCAAGCTAACGCCAAAACCAGTATCACTACTGATGCATCTGATGTCGCTGTTGGTGCAGTCCTGGGGCAGTACATACAAGGGCAATGGCGCCCCCTCTGTTTCTTTTCACGCAAGCTTCGCCTTCAAGAAACTCGATACAGTGCTTTCGATAGAGAACTTCTTGCTGTTTATTTGGCCATCAAATATTTCCGCTATTTCGTGGAAGGGCGCCCATTTGATGTGTTTACTGATCATAAGCCTCTGACGTTTGCCCTCATTAACAAAACAAATCATCCAACACCTAGGCAGATCAGACACCTTGCTTTCATTTAAGAATTTACTTCACACATCAATCAGTGGAAAACACAACCTGGTGGCCGACGCCTTATCCAGAATATCTATCCAATCTGTTGCCGCAATAACATCTTCTGTCGACCTTTTTGATCTCGCAATAGCTCAAGCTGCTGAAAAAGACTCACTAGCATCTGCAATCAAGTCATCTCTCCATCTTGTTCCAATGCCTCTTCCAGGATCCTTCATACCATTACTTTGTGACACTTCTACTTCTCAACCACGCCCATTTGTTCCTGTTTCCAAACGGAAGGCCATTTCCTATCAGCTCCACAACTTGTCTCATCCTGGTATAAGAGCCACACGACGTTTAATATCCTCATGATTTATCTGGCCTGGACTGCAAAAAGATGTTGGCAACTGGGCGAAAACTTGCATACAATGTCAACGTGCCAAAGTTCATCGTCATACTACTCCTCGTCCAGAAGTCATCATTCCACCAAATCGTCGTTTTGATAAAATCCATGTGGACATAGTTGGACCTCTACCAATCTCTAACGGACACATTTATGTTTTTACAGTCATTGCCCGCTACACACGTTGGCCAGAAGCCATTCCAATGTCAGATGCTACCGCTATGTCTTGTGCCAAAGCATTACTCTACCACTGGATATCACGTTTTGGCGTGCCTTCAACAATGACTTCCGACAGGGGACGCCAATTCACATCTGATCTCTGGACTGCTCTCAGCACTCTTTTGGGTATTCATCGACAACGCACCACATCTTATCATCCACAGTCCAATGGCCTGGTTGAGCGTTTCCATCGGCAACTGAAAGCTTCCCTTCGTGCTCGTCTGACAGGACCCAACTGGACAGATGAACTACCTGTTGTTCTCCTTGGCCTTCGTGCTGCAGTTAAAAAAGATTTGTCTTGCTCACCTGCTGAACTGGTTTATGGTATGCCTCTTTGATTACCTGGTGAATATGTTGCCCTTCCTACAGGTACACCAGATCCTAATTCCTTCTTAGACAGTCTTCGTTCTTACATGCACCACCTCACACCACCTGTCACAAAGTCTCATGGCCACTCACCTTCTCACATTCCATCCGCACTCGATACGTCTATCCATGTTTTTGTTCGACACGATGCCCAATGTACTCCACTTCAACCACCATATGACGGACCTTTCAAGGTGCTATCACGATACAAAGACTACTTCATCTTGGACTTTGGTCATCGTAAAGATTCGGTTTCTATTGCTCGTCTCAAACCTGCTTTCCTTCCTTCCTTGATTTTAAATACTCCTTTGGACTCTACGACTGGCAACACCAACAACACCATCCAGCCAACAAGTCTTCCTGTCCAAAGTACAACTCGCTCTGGTCGTCTCATTTAACCCCCTCTACGTTATTCTGCCTAACCGTGAACATTGATCGAACATCCTCACTGGTGGGGGAGTAATGTGGTGACCGTTATCTACGTCACAACTGTACTATAATTAGCGACATAATTATGTATTGCGAAATAGATAATTATCGACATGATGTAGTTGAAAGTAATTCATTACAACTTTACCAAGCAAAGCAACTAGTATGATTTGGGTATCTCTTCTCTATCTTTTACACTGCTACAAGGGTAACACCTATTGTTTGAAAGAAATATGCAAACAGCACAGAATTATCCAAACACACAGGCACAGCGACCACCATGGATTACAGCTAACATCGACGAAGCAATCAGATTCAGAGATCAATTATCGAAGTTACCACGAAATGAAGAAAATATCCGCCGCTTCCACACTCAACGGAATCTAGTCACAAAACTTAAACGACACAGCCTCCAACAATATCTCGAAACATCTTCAAAGACTGAACCCTCAAAATTTCACCGTAACTTACAAAAGATCACTGGTATTGGGAAAAACAAATCTGCTAATGTAGCTAATTTATTAGAAAACAATTGCTTAATAACCTCTGCTAAAGAAAAAGCACAAATCATAGGAAGATATTTTAAAAAATGTATACCACTTACTCCAAACTGGACTGCAGACTATCTCAAAAATCACTCAAGTATACATCAAATCATGAATCGCTCCTACACTTCCTTCTGTTTTCAATACACATCAGACAATGAAGTATATAATATTATCAAAAGATTCAGAACTAATAAGGCAACTGGGGCCAATAACATATCCGTAAGCTTCCTCAAAACTATCCTACCTAGCCTCACCTCTCCTATTACCGATCTATTCAATCACTTAATAACAATAAATGAAATACCAAAAGCCTGGAAACATGGCATAGTCTCACCAATATACAAAAAAATGATCCATCAAATAAAGAAAATTATCGACCAATTACCATCCTCACTCATATCTCCAAAGCATTCGAGAAAATCTTAGCAAATCAACTCCAAAATCACTTCAAACCAATTTTCCTACCTGATATGTTTGGCTTTGTACATAGTCACAGTGCTGAAATGGCCCTCATGAAACTCACACAAGATTGTAGAACAGCCATCAACAAAAAACAAACTACTGTAATCGTCTCCTTCGATCTCTCCAAGGTATTTGATATGGTACACCATAAACTTCTGATGGAAAAATTGAGAGCTTATGGTGTAAATCCATCAAGTTGTAACTTAATCAACAATTACCTAAGTGGAAGAACACAATCTATCAGAGTTGAAAGTCAGACTTCCTCGCCCTTCTCCTGCCCTCGGGGAGTCCCACAAGGATCGATAATATCACCACTACTATTTAATATCTACGTAGCAGACTTTTCATTTCTTCCAATAACCTCTTCCATCATACGATACGCAGATGATACAACGCTATACTATTCCTCCAACCACAAAAACACTGCTGTCCAACACCTCAACAAAGACTTGGAAAAGGTGCACCAATGGTTCCAGCTGAATTGTCTAAAATTGAACCCCTCAAAAACTCAATGCCTACTAATCACTCACATTCCAGAACCCGACATTCACGTCACGAGCGCAAATCTTCTAAGTACTAATCAAATACATAACAAAGACATTACAATCGATGATGTAACCTTACCTTGGCTCAATATAATAAAGATACTCGGTGCTCACATTGACAGTAGATTAAACATGAGATGTCATCTTCGCAATTGCATCAGAAAAGCCAATCTCTCCCTATATCAAATCAAACAGGTTAAAAAATCCCTAAACCCACACCTTGCCAATACACTTTACAAGACATACATCCGTCCTCACCTAGAACATTGTAGCCTACTTCTTCTTGGAATTAATCAAGCGGATAGACTAAAATTAGAAAGAATTCAAGAAAAATCACTAAAACACCTAACACGACCCAATACTGGAAAAGAATATCGTCTTCCATCTCTACACGTCAGAAGAATAGTAAAATTAACCAATATGATCCACAAAACACTCATAACAGATACTCCAAAACTTTTACACTCCCTCTTCAAGATATCCAACACTAAATATACGTCATCTTGCCGTCCAAACAAACTCATCCCACCCATTTGCAGAACAACCCTGATGAAATGGTCGATTGTAGCAGTAGGTACTAGAGTCTGGAACTTTATTCCGGATGTAATACGTGGGGAAGCAATAAGAACATTCAAAGAGTCAACTCTTGCGTATTTGACATCCCTGGAATGGAAAATAAATTATTGGTTTATGTCAATGAGCTGTCGATAGTTAGATTATAATGTTATAAATATCAAAAACACTAGCATTCTCGTCATAAATATAATACAATTAGCATAATTATGGAACTTATCTCGTTCAAAAAACGAAAAAATAATAATTATAATAATAATGTTAATGATAAAAAAAAAAAATTATAATATACTATTAATACTATTATCCTTATCATTATTTCTACTAATTTACAATATTATAATTAACAACTTACTTTTAAATTCGTATCAATGTATAAACGAGTAATTGCTCATTTTGGTTACGAATCGAAATAAAATTATACACACACACACACACACACATTTGGAAGCTCAAAGAGAAGCATATCAATTACAGCATAAAATGGTCAATACTTGCCACAGCGGCTGCCTATAGTAACAAAACTAAATATTGTAACCTATACCTAAAGGAGAAATTCCATATAATTTATTATAAACATGACAATTTACTAAATAAAAGAACGGAACTCATTTCTAAGTGCCGACACGAGAACAAATATTATTTAAGAAACTATAAGAATAACAAGTAGATATTTAACAATAGCATCGATAATACAATAGAATGTAATAAATATATTTAAACAATAGAAACGCTTCATTAAGTCATGTATATACTTGAGCACACCGTAATGATTTTTCATTTAATAAAACCGTCTGAAGAGCGTCTTTACGCGAAACTCAGAGTAACGGAATAAACTCGTGATCTTTGATCTACTATTATATATATATATATATATATATATATATATATAATAATAATGTTGATTTAATAAATAAATAAAGTTATTTATTAAGAGCAAAACATCAATATAGTGCTCAATACCGGTAAGCAGAGCTGTATAGATATAAAATAAGAAAAGAGACGTTTTCTCCGTTACTCGAAGTTTCGCGCTGTAGCGCTCCTCAGACGGTTTTATTCATATAAAAAACATTTCTAAATTCACCGATACCAGCCTCAATCAACCAGAGAATATCTGACCTTTCCTGCAACAACGATGCTTTTGAAAGGTCAAAATCCACTTACATATGCGCGCTAAGATCTAGCGGCTATGACGCCGATTTTACCTACAACCAACGACCCACCACCACTGCAGCTAAAAGGAATAGAAAAATAAAAATAATTTGGTTCAACCCACCATTCAGCAAAAATGTTGACACAGACATAGCCAGAAAATTTATACTTTTACTGAACAAACATTTTCCGAAACAGCACAAATACCACAAAGTTTTATAAAAATAATGTAAAAGTCAGCTACTGCTGCATGGCAAATATGGAAACAATTCTGAGAAGCCACAACAGAAATTTATTAAAAGCCGACAACAAAGAACAAGCAACAAAACAATGCAATTGCCGCTCCAAAATAAACTGCCCTCTTGACAACAAATGCTTGACAACCAGCATAATATATAATGCCAACGTAACCACACCTGAGGACGCAAACGGCCACAACTACATCGGCCTTACTGAAGGAGCATTCAAAGATCGTTTTACGAAACATAAGTCGTCATTTACCAACAGAAAATATGAAAATCGCACTGAGTTGTCTAAATACATCTGGTCATTAAAAGATAACGGAAAATCATTCTTCGTCAAATGGTCAATTCTATCAACGGCAGTGCCATACAACAACATATTGAAAAAATGCCATCTCTGTTTAGAAGAAAAGTTTTTTATAACCTTTTACAAAAACAAGAACTTATTAAATAGAAGATCTGAGCTGGTTTCTAAATGCAGGCACGAAAACAAATTTTATTTGAAAAATTTCAAGGAATTAGATAAAACATAAATAGAACAATACCATATAATAATTTATTACGGAAACAAACAATAGCATATAATAATTTACTACGGAAACTAACATAGCAGTAAATAACAATAGAACAGCAATTTAATCAATAGGCGTGTAAACTTTTATCATGTATATATCTTTGGTGAATTTAGAAATGTTTTTTATATGAATAAAGCCGTCTGAGGAGCGCTACAGCGCGAAACTTCGAGTAACGGAGAAAACGTCTCTTTTCTTATTTTATATCTATATATAAAATATCTTGTAGCAATTAACACACAATCAATAATTTTCCCAATTTATTCTTCACTCAAGAACACCAAAAACTCACTGAACTACTTACAAATTACTCTCTATTTATACTATATTCTATTTACGTCAATGCTAAAGTCCAAATAATAAAAATACAAAACAAAGTCATTAAGACAGGAACAATTTTACATGATACGGAATAAACACATTCAAGCTAAACTATTATTAAACATTAAACTATTAACACGGGAACAATTTCAATCTATCGTCATTTATGTTCCGCATTTTATTATCATTCACGCTACGTATACACCCGCGTTAACATGTATGACGTCAACCTGCCTATTCCATTAACAATGTATTAACTAATATCACAAACGAGGCAAATCAAACATAACGGCCCTCAACTAAAATTATAATAACAGATAAAGGCACATGCCTCCAAGATTTCTAAATCTTAACTACTTTATTATTATTATTGTTTGTATTACATATCAATGATCAGCATAAGATGAAAACATAATTCTCAATTGTCTATATCAAAACCATACCGATCAGGTGGGTTAACAATTCTTTGTGATCTGCGTACATTTAAATTCTCTACAACTTCATTATCATCATCATCGTCAGATGAACTATAAGAAGAATTTATGTCATCGTTATTTAATACTGGTTCATCTTGATAAATAATATTTCCACCATCAAAATTGTCATCTTCGTAACGTTTACGTAAATGCGAAACATGTCTCAAACTTTCGTATTCTCCAATTTGAACCAAAACCTTTGTAGAAGATTGTATACATATTACGACACCAGGTTTCCATTTGACATTGCACCGTACAGAAATATCAGGCTTTACCCATACTAGATCACCTTCTCTGTACATTTTTTGGGCGAGTGGTTTAGTGACATTACTTGTAGATGGTACAATTTTTAAACGCGCTTTATAATCATAGATGACATTTGCTGGGGCAACAGTGCGACCGTCCGAAGGTAAATTGTTATACCAATATATGGCTTCCTCAATAGAATAACTCCCTCTTGATGCTAAACGTTTTATAGTGCGATGATTCCTTTCAATAATACCGTTTCCAGCTGGATAATATGCTGCTCTAGGTACTACATTAATATTCCATGATTTACAAAATGCAGTAAAGTCTTTTGACTTAAATGAACTGTAATTATCCAACATTAATTCGTCTGGTGGTCCTCGTTCCATAAATACATACTTTAATTGTTTAATCATTTCTGCATCTCCTTCATTGCGGATCTTACGCCAAATGCAAAATCGTGATGGTCCACAGTCTATCATAGATAAATACTTATCCCTTTCATATTTTGTAACGTCAATTGCTAAGCGGTACCAATTATCTTCCACATCTAACGATCCTTTCTGCCATTGAATCGGATGCGGGTCGATTGACTGACATTCATTGCAATTCGTAATGACTTCTCTGGCATCTTTCTCTGTCGATTGTACTCCAACTTCATCAGCTAAATACATTAAAGCTCTTGCCCCTGTATGAACAATCTTATGCAAATCATACAAATTAGTTACATTTTCATCTGCAGAAGCAGAAACATTTGTTGAAGAAACCTCAGTGTTACTATTTTCAAGATAATTGATATGTTTCCCTTTTAACCAATGTGTAGGTACTCTTGTTAATTTATCTGCAATGTTCACATCAGACCGAACAAGAGTAACTGATACTGATAATTCGTAATCATGAACAATATCTTTAAATAACTCTAGTCTCCTACGAATTAATAACTCACCAGTTGCCTTTGATTTCACCCGTTTTCTTTGAGACAGTGTATTTAATAGCCAGCCATGTACAACAGCAGAATCAGTAAATATAGTAATCTCTTTTAATTTCCATACTACCGCTAAAGTTAAACCTTTTAAAACTGCGTCCAATTCTGCTAAATTAATATGCTTTTCATCCTTTCTTAACCAACACGCATCTTCTACAATTTCATTTTCAATTTGTAAACAGACGCCCAAGGCAATTGAGCTAGCATCACACCAAAGATTTCCTTTTACAGTAGAATTGATATCCCATCTACCATGAGCTGGGTCATTACCAATTAGACGTTTGCATAACTCTTTAACATAACCAATTATATTTTCAGGTAATACATCATCCCAATCCGTTGGTGAGGCAATCCTTTTTAAATAAGATACTGCTATACGTAGCCATCCACATATTGGGTTAACTCCTGTAAAACGACCACACAGTGAAAATAACTCACGTTTTGTTAAAGTATTAAACATTATCCCATCAATACATAATTCGTTAGCCCTTTTCCATACCAGCTTGTTTTCATCTTTTATAACATTTAATCCTAATACTCTTACGACGTCTTTTGTATTCAATCTTTCTGCTGGTTTACATTTGAGACCAAACTTAGATAAATGATTTATAACATCATCGCAATTAATAATATCTTCATTTACATAGATGTCATCAACATAAGAGTCTGCACCTTCTCTTACAGTAGAATCTAAGGATAATACTTTGTTTAAAATGGTAGTCATAATCATCGGTGCCACATTTAGACCAAACCCCATTCTAGTTAAACACCACAACTGCCCCTTATGCTTAATGGTTTGATATGGCCATAATGATGGATCGACCCTAAGCTGCAAATAAGCATCTTTTAAATCTACAATGCCGCATTTTACCCCACAACGACGCCACGATCGCAATTTATCCAAACAGATATCACTTGCCCCCGAATAAATTGACACCGATTCATTCATTTCACGGAAATCGAATACTGGCCGAACCTTTTTTTTATTAGTTTGAACTACAGCAAACATCGGAATCAATCCTTTCGGTGGCCCCATCTTACCCTCATCATAAGGTATTAAATATGATTGATCGATCCATGAATCTAATGTTTTTTCAAATTCAAATTTTGTCATATCATCATTACCATAAAATCCTATCGTATTATCCAGTACTTCTGGCGCACAATCGTCGATCCACTTCCACGCTACCGTCCAAACGTCACTTTCAAACTTTGCAGAAAAATTATCATCATTTATTTCTACAACACCACCCTTCAACACGCTCATGTCCTCTGAAATCACATCAGTTGCACAACACACGTTACCAAGAACAAACGCCCCATTTCCCATAATTTTTAAACCCCCCATAAGGGTAATCACATCCAATCCCAAAATCATATCAATATCGCTCATTAAATCGTTCACTACCAAACATAACACATTACTCGTAAAATCATCATAGTGTATCATTACCTTACCACGTCCAATTATCGGAGTAGACTGTCCATTCATCATTACAATAGCCCCGCCATTCATCATTGACTTTGAATAATTATTATAAATTGTAGAGCTAATAATAGTGGATGTACAACCAGTATCAACCAATGCACGAGCAGCACTACCATTCACTAAAACTTTAACAATCAGTAATTTATTCAATTTCGAGGGGCCGCGACTGCTTCCACTGATAGCGCAGCCCCTTCCACGTTTCCCGAACTTTTCTTTGCGCAACCAATAGCGTAATGCCCAGCTTCTCCACATTTGAAACACGTAATAGCTTCTTTAGGCTTGTCAGTACAATTACGAGATATATGACCAATACCATGACAGTTATAACAACGTATATTCTTATTATTGAATTTCCGAGAATATGCTGCTTGCCTTGCGATCATACCAGCTTCCATATGGTTTTCCGTCTCCATTAACATTCTTGCCCGGTTGACAAGGTCTTCATCAGTGGGATCTGACATCATTTTCAACTGGTGGCTTACATTCTCCGGTAAACCAGCCACAAATGCCAACGTTGCACCATTCACGTCAGCTAACTCCGCTAATCGTTGTAAATCTGCAAAGAAAGCGTCAACGTTCTCTCCCTTTTCCAAACGCCGACTTTGCAGCTGTTCCCAAGCAGCATAGCGCAATATTGAAAATGCCAATGTTAACTTCTTCTTGATTTGATCTAAAATCTTCTTATTCTCCTCAGAAATTTTTTCAAAGACTAAAAATGCAGGACCAGTCAATAACAAAGGAATCAGCATAGCTCTATCAACGTGCGTTATTGACTTCAGTTTACATACAGCATCAAATCGTCGCCACCATTCAGTAAAATCTCCGTCACCATTATACTTTACAATCACATCTGTAATTTTAATCTTTGACGACATATTGGCCCGTTAGCTTGTAGCAATTAACACACAATCAATAATTTTCCCAATTTATTCTTCACTCAAGAACACCAAAAACTCACTGAACTACTTACAAATTACTCTCTATTTATACTATATTCTATTTACGTCAATGCTAAAGTCCAAATAATAAAAATACAAAACAAAGTCATTAAGACAGGAACAATTTTACATGATACGGAATAAACACATTCAAGCTAAACTATTATTAAACATTAAACTATTAACACGGGAACAATTTCAATCTATCGTCATTTATGTTCCGCATTTTATTATCATTCACGCTACGTATACACCCGCGTTAACATGTATGACGTCAACCTGCCTATTCCATTAACAATGTATTAACTAATATCACAAACGAGGCAAATCAAACATAACGGCCCTCAACTAAAATTATAATAACAGATAAAGGCACATATCTATAATAATAATATATGGCGAAAGAGTCAAAGAATACACATTCTTTACTGTTACTCAAGTTTCACGCTTTTCACAGCGATCTTCAGACAGATTTTTTACTCAATGAAAAATATACATGATATCTACGTTCTATGATAAACTCTCCGTAATGCTGCTTTCTATTGTTTAATTAATACAATGCTATTGTTATTGCTATTGTTAATACAAGTGGTAGCGCTCTCCTGGAAGAAAAACGCTTTCCAGCGCATTCTTTTAATTACACTTTCAATTTTATCGATTAGCTGCATTACGTATGTTTTCCTAGGCGGTATTGGTATATTTTTCATAGAGTAAGTGAATGTGGCTTTCTCCATGTTTCCCTGCGTTAAGATGATAGTGCTCTACTAAGTGTTAGGAGCAATGTAATAATAAAATTTATGTTTATCTAATAGCAGATAATATAGGGCTCTATGTCTTCATTTGACAGAGCGGTAAATAATAATAATATATGGCGAAAGAGTCAAAGAATACACATTCTTTACTGTTACTCAAGTTTCACGCTTTTCACAGCGATCTTCAGACAGATTTTTTACTCAATGAAAAATATACATGATATCTACGTTCTATGATAAACTCTCCGTAATGCTGCTTTCTATTGTTTAATTAATACAATGCTATTGTTATTGCTATTGTTAATACAAGTGGTAGCGCTCTCCTGGAAGAAAAACGCTTTCCAGCGCATTCTTTTAATTACACTTTCAATTTTATCGATTAGCTGCATTACGTATGTTTTCCTAGGCGGTATTGGTATATTTTTCATAGAGTAAGTGAATGTGGCTTTCTCCATGTTTCCCTGCGTTAAGATGATAGTGCTCTAGAAAAATCTGTCTGAAGATCGCTGTGAAAAGCGTGAAACTTGAGTAACAGTAAAGAATGTGTATTCTTTGACTCTTTCGCCATATATTATTATTATTTACCGCTCTGTCAAATGAAGACATAGAGCCCTATATTATCTGCTATTAGATAAACATAAATTTTATTATTACATTGCTCCTAACACTTAGTAGAGCACTATCATCTTAACGCAGGGAAACATGGAGAAAGCCACATTCACTTACTCAATGAAAAATATACCAATACCGCCTAGGAAAACATACGTAATGCAGCTAATCGATAAAATTGAAAGTGTAATTAAAAGAATGCGCTGGAAAGCGTTTTTCTTCCAGGAGAGCGCTACCACTTGTATTAACAATAGCAATAACAATAGCATTGTATTAATTAAACAATAGAAAGCAGCATTACGGAGAGTTTATCATAGAACGTAGATATCATGTATATTTTTCATTGAGTAAAAAATCTGTCTGAAGATCGCTGTGAAAAGCGTGAAACTTGAGTAACAGTAAAGAATGTGTATTCTTTGACTCTTTCGCCATATATTATTATTATTTACCGCTCTGTCAAATGAAGACATAGAGCCCTATATTATCTGCTATTAGATAAACATAAATTTTATTATTACATTGCTCCTAACACTTAGTAGAGCACTATCATCTTAACGCAGGGAAACATGGAGAAAGCCACATTCACTTACTCTATGAAAAATATACCAATACCGCCTAGGAAAACATACGTAATGCAGCTAATCGATAAAATTGAAAGTGTAATTAAAAGAATGCGCTGGAAAGCGTTTTTCTTCCAGGAGAGCGCTACCACTTGTATTAACAATAGCAATAACAATAGCATTGTATTAATTAAACAATAGAAAGCAGCATTACGGAGAGTTTATCATAGAACGTAGATATCATGTATATTTTTCATTGAGTAAAAAATCTGTCTGAAGATCGCTGTGAAAAGCGTGAAACTTGAGTAACAGTAAAGAATGTGTATTCTTTGACTCTTTCGCCATATATTATTATTATTTACCGCTCTGTCAAATGAAGACATAGAGCCCTATATTATCTGCTATTAGATAAACATAAATTTTATTATTACATTGCTCCTAACACTTAGTAGAGCACTATCATCTTAACGCAGGGAAACATGGAGAAAGCCACATTCACTTACTCTATGAAAAATATACCAATACCGCCTAGGAAAACATACGTAATGCAGCTAATCGATAAAATTGAAAGTGTAATTAAAAGAATGCGCTGGAAAGCGTTTTTCTTCCAGGAGAGCGCTACCACTTGTATTAACAATAGCAATAACAATAGCATTGTATTAATTAAACAATAGAAAGCAGCATTACGGAGAGTTTATCATAGAACGTAGATATCATGTATATTTTTCATTGAGTAAAAAATCTGTCTGAAGATCGCTGTGAAAAGCGTGAAACTTGAGTAACAGTAAAGAATGTGTATTCTTTGACTCTTTCGCCATATATTATTATTATTTACCGCTCTGTCAAATGAAGACATAGAGCCCTATATTATCTGCTATTAGATAAACATAAATTTTATTATTACATTGCTCCTAACACTTAGTAGAGCACTATCATCTTAACGCAGGGAAACATGGAGAAAGCCACATTCACTTACTCTATGAAAAATATACCAATACCGCCTAGGAAAACATACGTAATGCAGCTAATCGATAAAATTGAAAGTGTAATTAAAAGAATGCGCTGGAAAGCGTTTTTCTTCCAGGAGAGCGCTACCACTTGTATTAACAATAGCAATAACAATAGCATTGTATTAATTAAACAATAGAAAGCAGCATTACGGAGAGTTTATCATAGAACGTAGATATCATGTATATTTTTCATTGAGTAAAAAATCTGTCTGAAGATCGCTGTGAAAAGCGTGAAACTTGAGTAACAGTAAAGAATGTGTATTCTTTGACTCTTTCGCCATATATTATTATTATTTACCGCTCTGTCAAATGAAGACATAGAGCCCTATATTATCTGCTATTAGATAAACATAAATTTTATTATTACATTGCTCCTAACACTTAGTAGAGCACTATCATCTTAACGCAGGGAAACATGGAGAAAGCCACATTCACTTACTCTATGAAAAATATACCAATACCGCCTAGGAAAACATACGTAATGCAGCTAATCGATAAAATTGAAAGTGTAATTAAAAGAATGCGCTGGAAAGCGTTTTTCTTCCAGGAGAGCGCTACCACTTGTATTAACAATAGCAATAACAATAGCATTGTATTAATTAAACAATAGAAAGCAGCATTACGGAGAGTTTATCATAGAACGTAGATATCATGTATATTTTTCATTGAGTAAAAAATCTGTCTGAAGATCGCTGTGAAAAGCGTGAAACTTGAGTAACAGTAAAGAATGTGTATTCTTTGACTCTTTCGCCATATATTATTATTATTTACCGCTCTGTCAAATGAAGACATAGAGCCCTATATTATCTGCTATTAGATAAACATAAATTTTATTATAAAATATCTATATATATATTTTTCAATAAATTTAAGACTTGAAAATTTGGTCTGATGACCCAGAAACGTTGTCAAATGAAAATATTAAGAACATCTATACATAAACTTTATTGGTAAAAATCCCCTGTCAGTCATGTTAGAGAAAGTATTTTGATACTGTTTACAGGTTATATTTACTTACCAGGTATTTCTGAATAAATGATGATAATGATGACGATGATAAAACACCATGAATAGAGTGCTCAAAGCGGTATGCAAAGCACTTGAGGAGTTAAATCTCCACCTTAAATAATGAGCTCCTATACTTAACTCTTAGCAAAAGGAACCATCTCATTGTATAGAAGTATCGATAAAAGAGAGAGACATATAAAGCAAACGCTCGTATGGAACAAGATATAATTTAGGAATGAACATATAGGTCAAATGGCGGATTCTATTTCCACGCGAAAAAGGTGTGGAAATAGCCAGATGGCGTTAACGTAATGAATGGTGTGGAAATAAGAATGATTTGTGTTTTAGCGTGGCTTTAATGGGGTTCATATAGTAAACGTAAGAAATAGCGTGGATATAAGACTTCAGTTGTATTTAATAGCGTTAACGTAATGAATGGTGTGGAAATAAGAATGATTTGTGTTTTAACGTGGCTTTAATGGGGTCCATATAGTTAACGCAATAAGTAGCGTGGATATAAGACTTCAGTTGTATTTAATAGCGTTAACGTAATGAATGGTGTGGAAATAAGGATAATTGTGTTTTAACATGGCTTTAATGGGGTTCATATAGTGAACGCAATAAGTAGCGTGGATATAAGACTGCAGTTGTATTTAATAGCGTTAACGTAATGAATGGTGTAGAAATAAGGATAACTGTGTTTTAACATGGCTTTAATGGGGTTCATATAGTTAACGTAAGAAATAGCGTGGATATAAGACTTCAGTAATACTAAATATAGACTGTGTATTTTTTCATCTAGTTTTTTTGAATCACTTCAATACATGTCTGAGTATGACATACTAAGATAAATAGTGAATTTTATCCGTCCTTTTAGTGTGAGAGACATTTAAAGTCGAGAAAATGAAAAACCGGCTTTTTTCGATATCTATGAAAAGTTGTGAAATCACACTTAGGTCAACCTAGATGGCTGTTACTAAATATTGACTGTATATTTTTTCATCTAGTCTTTTGAATCACTTTGATACATGTCTGAGTATGACATACTAAGAAATAAAGGTAGTTGTATCTCCACATTCAGTGTGAGAGACATTTTAATTCGAGAATGTGTATAACGGGCTTTTTTCGATTTCTGAAAAGTGGTGAAATCACACTTAAATCAACCTAGATGGCTGTTACTAAATATAGACTGTATCATTTTTCCTCTAGTTTTTTTGAATGACTTCAATACATGTCTGACTATGACATACTAAGATAAATAGTGAATTGTATAGTTCGTTGCAGTGTGAGAGACATTTAAAGTCAAGAAAATGAAAAGACGGCTATTTCAAAATCTGAGAAATGGTGAAATCACACATAGGTCAACCTAGATTGGCTGTTACTAAATATAGACTGTATATTTTTTTATCTAGATATTTTGAATCACTTCAATACATGTCTGGGTATGATGTACTAAGATAAATAGTGAATTGTAATATCTCTCCTGATCAGTGTTAGAGACGTTACTAAATATAGACTGCATATTTTTCATCTAGTTTTTCTATTCACTTTGATACATGCCGTAGAACTTTGTATAGGGACATTTATTGATCTACATGCCCTGTTTTAATTTCAGAGTCTTCATAGTAAAATAAAGTTAAAATCCTGCTTTTGAAATAGCCAAAATATCCTTTATCTAAGCTTGGAGGGCTGTATCTAAATAAATATTTAATATATTTTAACCTAGTCATTCTAGCTCACTTTGAACATTCTGAGAGCTATATCTAGTGATATCTAGTGATCTGCATGTTTTGTTATAACTTCTGAGACCTCAAAATATTATAAGCGGATATGATTTATATTGCATTGGATCTAATGTATATATTACTGTGATGTACTGCAACACTCTGTAGGCATAGAACAGTGCCATGAGAGCCTTCAAATAAAAAAAATAAGAATAAAAAATGTTCTTGTATTTAGTCGAAACCGACTAGGGTACTATTCGATCTGCATTCTGATTGGTTGCTCAATCGTTCACTATTTTCTCATAGTGAACGCTGGCAAGTTCCCTCGCAAAATTCAAAAAGTAAACAAGCGATTCGCAAATGTTTTTGAATCTATTTTTATACGAGAGTCTTGTAAATTCCGTGCCAGAGAAAACATACCAAGCAACAAAATATGAGATAAAGTTGTTTGATGGTAGGCTATGCATATACAATTTTAATCTTAACTCGCCCTTGTTGGCTACCGTCCTGAATAGTGACCTCGGAGGACCTCTTGTCTAATTGTTAAATATCCTATGTAGGATGATCTGCATAGGCAGTATTTTTACGTTTCCTTATTTCTCTTTTACAATATAGGAAGCAGCTATCAGTCACGAGTATTCCTTTGCAAATAACGCATACGATGGCATGTTTGAATGGGTATCTACATTTAATCAACACTCTGATATTCCTGCACCATACGGATCATATATAAAACGTACTTCATCAAGAACAGTAACAGAATTAAACGCCGATCAACTACCAACAATTCATGAACGTCCTCGAATGGTTTTATGGATAGTTTCAAATTGTAATACAAAATATTCGTCTAGAAATCGTTATGCAAATGATTTATCAACTTACATCTCAGTGGATATATTTGGAAAATGTGCGACACTACCACCATGCACTGATCAAAAATCATGTTTGAATTTCAAGAGGAAATATAAATTTTATTTATCTTTTGAAAATTCAATGTGTCAAGATTATATTACAGAAAAGTATTGGAGTATAGTTGAAAATGGTATTTTACCTGTTGTTATGGGTGGATCAAATTATTCTAAAGTTGCTATACCTGGCTCTTATATTGATACAAATTGGTTTAAATCTCCAAAAGAATTAGCTAATTATTTACATACTGTAGCGAGTAATGAAACACTTTATTCATCGTACTTTAAATGGAAAGATTTATATAAAGTTGGCAATTCAAATAATATGTCTCTATTTTGTCAAATGTGCAATGCAATTACTGATAAGAGGTTATCAAAATCTAAACCGAGGTTAGATTTTACAGACTCGTTTGGACCAAAAACATGCGATCGAAGTAATGGTTTAAATCTTGTCACTGATGTTAATGAATTACGTAATGACAATCTATTTCGTATACTAACATTTATTTTACTTGTGTCAAGTTGTTTATGTTTTTGCTTCGTGTTTAGAATTTGTAAATATGTATACGAAAGGATCATTGTTAAAAGAGTTAAATATTGAAGATTTATTTGATTTTGAAATGTACAGTAGAAAAATGCAGCATAAAGCGAGAAACTTGAAATAACAGAAAGGAATGTGTTAGTCGTTGACTCCATTTTATTGTTATTATTTACCGCCATGGTAACAGAATTTATGGTCATGCTAAAGCAGCGTGTGCCGTTCCATCAGAGATTCCTATTAACCATGATAATTTTGATGCTATTTTTGATGGACAAGTTTCAGTTTGGACCATATCATGGAAATGGAAGGACGATGATGTTCCGGTTGGAACATGGACGACGATGATGATGATGATGATGATGATGATGATGATGATGATGATGATGATGATGATGATGATGATGATGAT
Organism: Haliclystus octoradiatus; assembly: GCA_916610825.1. Lineage (NCBI taxonomy): Eukaryota > Metazoa > Cnidaria > Staurozoa > Stauromedusae > Haliclystidae > Haliclystus > Haliclystus octoradiatus. Next base: position 1,422,287 of record OU744451.1, read on the forward strand.
GATGATGTTCCGGTTCTGAACAATAAAGTGTCACGTTTTATCACATGAAAGATAAAATCATTTGAAGTAAAAGTAAGAGAGCGGATAACTCATGGTTATTTGATTAGATATAATGAAGCAATGCTTGGTCCACTGAAGGGTCTAATTCCGATGTTTCCAATTGAACAGGAGGCAAAGAACAAGGTGCGACCAATTTTCGATTTTAGAGAGATGAACACATGAATATATAAGCCTGGTTCCCATATAGCTAATTTGCCGGCGACACTGCCTGCGATCATGCCGGCGGTAGGGCCGGCGACAAATCGTAAGTAAATTATCACCTTTCAGGCTATTGTTCTACCGGAAGCTGTAACGTTGGCTGCGACTGTCTCAAAAGGTTAAGCCTGGTTTCCATATAGGAAATTTGCCTGCGTCGTTGCCGGCGACATTTGCCTGGGTCAAAGCCGTAGACATTTATTGATCTTTTTTCTATTGTTTCGACCGGATATCATTAGTTTTGCCTGCGTCATTTCAAAGTTGAACTCACTCCAACCTTGAAATCAGTCAGGCAAGACAAGTGATATCCGGTCGAAACAATAGAAAAAAAATCATTAAATGTCGCCGGCAACGACGCAGGCAAATTTGCTATATTTGGAAACCAGGCTTTAAGCGTACCGCTGTTCACATTCAGTGAGGGATTTTGATGCAAAATGGATTGGGAAGAGAGATTTTGTGCTGCTGTCTGGCTGTAAGAGTACTGCTCCAATTGCTGAGGTAGAGGCATCAACTTCCAAGTAGAGGGGTTTGCTCGGGTCATAATGACGTAACTGTGTTGCAGAGGAGATTTGGGATTTGAGGTCCTGGAATGCTTTGGAATGTTCTGGATGCCATTGGAATGATGAATCTTTCTAGAGAGGTTGTTGCTTCACTGAATAGTGGAATAAAATTGCCAAGGTATGTACACATTCCAAGAAATCGTTGCAGTTCCTTGATATTTGTTGGCTCTTTCAGGTTTTGAATAGCAGAGACTTTTGAAGGATCGGCGTGGACTCCTGCAGAAGAGTAAATGTTCCCAAAAAAGGTGACTTGCTCAACATTTATGAAACATTTGGCTTCATTGAATACCAATCCCTCTTTCCGAGCTCTTTCCATGAGAATGTGAAGGTGATCGTCATGTTCTTCTGATGTGCGTCCGAATATAGTGATATCATCTGCTATGCTGACTATTCCACTGGTAGATCAGATAATACTCGGTCCATGGCTCGCTGGAAAATATCTTGAGAGAGGTTAAGACCAAAAGGAAGTCGTTTGAAGCGATAGCGACCAAATGGTGAGTTGAAAGTTGTGAGTTTTGAAGATGCTTCATCAAGAGGTACTGACCAGTATTCTGATTTTGCGTCTAATTTTGAGAAGTATTTTGCTCCATTTAATGCATACATGTCTTCATCAGGAGTGACATTTCGGTGGTGTTGCCGTAGGATGGCTTTGTTGAGGTCTTTTGTATCTGGACAGATGCGGAGCTTTCCATTTGGACGTCTGGAGTAGGCTAGACTAGATACCCATACTGATGATTTATCAACTGGCTCTATCACATCTTGCTTTACCATTGCTTCAAGCTCTGTCTTGATGTCATTTCGTAGGTGGATTGGGCATTTGCGTGGTGCATGGACAACTGGTGTAACACTAGGGTCTACTTTAAAATGAGCAACTTCAGAAAATCTACCCAAACCTTTAAATCTGTCAGGATAAACAGACTTGAGATCATCTGAATTCTTGATTGGTTTCTTAGATACAACGGCATTGGCTTGTTCCTGGTGGTTTTTAGGAGAGTTTATGTGTTCAATTGTATTTACAGAGTGATGTAATTTTACTAGACTTAAAGCTTGACTGTCTGCAAGACCTAGAATAATGGGGCCTGGTGTACTGGCCACATAAAATGTAAATATACCAGCCTGTCTAGTTTCGGCATGGCGACATTTGATCTGAATGGTGCCAATATTGTTGATTGATGAACCGTTATATGCGGTTATGTTCGCTCTGCCTGGTTGGAGAACTTCTTGTTGCTGCTGAGTAGTTGGATACATTAGCGAGAATGTACGCATTGGGAGTATATTTCCATCAGCACCAGTGTCAACTTTGACATGCATGTCATGCGTCCCATTTTTGTATTTTAATTGCACCTGGAGAGTGGTCATTGCATGTTTGTTACTATTGTTTGAAGTGATTTGGCCCAGGTTGATGCAGTCAAATTGCAGGTTTTCAAAATCTTTTTCAATTTCAACTTCTTGTATTCCTCTGTTATTGACTTGTTGCTTTGACTTTTGTGGTCTACTTTCACACATGATTGCATAGTGGCCATATTTTTGGCAAGAATTGCATTGTGCATTCTTTGCTCGACACTTATCACGTGTGTTACCATGAGTACTGCTTCCACAGAAACGGCATCTATACTGTTGTGATGTTCGTTGTCGTGAATAGGCTTTTGGTTTTGTTTCATATTGTTTCACAAAGTCAATGGATGCTTTTGCATGCCCTTGGATATTTTCAAATGCCAACATGTGATTTAATGACGCTTCATAGGTGCGTGCTATTTCCAGTGCTTCATCAAACGAGAATGTAAGTGATTTCTTGAGCAACTTTGACTGGATTTTTGGGTATTTGATACCTAAAATGAACTGCTTTAGTAGTCGAGACTGTAGTTCAGCTTCAGATGAAAATTGGCATTTCTTGGCCTGTGTTCGTAGTTTTAATGTGAATTCATCCCATGATTCATCAGTACTTTGTCTGATTGCTGTTAGTTGAAATCTTGAAAGCCTTGTATTGGCCTTAGGTTCAAAAAATTGTTCATATGCATTGAGCACTTGGTCTGCCCTACCCAATTAGTTTCATCAGTCAGTGTGTAGTATATCAACGGTAAAACATGAGTCAAGTGAATAAAAACAATAACGCATATAATTAAACACTTTGGTATGTCAACGACAGGGACCAAAACCAGACTGACTCCTTTCTCATGGTGTCGCAAAATTCTAACTCTCGACATGACGTCAATGACATCTGTCAATCAAATATCATTACACTGCCTCCTTCAATTTAAAGGCTTTATGCTAAGTTGTTCAAATTTAACAAGTCATTAGTCTATAAAGTTTTAACAAACTCTGTAAAGTCTTTATTGCTACAACTATCATTAGCAAATTTTATTACAAGTTTTGGAACATCAATAAATAGATTTTCGAATGGTTCCCATGAATCCTCTAAATGTTCGAATCCCGACCAACGAACCAATAACTCCCAATTTCCATCAGTAGTAAGACGGACTTCAAGTAAGTCGTCAACCACATAGCCAGAATCATTATGAGCTATTTGTTCAAATAAGTCTTCAGTAACTTTTAAAGAACTATCACAATAATACTTCAGTCGTGATGCATGGCATACTCTGATATCTCCAGTAATTAGATGTTCCACTTCATAAACCCAAGGGTTTTTTAGAGTAATAATTTTCATTGGTCCTTGCCAACGGACTTTCAACTTTTGTCCAGATTTATGAAGTACACTTGCTGCCAATACATAATCACCCTCACGGAAATTAATGGCTTTTACAGACTTAGCATTCATTCTTCTCTTGGCATTAGCATCTCTGGTTTTATTCTTTGCCTTGGTAACCTCTCCATGAATAATCTCAAGTGAATCACGTAGCGATTCAATACCAGCTTTATATGTATCAGTTGTAGGTACTGAAACCATTTCCTTCAATCTCGGCACAAATATAAAATCTAACGGCGATGACGGTGTGATACCTGTGAATGCGGTCACAGGTACATAACCACCTAATCTGTTTGATAATGAATTATTAATAACCATCGGTATAACTGGTAATAAACACGGCCAATCACTATTGTTAAGGCGTAATTCACATAATAGACAGCGTAATACAAATAAGATATCACGGTTCACTCCTTCAACTGTACCATTTGCCCACGGTGTGTATGCAGTAACAAAATTGTGTTTAACATTCAATCGTTGACTAACTTTTGTCATGACGTCATTTAGAAAATGTGTACCTTGATCAATGACCCATTGACTAACAATCCCAAATCTTTTAAACCAATCCATTAATGATTCCACAACTGGTTCATATTTAGCATTTGCAGCAGCTACTAGCTCAACAAATCCAGAATAATCATCCTTCAAAACCAAGATGTATCCAAATGGACAATGTTCATCAGTTTTACTTGCAAATAAATAATCAAAATGAATAACGTCATTAGGCTTCTCACCTATCAAAACTTCTCCATATGGTCGAGGTATAACTTTAAGCGGATCATATGCAAGACAATGTAAACACTTGAGACAAAACTTCTCAACATCTTTTCTCATCCCTTTCCAATTAAAACGTGATAATAACGTACGATAAGTTGTATCGATGCCACGATAACCAGCTGACCCACAATGAGCTATAACAAGTAGTCGTATGCATAAATTGCTATCAGCAGGTAACCAAATAACACCATCCTCAGTACGTAAAACTCCATTAACATCTTTGATAACTAGTGGATTATCCAGATTACAATCCGATTGACTAATAATAACATCCTTAATTGTTGGCCAATCAGATGTATCAGTAATAGATGAGGTAGTATTAGTAATAATAATGGATCTAGCCATAATAATAGGGGATGCAACGCCCCAGCGAGTTAAAAGATCGCTCCAAACATTTAATTCTCCAGCAATATGCTCAATAGTATAATTGAAAGCCATTAACCGTAGTGCCCATCGTTGTAAAGGTCAGCAACATGCTTCTTTACTGTACTATTCAATGCAAACGGATCAAATATGTAAATCAGGTTTCGATGATCACAAAATATTCTAAAACCATTTTCTCTAAGCAATAAATAATCAAGACGAGAACAGGCCTCAATAATTGGAAATGCTTCTTTTTCATTAATGGACCAACGTGTACTAGCCCCTTTAAATTCACCACTGAGAAATACAAGTGGCTCGTGACGTTGCTCATCAATTGGTAATACTAAATCTGCAACAGGCACTTGTGTAGCAACTATTGCCCAAAAACAATTACTAGCATCAGTAAAAATACATAGTTCATAATCAGGCTTCAAATGAGCCAATGTCACAGCATGACTTAATAACTTTATACTATTCTCAAATGCTAATAATTTATTCTTACCCCAGCCAATGTCAGATAACTTGACAGAACGGGCTGCTCTCTTTGTAAGTGAACCAGAGACATCAAATGCTTTTTCAAGTATATCTCTTAGAGGTGCTATAACTTCAGCAAAATTTGGCAATGATGATCGCATCCAATTCAATGCACAAATAAACTGCTGCAAATTACTGGCAGTGACATGTGGTGAAATCTCAGTAATTGCTTGTAATCGGGATGGATCAAATTGGATTCCCCTCTCCGATATTATTCTGCCACACCAGCGAATACTGCTGCGTAATAAAATACTTTTACGAGCATTAACCTTGAGTTTATGTTTACTTAAAACATTGAGAACAGTAGCTAATGTTTCTTGTAATTCCTCAAAAGTTTTGCCAAAACACAAAATATCACCTACCCAAAGTAAACAATTCTGTAGGCGTGTACAGCTATCAACTACCTTCTGCACTGTGGATTGAAAGTATGCTACGCTATCACATGCCCCCATTATAACTCTGGTTGGCGTATATATGCCCTCAGCAGTCATAAATGAATGTAGTTCTTGCGATTGTTCATCTAATGGGCATTGCCAATACCCCTTAAATAAATCCAAGGTTGCAAAATATTTCATACCTTCTAACCTCTGTAACTGTACTTCTATATTCGGCATAGGTCATACCTTGCGATCCATAACATGATTCACAGCTCTTAAATCCACAACCATGCGGGACTTTCCTTTTTCATCATTTACGACAAATGCAGGTGATGCCCAACTGGCGTTGTGATTTCTTTTCACTAAGCCAAATTTTTCTAATTCCGCAATATGCCCCTTCAAATAGGCTGAATGCATAGGTGCATAGCGACGTCCTTTGCATTGTATAGGTGTGGCATCCCTTTTCAATTTCACCTCCATTGGTGGGACGTCTGCAGGTGCATCTGGTCCCAGATTTAATCTCCATAATTCACTGAATGTTTCGATTAATCTTTTCAGCTCCCCGTATTCATATTGGGTTGCAGTATTGTTATATCTGTAATGTAGTATTGTTATATTGATGTCCTTTGACTTCTTGGGAGTCTGGGGAGAGACAGACAGAATAAACCAAGATGGCTGATAGCATGTGCTTGTTTATGTGATCTCTTGCTATATATGAGAATACTTCAATTGGCGACGAGGATAAACTATTATATTAATTAAATTGAGTACTATTATGGCTAATAGTCACCAAGGATTACAAAAATTTGATCCTGAAGCACATACAGGTAATGTCTTTGATGAATTTTGTGACTTCATTGATTCTTATGCATACGAGTATGAAGCTGTGGCAAAGGATCCACCTGAAGGCACAGATGAGATGCAGCTTCTATGGGTGCAACAAAATAAAAGGAAATTGTTTCTAGGAAGATTCTCCTCAAGAAATCTCCAAAAGGATTTTGAAGACACAGTACCTTTAGAGGAAAGAACATCCATTACTTTTGATGACATGGTAGTAGCATTAAAAGGCAGATACAGACCAACAAGGAACACCACCTTATCAAATTTCGAATTTCATCAGATACAACAAAGGGCAGAGGAATCTTTTGATGCCTATTCCAATAGAGTGAAACATGAAGCAACAAATTGTCAATTTTCATGTGCTTCAGTAGATTGCAATGTACGCCAGGTAATGATAAGAGATCAAATCATTGTTGGAACAAAGAACAGCGAAATCAGAAATATCGCTCTGAAAAACCAATGGGAATTAGAAGACCTAATAAAAAATGGCAGACAATTGGAAGCAGCATCTAGAGGGGCAAATAAGATCACTGAAAGCAGAGACATTGGTCACGTAAATCAAATTAAAAAGCCTGGAAAATATTCGAGAAGACAAGAATCAAAGAAAAGATTCAATCACAAGCAAGCCAAAAAGCAGGAAGAAGCTACAGAAGCAAGAAAAGAGAAGTGCTATTATTGCTTATATGCTACTTGCCAAGGAGGGAAAAGATGTCCAGCAATAAACAAAGAATGTTTTGACTGCAAGAAAAAGGGTCATTTCAGTGGATCCAGGGTATGTAAAAAGAGGAGAGACAAGACTCGCAGGACTTATGGAAGTGACGCAGATGACACAGAATCCTCATCAGAGAGCGACATAACAAGTACCAGCGAAGAAGAACCGATGAACCGAGCATTCTCGAAAAGACTTGTATCAGCCCGACGTCTAGGAGCAGTCAGGAAAGTCCATCCAAAAAGCAGAACGAAGACACCACCGAGATACCAGGTAAAGGTTGTTGTCAAAGAACAGGAAGTTATGGCATTTGCTGATACAGGTGCAGATGTCAATGTTATGTCACTGCGTCAAGCAAAAGAGCTCAAACTGCCTTTGTCAAAAAGCAGAATGAAAATTAAGCCATATGGTTCAAAATCACTGCAGTGTGTAGGTTGCTATCTAGGACCTGTGATGTGCGGGGAAGCAGTGGCTAACATATGTATATATATAATTGACAAGGACTTGGAATTCCTATTAAGTGGACACACCTCAGAAGACCTTGGTATATTGAAATTTAAAGCTCCGTCAACGGTCACAACAGCAAATCTCCTGAGATGTATGAATGTGAGAAAGAACTCAACAATATCTGAAAGTATTCAGAAATACAAAAATGTATTTCAAGGCACTGGCAGCTTGAGGAATTATGAAGTCAACTTCCACATTGATGAAGGCATACATCCAATAGCATCACCAGCACGACCTGTTCCTTTTCATCTGCGTGCAAAGTTTGATGCCGAAATCGAAAAGATGGAAAAAGATGATATAATTGAAGAGCATGATGGCCCTGCCCCGTGGGTGTCAAATGTGGTCCTAGCACCTAAAGAAAATGGTGGAATGCGTGTAACGATTGATATGAGGGAAGCTAATAAGGCCATAAAAGATACACATGTGCCTATTCAAAAGCCAGAAGAAATCAGATCAAGCTTGTCTGGTTGTTGCTATTTCACTAAATTGGATTTTAAATCAGCATTTCATCAGCTAGTGTTGAGTCCATCTTCGAGGTACATCACAGTGTTTCATGCAGGAGATAGATTAATGCGCTACAAGCGACTCACAATGGGCACAAAGCCAGCATCTGGAGAATTGAATAGAGCATTAAGACCAATCTTTGCTTCAATAGCGGGTGCTCACGTAATTCATGATGACGTTATTATTGGTGCAAAAACAAAAGAAGACCACAATAACATTCTTGAACAAGTGTTATCAGAGATAGAGAAATCTGGCCTCACCTTGAACCCTGAAAAATGTATGTTTGGCAAGAAGTCAGTTCCATTTTGGGGAATGATTGTCAGCAGTGAAGGAATCAAACCAGACCCAAGGAAAGTAGAAGCGTTAGAAATGGCAGAACGTCCAATCGATAAAGATGAGGTGGTATCATTTCTCTGTATGATACAATCAAACGCAGAGTTTATTCCCAATTTGGCTAAAAAGACAGTAAATCTACGGAAATTAACAGAAAAACATGCCAGGTATACATTGTCAACAGTATGCCAACAAGAATTTGATTCTCTCAAATCAGCGCTTAGTAATGATGTCCTGCTACGATACTTTGATATAAAATTGAACACTATCATGTATGTGGATGCACATCAAAGTGGAATAAGTGCAATTCTAGCACAAGGTGATGATGACACCTTATCCCGTCCTGTTGCCTTTGCTAGTAGGGCAACTAGTCCAGTGGAACGACGGTATGCTCAACTAGATCTGGAAGCATTGGCAGTAGATTTTGCACTTCGCCGTTTCCGTAATTATTTGGTAGGCAGTCCAACTACTATAATATACACTGACCACAAGCCCTTAGTCAGTATATTTTCTAATGCTAGAAAAGGCTCTGTCCGCACTGATCGCATCAAACTACGTCACCAAGACATCAAGTACAATGTTGTGTGGAGAAGTGGTAAAGAAAATCCTGCAGACTTCCTCTCCCGGCATTCTACTCCCCTCCATCATGTTCCAGTCCATATAAGAAAAGAATCAGAAGAATTTGAAAAAACTGTATGGATGCTGCATTATTCACCATATACAGATTCTCTATCCATGGAGTGCATTATTAGTTCTACGAAACAAGATGAAGTTCTACAAACGATACAGCAATGTCTCCAAAAGAACAAACAATTGCCAAACACAGATGAATTCAAATCCTACAGGAAAGTGGTTTCACAGCTCACAACGTCAGATGAAGGTCTACTAATGAAGCAAGATAGGATTGTATTACCACAAAAATTATGGGTGAAAGCGATTGAGAAAGCTCATCAAGGTGGACATCCGGGAATTGACAGGCTAAAAAGAAGAATCCGTTCTCATTTCTGGTTCCCAGAACTTAATGTAATTGCAGAGCAATATACCAAAGAATGTGCAACCTGCCAGCTATTCACAAAAAAACACACAAAAGAGCCAATGATGACTAAAGCAACAATGCCAGCCCCATGGGAAGAAGTGAACATTGACCTTTTTGGACCAATGCCAAACAAACGACACATACTGGTTGTAAACGACAATGCAACAAGATTCCCAGCAGCTAAGATCGTTCCATCAACTAAAAGCAAACCTGTCCTTGCTGCCCTTGAACAAATCTACGAGGACTACGGTACTCCTGAATGTCATAGGACAGACAATGGACCCCCTTTCAACAGTATTGAATTTCAAAAGTACTCCAATCAAAGAGCAATACGACACAAAACTATTCTTCCATATCATCCACAAGCTAACCCTGCAGAAACTTTTATGAAACCTCTTGGGAAAGCCATGAAAGAAGCTTTTTATACCCACCAGCAGCCAGAACAAGAACTTTCAAAGTTACTCACAGGCTACCGCACCACTCCTCATCCAGCTACAGGTATTTCACCAGGCCAAGCATTATTTCGGAACGGTTACAGGAGTGATTTTCCACGGCAGCAAATCAACGATGAGAATGTCCTGTTAGCATTTGAAAAAGATAAAAAACAGCGCCAGGTGCGTACAGAACACATTAACTCAAACTCCAGACGAAAACACACCACATTTGATATCGATCAATTGGTCTTAGTTTTGGATCCACAAAGACAATCAAAGTTTTCACCGCTATACCTACCCACTCCATATTTAGTTGTTGGTCATCAAGGTGATACTGGTCTCATTCTCCAGAACACAGGCAACAACACAGTTATTCGCCGTCACAAAGATGATGTCAAAATGTATGCAAAACCGAGGAATTTAATACCGATACCTGATGTCCCACAAAGTGATCAAAAAGAAGAAAACTTCTGGCTATGGGCTCCCACGCACCAGCTACCATCAGCACAACAACAACCGGTGACCCAAATCTTGCCAAGAATTGATGCTCCTCAACACCAGCCAGTCCAACAACAACAAATGCTGCAGCCATCTCTGAATATCGAATGCAACGAAGGCCAACCTGATGTGGAAGCAGACCAAGGACGCCCAAGTAGAGTTATTCGAAGGCCTGCTAAGCTGAATGACTTTGTATAAATAGTTGTTACAGCATAGTCTATAATAATACCGATTGTAAATGTAGTAGGGAGTGTTGTTATATCTGTAATGTTGCTGTTGTTATATTAATGTAGTATTGTTATATTGATGTCCTTTGACTTCTTGGGAGTCTGGGGAGAGACAGACAGAATAAACCAAGATGGCTGATAGCATGTGCTTGTTTATGTGATCTCTTGCTATATATGAGAATACTTCAAGTATCACCCTTCAACTGTTCCAATACTGCCTCAATTGCATCTACTTGACAATTTGGACCAATGTCAGACTGCCAAAGAGGGAAATCATCTGTCTCCTTTTCGTCACTATCGGCCTCCAAATTATTTACATCACTAGATTCATTTTGATTCTTAGCAATATCTGCGATCAATTGTTCTATGTTGATCCCTATTGACTATAGCAAGGGTTTACCAATTATTAAATCATCTTGCAGATTATTAATTACAATGCAATCAATTGCTCTCAGAACTAATTTTCCAGCTTTTGTTAATAGCGTTAAGTTTATACTAATTGTGCTAGTAACTTTTTCTGTTACCTCCTTTTTTGCAAATTGAATGTCCACAGGAGGGGTTTCTTTAATCATAGTAGGTGTTTTAGCAGCTATTAATTCCGCCAAATCACGCCTGATAAATGTTCTGTCGGCCCCTGTGTCTAACACATATTTGCACTTTATCACATCGTTTAAAATTGCACAATTGTTTGACAACTGTCTGCTTTCAATATCTGTTGACATTATTTGTTTGAGATCAACTGACTTACTCTTATCTTGAGATTTACTGTATGCAGCTCCTGATTTTGTTTTAGATAGCTTTTCTAATAAATCCTTTTTTTCATTTGCTGTTGCGTCTGGGCAATCCTTTAGCCAATGCTTTCCTTTACATTTTAGACATCCAGTTGTAGGCGGTGACTTTGTATCTTTCTTTTTTCTCTCTTTACCTTCTTGTTTAGGACAATTAGCTTGAGAGTGGTTTCCTTTGCAAGTCCAGCATTCCAATTTCTTTTTAACTACATAATGTTCTTTTGTAGCGTGACTAGCGTCCATCGGCTTTTTCTCTTTTTCGCTTTCGTTAAAATTAAATACATCAAATTTTGTTGTTAAATCCCTTACCAATTTGAAAAGTTTTGCCGTGTCTTTCTTTGACTCGCTGTTTCTATATTTCAGTTCATTCTTCGAAGTTTCTCTTAACTTGTAAGGTTGGATAGCGTTCACAATGCATTTATTTTTTAGTTTCTTGTTACTTTCTGTGTCCAATAATGTCTTAATTCCATATTTGTCCAATATGTCATCTACGTCTTGAAAAAGTTTTAACACTCTCGCTTCTGAGTCTTTTATAGTTAAATCCATTTTTAATTCTTTTTTGAAAATCTGTTCGACGTCAGGGATATTATCGTCTGTCCCTACGTCTAATTTTCCGCCAATATAATCGAGAAGGTCTTTCTCGGTCATTTCTGCTAGAGTTTTTTCGAGTTCATACGTTGCTATGGCTCTCAATAAAGATGTGTTAATGCAAGCTCTTACCGTAAGAGGCTTGATCTCCTCTCCACCATGCTCGTTCCTCTCTTTTATCAACTCTAAATACTCATAGTATTTTCTTTTAAATACCGTGACATCTTCTCTGTCAGAAGACTTCAATTTCGGAGCAGTCACAGGTAAGAACAATAATCTTTCCCTTGTAACATCTCCTGATCCGTTGTCTTCACCCATATTAAAATACTTCCTTTAAAAATTTCGATATGGTGAAATGTGAAAACTAAAGTTAACTTTGTAGTATATCAACGGTAAAACATGAGTCAAGTGAATAAAAACAATAACGCATATAATTAAACACTTTGGTATGTCAACGACAGGGACCAAAACCAGACTGACTCCTTTCTCATGGTGTCGCAAAATTCTAACTCTCGACATGACGTCAATGACATCTTGCAATCAAATATCATTACACAGTGGCAGATTCTGATATACTTCAATTCCCCTTGGTCCAAGCCATAATTGAATATAATTGACAGTCTTTGGGTCTTTGATAGTAGACACTGGTCCAACAACTGTACTTGTCACGGCTATGATTATCTTTAACTCTTGTATGTGACGTGATTCTCTCACAAGTGACGGAAACTCTAAACAAGTAGCACGATCGCCAAAAGAAGTGACGGGATCTCCAAACAAGTAGCGCGATCGCAAAGAGAAGTAACGGGATCTCAAAAACAAGTAACACGATCTCGCAAATGAGTAACTGGGCGGGCCAGCTTGATTATGAAGTGCCAGACCATTCAAAACTCGATGTGTAATAATCGGTGCTTATTTATGAAGCGGAATCGGGGTCATAATTCCGACTTTCGTGCCGTCGTTGGATTTCCGCGTCGTCGTTGAATTTCATTCCATGTTTCTATTTCGTCGTCATCTGCGCTGCCATCTGCGCATCAATTTGAAAACATCACAAAGAAAAAATTTCAGGGCTCTTCAGGTCAAATTTTAAATGGCTTTAGTTTAGTACGGGATAATTTCTGGAAAATACAATGATTATTTAGTTTTATATGAGACTTATAAGAGGTCTGGATTGTAAAATATTCAAGCTTATATGGATATGGAAAACGATGGCATTAATGTTTGCAGTTTATTATTGAGAAACATATAATTATTATCGGAACATGGGATTGAAGGTTGACAGACAGACTCGGAAAAAGCAAAATCAAAATCCATGAAATATAGAAGCAGCAGACGCATATTCAAAATATTGGACATTTTGTAGTCTTGCAGTAGTGGGACTTTTTCATTCTGGTCAATGACATCAATCATATTGTCCTAGATTCTTAGATTTTCCGAAGAAAAGTACTCGAGACAACGTTTAAAAACACCATACAAGTACTTCACATGGTGTTAGGGTGCATCGGTGTTATCAGTATTTCATGGATTTTGATGAAGATGATGTTGCATTTTCATTTTACTACATAATAGCTATAATAATAATAGCTATAAATCTTTCTCAATTAATGACATAAATGATATTAATAAATTAATAAACTGCAAACATTTCCATTGTTTTTCCGTCATATAAGCGTGAGTATTCCACAATCCAGACCTCTGATAGAATTGATAACAACCATTTGAAAACAAACAATAAAGTAAGCAATGAATGCTAAGCCTGAATCTGACAGTAATTAAAATCCAGTGTAGATAATACAAACATAAATCGAAAACCTTCCTCTTGGTAATAAAACACCTTGGTCAAAAATGAGAGACAATTTGATAGTTGCGCAGACGGAAGCGCAGACGACGGAATGAAGTTCAACAACGAAACAAGATCCAACGACGACTCCGCAGCTCAGAATATTGACCCCGATTCCGCGCGAAATTAATTGCGCAGATGGCAGCGCAGATGACGACGACATGGAAACACGGAATGAAATTCAACGACGACACGGAAATCCAACGACGGCACGAACGTTCGGAATTATGACCCCGATTCCGCTTCATACTTATTTGTGAAATCGCGGCACTTGTTTGTGAAAACGCCTTACTTGTTGTGAAATCGCGTTACTTGTTTGTGAATTCGTGTCACTTGTTTATGAAATCGTGTTACTTCTAATAGAGATTGACATACTTCTGCATGCGGCAGACGTCCAGCAATATTGGACCCCGCAATATTTGGCTATCTGGTCAGTCCGCATTATCCGGGCTTTCTTTACTTATATCATTGCCAGGCTTTCTCAAACAATATAAAATATGGAATATTATATAGATATGAAAACCCGATGTAAATAATTTTATATGCATATATATAGATCTATATGCTTGACAACAAAATTCAGTGGCAACAGTTTTCTAATTATATTTTCTTGCTCAATGTTTCGGAAATCTTCTGTATCCGTTTCAATAAATAAAATTTTACATTGTGAAATATTCTACCAATTTATATTAAAATACTGTAATTTACATTCTTTGAAATTAAATTTAAAATAATAAATTTAAATTTGGTAATCGTCGCGAAATATGATGTTTCATAGATATAATAAGGTTCATATTTTTTGTTTGCTTTTATATCAAACATCATACCCTTATATAATCATTATTAAACTTGGCATCTCATCTATTTAATATATTTACTATATTCTTTGTAACTTGTAACCCGCATACACAGGTTATTTTATTGAAATACATGGCCACATTAATTACATTACATATATCGTGCAGCCCTAAATCCTGATTACTAATGGACCGTTCATTATTTATTCCACGGGGGGGGGGGACCGAAGAGAATCGAATTTATCTAGACATTTTTTCTTTACCCACCTTTTCAATTGGAAAAAATTAAATTACCCAACCCCAAATACTTTAATCTTGTTTAAGAGGCAACTGATGGAATAATAACTTTAATCGAATGCCTATTTGTAGTAATATTAGAATTAGCCTCTCATTGATGTCGCCTCTCTTCTATCTACGGATAAACCTCAACCTAAAGAGAATCAAGGATTCGTTGTACGTTGCTACATGCAACCAGTATTATATAATCAGAGTTATACAAAGTGTATTGATTTGTCTCGTATAGTCCATGTGTCTTACATTGATCGATACTCATAGTAACAACTCATCACATGGCGCAGTTGATACTAACTTATTAAGTTTTTATTTTACCTTATTATTATTAATTAATATTATTTACTGGCAACGTTTCCAAAACAGACAACACAATCAGATCACGCACTCTATCGAAGTCCGGCGAGTTTCTGATAAATTTAAATACAGCAATTTGTAAATTGAACTTTTGATATCCTGAAGAAACATCCATGAAGATTGACATTTAAAGATATATTCTTTAAGGCAAAACTTCAACTTGACGCTCAACATATTTTTATCTTCAATTTCTATGTTTGCTATTGTATTTCCGTGTTGTGAAATTCTTCACGCTGTTGTTACCCATTATGTCGTCTGACGAAAACAATGAACGCACAACTCAGACAGCACACAGAGCACGTATCGCGGCAAGTCAAACGATCGTAGAAAGTCTTGTGTCGGATGCGGTGAGTTCATTCGGAGCTGAAATCACCACCGACTTAGCACATCAAAGCTCACAACAGGATGTTCGTTTATCTAACATCGAACGCATGGTCGCCAACTTGACCAACGCATTCAGTGCATTTATACCGCCGACCACAACGTCCAACACCGACCAACCGTCGAGCCTTATGATGTCAGCAACTCCTGGTCCTTCTGGACATTCAACCGTTTCAATGCCAGGGTCCACAGCTATAGCAGTAGCTACACATACTGAACAAACTGTAGATCACGTACCTGCAACTACACATTCAGCTTCACAGCCATTAAGCTCAGACACAAATGACGTCAACGTCCAAGCGTCCACAGTAATGACGCCAGCTGTTCAACTTCCACTATCAGCTCTCAAACCACTCAAATACGAAGTCATCCAGCTTCAAGTCAAGCTCAAAGAGTTGATACATCAGTACAACCGGAACCTCTGACAAAAGGTTTCAACTTACTTAAATTTCGAGCATGGCGTGAAATATTCATGAATTTTCATATTGTTAACATGTTCGACCAACGCCCCCTTCAAGAGCAACACATTCGACTTGAAGAGTGCATTTCAACTGACATGATGAAGCACATTAAATACGTGGTAGAGTTAAATGATTGGACAGGTCTCACAATCCAAGCAATTCTGGATCGCCTTCACCTATATTTTGACCAAGAAGCGAATATCAATGAACTTTGTGTCAATTTTGATCGTTGTACACAGAAATATGGTGAAGCCTTCAACGATTTTTATGTAAATTTGAGAGAATTATACGATCAAACCGATCCATGTTCTCATTGCCACGAACAACAATGTCAAGATAAAATTTTGATCACCAGAATCAAAATTGGTTCTGACGCTTCTATAATTTCTTGGGAAGTACTAGCACAGAATAATATCTGCTTAAATGATATTCAACAATCTTGTAATCCAGACATAGTAGCTGTAAATGGCAACGCCCTTGAATGTTTTGGAACCATTACAGCCCAAGTAGAATTTGAAGGACAAACTATTTCTACAACCTTTTATGTCAGTCCTGATATCACTGGCTCTATATTGTCCTGGTCAACTTGCAGAGAACTTCATCTATTGGCAGCAGCATACCCATTCCCTACTAATCCCATAACTGCAAACTCCATTATAAGCCCACCTGATGACATCAACGACTGTGAATCCATCAAAGTGCAGCTCCTTCATGAATATGCAGATGTCTTCTCATCAAAAGAACAGCTTACAGCAATGGAAGGTGAGCCGATGACGATTGAACTTCAGGAAAACGCTCAACCACACGCCTTGTACACCGCTAGAGCAATACCATATGCATGGCGTGATGAAGTTGAGCAGCTGTTGAAGGAAATGACCAATAAAGGTGTTATTCAACCAATCGACGAGCCATCTGAATGGGTTAGCCCAATGGTCGTTGTACCTAAGTCAAATGGAAAACCACGTATATGTGTCGATTTTACTCGTCTGAATAAATTTGTAAAACGCCCAACGCATCCTTTCAAACCACCGAAAGATGCTGTCGCTGCTATTCCAAACACATCAAAGTATTTCACTACTTTTGATGCCACATCAGGCTATTGGCAAATGCCTCTTCATGAAGACAGTCAAGCCCTCACCACATTCATCACTCCATTTGGCCGATACAAGTTCTTAAGAGCTCCAATGGGACTGATCAGCGCAGGCGACGTATACTGCAAACGAGGTGACCGCGCCTTAGAAGACATACCCAATGTATCAAAAGTAGTAGACGATATCCTGGTTCATGATGCTACATTTGCAGAACATATTCAACATGTAAAAACCATATTAAATCGCTGTAGATCGAACAAGATCACCTTGAATCCTGAAAAATTTGTATTTGGTCAACCAAAAGTATCATTTGTTGGCTACATTGTGGGAAGAGATGGAATCGCAGCAGATGACAAAAAGTTAAAAGCAATTTCATCATTTCCAGCACCTACTAACATTACTGAACTTCGATCCTTTGGTGGACTGGTGAATCAGCTTACTGACTTCACCACAGAATTGGCAGGTGTTTTAGCCCCTCTTCGTGGATTACTCAGTACTAAAAATGTATTCCAATGGACATCCGACTGTCAAATAGCTTTCGACAACACTAAAAAGGCATTAACGTCTGCACCAATCCTGGCACATTTTGACGTAAATTTGCCAACATCCTTACACACAGATGCCTCAAGGCGTAACGGTTTGGGTTATGCCCTTCTACAAAAACATGAAGACAGATGGAGATTAATACAGTGTGGATCAAGATTTTTAACTTCACAGCTGAGTCAAATTATGCTGTAGTTGAACTAGAAATGCTTGCAATTCAGTGGGCCATCAACAAATGTAAACTATATCTTACTGGCCTTGATTTTGAAGTCATCACCGACCACAAGCCATTAATCCCAATCTTGAACACTCAGACACTGGACGTAATAGAAAATTCACGTTTACAACGCCTCAAATTGAAGATGCAATCGTACCGCTTCAACACTTCTTGGCTAGCAGGACGCTTTCACGCACTGGCCGACGCTTTGAGCCAAGCACCTGTGGCTGATCCTACTGAAGAAGATCATCATCCGCCCTTGGATTCACATGCTCAACTGCAGATCAACGCCATTGTCAATTCAATCGCTACTTCTCCAGACATATCAACAGATGACGATCATCTTCTCAGAGAACTAAACCAAGCAGCTGATGTCGACCAAGAGTATCAAGACCTCATCAAAGCTATCAAAGAAGATTGTCAACCGTGCAACTTACCTTCACATTTGAAGCAGCACAAAGGTGTTCTTTTTGATCTATCATTGCAAGACCAATATGTTCTTTACAATGGTTATCGCCTGCTGATACCACGGTCACAGCGACGTATGATGCTTGATCGTCTACATACTGCTCATCAAGGCATCGAGCGTACAAAAAGAAGAGCACAGCAATCATGCTACTGGCCTGGCATATCTAATGATATACGCAACATAGTTGAGTCTTGTGATGCCTGCAACATCCATCAGTATTCACAACAGAAAGAAACCTTTCTCTCTGGCCAACACCTAGCCTGCGCGCAGACCCAAATCTTTTTTTTTATGATTAGTAGGGTCTGCGTAATATCGACAGAAAGCTTGCGCTTGGCGGAAGTTGGAGGGAGTGGCGGAACGTCATTACATGTTTAACTCCTGCTGTTCAGCGTTGTTCAACTACAGACGGCGTCATAAACAGCATTTCTGCAAGTCCGATTTTCGTAAATAACAAAACTTTTCACAATCAAAATTGACACTTATTATTTACGAAATAAAATGAGTTGATTCATAACCACGTTCAAATGATTAATACTAACTTCATACAACGTACTATTTCTGTTCAATATGAAGCGATCTAAGTTGGCTAATGTTTTTAATGCATTTGTTTTTCACAAATAAACTCGAAAATTGACATCAATGATGAGAATTAGTCTTTCGTAAAGAAATATTTTTGTAATCCATTGCCATGGCACAGCGAAAAAGATCCAGAGATAAAATCGTTCTATATCTAATAAAATGATATGTTCTTTCGATATTACCCATGACAAATTGGCTTTTACGTCGAACAGAAACACAATCCAAATAAATTTCAGTATCTTGAAATCAAGTCTTTGTTGGCCGATGCTGCATGTAAAATAGCATGTCCCGTCCTCTGTGAAAGGCAAATTAATAATTACAACAAGAAATCGTTTTCGTCAATACACTATGTTCATTTTACTACAAACATAATTACAAAAAGTCTGTGTTGAATAAAAAAAGTCTGAGGTCTC
This sequence comes from Haliclystus octoradiatus, assembly GCA_916610825.1. NCBI lineage: Eukaryota > Metazoa > Cnidaria > Staurozoa > Stauromedusae > Haliclystidae > Haliclystus > Haliclystus octoradiatus. The sequence continues at coordinate 1,441,757 of OU744451.1, forward strand.
CCTCGTACAAAACTGAAAAACGAACACAAGCCAATGATTTTATCGAAGAAGAACGACGTTTTACTTGAAAAGGAATGCGTCAAGAACTTATATTTATTGACCAATCATGTTCTGGTTCTAGTTTTGGAGAACTCGCTAGCGATTGGCTGATGAACAATAGACAAACAATAGATTTCTCACGTTTCTGCCGCTCCCCCTAATTCAGTCCAGCGCAAGCTTTCTGTCGATATTACGCAGACCCTACTAATCATAAAAAAAAGATTTGGGTCTGCACGCAGGCTAGCCAACACCCTAATAAACCATTTGAGCAGTGTTCATCTGATTTATTCTCTGCTGGCACAAAAAAGTTTCTGTTCTACGTCGATCGTTACTCTGGATGGCCGTGTGTACATGATTACAATGCTGATCCTATAATACTACAATGGTCACTTATTCCATGACCAATTTCTTCAGAGATTATGGTGCTCCTATAAATCTTCGCACTGATGGTGGACCACAATTCAAGTCAGAAGAATTTGATCAATTCTGCAAACACTGGGGAATCAAGCATGACCCATCGTCACCTTATTATCCTCAAAGCAATGGTCATGCCGAGGCTGGCGTCAAAGCCATGAAAATATTAATCAAGAAAAATATCACGGAAAACAACCACTTCAACAAAGCCAAGCTGAGTGAAGCCATTTTAGAATTTCGTAACACTCCAAAAGCTGATGGATTATCACCAGCTCAAAGAATATTTGGTGTCCCCATTCGAACACGTCTACCAACTCATCAGCTGGCATTTGACAGAAAATGGTATAAGACTGCAACGGAGGCTGATGAATTTGCTGCGAAGACAAAATTAACAAACATCGATCATTACAATGAAGATGCCCGTAATCTTGTCCCATTGGTCATTGGCGATGAAGTACGAATTCAAGATACTACCAGTAAACGCTGGGATAGAGTCGGTCTCATTACAACTACGTTGCCATTTCGACGATATCTTGTCAAACTTCCATCTGGCACTGTTCTAGCAAGAAACAGAAGACACCTCCGGAAGCCGAAGAAGACTCATCCAACATCCAATGACGAGACGACTCATCCAACATCCAATGACGAGACGACTCATCCAACATCCAAGGACGAGACGACTCATCCAACATCCAATGAGAAGAAAAATTATCCAAAACGAAAGCACAGAAGCCCTGATCGTTACTATGGACAGTAATATTTCAAAAGATAATCAAAATCACTAAAGAGTCTTTATTTTCTTTCCATAAACAAATATATCATAAAAATTCACATTATAACCTTAATTTTAATAATCTTGAAGGGGAGGTGTGGTAATATTAGAATTAGCCTCTCATTGATGTCGCCTCTCTTCTATCTACGGATAAACCTCAACCTAAAGAGAATCAAGGATTCGTTGTACGTTGCTACATGCAACCAGTATTATATAATCAGAGTTATACAAAGTGTATTGATTTGTCTCGTATAGTCCATGTGTCTTACATTGATCGATACTCATAGTAACAACTCATCACACTATTAACAATATTTTGGGTATCTGTGAAGCATAACTGATTTTTTAATTATTTTCATATTGTAAAACTGAACTCAATATTATAGTTCCACATCTATTCAGAAAATAAAAGTTTCCTTGATTCTGAAGCTCTTTATGAACGTGCTATCGTTGTAAGTCATGCGGCTGCCCCATAATTAGCATAGGCACGAGCAATCATGACTCATGAGGAATAAACTGATTCCCATAACACATTGGATAATTCTCCAATCAACAGCGATAAGAAGTAGCTTTAATTTTGGACTTTCGAACTAGAAAATATCTAAAGGAGGTCTACAAGATTATAATAAAAGCTAGACTAGACTAGACTAGACTACGAAAGCTAGAAGTCTACAGCATCCAAAGAAATGCATCCATGGGTACACTCCAAGCCAGATTTCAAGTACTTAATCAGAAAAGATACATAAGTAAATAAATATAAATTGTAATAATTAGTTTCAGTAAGTATCATTTTATTTAACTGTGCCTAAATATTATTTAGCGGCGCCATGATATTTGCCATGGTTAATCATTATAGCTAGATGGAAATTGGTTTACCTCAAAAGATACACTGACAATTATCTTCATCTATCATTATCATTAGCTTAATCATTATAAGAATAGAAATGACTTTCCATTACATTTTTACTCAAATATTGAATTACCACTATGATAGAACTCAATTAATTATATACTCCAAATAAAATTATGAAGTCAAAAATCAGGCAATCAGATTTGCTACTCAAAGTTTCACGCCAAGGCGATCTTGAATTGAATAGATCGGGACTGAATAGATTGCCTGATGATCACCTGCGTAGTCCTGGCCCCCCCCCCACCTCCTCAAATTTTGTCCAAAATTTCATAAATACTTTGATCAGTAGTTGATCAGTTGTGATCAGGTGTTTTTAAGACTGATCAAACAAAAGCGTTACAGTTATTAACGATTATCTTGTGGGGGGCAGGACTACGCCAACCCCCCCCCCACCTCACCAAATTCGAAAATTTATATATCAAAAGTTTGATCACGCTGTCATAAGTACTGATCAGGCATTTATATTGCTGATCAAATTACGATCAACGAAATATTTGCGTTTTAGGCTCAATTTATAGCGTAGTTCTGCCCCCCAACCCCACTTGACCACGCCCAATTTCGAAAATGTTCATGTCAAAAGTTTGATCACGATGTGATCAGTCCTGATCAGGCTATAGCTAAACTGATCAACTGAAGATGTAAGAGATATTCACGTTCCACGGTACAAAATTACCGTAGTCCTGGCCATCCACCCCTTAAAGCCACGCCCAATTTTGAAAATTTTCATATCAAAGGTTTGATCACGATGTGATCAGTCCTGATCAGGCATCGACTAAACTGATCAACATAAGACCCGGAAGACATTCACGTTTTTGTACTCCATTTTAAGCGTCACCCTAGCACCACTTTTTACCAAATCTCAATCAATTTTGAAAATTTTCACAATACAAGTTTGATCACGGCTTGATCAGCGCAGAACACGCTGATATTTTACTGATCAGTTAAAAATTTGATAGATAACTTCAAAAAAGCTTAAATGCTAATCAGAAATGTGAAAAAAGTGGTACTAGAAATATATAAATTTTGCATTTGATATGACGACTGCTGGGTAGACAAAAACTTTCTGTCCGTAGATGATGTTCTTAGATTTTTACATATTCATACTCATTCAACTCCAAAATTGAGCTTAAACATATAAATCTACTAGATTTAAAGGAGCAAAAATGACCGGCAGGCGCTACGCACTTAGGATCACGTGCATGTTTATTGTTTATAACACAATGTTCATTGTTGACATGAACTTATTACAAATTAGGCTTGCGTATAACAATAGTTTCAAAGCGAGACGGTTGAATTACGCTAAGCATAAATTCAAATTGATCTCGCAGCGGTCGCCGGTCAATTTTGCCCCTTTAATACCAGAGAAATGTTGTTTCTCGCTACGGTGAATTAACAATATTAATCAATGGCAGTTAGCGAGTACTTGAAAAATAGCACATGTTTGATGTGAATGAAGTCTCGTCAGGTTGTTAAAGGAGCAAAAATGACCGGCATGCGCTACGCACTTGGGATCACGTGCACGCTTATTGTTATAACACAATGTACATTGTTGACATGAATTTTATTACAAGTTAGTCCTGCGTACAGGGATGTTAGTAACGATTACAAAAGTAACGACGTTACTTGTAATCGTTACTTTTTAGTAACTTCTACTTGTAACTAGTTACTTTTATGTAAAAGTAACTTCTACTTGTAACTAGTTACATTTAGGATTAAAAATAAAGTAACGATTTCTCGTTACTTTTTCACTGCATTTTCGCTTTCTTCCGTTCCTTTTTTCACAAAAGAGTGCTGAAAGTTAGCAGCTTCTCGATCGCTATTGTGTTTTAATTAGTCAAAATCTTTTGTTCTAATTGTTACCATCCAAGAACAATAAAAACACAGACAAAAGTTTCCAACAACTGCAGGAAATCCTGTTATAAATTTGGATGTCAAACAAGAAAATTACATTCAGGGAAGTAACATTCTGTTATACAATCTGTTTGTCCGAGTTTATGATATATTCAAGTGATTCAACGAATGTTTCATGTCTGATATGTCTGTTCGATCAATAAATTGTCATAGCAACCAAACCTGAAATAGAACTAATGGCGCGTAACTTGAGATTTCCTTGTTATGGAAATTAGGGGGATCGCCTAGACCATTCAAACACGCAAAAGACGTCGCTGTGAAATAGTCGTCGGGTGTCTGTTTTCGTATTTATATTGTCAACAAGAACATTTGATTAATTAACAAATTAAAATACAGAAACATTATTTGAATACTTCATATATGTCTCATTGCTTCTGTTGGATATTTTTGGACTTATTTAGAAAAAGTAACGGGAAAGTAACTGTAACTAGTTACTTTCGAATTAAAAGTAACTTTTAACTTATAATCGTTACTTTTTCTGAAAAGTAACGTCTGATAGTAACTAGTTACTTTCTCGCCCAAGTAACGGTAACTGTAACTAGCTACTTTTAAAAAGTAACTTTAACATCCCTGCCTGCGTATAACAATTGTTTCAAAGCGAGACGGTTGAATTACGCTAAGCATAAATTCAACTTGTGCTCGCAGCGGTCGCCGGTCAATTTTGCCCCTTTATCTGCGTCACAGAACGCAATTCATTCACGAATTCTTTTCCTTTATGAATGAATGAATTGCGTTCTGTGACGCAGATAACAACGCGACGAGACTTCATACACATCAAACATGTGCTATTTTTCAAGTACTCGCTAATTGCCATTGTTTAATATTGTTCATTCACCGTAGCGAGAAACAACATTTCTCTGGTATTAAATCTAGTAGATTTATATGTTTAAGCTCAATTTTGGAGTTGAATGAGTATGAATATGTAAATTTCTAAGAACATCATCTACGGACAGAAAGTTTTTGTCTACCCAGCAGTCGTCATATCAAATGCAAAAATTATATATTTCTACCACTTTTTTCACATTTCTGATTAGCATTTAAAGTGGGAATAAACCCCCAGACTATCTTTACATATATAGTAGAACCCGACGTAAAAAAAACAATGGCGTAACTTTTTTTTCGATCTGGAAATTATTTCTTGGTGAAAAATGCCTTCAAAGTGGTGTTTTGGCCCAAATGTCGCTGAGGGAAAAAAAGGGATTGGATCTAGCTTTATGACGACAAAGTCACAAGTCGTGTGGTTTTTCTAATAGACTTTAGATCGGATTAATCACGCGATGTTACGTTTGAGATGGCGTAGCTCTGTAACGGCAATCTATTTTTCTCTCCCACAAAACTGAGGTAAGGAAGAACATATAAACTCAAGAGTAGCAAAATTTCAGATGATTTAATGATTTTAAAGTTCACGAATTTGAAGAAAATAAAAATCAGAAAATATTTCATTCGTAGCGCGCGTTATACAGATTATATTTGGACATATCATTCTCACACATATTTAACACATATCAAAAGATTCTCTGGTGACCACAAAAGCTAGCTAAGTAGAATTTATTGTTGTAAGCATATGTCTGCACTGAAAATGGAGTGTTCTTTTGAGGGTAAAAATCATAATGTATGGTGGGAAACGCTATTTAGAACACCATAGCCGTCGGTTTTATAGTCCTCTTTTCACAGAAGCGAAATCCGTCCATCTGATTTCGCGTCTCTGTAGAAAGGTATTTTGTGCAAAGTAACTTCTGCACTGTATTACTAATCCTATAAATTACAGATTGTGACGACATGATGCTAACATGTTCTACTTTATAGCCGAATGAATGAATACTAGACTGGTAAAATAATTTTGTGGCGTATGTAAAATAAGGAACGAGACTTCACATTGCAAAACCCTAATTTTGTTAATCATATAACTTTGATAGAGAGGATAAAAATTTATGCAATGAAGATATACCGCAAAACCGACAAATGATAGAATCTGCATTACTATAGTTCTAGTGGCTCTAGTATACGGCTGTAAACTTGAATAAGAACGTCCGAGCCCTCTATCATGTTTGTACTATTTTCCGATATTTTATAGAATTTTATAGTGTAATGTACTGAAGAATTCTCAATGGTTTTTTAAATATTGAATGCTTGGTGAATTAATGATGAACACTTTGTTAGACTATTGAGTATAATATATCTATCTATACAGTCGTATAAACTATACGATTACATGTTTTAAGTTTTACTAGACGAACATCAATTTCAAACTTAAACGTTGAAATGATAGTTGAAAAATGTCTATTTAATAATTTAGTAATACCGATAGTTAAATAAATCCGAAAAAGTACAATTAATACTTTGCAGTACCAACTCCAGTACAATTAATACTTTGCAGTACCATACTCCAGGAAAAGTCGTCTGTGCATGCCCGTGCAAATCAAATCAGTTTACATTCACATTTAGATCATGAAAAGGATATCTTGTAGAAATGTTTACTCAATAACAACTTGCAGATCATAGAGTTAAAAATAGTTAAAACTTATATAGCGTAAGATCAAGCTATTTTGAAGGGTACGTGTCTACTAATTAAGATTTGAGAAGTACTGCGGTCACACAGAATACGTAACTAGTAATATGTGTCACTAGACTAGTCACAAAGGAACAGTCGCACCGCCTGACATTTGTATTAATCCGCAATCTATATCAGATTCATCGCGCTTAATGACGCTACAAGAAATTATTTCGACCGAGCGTTTCAATAGATTTTATTCTGCTCCTGAAATCACAAATTGCATCTTTTTTACGTAATTCGCCAGTTTATATGTTTGTTCATGGCTCAGGCTTGTCAGAAATTTTTTTAGCGTGACTTCTCGGAGCTAGGTCACCTCAAAGATTACGTCGCGTGATCAGCCCACTCTTGAGTCTGTTAGACAAACCGCACGACTTGTGACTTTGTCGTCATAAAGCTAGATCCAATCCCTTTTTTTTCTCAGCGACATTTGGGTCAAAACACCACTTTGAAGGCGCTTTTCACCAAGAAATAATTTCCAGATCGAAAAAAAAATTACGCCATTGTTTTTTTCACGTCGGGTTCTACTACATATGTAAAGATAGTCTGGGGGTTTATTCCCACTTTAAGCTTTTTTGAAGTTATCTATCAAATTTTTAACTGATCAGTAAAATATCAGCGTGTTCTGCGCTGATCAAGCCGTGATCAAACTTGTGTTGTGAAAATTTTCAAAATTGATTGAGATTTGGTAAAAAGTGTGGGGGGGCTAGGGTGACGCTTAAAATGGAGTACAAAAAACGTGAATGTCTTCTGGGTCTCATGTTGATCAGTTTAGTCGATGCCTGATCAGGACTGATCACATCGTAATCAAACTTTTGATATGAAAATTTTCAAAATTGGGCGTGACTTTAGGGGGTGGGGGGGCAGGACTACGATAATTTTGTACCGTGGAACATGAATATCTCTTACATATTCAGTTGATCAGTTTAGCTATAGTCTGATCAGGACTGATCACATCGTGATCAAACTTTTGATACAAAAATTTTCAAAATTGGGCGTGGTTCAAGGGGGTGGGGGGCAGGACTACGGTAATTTTGTACCGTGGAACGTGAATATCTCTTTGATTTTCAATTGATCGGTTTAGCTATAGCCTGATCAGGACTGATCACATCGTGATCAAACTTTTGACATGAAAATTTTCGAAATTGGGCGTGGTCAAGTGGGGTGGGGGGCCAGGACTACACTATAAATTGAGCCTAAAACGCAAATATTTCGTTGATTGTAATTTGATCAGCAATATAAATGCCTGATCATAGTGGGGGAGCAAACAAAATAGTAACTGCAAATCGTGATACTATGTACAAACTCATATCATTCGAAAGCTTTTAATGCCCTGAGTAAAATAAAAACGAGACCCCACCGTGAAAATTCCAGGAAGCCCTTCAAATGTAGCAATAAAGTTTCACCTAATTTGCATAATCGACTATACATGTGGTGAAAACTATGAGATTGGTAAAATATAGATTATGATGATATAAACAATGTTTTACAGTATAATATAAACTGTTAAATGATTCTATGCATCAATAAAGATAAATTTAATCTGTAAAGCGTAGTTTTGTAGAGGGAGGAAATTTTGCGCATGCGCATTGGAAATTTTTTTTGACTTGAAAATGTTCTGCTTTTTGCTTTTGTAAATATGATGACACCACCGGACACATGATCCTGCCACATTCTTAGATCATTCCATTTGCTTTTCAATCACCTCGTTGTTGTTGTAATCCCCAAAGTAATATAAGTATGTGGTATTTGCGTAATTAATTGATTTCGCAATACGAATGTTGTATAATCGCTAGATGTGTTGTACAAGACGAAGAATTTGAAAGTGCTTGCTTTATCTTTAGATATTTATTTCCAATATTATCTTTGAGTTTCGTAAATAATCTTTAAATATATTTTCAAATTCAATGTTATTAACAATTGCTGTTGTTCAGAAGGCAAATCAAGCCATGTTATAATCATACAGTTGACTGAGATGGAGTCTGCAGAAATTGACAAAGACATTGATATAGACTATTCGCTTTGTGTCATTTGCCAAACTATTGGTGAAAAAAACGAACTTGTTTTTCCAGCTAGAAGTAATCTTAAAGAAGGAGAGCTTTTTTATAAAGGTAATATATTGCTTTGCAGCTCCACATATGTATCAAATAAGTAATCGATGTGTCGGGGCCGCAATAGGGCGTTTGATAATTGTTGATAATTAACTACCATTAACAGTAATTTTCATATTCATATATGTTTCTTCTCTTTTTCAAGGATACTCATCCCTAGCAACATATTTAGTAAAATTTCGGCAGATTGACGCCATACCCAACATCAAAATTAAGGCACTTTGCAATAATTCAGACAATTTGAAGCAGATACTCCAAGATAATAAAGCTAAATGGCATAAGAGTTGCTGCAATGAATATAATGGAAAGGAACTAGAACGTGCTAAAAAAAGAAAGTTGAAAGATGATATCGAGACGGACAGTGTGGAAGCGATAAGACAAAGGGCTAAGCGAAGCAGTAAAAGCTGGAAAGATTTAATCAAGGTTTGCTTCTTTTGTGAACAGCCAGATTTACTCAATTTAGGTAATCTTTCTGAAGTGTTAACTCTGGAAATTGGTGAAAAATTGCTTCGTTGCGCTAAAGCGCTTAATGATACAGAACTATTAGCCAAACTAGATGCAGGAGATTTAGTAGCCATGGAAGCAAAATATCATAAGATATGTCTGATAAAAATTTACAATAGATCAAGATCGCTATTTAGACCAAAGGATGGTACTAAGAACACGTATGAAACATGTGAATCATTAGCATTGCTATATGTAGTAGACTTTGTGCACGATAAACTATCATTAGAGAAGGAATCAACCTTGAGAGTACCAAACTTGTCAAAATTATACACAACTAAGGTCAATGAACTATTAAAACCGCATAAGTTAGAAGTTAGTTATGTACATGCGACACGTTTCCGAGAGCGTTTGGCTGAACGTCTGTGTAATTGCCATGTTGCAAAATCTAAAAATGAATATTTAGTCACCAGTGCTTCAACTATTTCAACCATTATACGGGATCAGTTGGAATGGTCTACTGATGATCTAATATTCGATATGAAGAAAGTATCAAATGAATTGAGGAGTGATTGCTTTACCCACAAAAAGACTGAATTCAATGGTAGTTTTAATAGATTTTGTCAAGAAGAATCTATCCCATCTTCATTAGTGGCAATGATAAATTTAATGTTGTATGGCAGTACATGTGCTAGCGACGATGCAGGCATAGATGCAACGGCACCAGCTCTATCTATAGCACAATTAATTATGCAGAATATGAAAATCAAATCGTCGTCATTGAAATCTCCACACATGCACAAGAAGAATGAAACACCATTAGCTGTTTATGTTGGATTATTGATACATAGTAAGCACCGTGACAAAAATTTAATTAATGTTTTGCATTCATTTGGGTTATGTATATCATACACTCGCGTTCTAGAAATATCTTCCTCTTTCTGCCATTTGACCAATTTGCGGCACGAGAAAGAAAATGTACTCTGTCCAAAAAATCTGAAGCGAAATGCCTTCACCGTTACTGCTTACGACAATTTAGATTGCAACCCTAGTAGCAATACTGCGAAGAGTACTTTCCATGGGACTGGTATAAGTTTATTTCAGAGGTTAGATAATGCGAATGATTGCATTCCCCGTGCAGATCTTTCATTTGCTGACTTGGACATTGATCGGCATATGCGATCTGTCCCTCAACTCCCTGACTCTTTTGCCATCGTTCCCTCGTATTCTTTGCCAAACAGTAACCCTCCACTGAGCAAAAATACATTTCCAATCAATGGTGGTTTTTCAACTACGATCTATTTTAGAAAAGAACTTATGAAAGAAATTAAATGGTGTGAAAGAGTACGGAATTATTACGATATTGTAGGTATTAATCAACTGGACATTTCCTGGGCTGCATATCATGCCTCTTCAGTGGACATTCCGCAACTAATTGAAAAATCAATATCTACAATGCTACCTTTATTCTTTGAAGATTCCAAATCTCCAGCCATGATAAAACATGGGTTAGATTTATTATTGGAAAATACGAATTACCTGAATCCAGATCAAACAACAGTTGTTGCTCTTGACCAGCCTCTTTATGCTATAGCCAAAAACATCCAATGGAATCATCCAAATTCAGTTTACGGAAAGCATAATATATTTATGTTGTTTGGTGCTTTACATATTGAGCAGGCTTTCTTAAGAGTTCTTGGTAATCTTCTCGATGGAAGTGGATGGACATCCGCTCTGTCAGATGCAGATGTTACTACATCTGGCATTTCAGACTCCTTTATAAAAGTCCATCATATTTCAAGGACAAAGCACGCCCATGAAGTCACAGCAGCTGCTCTATATAGATTACTATGCAAAGCCTACAATGCTTCAAATGAAGAAGAATTCATAGCATTTACCGCATCATCATCACCATCACCAATTTTCTCCAACCAAATGCTGAAGTGGTGTGATGAATTTTCAAATAAGACACCAATGTTCAAATTTTGGTTATTGGTATATCAATTAGAACTACTGCTGCTTTTGTTCAATAGATCAACCCGCAAGATGGACTACCAACTTTATGTTGAATCAATTGATCAAATGATGCCTTGGTTTTTCGTCTTTGATCATCCAAACTATGCTAGGTGGCTATCAGTTCATGTGAGAGACTTGAAGCAGCTGAAAAACAATGATCCTAATTTGTATCAAGAATTTGTTAAAGGTGGCTTTACTGTGAGTAAGTCAGAGAGAAAATTTTCGAGTATTCCTGTAGATCAGGCTCATGAAATGAACAATAAATCAATTAAAACACAAGGAGGGGCAACAGGTTTGTTTGAGGATCCAAGTGCTTTAAGGCGTTTTATGGTAGCTGGACCTCTAGTTTGTGGAGCACTTGAAGGATTTGAAGACTCTTCGTCCCAAACACCTACAATGCACCATCAACAGTATTTTGCCTTTCAGCAAAATTTTGTGAAACAAGTCGACTCCCTTGAGTCTCAATTTGAAGACTACGGAAATCCTTTCCTTGAAAGATCCAATAATCTTATTGAGATTTGTACTCGTGTTGTGAAACCTGCACTGGCAGTTACTAATTTAAACTCACTTGAACAAACAGGAATAACACAATATCAAGATTTTTACTTTAATAGACTTTACTCATTGGAAGTACCCTTGAAGGACACTATAAAAAAAAATTCTTTGGAAATATTTACATTATCAGAAAAAAAAGTCACTCTAAAAGAACATAAAGCGAAGGCAATGAAATCTGATCTCAGCTTATTTAGCAAATTGTTTTTAGTCAGCCAAGTGAGAGATTTGAATATGGAAGAATTTTTTAGTCATGAGAATCAGCCGTTCCCACCATCAATTTCCAGTTTTGGTGAGCTGAGACAGAGCACAAAGTCTGAATTAGCAGAAATACTGAAAGAGTTAGTACAACCCCAAACGCTGTTTGTTGGCTCAGTTGATGCAATTGTTTACGATGCTGCTGTACTTACAAATATTTTACGCCCAAAAACTGAGAAAACTTATATTGAATACTTCGATTCATTTTACAGACATGTTAGATTAGAAGTAGAAAAATTGAAGGTACATAGAGTGGATTTTGTTTGGGATAGTTATGGTGAGAAAAGTATTAAAGGTCAAGTAAGAAACGAAAGAGGTATTGGAACAGAGAGACAGATTAAAGAAAACTTAATTTTACCCAAAAACTGGAATGATTTTTTAAGAAACAGCAATAACAAAGTGGCATTATTCTCCATTCTTGCAAAGTTTCTAACAGAAGATAATATGTTTTCTTGTCAAGTAGTTTCAACATTTAATGATTATGTTATTTTCAATGGACTTACAAGAACTTTATTATCTCAATGCACCCACGAAGAAGCGGATACAAGAATTTTCATCCATGTGCTGGATCTTATCAAATGCGGTTTTAAAGATATTATGATTAGAACTGTAGATACAGATGTTTTGGTTTTGGGTGTGGCGTATTATTTTATTTTAAAAGACATTGGTCTTGATAATTTTTGGCTTGAGTATGGAGTAGGTCAGCATCGTTGTTATATTCCGCTTCATAGCATTGCTTTATTTCTTGGTGTTGCGAAGTCTGAGTCTCTGCCTGCATTCCATGCCTTAACCGGCTGTGATTCAACTTCTTTCTTTTTCCGTAAAGGCAAACGAACTGCTTGGAAAACATGGAAATCATTTGTTCCAGTTACTGATGCATTCCGTGGCATGTTCAAGCCATGTACCACTATTTATCAACACGACATAGAAACATTTTCAAGGTTTATTATTTTGATGTATGACGCTACTTCTGGGGAGACATCAGTTAACAAAGCTCGGCAAGAATTATTCAGTACTGGTACACGAGATCTTGATAGTATTCCACCAACTTCGGCGGCACTACAGCAACATGTTTTGCGTTCTATATATCAATGTGGTCATATTTGGGGCCAGTGTCTAGTATCGTGTCCAGATTATCCGAATCCCGAGGATTGGGGATGGAGAACTAGTGAAAAAGGATTGATACCATTTTGGTCAGACCTGCCTCCCATAGCAAATGCTTGTAGGGACCTAGTCAAATGTGGCTGTAATGTCGAAAGAGGATGCCTTCAAGGATCATGTGGCTGCCGCCGCCTTCTATTACAATGTACTTTAATGTGCAAAATTGTAAAGGTAACTGTAAAAGAGATTAAATGTCGATTGCATTTTCAACTACTGTACATAATATCAGGGTATTTGCCTTTATAGTAAATTTCTATGAAATCAGGTAAAATATAATATCGGATGTATCTGAAGATGCAAAATATATACCCTAGTCTATTAACGATAACCTTTGGTTAGTTATTAGTTACCAACTGCCTCAAACAGGTTCACAGCTATAACCTTTTTTATTAAATATTTGACTTAATTAGATATTCAGTAACAAGAAACTGCCAATTATTTTTTAATATTAAGTATCAATTTATTCGGAATTATAATTAGATGTAATGGTATGAAAATCTCAAATATTCCAAATTTTAGTGCTATTTACTTATTAAAATGTATGTACGCTTACGCAAATTTGGCAATATCTATCCCAATTAATGCCTCAAATTTGATTTTTCTGTCTATTATGACTGTTATTCACTTATAATATATATATACGATGTGTTTGACGATGTTTCTGGTCACTTACGAGCTATTGAAATCATTTAAACAAATTTTATAAGTCAAAAAATATTTTCAATGCGCATGCGCAAGTTTTCATCCCTCTACAAAACTACACATTACGGATTAAATTTATCTTTATTAATGCATAGAATCATTTAACAATTTATATTATACTCTAAAACATTCTTAATATCATCATAATCTATATTTTACCAATCTTATAGTTTTCACCACATGTATAGTCGATTATACAAATTAGGTAAAACTTTATTGCTACATTTGAAGGGCTTCCTGGAATTTTCACGATGGGGTCTCGTTTTTATTTTACCCAGGGCATTAAAAGCTTTCGAATGATATAAGTTTGTACATAGTATCACGATTTGCAGTTACTCCTTCTCTTTTTGCTGTTTGCTCCTCCACTAATCAGTACTTATGACAGCGTGATCAAACTTTTGATATATAAATTTTCGAATTTGGTGAGGTGGGGGGGCTGGCGTAGTCCTGGCCCCCCACAAGAAAATCGTTAATAACTGTAACGCTTTTGTTTGATCAGTCTTAAAAACACCTGATCACAACCTGATCAACTACTGATCAAAGTATTTATGATATTTTGGACAAAATTTGAAGAGGTGGGGGGGGGGGCAGGACTACGCAGTGATCGCCTTGGCGTGAAACTTTGAGTACATACAAACATAATTGTCTGATTTTTGACTTCATATTTTATATATTATTTAAAGCTCTGCTGTGATAGCATTGAGCCCTATGTTCCATCAGTAAGACAACCTACACCATATATTATATATTCTATATCTATATACTTCTATACTATATGTAAGCGCAAAACGTTTTTTGCCTATTGTATGCCTTTTGTTTTATATGATGGTAATTTTTCTTATGATTTAATATGTCATAATTATGAATGTGTAGTCTTCGATTGCTCTTATTATATCTAGTTCAGTGTCAAATGAAATCGAGCCGGATTGTTTGCTATTAGAAAAAATGTCATAATTATATATAAATATATTTTTTATTTTAATTTTATTTACATTGGTATTTCATATCTATATAATATTATGTATATTGTTTGAAAAAGCATTGCAACGATAGACGGAAAGTTGGTATTAATGCCTGGATAATGCGGATTCACCAGAAACTCGAAATCTTGCGTGGTCCAATATTGCTGGACTTCTGCCGCATCCAGAAGTATGTCGATCTCTGGTAGAAGTAACACGATTGCATAAAGAAGTAACTCGAATTCACAAAAAAGTAACATGGTTTCACAACAAACAAGTGCCGCGATTTCACAAGTAAGTCCCACTTATTACACATCGAGTTTTGAATAGCCTGGCACTTCATACTTGAAAGACGTGCTTCTGCGAAAATGTACAATTTAAACGCAACACGACACCACGCAACTCAACACGCGTGGCAAAACTTAATGTGGCGGATTCCACTTCGGAAACCGAATCACAACTTGCTTCCAATTTGAGGGTACGGTGTATAATTGTATTGTAAAGATAAAGAATACTTTTATTGTATCTGTATTGTTTCTAATTTTTATAGGTGAAAAGGGCAGAGAGAGGACTGGTGTGGGAGGAAGATGTGGCAGATGAGAAAGAGAGAGTGGAGAAGGAAGATAAGTTTTTCGATAGTAAGAATAGAAGTTAATATTAAAGTTGTGACAGACGCTTGTCTATTTATTGGTATAAGCTATTTATCCGGTTTGGACTCCGATGAAGTCTGCAAATTTATGACTTGACACCTTGCATACATCATCGAGAGTCAAAATCAAAATTCAACATTTGTTGGTTTTGGAATGGTAGCGTTGTATTCTGTATATATATGAGGTCATTCTCGCACTAATTTGGCATGAAATCACGATTACTATGCAGCAGTTCGCCTATCTACCCTACAAATAGCTCCTGACTTTCCAATTTGTAAGTCGTCTTGTCTTGTTGAAATATAATAAATATGATGTAAGACATTTTTCGTCGGGCAACTCACGTGAAACTCACATAATTGAAGTTAACACAAAGCGAAGTCGAATTCCATACTAAATACTGTCCAACTTCGATCTGGTGGCCTCTTGTTTGCAGGATTGCAGCATTTTCTCAAAATGCTAAGAAGGCTTTGATCGTGAACTATGGGCTTTTAATTGGATATTTGAAACTTGGACATCTTCAAAATTATTTGATATTTCTTAAAACTCTAAACATTATGATGTTCTCACTGTTATAGAAAGATGGTTCATTTATGATTAATTTCAAATCAAACCTAGAAACAAAGAAATATAAATTTAAATTTAAATATTATCTACCTCCAACAATAATTTACTAAGCACTAGAATGAGCCTTGTTATAGAAGTAAAGATGAATTGTATTATTATTGGCTTGAGTCCAGAATACTAAATCTCAAGCACTTGTTCATGGACTTTTTATGCTCCTTCATAAAATCAAGCAATTCCATGAAAATTGGGCCATTTAATGAATGTTCATGAACAGTTAATGAACCTACCATGAACTCCTTTCTTTTACAAAGTCTGCTTTACACAAGGGTTTAACTCATGGATATTTCAACTAGAGAGTGGATTTCATGAAGCAGTCTTTCATCAGAAAAAAACAAATTTCATCTAGAAACAAAACTGCTCAAAACATGTCCTGAAATTTTGCATTTTTACAACAAGGCTGTTTTGGTCTACATTGCGTCTACTATTATGGATGTCCATGATCGTTTAGCATTTCCTTAGTCTTCCAATGGGATCAGCAGTCTATGAAAGTCAACCCACCCATGGAGTTATGACGCCAGATTACCATATCAACAAAGAGCAAAATATCTTGGAAAACGCAATCAATTTCCAATTTGACCAAGAATTTTCAAAAACATCAACTGAATGAGTAAGAAAGTCGTCTAAAATGTGTGATAGTTATTATACAAAGCCATTGGTGCACAGCTTCCTACGAGCTATTGATATTTGGCAAACACAAGCCTCTTCGTCAGGGAAAAGCTCAAAAATGAAAATTACAGGCTGTCGATGAAAATCACTTTTTATCAATAAGATGATTTCTAATTCATAACATCCTTAGCCTGCGTGCAGACCCAAATCTTTTTTTTATGATTAGTAGGGTCTGCGTAATATGGACAGAAAGCTTGCGCTGGGCGGAAGTTGGAGGGAGTGGCGGAGCGTCATCACGCTTCAACTCCTGCTGTTCAGCGTTGTTCAACTACAGACGGCGTCACAAACAACATTTCTGCAAGTCCGATTTTCGTAAATAATAAAACTTTTCACAATCAAAATTAACACTTAATTATTTACGAAATAAGATGAGTTGATTCATAACCACGTTCAAATGATTAATACTAACTTAATACAACGTACTATTTCTGTTCAATATGAAGTGATCTAAGTTGTCCAATGTTTTTAATGCATTTGTTTTTGACAAAGAAACTCGAAAATTGACATTGGTAATAAAACGATGATGAGAATTAGTCTTTCGTAAAGAAATATTTATGTAATCCATTGCCATGGCGCAGCAAAAAAGATCCAGAGATTAAATCGTTCTATATCTAATAAAATGATTTGTTCTTTCGATATTACCCCTGACAAATTGGCTTTTACGACGAACACAAGCACAATCCAAATGAATTTCAGTTTCTTAAAATCAAGTCTTTGTTTGCCGAAGCTGCATGCAAAATGATTTTATCGAAGAAGAACAACGTTTTATTATTCGGCTTGCGTGTAGCATACTTGAAAAGGAATGCGTCAATAACTTATATTTATCAACCAATCATGTTCTGGTTCTAGTTTTGGAGAACTCGCTAGCGATTGGCTGATGAACAATAGACAAACAATAGATTTCTCACGTTTCTGCCACTCCCCCTAATTCAGTCCAGCGCAAGCTTTCTGTCAATATTACGCAGACCCTACTAATCATAAAAAAAAGATTTGGGTCTGCGTGCAGGCTATAACATCCTCTGCTTTGAACAATTCATGGATTCCCCTGCGAAAAACAATTCAGGAGTTCATGAACAGTTCTAGCCTGCGTTACAGACCGCGATTCATTCACAAAAGAATAGGGTCTGTGTGAATTGCTCGGTTTCTCTGTCCGGGCCTCGTATCAGAATAAGATTGATGTCACATAATTATGCAAGATTAAGATGATTCTCACCGGGATTCTCACATTACTTTGTTCACTTCAGTTGACATGATTGCAATAAGTTCTATTTTAGGCTTCGTAGCTATGACAATTGATTGATCGAACGGAGGTGATGAATTTATTATCTAAGAACAATAGATTTACCAGGCATCGATCAGAAACTTCCGCTTTACGTTTTCGTAGAGTGGCTGGACAGAGAACTGTGCAAAACACACAGACCCTATTCTTTTGTGAATGAATCGCGGTCTGTAAACGCAGACTAGAACAGCTAGTTCATGAGTGTTTAAAAATGGCCCCAATTTCTATGAAGTTCATGATTTCAATTCAAACTTTTTTCGCAGAGGAAGATAGAATTATCAAAGGAAATGAATATTTAATCTCATTTTTTTCCAAATTATCTAATTTCAGAATTCATCTCGACAATTGCGTGTGATATCTATTTCATCCAATCAAAACATGGCTAAGCGTTTTCAAATATATTTCTTTTTATTAATTTTAATTTTTTGTGAAATAATATTATTTTTGAAATATAATTGGTTCAGTCTACAATTATCAATGTTTAAATTAAAGTATTTACGCTACTATAGTCACATGGACCATTGGTCAAATCAAAGTCTTCAATGGCCTTCAAAAGAAGTTGAAAATGAAGTAGATACTACATATAATAGCAATGAATTTTATAATTCCACAAAATTGATTTTATTTTATACCAAATATTTTGGTGGCCCATGGTCGAATGTACCAAACATGAAACATAATAAATTATGCCCAGAATGTGAAGGAACTATGGATAAAAGTCGTATTTCCGATGCTGATGTGGTATGCTACCATGGTGGGTCCAAAGCAGATTTATTTAAACCATCACTGATGCCGGTGAAACTGAGACCCCCTGGACAGAAATGGGTATTTTATTCATTGGTAAGCATTGAGCCAATACATTGCCTTTTTCCTTTTTGCATGAACAGTCACAAAGAGTTCATGAATATTTCATGAACCAGTTTAGGAACGTTTCAGAACTTTTTTACGGGAGCATGAACAAGAGTTCATTGTACTTTATTTTGTGGGTTCATGAACAGTCACAAAGTGTTCATGAACTGTTCATGAAATTTTGTGCAATTTCATGTTTATGAACCAGTTTATGAACTTTGTTTGCAGGGGTGACACCAACCAATGATGCTTCTGCCAGGGGTTGAACCCCAGACCCTGCAGGCCAAGGTCCATCACTCTAACCACTACCCTAAGGCATTGCTGTTTAAGATCAAGGGCTCAGATCCAGATTTGAGTCTGGTCAAAAAGTGAATATCCTATGGTCCAGGTCCAGTAGATTTTCAGTTGTTTTAAAATTTCATTTTTCTTTTTTTTTTTGGCATGGAACAGGAGTCCCCTAAAAACCATCAATATGCCTATGATTCAGAATACAACGGACTCTTCAATTGGGTAGCCACGTATCATCAACATTCTGATCTTAGAATCCATTATGGAACAGCAACTGCTATGGAAGTTTCATCTTTGGAATCAAAGCAAACTATAAATATGGCTAAAACATTACATCAACGTCCTGGAATGGTCCTATGGATGGTGTCAAACTGTGGTACAAGTTTTTCACCTAGAAACCGCTATGCAACTGAATTATCACGCCATATTTCAGTCGCTATATTTGGGAATTGTACTGTACGACCGCCATGTACAGATCAGAAATCATGTTTGAATTTCAAGAGGAAATATAAATTTTATTTATCTTTTGAAAATACAATGTGTGAAGATTATATTACAGAAAAGTATTGGAGAATAGTTGAAAATGGTATTTTACCCGTTGTTATGGGTGGATCAAATTATTCTAAAGTTGCTATACCTGGCTCTTATATTAATACTAATTGGTTTAAATCTCCAAAAGAATTAGCTGATTATTTACATACTGTAGCGAGTAATGAAACACTTTATTCATCGTATTTTAAATGGAAAGATTTATATAAAGTTGGAAATTCAAATTATGTGTCTCTATTTTGTCAAATGTGCAATGCAATTACTGATAAGAGGTTATCAAAATCTAAACCGAGGTTAGATTTTACAGACTCATTTGGACCAAAGACATGCGATCAAGATGATGGAATATCATTAATTTCTGAAATAAATGAATTAAATTCAGATATTTTACATCGTTTACTTGTAACTACCAGTCTAATTGGTATTAGCATAATATTATATGTCTGTCTGAAATTTATTTTGAAAATATTCTACTGCAAGTAATTTAAATATAGATTATCTAAATGGAGGTTTATAATTGTTGTAGATATGTCGTATGTCGTATTATAATTAAGCTTGCTTTAGCGGCATTGAGACCCAATGGACACAACAAAAGCTAAACTGAATCTAATTCATCATTTACAGTACACACATATAGACAAGATAGATAGATTACAGGAATTACGGAATTACATAGGGTGCTGATGAGCTGACGTAAATTACACGTAGAATACAAGCTCACATATCATTTTGAATCTTGGATATAATGAATTGCTACTAAAAATCTACTGAAAACATACTGGAATGGGATTAGGTACTGAAACCATCTGAAATTCCCCAGACATTTAAATGTAGATTCTTCTCAGTCTACTGAAAAACTACTGAAATACACTTTGAAATTTGAAAGCTACTGAAAAAGGCCCAATTCAGTGGCATATTCTGTAATTTTTCATCATGTTTTCAGCAAGGTTTTCAGATTTTTCAAAATTCATATAGTGATTTATTAGCTAATACCAATGATTTCCATTAAAAACCCTATAACTTATTCAGATTAATCATTATAATATCAACACAAAGATGGGTTGTGGCTAGATGAGAGGGTTACTCAAAGACATTTTATTGCTTCTTTTATTTGTGATAAATTCTGCTTTCGAGCGATTTTCAAAATTCTTTTTGCATCTCGTACTTTATATTTACTACAAATCTATCTTGTATAAAATGAAAAATAAAACAATTATTGCAACAGATGTTAATAGTCAGCCAAAAAGATTTATCACCAAGTTTAGTTGAAAAGTTGAATAACTTTTTTATTTTTGAATTATACATGGAAGATTTGTGGTAAATATACAAAGGTACCAGATCACCTTTCTTAGATGCAAGAAGAATTTATGGAGTCGTTCGAAAAACTGAATTTAATACAAATAAAAGAATTGATAAAAAGTCATGAAATGTCCTTGAGTTATCCCTAATCTAGATCTAAGCCACGACCCAAAAAATGATGTGAGAAAATAATACTCAACTCAGACTACGCATTATGCTTAGACTCCTATCTACTGTGATCGAGATTTCCTATCTTTGATTTACAGATTGAAAAGAACAATTCAACAATTAAAATATCAATGTAATCATTAAATGTTGCCATGGTGATAAGTAGAATTGTCTCTCATTGGTGTTATCCAGAAGAGGCTACAACAACAACAGCTCCTTCCACATGAGAATCACCTTTGTCCTTTGTGTGTTCAACAATCCGACACTTTTCACCGTTCAATAGGCTACTTATGTTTACGGAATCGAGGAAATACTTTATACTTACTTTATACACCTCTACCCAAAAGTATATAATATATTTAAAGATAAATAACAACGCAAGGTACGTTCCCTTTATTTATTTGCAATTAATAATGTAGGTTATATTGCTTGCACAGCCACGTGCATAGTGGAATCCTTGTACTTGGAACGCCATATATTTACGCCAATTTCACGCCACACAAATACAAACTTTACACCACGCCAAAATACGCCAACAATTAGTTGAAAACTATAGGAAAATACCAGGATTTGAGAATCTGTGCGCCAAATTTTTGGAAATCAGCTACATTTACGCTGGATATATCCGGCGTAACATAGATGAAATCCACTATGGCGGCACGACACACAGAATGATTCAGCAGCCTTGCAGTCCTTGATCATGAGTTCATGATGAACTGATTAATTCTAAATGTATGGAGCTCAACAAACTTCTTGTCTTGGTTCTTCATGTAGGCCACCGGATATTATAATTTGTAAAATCTACTTAGGCCTACTAATATTACACTTACAGTACTGAACAGATTTTGACTCATGTCCAAGTCACTTCGTCTATTACTCTCTATTAAACCTAATAGTAGGCCTATCATAATTTTTATTTTTAATTGAAATTTGAAATTCTAGATAAACAAAAAACTTAGCAGGCTAGTTTACATTTTGCTTGCACAACTTGGTTTGATCAGTCAAGTTATATTTCAAATGATATATTAAATGATATATATTAAATTACAGACTGGAAGCACTGTTTATGTGGGTTTTGCTACATTTTCTCCTGTTCTGCGGCTGGATTTAATTGAAAACGTGAAGAAAATTGTAAAAACAAGACAAAATATGTATCCAGTTAAAGCCCAGATCAATGTTAAATTTCTGTTCTGTGGCTAACATCTTAGCCTCAGCCAGTAAATTAGAACATGTACGGTCTGTTGATTCAAAAACCACACCGCAGAGAAAGCAACAAGTGATTTTTTGCTCAGAATAGTACTCCTTATCAGGACATTGTTTGGGGTTTCACCCCTAATAAAACTATATTTTGTTACTTGAAATTGAGAAAATCATATATATGTTATCTGAGTAGCTAATAATCTACAAACGCTCACAAGCAATTGGCTATTTATTTATTGAGCTTGCACAATTTCAAGACTGCTGATCTTGTTTTGTAATTTTGGAGTTTTGCACTCCTGTTCGTCATATTTTATTATTGATGCACTCCTGGCGTAGGGTCCAAAAAAAGTAAGAATTCTGGAATCCTAGATTTTGGAAGGTTAGAGCAAATTCAAAAGAAGGTTTATATTTAAACATTTTATGATTTATTGGTCAAACATCAACAAAAAATTTCAGAAGACAATGTTGAAGTGTCCTTAAGATTCCAGAAGGCTGAACCTTTTGCCGGACCCTGCTACTGAGATCTCGATGAAGAATGTCCTTCTCTACAGTCGGGAATGACTCCTTCTCTACTTTGAGGAATGACTCCTTCTCTATAGTCGGGAATGACTCCTTCTCTACAGTTGGAAATGGCTCCTTCTCTACAGTCGGGAATGGCTCCTTCTCTACTTTGAGGAATGACTCCTTCTCTACTGTGAGGTATGACTCCTTCTCTACTTTGAGGAATGACTCCTTCTCTACTGTGAGGAATGACTCCTTTTCTACAGTCGGGAATGACTAGAATCACTGATCAACAAGATTTTTATAAACAGTGTTTATGTAATATTATTTTATTTCAGGTAATATTTATAATTCTTTGTTCAGTAATGATCTCCAAAGAAACAAATTTGTATTGACAGACACATCCACTCGCAATCATGTCAGATTTTAAATGGATCAAATCTTCTCCATTAGTTCTCAGCCTCTTAGTATTTATGTTTATTATGAGTGGCTTAATTGTGAATTGTTGTCAGCTATGTATTCTAATACTATGGCCATTTCATCGAAGTCTTTATCGAACGTTGATTGGATATCTCAGTTATTTACACTATGCTGGTAAGTGCAAATGAATTACAGTCCAGGCAGTGATGTTTTGGTTGGGGAACGAGGGAAACGTCGTCCCCTCACTTTTTTCATTTGAAATGAAGTTTTATATGTGCTTGTGCATAATGTTCTTGTTCCGAATAATATTATCATCAATATTATCAGTAATATAGAAGTATTATTTTTAAGGCAAAAATAAGTTGCAACAGTTTCTTGATTTTATTATTCATCTGAACAGCGTTTTAAATATCTCTAATCGTTTTGCCCATTTTCAAGATAATTACTTCATATTTTAACAAGGATATAATTCAATGACCCAATAGAATATACTGAACTGGTCTTTCGAAATGCGCTACAGAGCTCTTGAAAGATTATAATTTTGAAAATTTTTACAGGGGGCATGCTCTCATGCCCCAAACCCCTACAAGAAGGGGCCTTAGGCCTCTATAAGAATCGCAAGCCGTTCCCCCACTATTTTTTTTCAGAAAAACATCACTGAGTCGGGGGCAGCGGGGCAAGCTGTGGCAAGAAATACCTTACAGAAAAAAGTATTGTTACAACATATATGTACTATTATGATGATTGCTAATAATTAAACCATACCAGGGTCCGACAAGTCCGTAAAATTTGAAATTTGTTTTCAGAATACTATAAAAATTCAGAAAAAAATAAATAAAATGCTGCATTTAAATCCTTATTTCACTTATTGAGTTATTGTGTCAACATTATTGTGATCGTGAAGTTGTGAAGTTTAGTGTGAACTCATGGTTCCTTAATGAAAAATATATGATAGCCTAAGCCTAGGCCTACTAATATTGTCTCAATATTAGCTATGGAAATGGGCCATGATAAAAAACAGTGTAGGCCTATAAATGCAAAAAAATATGATGAAAAAAATTTTCCAATGCTTATTGTTTATTGGCTTTCAGGAAGCTTGCCTATTGGATTGATTGCGCACAATGCAAAGTTTAAACTAAAACCAATGGATTACTACATGTTTTGAATCTAACAATGATAGGCCAATTCATCAAAAATTCTTCTGCCATTTTCAAGTCAAGAAAAATACAAACTTGCATAGGACATTTCTACACCTACAGAATATCATCATGAAATGAAAATTGAAATGAAAAAGAGATACATGTTAATATGGCTTCTCTTGAAAAACACAGGCATGGAGATACACGGGCGACACAAAAGAACTCACAAAATAGTGAAATATACAACTTTGTTGGTTCGACTTTTGTTGGATACAAAAGTCAAACGTTGTTGGATACGTAGGCAAATGACAATTCGACTTTATGCCAACAGCATACAACTTTTTTTAGACCTAAATTGTGTAAATTCGACCTGAATGCAGTATTAAAAACTATTCACATCCATACATGTTATCAAATATGAAAAGTTGAAGGCGACAAATAAATTAAACTGAGCATTTGCCTAATTTATATATAATTTATGTGCCAACTATGTGAATTGAAAGTTTCTTATATCCTTATTGTTGATAAGTTCTTAGCATTTTCCATTCAGAACAATTGTCTAATTCTAAATCAATGTGATAAATATTCTCAGAAATTCAACCGGAAAGTATTCTGACGATTGCGCCCCGTATACGCTCGCTTTTAATGTTCCAGACATCTCCAGACATAAAAGTCTCATCAAAATTCCTCAACATCCGTTCTTTTTTTGTTTTGAACTCCGTCAAAATCTTTTTCAGTCCGTTCGTCTAGTCGAGACGGCAATTAGCACCCATTATCAACTATCCGACTACTTTCGACTGCATCGGCAAACGATCCAACTTTGTTGGTTCGACAAAGTCTCGAAACGAAAAAGTTGGATCGTTTACTTGGGCTTTAATACCCACTGACCTATATAAGAGACTGGATAGAGTATCCTAGTTGACAATAGTGAACATTTCATGGTGGCTGTTTTCAGTACGCACAAAATGGTCGATTTGCTGTTGACTTTTGTATGAATTAAACAGACAGAATTTTGTTTGAGTGAGGCGTAAGCACACATCTTCAGATGTTGTGCTTCAAATTTGATGTGATTCATAAGGGAACGCTCTATCCAGTCTTTATAGATCAGTGTTTATACCATCTTGCAACATTGCCAAACAATTTTGTCTTATCTATGAAATGTTATTAATCAGCAAGTTGAAACTAGAATTTCAGTGGTTGATCTATAAATCAATCAGAAAAATGTGTCCAACCTGTAATAATGGTCACCTCTATACAGTGGCCACAAAAATAGTATTTTCTATCGAATTAACCCTGCATATGAACTTCATTTTTCTCAGTTGGTTACGCTTTTGCTCAGACTCAGGCAACAATTGATAAGAGACACAATCATTCTTGAGCAACAGAGAGTCATGTCACCTTCGACTGTGTCTGATCAGAAATTTTCAAATCTTTTTTCTCAATTTTTGTTGTTGAGGTTTTGGCCTATAATCAATCCAAAGTATACAGTTTCTTCTGAATCTTCTCTAGCCTTTCGACTTGTAGGATAATTTCCAGAATCTCCCTTCTATTGGGCCCTGCGTTTGGATAGGTGCTTGTGTCAATCCTGATCATGCGTTCGCCAAAATTAACTCATCCAAGCCTGGAGCGCCTCAACAAAAATACCCTGAAACTTGTTCAGATGACTTTTAAGAATATAATTTTGACTCCATTCAATCCGTACATATTATAATGAATAATTGTAGACTCATTCACATTCTAAAATGATATGTTTTTGTTGTTGTTGTTGTTGTTAGAGACGACGTTTCTTATGGAATGGTGGGCTGATGTCGATATCACATTTTATGGCGATAATAACGATTATGAAAAATTAGGTAAAGAGCATGCCATTGTAGTTGCTAACCATCGCAGTGATGTTGATTGGTTGGCTGGTTGGGTCCTTGCAGAGAGAACAAATTGTCTGAAAGTAAGTTTAACAGTTTAAAATCTATATTCAATGATGACATGTATTTGCTATTAAATTATTAACTGAAAAAGCTTTTTCATCATGAAATTACAGAATACATATTTTAATGTTAGATATGAGTAAAGTTTTTGAAACGGTCGATAGAAATACTCTCTTTGATGAATTAGAAACAATTTTATTACCAGAAGAATTACCTCTACTACTTCATATATTAACCAATAATGTTTTCCTCAAAGTAAAAGTTGGAAACACCCTGGGTCAAACTTTTATGACTCTTCAAGGAATTAGTGAAAGGGGTGATTAGCTCAGTTGGCAGAGCAACTGAACTTCAGATCGTATCATATCTCATCGACTGTGGTTCAAATCCCCCTCAGGTCAATTCAGCCTTGACTTTATCTGAAACATCAAATGAGTACCATCTAAGGATGGCGGATGGAATGGTTCAGAAGGAATTGCATTGTGAGTAGCTGCGGCGCATCGTTGCGCATTGACAATCAAGGTCTATCTGCCATGAAATCTGTTGAAATTGATCTGCAGTGTCGCGGCTGAGATCTAAGGAGCGTTTAACATCATTGCTCTTAGCGAAAAGAGCCACTCTTCTAGAAATAGAGGAGTGGTACGGGTGCCTTCGGTAGGGCGACACCGTCTACATTTATTAAGGGATTATGCAAGGAGACTGTTTATCAGCAATACTTTTTTATGTTTTATATGGCTCGTGCGTCATCTCCAAATATCGCTTCTATATGTTTTGAACATAATTACTCTTTAACAAACCATGCCCAAACAAACTGGAAATACATTACAAACAATAGATTATCAACAGACAAAAATATAATAAATGAACTTGAAAAAACTAAACCAACCATTCTATCAAAATACAACTTAACTACAGTCAAACTTGCTTAATATCCCCCCTCTGGTGCAGATGAAAAGCGGGACATTAAGCGAGGTAGGATTATTAGAGTTTGTATGGAGAATGGAAAATATAAATCAGTTTTATGTGGTGGGGATATTAAGCAAGATGGGATATTAAAAGAGGGGATATTAACCGAGTTCGACTGTACTTCAATAATTTGAAAACAGAAAAATATTCTATACCCAGTGAAGAACCATGCAATAATTTATCAGAACATAACTATTCGAAAAACCCAACAATCAATGAGTGAAAAAAAGGTAAAGTATTAGGAAGTTATCTAGTTATTCCTATACAATGGCTCTCTTTGGAAATTAACACTTACCTCAGAGAAAAAAATTGATTCTTTCCATAGAAGATAACTTCGTTACGTTATTGGTTTTTATTGGCACAAAAAGATTTCTAATGACATCAACAAAACAAACGAAATAGTCAACAATCATTAGAATGCAAAGACTAAAGGTCATATTTGTCGACTGCATGAAAATTCCCCAGCTAGACAATCATTCGCAGAAGCCTTTCACCCTTGTAAAAAAGTGGTAGACCAAAGCAATCATGGCTAAATTCAATAACAATAAGATTTAAAACAACAGAATACAACACCCGATATTAATTTCAGAAATATTATCAAACTAACTCAACATAGAAATAAATGGAGGGAAATGGTGTCTAATGACGATTAACACTATGACGGAAAACGTCCGTTTTTCAATAACATGTGATGATGATGATGATTCAATGATGATATCCTGATTTTAGAACGAGGCGAAATGGTGTGTGTTGACGTAAACAAATATGGACGGAATCATCATTTATCAACCATTAGAAAACTCATAATCACTGAGAGGGTATCGCCCTACCAAAAGCACCGGTACCAGTGTTTTATTTTTAGAGGAGCAGCTCTTTTTGCTGGGAGCAATGTCATTAAATACCTATTGATCTCAGCCGCGACACTGCAGATCAATTTCACATACATGAGAATTTTCAGACTTTTTCTGGCAAATGTCAGACTATTTCCATTCTTGTCAAAGTCTGTAGCTATTGCCTTTTCCCTATTGAAATCCATTAAAAATAATCTAGATATCTTTTATTTCAGACTGTTTTTAAAATTTGAATTTTCATGTCCGAATTTTAACAGGTTTTATAGCAGATAGGCCTCGATTGTCAATGCACAACGATGTATCGCAGCTATTCACAATGCAATTCCCTCTGGACCATTCCATTCGCCATCCTTAGATGGTACTCATTTGATGTTTTAGAATCAAGGCTAATTTGACCTTCAAGGGGATTAGAACCACAGTAGATGAAATATGATCATACCTGAAGCTCGGCTGCTCTGCCATCTGAGCTAATCCTCCCAACCATTAGAAAATGCTACAAAATTACATGACATCATTTAGAATACATTTATCGTATCAACTATTTCTTTTTGGGGTTAGTATTTTATTCAGAATTTTATTAAGGAGCGATAATGTTTTGTAATAAGTTATGACTTCAATGATTTCTTTAGATTTTATAGGTGTCTATAGCCAGGGTGTGACAAAAGTGGGGATCCTGGGATCCTAGATCCCGGAAGGCTAGACAAAATTCAGAAGAAAATTGATGTTTATAATGATTTTCTGGTCAAACCTCAACAAGAAAATTCAAAAGAAAAAGTTGAATACCTCTAGGATTCCAGAAGGTTGAACCTTTTGTCGGACCCTGTCTATAGCAGAATTCATGTTATTTATATTTATTTTCTTGCTATTTTAGGGTGCAAAATGTTTTGTTAAAGATGAGATGAAATATGTTCCAATTATAGGATGGAGTTGGTGGTTTGGTGAATTTGGTTTTTTAAAACGAAGTTGGGATAAAGATGCTGATCGTATTATGAAAACGTTAGCTGCATTAGCCGATTATCCATATCCGTTTTGGGTTAGTTTGATTAGTGTGATCCTTATAGAAGCTGCCGGCTTATAAATTTAATGATAACAGATTGTTATTTGACATCACAATGTATGTTTCAATGTTGGAAAATCATTTATTTTATATTTTTATTGGCTTCAAGGCTATATTTATGTGATCAGGGCAAGACCTACTTTTCAAGGCCTAAAGCACCTCTTCAAAAAGGTTTTCACTGTTATTGAATTCTAATAATAAAAGTTTCAATGTATCCTATCTGTTCTTCATCATAATACTGTTGAATGAAATTTATAAAACACAAATCAATTATCCTTACATGCTTTTTTTGGGAAAACATTGCTTCAATTTTGAATAAGGCCTATTTTTCTCTGGGCCTATTCTGCTTCCAACTAAATCCGGCCCTGTATGTGATTAAAACATTTTTTAATTTGTGTAGGTACTTCTATCAAGAGATAATTGAAAATCTAATTATAAATATTGTAGCCTATTGATATAATCATAATGTCATTTAAATTTCGCACTGAAAAATATTTAAAATCTATTATAATGTAGTAGCGTTGACATAAAATTCTGTTGCCAATAAATTTTAAAACATTTTACCTTATGAAGTAGTGAATTGAACGGGTACATGTCGTTGGGAAGAAACTCGTTGCGAAGAAAATCATTGCGAAAAATTCTTCGCAATGACTGTTCTTCACAATGACTTTATTCGCAATGAGTTTCTTCGCAACGACGAGAGCTCAATTTTCTTCGTAACGACTATTCTTCGCAATGAGTTTCTTCGCAACGACATGAGCTCTATTTTTTTCGCAACGACTGTTATTCATAATGAGTTTCTTCGTAATGAATTTCTTCGCAATGGGTTTCTTCGCAAAGACTATTCTTCGCAATGAGTTTCTTCGCAACGATATGCACTTAAATGAACCACAGCCGATATCCAATATTTCCTCTTTGAGCTTTTATTTATTTTGCATTATCAAAAGCTATTCGAATTATCAAATAAATTTCAAAATAAATATTAAATAACCAATAAATAAATAAATAAATAAATATTATCCAATCATTAAATAAATATTAAAGCAGGGGAATTTGACCCGCAACTTGTAAAATACTCACAACATTTTCTACATGCCTGTCTCAATGTTTAGAATAATAAATTGGAAAACTAATTATATTAAATGTAAACTCAGATACCGGTAGGCCTACACACATGCAGGGCCAGGGGCAGAAAATATTAAATGTAAACTCAGATACCGGTAGGCCTACACACATGCAGGGCCAGGGGCAGAAAATATTAAATGTAAACTCAGATACCGGTAGGCCTACATACATGCAGGGCCAGGGGCAGAAAATATTAAATGTAAACTCAGATACCGGTAGGCCTACACACATGCAGGGCC
Source organism: Haliclystus octoradiatus (assembly GCA_916610825.1). Lineage (NCBI taxonomy): Eukaryota > Metazoa > Cnidaria > Staurozoa > Stauromedusae > Haliclystidae > Haliclystus > Haliclystus octoradiatus. The sequence continues at coordinate 1,472,349 of OU744451.1, forward strand.
AGGGGCAGAAAATATTAAATGTAAACTCAGATACCGGTAAGCCTACACACATGCAGGGCCAGGCCTACACACATGCAGGGCCAGGGGCAGAAAATATTGGGACCACTGGGATCGATGGTCCCAGGCACAATTTATTAAACAATAGAATTCCTTCAGACACGTTTTTCTAAAATTATAATTGTTCTGAATCTTTAAATAATTCAATTTGCCAGCACTTTTAAGGCAAAATTACGCAGTTGCAGGCACTGTAAAATGTTTTTGACATTTACACATATGTAGGCCTACATGAAAGTGCTCAATGTTAGGTAATACAGAGCGTAATCTCATATATAAACGGCGATGTATGTCTGTCTGTATCTACTGTAATCGAGATTCACGCTAATGGTAAACATATCAAATCCATACTTTCCGTGGGGTATGTTATAATTTTTTGCGGCAACATAGGCCATGTTTTATGTTCATATCTTTATATTCCTTCAATTGACGGCCCGAAGCGTATGTTTTTTGTAGGATTTCTCTTGCTGCTCCATAGAAAGAACGAATTACATTCTCATATGCGTCACGCAATATCTTCACACCCAACTGACATACAGTTCTATTGTTTATTTATCATTTGGGCTAACTTCTAGCTAATTTTTAATTTTTTAATTTTTTAAATTTTCAAATTTCACGCAGCGTAGCGGGTTCGCTTCATTAGTATAGAATGAGAGACAAAGATGAGCAAAAAACATTTCTGTTCACTGGGAATTAAATGTGTGCTTTCCACGTAACGGAAAAGCCTTTTGCCTTATCTTCGTACCCTATTCTTAATATGTTAATCATTTTATTTATTTTTAGATCTGTATTTTTGCTGAAGGAACACGCTATACAGATGCCAAATATGAGGCTAGTAGAGTATTTGCTGAATCAAAAGGAATCGAACCATTGAAACATCATTTACTTCCAAGACCAAAAGGCTTTAGTGTCACTGCTAAAGCATTATGTACAAGTGGTAGGTGCTGACTATTCTGTGTATCTGTAGATATAGTATTTTAAGTTTAAGTAAGTTTCTAAATGGCTCCTGAAGTCTTCCAATGGACAATTCTAGCAATCTTTTAGCAGGGATTTTGGCGACCTCGGGTAAGTAAAGGTCTACAAAATATGCAAATTCAACCGATCAAGTCTGAAATACAGAAACCAATAAAAAGACTTGCCTACTGATCACTTTAGTCCATTGTTGTCTGCACACATGAAATTGTTCAGTCTTTTGGCCAATGTCAGTCTTTTACTGCCTAGAGACCGTATTGATTTAACTCTGAAATGTGTCTTTTTAATCAGTCTATTTTCAACATAATTTACCTTTTTATATCTGTGTTTGGATTCATATAAAAAGTAGACAATTTGGCAGGGTAAAGTAACTTTCTAAATGGCTCCTGAAGTCTTCATTCGTTTAAATCCACTCTTACACAAACTCAGATTACAAATTTAAGAAAATCTTTATGTAAATCAAACTGGTTTAACTGGTTTAATCACCAGAAAAACCAGTTTCTTGTGTTCAGATGCACAAAACCTATTACATCTCTAAAGTTATTCAAAGCAGCAATTAAAGAACAATTACACCTTTAATGCCGACAAATCCAAATAAACGTGTTTAAGATAGCCTTCAATTTAAAATATTTTTATAGTACCAATTATTGTTATTAAAGTTAATTTATTTATTGTTACATACATTTAATACTTCTTCATATTCATGTAGGCCTATAAGCTTTTAAATGTTGTTCCTATTGCTAGATACGTTAAACTTTTAGATTAAATCATATTTTTGTTATGGAGGACCCTCCTGTAAACCATCTAAGATGAGTGAGGTTTCCTCTTTAAATATCAAATATATATAAGACTACTTTTTGTTTACTTAATTTCTATGATTTTTGATATGCGATAAAAGTGATGTTAAATAACGAAACAAAGATTAGTCAAGTTTTGCCGTGACTCTGAGTTTTGTGCTTGTGCGCTCGTCAGACAGAATTTATTCAATTTTTTTTTCATTCTAAATTTTTTTCAGACAGAATGTTATCTATGCTGATTAGAATAAATTCTGTCTGAGCCTCAAAATACCATCCGCTGTTGACGAAAATGAACTCAACAAAATCTGATGAATGTTGGCGAAAATAAAAAGTCATTTGGCCACCCTCAAGATGTTGGCGAAAAAACGCAAATATCCATCTGATTTTATCCAATGAATGTTGGAAAAGTAAAAAAAGTCATTTGGCCAGGGCTTAATAGTTCCGCTTCATTTGCTAGACTTTTCCGTCAGTGTTGTAAAGCCCCGGCCGAATGACTTTTTATTTGGCCAACATTCATGAATTCAACAAAATCCGATGAATGTTGGCGAAATAAAAAGTCATTTGGCCACCCTCACCTTTTTGGATTTTGTTCGCTGATGTTGAATTTGGATTTTGAATACATTCAAAAATTTCGCCAACATTCATCGGATTTTGTTGACTTCTATTGTTCTCCACCGATGTTGGCAAAGTGGCCAAATGACTTTTTATTTCCTCAACATTGTTGAATTTTGTTGAAAATATGAACTTTCCTCTGATTGGTCAACAATGACGTAGCTTGTCTCAGGATTGGTGGGCTCGATTGACTAGCTTCCAAGCCTCAAAATACCACCGCTGTTGACGGAAATGAACTCAACAAAATCCGATGAATATTGGCAAAAATAAAAAGTCATTTGGCCACCCTCAAGATGTTGGCGAAAAAGCGCAAAAATCCATCGGATTTTGTACGATGAATGTTGGGGAAATAAAAAAGTCATTTGGCCGGGGCTTTACAGTCAAATCTGTTATAACAGTCACCTCTATACAGAGGCCACCTGTCTATAGTGGTCACTCTTGCAATGTCTATAATAGTATTTTCTATTGAATCAAACCTGTAGATAAAGGCCACCTGTCTATAGTGGTCAATTTATCTACCTCTTTTAGTTGGCTGCTATATGCAGGTTTCACTGTAGCTGTATCTCTATACTCTATGGGCCAATGGGAATGATATTTGTTTACGTAGATCTGTAGAGATATATGAAATAATCACAGCTGAATCATTTTTGCTTTTCAAAATCAAAAACTGAAACCTTCTACTAAACATCATTTCAGATCACTGTTACGATACCGTGTCAGCATGTTTGAAATTTCTCACTTGTTCCAAATTATTATCAGTATTATTACGTTGTATTTGCATTTTGATGGTATATGCCTTTTATATTTAAAGTTGCATTACAATAGCTGCATTAAGATGTCACCAGATACTCTCAATAGTAGGGTAATCAATGAGATATCCACTCACTGCAAGTTATATGGATTACGAAGCAATATTTTTGGATCTTTCTATCTATTAGACTTCTTTTATGTTTTTATTATTTTATTAGTTCCTGCAGTTTATGATATGGAGATAGCATTTCCTGGCAAACAACTGCCCACTTTACGTACGCTTCTACGAGGAGAAGGCTGTAAAATTGATATTTACGTGAGGTAAGTTGTATGGTATACAGCGATATTTTCTGAAAAAAGAATGGGCTCATAATTCCTGTAGGGGCAAAAAGCCTGACCTTCTAGAGGGTCTGCCAAAATATTTCAAAATTAGAATTCCTTAAGAGTTCTGTAGTGAAAATATTCTCCTATCAGCGGAATTCCTCCTTTTCTATCAGCTCCAAAACAAACAAAACACTAACCTAGATATTGTTTTGATATGTTTTCAAGGGTTTCCCTCATTTTTGATTGAACTTTATTCTCATGCATGATTTTAAGAGACCAATTCAGTCATGGGTCATTTATTTTCTGTCAAAAATTAAGTCAGGTTCTATTTCTATTGGGTCACTCTAATTATGTTTATGTAATGGTTTGACTGTATCATAATCATTTCTATTGGTTATCAGACGTATTCCAATGGATCAAGTCTCATGCAACTCAATCGAAGAAGCAGGACAATGGTGTAAACAGCTATATCGTGAAAAGGTTTTGAAAGTTTTACGTATCGATACAGTTAACTTGTTTATTTCAATTTATTTTTTGTATCCTCTTTTATTCTGATTGATGATAACAATTATGTACAGTTGTCTCATATGCATGTTTTATTAGAAGCCGAGGTTGCAACTGTTCACAAAATTACAAACTTCTGGTTTTTGGTCAATTTAGCTCAGACTTTCGGGATCCTCATACACTGCTTCAGCGTCCTCAATGGCTCAGATCTTGCATGAAATTGGTTGACGCTAATTTGCAGTGTCACTGTTGAGGCCCTAATGAATATTTACAATCCTCTAGAAAGAAGAGTGATTGTAAAACTCGAGAGATTTTCGAATGCTGTTCTAGTAATTTGATTGGCTTACTCCCGTGTTTGGATCACGCAAGCCAAAAGAACTTAGACATCATGAGTGAAAAAACATCCAAAATTTCTAAATAACTGCAAATATAAAAATTGCATTATTAACATCGTTGATGATATATATTTCAGAGTACAGTATTATAATTCAAGGCATTCTTCTTCTTTGCGTCATTTGTTTGGTTATGGTGGCTATTCCGAGACAAAAATGCCCTGCAAAACCGATAAAAACTTTTGACACAGCAGAAATGATAAAGAAGACAGGTCAAAATCATAGCGTTCGAAAGAATCAAAAGCGTTTCGAAAGTAGAACTCTGGATTTGTGATTCGAAGAAAGGCAAAATATGACGAAGACGTGGAGATTTATAGGAGAAAATTGATCTAATCATTCAAATCATTTATGTTAAATTCGTTTACAAATAGTAAAAATATGTTTTATTTCACAAAAGGGTTACTGCACGGCAGCCTTGTGTTTGGGTTCTCTGATACCAACACTTAGGATGTTGGGAGACACTCGAAAGCTGAAAAACACTTGCCCTACGGGCTCTTGTTTTTCTGATGCTTTCTCGTGTCTCCCAACATCCCGCGTGTTGGTATCAGAGAACCCAAACACGGCTGCCGTGCAGTAACCCTTTAATACCGATGCCTTTATAGGTATACTGTGTAATTACTAACTAATGCAAATGCTCTTTACCAAACCAAGTTGGATGATACTGATCAGTATGAATTTTGAAAATCTGAAAGCCTACTAAAAACATACTGAAAACATACCGTACTAAAAACATACTGAAAACATACTGAAAACGTATTGAAAGCCTACTTAAAACATACTGAAAACGTACTGAAAACATACTGAAAACGTACTTAAAGCCTACTTAAAACATACTGAAAACGTACTAAAAACATACTGAAAACGTACTGAAAGCCTATTTAAAACATACTTAAAGCGTACTGAAAACATACTGAAAACGTACTGAAAGCCTACTTAAAACATACTGAAAACGTGCTAAAAACATACTGAAAACGTACTGAAAGCCTACTTAAAACATACTGAAAACGTGCTGAAAACATACTTAAAACGTACTGAAAGCCTACTTAAAATATACTGAAAACGTACTAAAAACATACTGAAAACGTACTGAAAGCCTACTTAAAACACACTGAAAACGTACTAAAAACATACTGAAAACGTACTGAAAGCCTACTTAAAACATACTGAAAACGTACTGAAAACATACTGAAAACGTACTGAAAGCCTACTTAAAATATACTGAAAACGTACTAAAAACATACTGAAAACGTACTGAAAGCCTACTTAAAACATACTGAAAACGTACTGAAAGCCTACTTAAAACATACTGAAAACGTACTGAAAGCCTACTTAAAACATACTGAAAACGTACTGAAAACATACTGAATACGTACTGAAAGCCTACTTAAAACATACTGAAAACGTACTAAAAACATACTGAAAACGTACTGAAAGCCTACTTAAAACATACTGAAAACGTACTGGAAGCCTACTTAAAACATACTGAAAACGTACTGAAAACATACTGAAAACGTACTGAAAGCCTACTTAAAACATACTGAAAACGTACTGAAAGCCTACTTAAAACATACTGAAAACGTACTGAAAGCCTACTTAAAACATACTGAAAACGTACTAAAAACATACTGAAAACGTACTGAAAGCCTACTTAAAACATACTGAAAACGTACTGAAAGCCTACTTAAAACATACTGAAAACGTACTGAAAACATGCTGAAAACGTACTGAAAGCCTACTTAAAACATACTGAAAACGTACTGAAAACATACTGAAAACGTACTGAAAGCCTACTTAAAACATACTGAAAACGTACTGAAAACATACTGAAAACGTACTGAAAGCCTACTTAAAATATACTGAAAACGTACTAAAAACATACTGAAAGCGTACTGAAAGCCTACTTAAAACATACTAAAAACATACTGAAAACATACTGAAAACTTGCTGAATAGGCTACTGTACTTTTCAGTAGCTTTCAAGTTTTAAGGTGCATTTCAGTAGTTTTTCAGTAGAATGAGATTAATCTAGATTAAGTCCCAACTGAAAGAACCCAATCCCATTCCAGTATATTTTCAGGAAGTATTCAAGTAGGTATTCATTATATCCAAGAATCATAGTGTGATAATAATGATTAATTTATTTATTTAGGATGAATTCATGGATCATTTTATTAAAGAGAAACGATTCCCTTTTCCCATCGTTAGTGTGCCAAGAAGAGAACAAAACTTATTGATTGTGATTTCTTGGGCGTTTTTTATTGGATTTGGAACCGTTTATGTTTTTGCTACAATGGTACCGTTTACAATGACCACATTGGTCGTTTTAGCATCATTCGCAACTTTGAGTAAGTTTTATTAACGTTTGTTTTATAATAATAATAATAACAATATGCATTTATATAGCGCCATTTCTTAAGGATCCAATGGTGCTTCACAATAATATGAATTAATACAGTGAACCTGTATATAACGGCCTGCAACAAGAGATAGATAAATGACCATTATAGACAGGTGGCCTTTATATACAGGTTTGATTCAATAGAAAATACTATTTTAAGCGTTGCAAGAGTGACCACTATAGACAGGTGACCGCTGTATAGAGGTGACCACTATAAAAGGGCTGACTATATATACAGGGTTGATTCAATAGAAAATACTATTATAGACATTGCAAGAGTGACCACTATAGACAGGTGACCACTGTATAGAGGTGACCGTTATAGCAGGTTTGACTGTAGTAATAAAGAATTAAGGTATAAGTTTGTTGCATAATGTAAAGGTTCATTGATTAATTCTATGTAAACAATTTAAACACTACTTTAGCAATATTGACAAATTTTGATAAATAGAATTGCCAAGCCATTCACTCTGAGTGATTCATCAATTAAAATGTGACATTCTTGCAACCAACTATTCTGTAAATATTCTAGTTCTATTCAATATTATATATTGAATTAATCAAATCAAATCATAATTTGCAAGAAAGCATTGAACTTAGCTCATATATGGACGATAGTTCATTAACGGTTCATAAAATTTCTTGAAAATTGAACCATTTGACCTTCAAGAAATTCATAAGAGTGGCAATCATTGAATCATCCCTATATATAAAAGTCACCTGTCTATAGTGGTCAATTGATGTAGATTTTATGGGTGGTTACTTATACAGGTCATGTACTATTTTGAGCTATTTTTAACTGACCATTTTTAATAGTTTGCAATAGTCTGACATGTTAATCATTGATTCCATGTTTTAATTCTGAAACTATTATTTAGACATGAAAACACAATTACTATGACACATAATTTTATAATTTTTATAATTTCTTAATTCTTATCTGATTATTATTTCAATTATCTCGATAGGTTGTCTACTATTTTATACCTTAATTGGAAAAACACAAACAAAGAAAGGCAGTTCTTTTGGTTTAGCCTCTAATCAAGACAAAACGCAAGCTCAAAAAATCAAAAAAGAAAATTAAAATACTATAAAATATTATTAATTTCAAATCTTGATGTACAAAAATTATATTCGCTAGAAATGAATGATGTCTTAAATACTTGAGTATGAACAAAACACTTTTGACTTTGATTTGTAAAATTATAATATTGTATTTGTATGATAAAAACTTGGGAAAAGTTTTTCTGCTGTCAACATAAAGTCATTTTATCACAATTTAATTTTCAAATAGACTTTATAGTGTATTAGAACTTGATCCTATTTCTTTGTCAAAATATTTTTTATTTATGTTTGTATATTTCATTTTAATTTCTTGGTTTTCAAGTTTTTTTTTTTTGCTATAGCACAAGTAGTATATCCAAGTTGCAAAGAATTTGTGAGTCTGAGTTTAATATGGGTGTTAATCATCAAAGTATGTGGGCATCTTGACTGTCGCTGTAGCACTTTTTGAAAGATTATGATGCTGTTTACTGATGGTTTAATCGATATTTATTGCTGAACTTAAGTTGAACAGCTTAAATGCGAACATTTAGGTTTTTGTAAAAAAGCTTTCACCCGTATTCTTTTGGAAAAAACAAATTTAGACAAAATTCATAAAGATCTGGTAGGAGTACAAACTACAGTATTATCTGTTTTTTATTTTTAATATATATATTTATAAACTTTCCTCTTTTGATATTTACAAAATGTTACAAATTATTTATAACTTTTATAGTCGTATAATAAGATAATACAAGCTTCATGTAAAAATGTATACAAAGTTTGAATAAATAGAAACTATAGTGTAAATTATTTAACAGTTTTAAATTTAATAAAACATTTTAAAAAGTCTAATAACTAACAAATTTTTCATAAATTAGTTCTATAGTAATAAATTAAATGAATTATCAATTATGAATGAATGAATTATTTGCATAAATTAACATAAATTACAACAGAAATAATTTCTTAATATTTATGTATTATTATTATTATTATTGTTAAATGTAATTAATGCAATAATAATATTAGACATGAGTAATAATGTTCCAACAATTAATATACAATTACATAACATATTTCTAGTTTTAACATTCCTTATATATTTGGAAAACAGAAAATCAACAAATGCGTTTAACGCCCAGTAGCCATCTAATCCATAACATGGAGTAACATTTAAAATGGCCAATGCCCCAGAAAACGAAACTATATACCTATGTATGTAACGTCAAGGAACAATGACAAATAACTCTACGATACAGTCGAACTCGGTTAATATCCCCTCTTTTAATGTCCCACCTTGCTTAATATCCCCATGTAAATCTGATTTCTATTTTCCATTCTCCATACAAACTATCATAATCCTACATCGCTTAATATCCCACCTCGCTTAATGTCCCACTTTTCATCCGTACCAGAGGGGGGATATTAAACAAGTTCGACTGTAGTACTGTTCCAATTAAAACAGCTAGTAGATTATGAATGTCCTATTGCTAAGTGAGGCTATGCAGAGCCATCTATTTGAAAGGGTTGGGACATGCAACTATTAGGACTTTTACGTTCCATTGAAACAAGGTTCTACCTCTGAACAGCCTTGATGTAGCGGCTAGGGCGTTGGACCACAGCCCTCACGGTGGGTCTCGGGTTCAATTCCTGTCTGGAGCACTATAGGTTGGGCGTCAGGAAGGGCATCCGGCTATTAAACGCACACAAGCTTCAAAATACTAACCAATTTAACTAACCACCCCGGTGAAGGAAAGCTGCAAGCTTACCTGGTTTGTGGAAAAATTATAAATCCCAAAAAAAAGGTTTTCGAAATCCTGATATTATTTTCCTGCGCTTTGTTTAAATTTCGTGAGCCTGGGTTTGACGAAGTGAAAATGGCATCCATACAATCACGTGACTGGCATCTGTCCAATGGAAGCCGAGAGCAGCACACGAAAGAGTGTCCCAATTTGTGTAAATAGATGGTTCTGACGATATGTTCCCAGTGCACGTTTTAAAATATGTTTTGAGTTTAATCAGTTCAGAATCTCATGCTGAACAATTCCAGATTACCTTAATCAATCTATAAGAGGTAGAATGGAAATTCATGAACTGTTTAGGCAACTCCTTTCTTTTTCATGAACATTATTGTGAACATTTCATGAACATGGTAATGGTTCATTAAATTTTATTGGTCCTTTTTCATGAACATTTTATATAAATCCATGAACTGTATACAAGCCATTACGAGAGACCACTTCCCATCAATGTTTTAATTAACTCATAGATTAACATAATTAAAAATCAAACATACATTATGTAACTACTCTTTGTGAAAATTCATGATATGCGTTTCAGATGTGAGATACTTATACATATTCTCAACACAGCAATCAGCCTTTGCATAAAGCCCTGGGCAAACAACGGCAATTTTCACGCTACAAATATCTTTGTTTTTTTCACAGCTGTAATTTTTTTTCGTATTTTGAAGAAATCTGTAGAGGATCGGTTGAACAGATCCGACTTTCTCAAGACTTCTCTAGAACAACTCAGAGAATAGAGAGTCTGGGCTGAGCTTTAAAAGGAGCAACAAAGAAGCTACAACATCCACAAATAATTATAGCAAAATGGCAGAACACAGTTGGGAAGAACGTTTGATAAAATTTGAAAACAGAACGGCTGACAAAGATATCTTATATGATCGACTGGCTACAAGACAAGGACTTTAAAATGTCAGGTGAAAGTCCTTGTCGTTTGCCCAGGGCTTTAAAGAACACAGGGTTTTTCAAACAGAGAATGTTTCAACAATCAGAAAAACAATCGAAAGGATACATAAACATCTTTTGAAACATTTCTGGTAACCATAGAAACGACAACCGATACTTTGGTAGATAATCACTGACAGTTACTGAAATAATAACAATAAAAATTATATTAAAAATTACCCTTTTATCATGATTTCACATAATTGGATCAATTTTGGAACTAATTAACATATTTCATTATGAAAGGTGTCTAAAAATTTTTTAAACCCTTTATCTAAAAATTTGAAGTTGACAGGCTGAGGCATGCATGAGAGTAGGGTTCAGTCAAAAGAGGGAAATACCCTAAGAAACCTCTTAACAAAAAAAATATTAGCTTATAGATTAGTGTTTGATTTGTTTCAGAGTTAACAGAAAAGGAAGAATTTAAAATCTCTGTTGGAGGAATTATCTCATGCATGTGAGAGTAAGTTTGGGTTTAACTAGCTTTATGTATTATATGTATTCGATTATATGCCGCCTTTGTGTAGTGGCTAGGGCGTTGGACCACGGCCTGCAGGGTCTCGGGTTCAATCCCTGTCTTAAGCACTATAGGTTGGCGTCAGGAAGGGCATCCGGCTAATAAATGCACACAAGCTTCAAAATACTAACAAATTAACCAACCACCCCGATGAAAAAAAGCTGCAAGCTTACCCGGTTTGTGGAAAAATGATGAATCCAAAATCCAAAAGAAAAAAATATATGTGGGTTATTCATGAACTGTTAAATGAACTTATGAACCTTTTTCAGAGTATAGTGAAACCTGTATATAACGGCCAGCTACTAGAGGTAGATAAATTGACCATTATAGACAGGTGGCCTTTATATACAGGTTTGATTCAAAATATTAGAAAATATTATTTTAGACATTGCAAGAGTGACCAAGCTATGGACAGGTGGCCACTGTATAGAGGTGACCGTTATAACAGGTTTGACTGAAGTAGTGTTTTCTGGGATGAAGATGTGCAATATGGAAACGTACTTACCAGTATAAGAAAGTGCTAGAGTACTTGTAATTAATATAACGTCATCACCACTTTTTCTTTTCAATCTCATAAATAAACTAATGTTACCACGGAGCGGTGTCACGCACGTACTATCTAATTTCACACCGCAATCATTTGCATTGTGACATAATGTTTTGGAGGTTGTTGTTGTTCTTGCCGGCAAACAAGCATGACCCTAAAAAGAATGGTAAATAATAATGCTATTCTGTTTTCAGTTAACAACATGACAACTGATAGTCACCGTGTAAGCACAAGTATTGACTGATCTATAAGTCCCGCTTTGATATACCGCAATTTGACGAGCCGTAAGCGGGACTTATTCCCTTCGTACAGCGTTGTGCAGGATTCTGCACAACGGCATTCTGTTTGATCGTATTGTTCTGACAAATTATCACGCATTTGATGTACGCGGAAAGACGGGGTTCAACAGTACGTAAATTAATGAAAGATGCAACATGCAAGCCAAAATAAAATGAATTAAATCTATATGGAAACTTATGGTTATTAAATCAAGTCGATTAACTGATTGCTGTCAAAAATTACAAACTTATTTCAACATCATCATTCAAAATACAGATGGCGAAATTATCTGTAAATGTTTTTACCCTTCAGGATTGTTTAATATTGTATCATTGTGAATGCTTTGGGTTACCATCGAAAATTCAGCAGTTCCATGTCGTGTACAAGAGCAAGGGAAAGATTTATTCAGAATATAGCAACATTCAAGTGTAGTGTTTATGATTTCAACAGTGAATCATATTTCAATCTGCATTTCGATCTCCAACGAGCGCTCAAAAAGTTTGCAGCAAACAGCAGCGTTCGCTAAATCATTGACTCGCCAAAATCAGTAAGTTAGAATAATAAAATCAGTTTTCCAGTTTAATTAGCTCCAATACCCTGAAATATATATACAACAAGTGACTCAAGCCACTATTTCTGTCAAATATTTTAGTATCTTTTAAAATTTCAGGCTTATATATTTTACGACTCGTTCACTGTTGACTGTTGACACCCTGGAATACTCAAATAAAACTACGTCATCGACGCGATTTTGTTGGCGGTTTCTCTGTTTTCTAAAACAATAGAATTGCCAAATGACACAAGTCTCACTTACAAACATATCAAAATCGTCAAAGTAAAAGTGAGACTTGGGCAAGTCAAGCACAAGTATTGAGTCCGACAAAAGTAAGAATCCTGGCATCCTAGATTCCGGAACGTTATGAAGTTTTTTTGTGGGTTCATGAACAATTCATGAATAGTTCATGAGCAGTCACAAAGAGTTAATGAATGTGAAATTGCCTGAAAGTTCATGAAGAGTCCATGAACTGTTTATGGACAACTCATGAACTGTTCATGAACTTCAATGAACTATTCATGAACTTTCAGGCAATCTGAAAATTAGAATTCTGATTAAAAACAACCAAATATTGGAGTTGTGAAGTTGTAAAAAGTCTGGATCCATCAAAAATTTAACAATCTTGTCCCTAAAGAATTACCTCAGCATTTTCAACTTTACACAGATCACCACTGTCGTATATTTATACGTTTGCTCATGCGTCAGATATAATAATGACGTAGGCATGTCGCAGTAATTATCATATCGGACGCATGCGCAAATATATAGATATACAACAAACTGGTAGTATTATGAGCAATACAAAGCAACCTCATTAAAATCACTGTTTTGGGAAGTCCATAAATGTAATAATAATTAAGGGAGTTGTGATATTAACAAGAGTGTAATAGTTGAGTTTGATAGACACTGGTTTACAAAAATTAGTGATATTGAGTTGGTTGTCTTAGAGTAATGATATTAAGAGGGTTACATTGTAGTAAACATAAACGTAACATCTCAATGCTAAAATTGGCTAGGTTAAATGATTTAGTTGTTGCTTTAGGCCTAATATTGAAATAATATTTATTTTTTACTTACTTTTTTGGCTGAAAATGATGAAAATGAAAAACAGTAATGAGTTTGTGTTGATATGTTACAACAATCAAAATTGCCTTCGTTATTCAATATTAAATCTGGGAATGAGAAATGTGCAGTTAATTATCATCTCAAAGGATCACATCATGTAACCAAATCAATCAATTTTACTTCAACCACATGCATCTATGTATGTATGTACAGTATGAATATTTTATTTAGATTGGAAAGTACAGGAATGAAGCATTCCCCTTCGAAAAACAGTTCATGAACAGTTCATGGCTCCAATTTTACTGAACTGTTTATGTACTCCTCAACTGTTTTTGCAGGGGTTCACTTACATATTCAGGGTCCGACAGCAGTGGGGATCCTGGGATCCTAGATCCCGGAAGGCTAGACAAAATTCAGAAGAAAATTGATGTTTTTAATGATTTATTGGTCAAACATCAACAAGAAAATTCAGAAGAAAATGTTGAAATGCCTCTAGGATCGCAGAAGGCGGAACCCTTTTGTCGGACCCTGTACATATTAAATAATATTTTGCAAATGTACAACTATATAATAGCACTGTATAACTATAACTAAGATGATATAATACGAGGTAAACACATGTATGTGAGAGTGCTCAATGTTTGCGTGAGTGCTCAATGTTTGTGTGAGTGCTCAATGTTTGTGTGATTGCCTCATTTTTGTTTCAGTTCTATATCATGCTCTGTTTAAACAAATATTGACCTACAGTTGAGCACTTTCATTACACTTTAGTTATTATTTATTATTAACTATTCTATTAAAGTCCACATGACACCAACATTTCTTTTCTGGAATAGAGTAGCCCATGCAAAATAAATGGGAATGGTGACAATAATGTTTCGATCTGTAGGGGAGACCGGGGAGACTTGGACCACTTTTCACCTTTTTAATTATTAAAATCATTGTGGTTGTGCAAATGTAACAAATTTTATGTCATTAATTAGCCAACATGCTCAATTCAAAAGGGTAAGAATATCAATTACATAAATGTTGCAGTTTTTCAAATATTTAGTGCGAAAGACCGACCATTTTAGAGGGGAGACTTGGGACACCGTGGGGTGACATGGATCAGGCATATTTTCTCAAAATTTCTTTAAATAACTGACAAATTTACTTTCCAGTACCAGACACTACACCTGTTGCTTTGACTTAGGGAGTTTATTTGATCAAAATTAAGCCAGCAACAAGTAATTTTAGCATTAATAGATAACATTAATTTTTGACACACCTGTCATCAATCTAATTGTAATTGATTTAGCAACTTTATCTCAACAAAGTAAAAAAGTCAAATACAACGCATATAAATAAAAACAAACTCATATCTCAACCAAATGCGTTAAGTTTCCCATTCGTGGTTGATGCTAAAACGCGCTGTTCCATGTCTCCCCGTTTGACTTTCTAGCAAAAAATGAGGTGGCACTCCTCATCAACAGGAATGTATTCAAACATTTTATATCAAAAGATTCATCAAAGTAAAACCGTTGCAATGGCACCATTCAATATGGCAATTAAACACTCATTCCTTCTGAAACGCATCTTGACATTTAAAAGCTACTGTGTGGCCAGTATGGAACGGGAAGTGTCCAATTGAGTAGCCTTTTCAGTACGTTTTCAGAATTTCAACATTTGAAGTGCATGTAGATACAATGATGAAGATAAAAAGAAAACACAGCTATCTGGTTTCAATCAATCCAGCAGATGGTCGCATTCTAGACTACTTACAAGGAAGTGAAATATTTTTTCTGGAAATAGTAAGCAGAGAATTGCAATAGCCATGGCTCTTTTCCTTCTGAATTTTTTCAATACAATTTGTCCATTCACTAACAGATGATATCTCACAATCATTAATTCCTGTGATTGTTTCACCTGATGTCATGACGCCAGCCAATGGAGAATTCTGAAAAAGAGTGACACAGCATAATTTGATGGGGACATAGCTGAGAAATAATGTTACTCTGATTAAGGACTGCTTCTGCTTTAAAACATGAGGTGCTTAGTGCTTGAAGGACAGAGCCTAGCAGAAGTAGTAGCATATATGAGATGGCTCAGCACAGGAATGTGCCATGTGACCAAGATATTTGCGCCACAAAGAACAGTTACACTACAGTTTCAGACACATTATCATCAAACAATATTGAGATAAATTTATGGCTTAGGTTTACAGGCCACGTTTTATTGCACACATGGATTTCAAGCATAGGCCTATGCTTTAAAAATCATGAAAAAGAGATTCGAGTTATCATGGCAACTCGTATGAACTCACATAACTGTTTATTAAACAACCGTCCCGTCTATGTATGGATGAGTTAATGGAGCGAAGTGAGAACAGTTTTTAGGCCTTTATAGATTTGTGTTTTAGGCCTCAAATTTAGATCCGGTCCTGGAACACAAGACATCATTTCAGAAATTAGGTCAAAAATTTCAAAATTACAACATTTTGCATCAGATAGTTTAAGAACTTACTTATTTAAAATCTGCTTTTTCTTTAATTAGATCTGATGCGTAATATGTAGGCCTAATGATAATCTGATGAAAATATGACATAATAATTTGACAAATGAAACTTACCACACTAATCTCAGTAATGACTGCACCCATATTTATATCATAACCAAATGGTAATAGGATAGGTAATAGCCACCAAAATACCAAAAATACAAGCGCCAAAATAAGATTATGCCAAACGCCAGCACAAACAATACGTAACTGTCTTATCGGGCTTATAACACTCAAATGATCAGACGATAATTCGACAAACGCACCAGGATAGACAAATAAAAAGAACAAACCACAACCGTTGATGCGTACATTTTCTCTAAAACCAAAGGGAGTTGAAAAATAAAGATAAATGAAAAGCGCCCATGACGAGTAAGTGACAAAGGTCTAGCATTACGGAGTACTATCTTATCATTTTTTAACTGAATTTATCATAACATTGATTATCCGATAAATTGGTACAGTCAAACCTGTTATAACGGTCACCTCTATAAAGCGGCCACCTGTCTATAGTGGTCATTCTTGCATTGTCTAAAATAGTATTTTCTATTGAATCAAACCTGTATATAAAGGCCACCTGTCTATAATGGTCAACTTATCTACCTCTCATAGCTGGCCGTTATATACAGGTTTCACTGTATTCGATTCGCATCTTTATTGAGTGATGGCCTGAGTATTTGAAGGAACACTGTTGCCTTGCGCTTTCCCACCACAAAATCAATGGCTACCAACTGAGATTGACATTTTTTGGGACTAGCTCAGATGAAGAGCACCCAGATCTGATAGCCTGGAACTCAAATACTCTAAAGGTCAACTGATTATTGACTGTATTTGAACATAATTTATAAAATGTGATGTCCTAATGGGTAGGAAAGGATAGGATAGGTTAGGGTAGGAATAGGCTAGCTCAGATGGCAGAGCAACCGAGCTTCAAATCTGATAATATCTGATCAAATCCCCCAAAAATCAACCCAGCCTTGACTTTATCTAAAACACCAAATTGGTACCATCCAAGGATGGCGGATGGAAAGGTTTAGAGGAATTGCATTGTGGGTTGCCGCAGCGCATTGTTGTGCATTGACAATCGAGGCATATCAGCTATGAAATCTGTTGAAATTGATCTGCAGTGTCGCAGCCGAGATCAAGAGCACTCAACATCATTGCTCTAAGCAATATTGCAATAATGTTAATAGTCTCACCTAACAGATGCAAGGGCGTGACCAAGTTCATGTATAATACCAGATAACGCCAAAGCAATAAAATAATAGCCAACTTGATTCCAGGGTAAATTCATACCAGGCATCTGTTCAAATCCAGATAAAACATAATCGATAATAAGATGGTTTGCAACCAAGCATTTTCTTTAGGGGGATAGCATTTTATCCCATTTGAGAACATATGCACTCAGTTTTATTATAACGGTCACCTCTATACAGCAACCACCTGTCTACAGTGATCACTCTTGCAGTGACCGAAATAGTTTTGTTCTAGTTAATAAACATTGTATATAAAGACCACCTTTCTATAGTGGTCACTCTTGCCATGTTTAAATGGTATTTTCTATTTAATAAACCCTGTATATAAAGACCACCTGTATATAGTGGTCACTCTTGCCATGTATAATAGTACTTTCTATTGAATCAACCCTGTATATAAGGACCACCTGTATATAGTGGTCACTCTTGCCATGTTTAAATGGCATTCTCTATTGAATCAACCCTGTAAATAAGGACCACCTGTATATAGTGGTCATTCTTGCCATATTGAAAATAATATTTCCTATTAAAGTGCATATGTCGCCTTTTTTCAAAACGGATTTGGCTAGAACTATTTTTTGCTATTCGTACATGTTGCTGTTGAGTTTTTACCTTCAAAGTTGTAGCTTTTCGTTTTAACGCTTTCTAGCACATACTTATCAAATCGTCAGGATTACCGTGTTGCTAGGCAATGATACTGGAACTCAGGATTAATTTGACAGAAATAGTGTTGAGATGAATTTGAGATGAAAAACATTTTGGCTTACAGCAGCGTTGCGTAGCGACACAATAATCCTGATGATGTGATAAGTATGTGCTAGAAAGTGTTCAAACAAAAAGTTACAGCTTTGAAGGTATATAGCTCTGTTTGGAATATGTTACACTGTAAGAAAAGTAGCCAGCAGGATCAGGATGAACAGTTAAATTTTAAATGAAAATTTTTTTGCATCTAGCAATTAAAACGTAGAATGTTGGCAAAAATCACAGTCAAACTCTCTTGTGAAAAATAAAATTTTTCCTTTTTGGTTTCAAAAAATGGGACACGAGAGTCTTCAAAATGCCATACATTTGAGGTCAATTTGAGGATGAAAGATTCGCTCTGTGTAAAAACTCAACAACAACATGCACGAATAGAGAAAAAAGTTCTATGTTGCATTTTCGGGGTTCTAAATTCATCATTATGAAGAGGGAAAGTACAGTCATTCTTAATCGTTATATACCATACTATTTATGTGATCAGCAACAAAAATAGTAAGGGGACAGCGTCTGCCTGAAAGAGTAGTGAGAACGTCATTCCCTCACATTTCCCAAGAAAACATCACTAAAAGCTTCAACCTACCACAGGTACTAATACAGCAGTTGACGTGGAATTTTCTTTTGGTAGTAACGAGTTTTGTAGCATCACAACTAAGATACCAACTGACGAAACCATAGCTGCAGCACCAAATACCACACCCATCGTAAACCAAATATGCATTGCATTAGGTATCATACGTCCCATTCTAACGAGACAACGGTTGAAAAATGTTGTATACCAACGGATGTGAAAAAATGTGATTGTTAGACGGCATTCTTTCAGGGCTGTTTTGTATAGTCTAGATAATTTGAATGCAGTATTCTGTAAGACAAGACAATATTCTAATAAGTATTTCATAAGTAGGTATTTCACATTATCTCCGCACAGATATTCCGCAGAACAAGTAAATAATTGTGGGATATTTGCTATTGATTGACTAAAAGAGCCTCCTTACAGTTAATATTAAATGCTCCATAAGCTACAACACTCCAAATATTATTTCTATAGTTTTCTCAACATGTACATTCAATTCTAATTTAATTTCAATTCTAAATGACTTTGAAAAAGTAGAAAGTTGTAAAAAGATAAAAAATCGTCTGTTGTTTCGAAGTTCAGACGATATCTATAATTGCGATTCCTTGTGGGCAGATCAATACATTTTCTTAAATGTATTTTCTTGAATAATATTTCCGTAAGCTCTCAATCTCTCACGTCCATAAACTGTTCACGTTTCTCATCCTATAGCCTAATAGCAGCTATACCTTTTTCATTAAACACATATTTTCGAATCGACTTAACTGGAAGGGTTATAATCTAATGAAAAAGATTTATGCCAGGTTCGGCAGTTGGCAGTAGCCTCATTCAATTCATGCCCTTATTGTCGAGCAGTGCTTTCAGTGAGAGTCTAAAAAATTCAAGGTTAAAAATTGTGCAATAAACCAAATGGAAAAATTTGCATGTTTCAGTTGTCTACCTAGTCCGGGATCTAAAAAGTACAAATTAAATTAAATTAGTACCTATTGGGTCTGTCTGAGGGTCACAGTCACAGTTAGAGTCGTGTAGGGCTTACACTGTAGGCTAGCTTACTAAATTGAGCTTGGTTTGATTGGAGCTTAGTAAGAGCTTTGACTGCTTTGGCATGCATAGGCCAATATAACCTAGGTAGGGCAAGGGCAATACTTATGCAGTTATGCTTATGACATTTCACTTAGACTGTTTAATATTACTAAACTCTTACCGAAAGTGTGAAGTGGATGGCGTAGAATGCAATCCACGCCAAAACAAACAAACCTACAGCTGGAATATCCAGCATAATTGAATTGCAAATGCTACATATTTATAATAACGCTCTCTCCATAAATGTCAAAATAACGAACGTTTGATAAATGGAATAGACAGAGATTTCGAAGATAACTCAAAAAATTGATATAGAAAATTAACCATTTTTGAAAGGTCTCTATTATTTTGTATTGTTTACTTGAGTACGAGGTGTAGATTGTCTTTACTTAGAAACTACGTCATATCAAAACAAACAGATTTTCTTTGTAATTTTGTGTCCTTTGGAGATTTTGGAGATAAGTTCTAACATTCAAAATTAACATTTAGCCATTTACTACACAGCATTGACTGTGTGTACCATGCATCTAATATTTTTATTATCTCATAGCATAGAAAACACAACACAGTAAATTGCCTTTTGAACAACGTGTTATGCTACATGGTTTCTAGAATGAGATATTTATCTTCCCTAAAGATTGCGCGAGTCATTGATATGATGGGTAAACAAATATAAATGAAAATATGATGTGTGAGAAATGTTATTAAAAATATACAATTATAAAATATATACTTCAAATGACAAATTTAAATTTTACAAAAGTAATAAAATATAAAAAATGAATGTGTTAAATTATAGAGCATGAATTTAAAAGTTTTAAGTTGTTAAATCAAAATATATTTACAAAAAATTATTAAATACCATTTTAAATATTTATAAATTATTTATAATTTTTAATAAATTTTTAATTCCTAAAACACATCCATCAGTCGGACTTTCATAATTTGATTTTGTACTCGCATTTTCAAAATCAATAATTTTAACATGCGTTTTCGATAAATAATTAGTATTAGTTAAATCTCCGTCATATATAACCAATAATGAGCATGCATAAAGTCTTATTTCACTGCAACTCATGATTGCTTTATATAATTGTTCAAGTTGTTTTGCAATCAAAGAAATGATATGACTTCGATGAGGTTCTGCTATTTTGAAAAAAAGATGCATAGAATTTTCAAAACCTTCACGATTTAACAACCTTCCAGCGTATTTGTCCATAACAATATAGCTATCATCTTCAACGTTGTAAACCTAATAAAACAAAATATAATTTGATGATCAAAACAAAGTAATAAGGGCATGGTCCAATACAATAATTTTCCTTCCGAGATTCCAATCTTTGCTTTCAAAATTTGTCAGTCAGTGATTACATCATATAAACGCTTTTACAGCTATTAGATAAATAATGATATGTGAAGCTGTCTACACTTGTGTAATTATAATGCTCAATGATAGATATCAAAAATTTAATAAATATACAAAATGAGTAGAAAAAGAGAGATATTGTTCTCCCTACTCCGAGTTGCACACCATAAGGCGATCATTAGGCACGCATTTTATTCATTTATTTATCAGGGGTTAGATCATACATGTAAAAGATTCAGACATGAGAATTCAAATTTCAAAAATAGTCTGAAATCAAGGATATCTGGTTAATTTGTAATGGATTTCAATGGGAAAAAGGCAATATCTAGAGTTCAAAAGTGTGGAAATAGTCTGAAATCCGCTAAAAGTCTGAAAAGTCCTATATGAATATTACAGTTCAGCCAAAATAAGTGGTTCGAAGAGGAACTCTGCTTCCGTGAATCGAAGAAAGACAAAAAAATTCAGAATGTGAATATTTATAGGAGAACAAATGTTCAAATCAGTAAACAGTTTTACAATATAAGTTTTCAAAAAATTTAAAATTATGTTTTGTTTTACTGGACGACATCCTTGTGTTTGGATTCTCTGGTAGCAACACGCGGGATGCAGGGAGACACGTAAGGTGAAAAACACGAGGTTTGTTTGCTTCATTTTTTGTCAATATATCCAAAATAAATTATGATGATGATGATGTAGGGTGAGTGTTTACCTGAGGCTTTCTTGTCTTCCAACATCCTGTGTGTTGGTATCAAAGAACCCTAACACGGCTGCTGTGCAGTAACCCTTTTATCCTTCATGTTAACTCACCTTCAAACCGCCCATTCTTAATGCCAATTCATTTGATGTTGAAACGCCACATCTCCATATCGATAAAACTTTCTTTTCTTCTGTCATATCATCATGATGCAATCTAGTTCCGACTTTGATATCCATAACACATGGATAGCGATGACTAGAGATAATATTCTGTAAAAGCAAAATTTCTACACAAAAAAGTCAAGTTAAAATGAGAAAATAAATTGCTTAAAATATTCGTACCAGAAGCAATTACGGTGAGTAGAAATCAATTATATTCCCTATATAAACTGATTCTCAGCTTAGTTAGATCAGGCATACTGTGGGTACATTTTAATAATAAAAACAGCTTCAACACTAGATCACAGTGGATCTATTCAATTACGTGTTTCACTCGTTGATAGGTCCATTAGGAAATCATTTGGTTGACCTTGTTAGGGTGAACAACGTGATACAGCCCGATCGTATTGAAATTCGTTTTTGTTTTTATCAATTTTCGTCGGTCCTGGCACAGTGCAGGGTTTAATAAAATGAATTTCCAGAAGGCTAGCACATATCCAGAAAGATACAGAGAAAATATTCAGATTATTATAATCAAGGATACTCTTGGGATGTTTTTTTGATGCTTCAAATATATCTTTCAACTGTTGAAGTGAGCCAGCCGTGAACGTTTTCTGTGTATTCTGTTTCCATGGAACTATAACAAATAAATCAAGGTACAGTAAACGTGTGATAACGGCCACCTCTATACAGCGGCCACCTGTCTATAGTGTCCCTCTTGCAATGCCTAAAATAGTATTTTCTATTGAATCAAACCTGTATATAAAGGCCATCTCTCTATAATGGTCAATTTATCTACCTCAATCTCATAACTGACTGTTATATACATGTTTCACTGTATATTATTTGTTATGTATGTAAATATATAGTTAACCAGCCCTGGTTAAATAAGCTTTGAAAGGCTTCTCAAGTTTTTATTCGACATATGATGATGATGATGATAATGATGAGACTTTGAAGCCCTATACACTTCTTTCTGGTCAAGTCCTTCTTGAAGAATGACGTTGTAACAATTTAAGTTGATAAGTACAAAGTCGTATAAATGAAACAGAAATAGTTTGAATTTTTGACTTGCACTTAACCAGGTTACATTGTCTTTCATAAAATTAACTTGGCTCTAAACTTGACTTGGACTTGGTTTTCATTACCCTTGTCACAATTATTTTTGAAATCCTTATTTCCTTATCAAATCATTATTATTTATTAATACAACCCCTGCAAAAAAACAGTTCAGGGGTTTCATGAACAGTTCATGAACGTTAAATGGCTCAAATTTCCTTGAGCTGTTCATGAACCCTCACAGACAGTTTATGAACAGTTCATGAACCCTCACAGACAATTCATGAACAGTTCATGAATAGTTCATGAAAATTTGGGGCCATTTAACGTTCACAAACTGTTCATGAGCTGTTAATGAACTGTTCATGAACTGCTGTTTTCACAGGGGAAATGCTAACTAGACATCATCCAGGGCATATAATTCAATGTAATTAAATTCAACCTAGTTTAATGTTTCAACGCAACATTAATTAGTAGGCCTAGTCTACATTTAGTTTTCATAATTTTATTATAACTTTGCAATCAATTGTTTTGGAATAATAATAAGAAGTTGAATTATGTGTTCTGTTTTGAAATAAGATTTGTACAGTCAAACCTGTTATAACGGTCACCTCTATACAGAGGCCACCTGTCTATAAGGTCACTCTTGAAATGTCTGAAATAGTATTTTCTATTGAATCAAACCTGTATATAAAGGCCACCTGTCTATAGTGGTCAATTTATCTACCACTTGTAGCTGGCTGTTATATGCAAGTTTTACTGTAGAAATGCCATGCAAACTAATGACCCACTGCATTAGGAAACAGATCAGTGTAGTAAGTGAGATTGATTAGCAATATTTTTATGTTGCAGGCAAAGATTTTATCACATAATAATTAAAAAATTACATAACTCTTGTTCAGGGTAGTATAGCGTAAACAGTCACAATTATAGGAATGTGCCGTCCACCACACAATATAGGAAATGTTCACGGTGAGATAAAATGTGTTTGCTTCCGGGATTCAAATAATTGCTTCACAAGTTTTCCAAGTGATTACATCAAGTAAACTTTTCACAGCTTCTTATTTAGGGATCATTCTCATAAAAATTCATGATAAAACTGTATCGTTTTACATATTTTCGACAAAGAAAAGAAAGAAAATTACTTTTCTTTTGATTATAAAAACTGGAATACAATCTCCTATCGTTCCTTCTGAATTTAGGCTAGCCTTTTGGGACTCTCAAACCCAGATTCCCAACTTTATCAAACCCTGTCCGTGAGCATTAAAATTTAGACTGACTTGTAAAAGAGGGCCTTTAATTATTATAAATTATGATACAAATTATATCATAACCCAACTCTACTAACCTTTGCTTAGAACCAAGTCACAGCTACAGACAATTTTTTTATTCATTTTTTTGAAGAATGGTGAATCTGGAGAAGATTCTGCTCTGAAAAAAATTAATTAAATTACTTAATTATTAGTGACATACTGAACATAAGTCTCGACTTAATTAATATATACCAGCAAAACATGTCATTTTTTTTACCAATTGTCATTATAAGCAGGGCATGACAAAATCCGGAAACCTGGAAACCTAGTTTGCGGAAGGCTGGCAAAATTCAGAAGAAAAATATAAAATGCTAGATATAAAGCTAAAATATTGCTTTGATTTGATGTCTGTAATTTTTCTCAAATGTTTATCTAAAAATTTAAGGTTTGTGGAAAGTAAAACATTTTGTCTGACCCTGTATATAAGTTACAGTAGTCATAAAAGGATAAAGGATACATTTCGCTGAGGATATGCTCAACAGCTCAGGTAGTATGATATGGTAATGTTTTGTGCCGTGAATTGTCTTTTTTACAAGTTTCATTGTCAGCTATGCCCGATCCTGGTGTATCAGTGCTCTTTGAGTAGCAAATACGGTATTTTAGACAAAAGAGGGGTAGCACATTGTTCTGATGTGGCTGTCTATACTAGCCTACTACCGTACAATGTCATTATTCAGATAAATCTGATAAGTTTACAAAAACATGTCTTTACATGTAAGGCTACTGATCTAGGTCAAATCTTTGAAGAATACAGTGGAAAGAAATGAAGAAACATGTCAGATTTCAAATTAGTCTACAAAGGTGGTTGCTGAAAATGTTTTGATATCATTCATCATCAATTACTGGGCCTAATTGTAGGTTTTGTCGTTAACTTTCATTAAAAAATCTTCAAAGGCAGGATCCGATAAAGTCCGGAAACCATATATGAAACCTAGTTTGCCGAAGGCCAGGAAAATTCAAAAGGAAAAAGCAAAATGTCAGATATAAATCAAAGGTCGTCAGAAGAATATAAAAAAAATCTCATTACAATTAATCATCAATTGATCTAAAACGTTGAGGTTTGCGGAAGGTAAAACATTTTGTCAGACCGTGTTTACAAGGAAATTTTTAATCAGAATAGTATGTTGGCAGAATTATTTGTCAAGATCATAATAATGATAATAATTTTATAATTGATATATTTTAACATACCCTCCATTTATTTGATTTTCAATAATTTTAAGATAATCCTCACGCGACTGTCTAGATGATGAAAGCTGATTATCAGATGTATCTTCAAGCGACACTGATTGACAAAGATTAAACGCTTCAAAACTGATGCATTCATCTTTGTCGTCAAGTAGAAAACGAACATCGGCCACACCTGAAATATAATAAATAATATGATACAGTTAAACCTGTGATAACGGTCACCTCTATACAGGGTCCGACAAAATGTTTTACCTTCCGCAAACCTCAACTTTTTAGATAAACGTTTGAGTAACTGTACTGACATGAATTCGTAAAAACTAAATTTTATTTTTTATATTTTTCTAATAATTTTAATTCATGTATTAACCATTTTGCCTTGTCCTTCTGAATTTTGCTAGCCTTCCGCAAACCAGGTTTCCAAGTTTCCAAACTTTGTCTATACAGCGGCCACCTGTCTATATCAAACCTGTATATAAAGGCCACCTGTCTATAGCGGTCAATTTATCTACCTCTCGTAGCTGGCCGTTATATACATGTTTCACTGTAGTTAGAAACCAGCTAGAAGACGCCATTTTTGCTGAAGTAGCAAGAAATGTTTTTCTGAAATCGAGGCAGGGTACGACAATAGTGGGGATGCTACAACCCTAGATCATTAAAGACTAGAGCAAATGCCGAAGAAAATTGATAATTTTAAGAATTCTAGGTCAAACCTCAACAAAAATACCGAAGAAAATGTACAACATTGTTCAAGTTTCGGAAAGGCGAAAACTTTTGTCGGACACTGAATCGAGGGATTGCAGTGGAAAAGAATTGTAGGATTTAGTTTTGATATTGTTTATGGTAACACGTCTACCTGGTCTCAGTTATATATCTGTGTGGAGTGTTGTGTTTAGGATGTGTTGAATGTATGGTGTCATGTAGTATTATAGGTATTGTGCATGTTGTTCACGTGATTGTATTGTTTGAGAACATATGATGACGTGTAATAATTAGTGATGTATTGTGATTGGTGCTTCGTACTGTCATGTGATTAGTAACTGTTATGTGTAAATTGAATGCCTGTTGTTTCTCCCTCTTACTTGTCGATCGTCATGAAGAATACATCGTTTATTACATGAAGTTAACTGCATGTTTTCTGTGTCCTTCATGCTGACATCATAAGAATTTTACAAGAATAAATTGACATTTTGGAAAAATGGGATTTAAAACATGTAGGTTGCCTTGGCTTGGACAGCCAGTACCGGTAGTTATATATATTTTTTAACAATCTTATGTATGAATATCCTGTCACGAATGAGTTGTTTCTCGTAATTGTATTAGTTTATTTCAACAGTTCACCGTATAGAAGATTTTCAGTGACATCACAATTTTGCGTGCGGAATCAATTTCATCAAATTGAAGGTCAACTCATTTGATATGGAAGGTCAATTGCCGGACAATTATGCATAAATTATATCCCAATTTTATGGGAACTTGCTGGATGTGAAATCACACTTTAGTTCACAGCCTCTGTGGTTTCAGAAACAAACTTCGGAGCTTGTACGCAGGCCAGTGCGCATTGTGAGTACGAATTATTAGCACAAAATTGCATAACAAACTTCACAACAAATTACATAAGAAACACCCATTCATGCTCGGTGTGTTAAAGGGGCAGAAATGACCAGTGGGTTCTAGCCGCTTAGAGTCATGTGTGTATTTGTCGTTTGCATTGTTTCCCTGCCTGAAACCATGCTGAAACTTGAAATTTGAAGCCATGGCATTGATAATTGAATTTACGCTAAGCTTGATTCCGACGGTCGCTCCATTGAACCGGTTATTCGCACGAATTGCGCAATCCATCGTGCGAATAGACCCCCGACGGGCCACAGCAATATCATGCCAGCGACATCAACGTTTAGTAATGAATTGTTAGGCCTACAAAATTTCCTAAAGTTGCACCCAGCTAGATATATCGAACAAATCCTTTGATATTATTTCACAACCTGTAAAGTCTAGATCTACAGGTTGATGGGGCTTAAATTCTTAACAAACAAACAATTTAATAACGGTAAAATCAACATGACTGTGCGTAGAGAAATATTGGCTAATTTCTTCACTAACCTTTGAACTGTGGTAAAAAAGGTAAAAGTGCATCTGGTGCGGTCTTATAAAATACATATTCTCTTTCAACAAACGGTTTTGATACAGTTTCAATATCATAATGAAGCATACAGCTATTTCCACCCACTTGATGTTGAAATGGTTTCAGTTCAACTACGGAAGCCATGTTTTCCTTTTGCTTTGCCTAAAAGAATTGACTCAAAATTTCTTTGGCATCTAATCATCAATTGTATGCCACATATAATTTCATTGAAATATCAGATAATGTTTTATTATTTTATAGATTTGTAAAGCATGTTCCTTATTCTTGATGTAATTATTTTATGCCATTTGATCTTTATTTCTTTCCGACTTCCTTTGGGACGGACATGTCTGATTGTAAATCGTGATTGCATTATTTCAAAATCATTAACACATATTGAAAATAAAATCTTTTGTATAGCAATCTTCAAACGGGGTGATAGGCATATATGTGACCAATATTACTGCTCGAAAATCTTTATTGAAATCTGTAACCTTTTATAAGTATTTGAATAACTTTCCTTTTTGCGGTTTTTATGTGTTTGTGTTATTTACACAGTGTCAAATGGGAGGTGAAATAGGGGCCTATTATCCCCTGAACCTGCCAGAAAGACAAAGGCCTTCTCCGTGATTGATCAGAATTAGTATTCGTAAACATACAATTTTGACTAGAAAATATGCCATTTATCGCATACAGAATCATTTATTGTTATTGAATAACACCATCTTACTTTATTACTGTACGAAGTAAATGAAGTTTGATATATTAGACCTGTTTTTATAAAGACAGCCTATAAAATATTGCTCAGAAATAATAGCTGACCGATGTTGACAGATAACTTGGCAAAAAATGTTCTTTTATTCTGACATAGTACTTATTTAGATTTGCTTTAGTTTTACAATAACCATCCATAAGACATTCTTTTTATACCGGGTTGATTCAATATAACTTATTATTATGGACATACCAGGAGCGACCACTATAGACAGGTGGCTGCTATATAGAGGTGTATTATTTTATTACAGAGGTGAACACTATAACAGGTTTGACTGTAATTAGAATGAATATGTGAAATATTTTTGTGAATTTGAATTTTCCAATTAAAGGAAATTTAATGCTGTTTTGATTGGACTGCTCTTTCTTTCGAATGACATTTTTAATGATTATAAATCCATAAACTTTGGACTTTTGGAACATCCATAAAGTATGTACTGGTATTGGTAAATGTGCCAATATTGGACATCCCTTCCACCTATACGCAGCTGTACGCTTCCAGAAGTTGCCCCCTTCTGAGTATGTACATACAATTTTGTAACCACCCCACCATTTTCTGAATGTTGTATATGTTGTTTCCAGAAATATACAAATGCAACCTTTTTTAGAAAAATGCACATTTTCCCAATTAACTGATAATCAAATACATAAAATTGACCATCGTACCTTGCTGGCTAAAAGTTAAAAAGTGAATGCCATTTTTCAAGCCAGAAGCAGTTTAGTGAACCAGTGCATATTTGAAGACAGGTATACATTATGCCTTTAATCGCATTATAATCTTTCAAAAAGTACAATCAGAGATATTTAATTAAGAAACGTACACAACTTGATGGTTGTCACCCCCATTTTCTCATGCACACAGCTGTACCCTTGCTGTATGTATTACCTTCCTCCCCTCAACTGAGTACATACTTTATGGATGGCCTAATTTTCGGTCATTCATGAATTTGAATAAAAGTAATGTAGACTGTGTCGCCCTACCGAAGGCACCCGTACCACTCCTCTATTTCTAGATGAGTGAGTGGCTTTTTTCGCTGAGAACAATGATTTTGAACACTCTTTGTTGATCTCAGCAGCGACACTGCAGATCAATTTCAACAGATTTCATGGCAGATAGATCTTGATTGTCAATGCGCAACGATGCGGCGCAGCTACTCACAATGCAATTCCCTCTGGACCATTCCATCCACCATCCTAAGATGGTGCTCATTTGATGAATTTGAATGTTTATGAATCAGATGGTATAAATTTAAGTTTATATGCATCAAATACCAAGCTTACTCACTCTACAAACAAACAAACGATTCTGTATCTACATTATATTTCCAATTGAATAACCAAGATGAAAATTATTAGAAAATACTTGCTAACAGCTAATATACATTTAAATTGTAAAAAAAATAATTTGTTCATAAAATACAAAAAAATTAATAACTATTTATTAAATATTTCGATAGAATTCAAAACATGATACGTATTACTAAAAACAATTTAACAAATATTAATTAAAATATGACAGTAAATAATACAATATTACAAGATACATTATTATTATATTATTATTATTATTATTATTATTATTATTATTATTATTATTATTATTATTATTATTATTATTATTATTATTATTATTATTATTATTATTATTATTATTTATTACTATTTCATCAAGATACACTACAATACACTATCTAAAAATTAAGTAATGTTTATATCATATTCAAATTTTCGAAATGTTGCTGTGACGAAGATACATAAACCACAGGTATAGATATTCAAATCGGATATCGTACGTGCAAAAATATTCCTGCCTGATTCCATGGTAAAAATTTGAGAATAATAAAGTATCTGAAAAACATCTTTCATGTCTTAAGCTCACATCACTAGCTTATGTCTAGTTATATTTATAAATATATATTTGCTCTATAATCTACCGAGTGAATTTCTAGAAAATCTGTCTTCCTCTGCATTCAGATTTTTAATTGATACCTTCAGATTACATAGTATGCTTTCTTATCGTAATCACACATACATCTGTGCAATATAATCTCTATATGTGCTCATATCATTAACTGTTGGTGATTTAGGGCCGCGTGATAAAGCAGCAACAAAACCTTCATACAATTGTAATGAATCCAAGTCAACGATTGGTGGGTTGACACATTTAGTACTACCAGGAGCAAACGTACTTATTGGAGCCCTAAAATAGACACAATAGCAAAATCAAATACACCAATCAAATACAGCCAATGCCACCCCTATGAAAAACAGGAGTTCGCAGGGGTGGTTCCTGTATGGCTGTATTGTGAAGCCTTTAGATGCTAGTGGCAAGGGCTTTGGAATTTTGCCCGCATGGTCTTGGGTGGAATCTCCCAGCAGGATTTTATTTTGGAAAAGAGATCCAGCCATTAAATGCCGACATCCTTTGTTGATAAATGATCAACTCAGTTCATGTGGAAACTGCTCACAAAAGTTAAATAGTCCAATTTTGTTGATGAACTGTTTATGAGATGTTTGTGTTCATGAACAACAAAAAGTTTATGAACTTTCGTAGGGGGTGCTTCTTGATACAGAGATGTGATTTAATAAATCAATTTGTGTTTGTGTTCATGAACAACAAAAAGTATATGAACTTTCATAGGCGGTGCTTCTTGATGCAGAGATGTGATTTAATAAATCAATTTGTGTTTGTGTTCATGAACAACAAAAAGTATATGAACTTTCATAGGGGGTGCTTCTTGATACAGAGATGTGATTTAATAAATCAATTTGTGTTTGTGTTCATGAACAGCAAAAAATATATGAACTTTCATAGGGGGTGCTTCTTGATACAGAGATGTGATTTAATAAATCAATTTGTGTTTGTGTTCATGAACAACAAAAAGTATATGAACTTTCATAGGGGGTGCTTCTTGATACAGAGATGTGATTTATTAAATCAATATTTACAGAGATGTAAGAGAACAGCGTGATACACCAGGGTTAATTTATCAGCGCAATTTTCTTTTTAATATTCCGTTTGCTATAACACTGTCCAGAGATAGCCCGTCTTTGATAGATTTATTACGGTAGGACTTGAGTTGGGAGCTTTTATCATTCAAACTTTTATGTTGTAATATCTATGTTTGTCATGAATATAAGTTATAATATTTACCGATCAAGTGGAACAGAACGACATATTTTCTTTCTCTTTGTTGGACGAGATGCTTGATTTAATTCTGAAAATCTAAACCATAACCAATAAATAAAAACGATAAAAAAATGATACAATTAAGGATAAAATTCTGAGCTTTAAACGTTTTAATTTTTTTTTTGTAAACAATAATAATTCATCACGTTAGAATTTTTGACAAGAACTATATTACAAATCGATGTGGAAGGACGTTTGTTGTATTAAAATAAAAATGAAATATAACATTCTTAGATAAATTCATTTTTATTTGGTTCTCAATCTAGGATAAAAAGAAATTTGAATGTTGAAACATCCATTAAGCAGTTGAATTGAGTTAACACAGAACGCAACAAAAAAATGAATAATTCATTTCGATAAATCGATACCATATGATGTTTTGTTGAAAAATGAAATCAGTTAAGGGACAACTTACAGAGTATACCATCCAATCTTTCTAATACTGAAAATGTGTATCTATATACGAGCAAACAACTTTGAACTGATAATTCTCTCAGTTTATTTTGTTAAAAACAATTCAACTAGCATAGTGTTGGTTTATATTTTTGTAGGCGTGAATGAGAATCAACGACCACTTACCAATTAAGTACATAATTTTCAAACCAAGCTAGATTCAAAATGCTGCTGTTTCATTCATTTAGTAAGTTTTGGAGTTGTCCTAATTTATATTTTCCGAATTTCATTTGATCAACAAACTATTCAGCCATCTCTTTTACAATCGTTCAAAAAATGAACAATAAGAAAATCTTAAACATGATTTCAAGCAATATTATGGTGTACAGGGTGTCACATGGTACAAATCGACTAATCAAAGATCAAAACATTGAACATTTATAAAAAGTATATGTTAATACTATTTAACCCAACCACACCCAATGCAAAACGTAAATGAAATACCTTTCGTATAAAGTCAAATCAACTGGGTCAGGCTCTTTTAGTTTGAAACCATAAACACTTTCTGTAGTAGGCAACAAATCCTGAAATACATGAATAATCAATATCTTTATACAGTCGAACATGTTATAACAGTCACCTCTATAAAGCAGCCACCTGTCTATAGTGGTCACTCTTTCAATGTCTTAAATAGCATTTTCTATCGAATCAAACCCGTATATAAAGGCCACCTGTCTATAGTGGTAACTCTTGCAATGTCTAAAATAGTATTTTCTATTGAATCAAACCTGTATATAAAGGCCACCTGTCTATAGTGGTCACTCTTGCAATGTCTAAAATAGTATTTTCTATTGAATCAAACCTGTATATAAAGACCACCTGTCTATAGTGGTCAATTTATATACCTCTCGAAGCTAGCCGTTATATACAGGTTTCACTGTATATTAATTACAGTTCCATTGTGAATATGTTCTCATTTTTCTTTTCTCAGCGAGCATCACAGAGAAATGTTTGTATAATGTTATGATGGTGTCAGTGCCTGCATAAACCCCTGCCTACTCTGTCTGGTATTAAATAAGTTAGAATGATGAAAAGGATTTACTTTAACATGGACATATATATATTTAAGATGAGAGAAATTTTGTGTGAAAAGCATGCTATCTTTGATAATTCACTTTTTCAAAACTTGGAACGACTGAGTCAGAATGGCAAGAGAATCTCTGCAACAGGAAAATTTATGTATCTGGGGAAAAAAATTCATAAAGGCACAAGTAGCTTAAAGGCAGAGTGTCCGCATTATGTAGGGGAGGCCACCAGGGTTTGATTTCCTGTTGGTGCACACATGGTTATTGTAGTACTTAGATTTATGTAAATTTGTAAAAACTTGTGCTTAACGGGGTGACTAGGCATCATTGATCGACTGAAAAATATTATTAAATCATTACTGTATCTAACTTTTTATCAAAATTGTAAGTGAAGCACTAAAACAGAGAGATAAAAAACACAGCATGGACATTTAACTGCTCCAAACACTATCAACTGTTTTGGTCCACTATACAGGCAAAATTGCCCCAAAGAAGTGTTTTACATTAGGTGCATGCTATTATGTTTTCGAAATACGTATGACTTCTTACCTGAAAACATATCCTTGCACTAAAGGGCGCTGAACTATCACGTTTACTTTTCGTGGGCGAAAGAACACCAACACTATCATCGTCACTACTTGATTCATCCTCACTGCTGACGTCATCAAGAGATTGCAGAGATCCACCAATCACCTTACGAGGAACAACAACTGCATGGTTTCTGGGACTGAAAGAGATACAAAATATTGAACGATAGGTTTATCTTTCAGCAGATAAGACAGTGCTCAAAGCCTAGCATTTGGCAGAAATGTGGCGGAGTTAAGAATGTGTTTTCTTTAAATCTATTGTCACTATCATCAATTAAAATCAATATGTGTAAGTAAACGTTAATTAATATAAGATATATTGTTAAGAATAATAGATTAATTGATTAAATGTTGCATATGCCGGTTTTTTGTGATGATATGAATGTTAGAGGATATGGCACTGCTTTATATTTTATTGTAACTCAGTGTTATGGATTTAATGTCATCTGTAGTTTGAATGTTACAGTTATATGTTGACCGTTGATTGCACTAGATAATTCGTTGTAGAATGATGCCATAACTAAAATTAACTTACTCTACAGCTCTTCCTCTAGCCCTTACGACAAAAGGACTTGGATCAGATGAAAACGACGGCATGAAGTCCCTGAAAAACAATCCAATGATCCAGTTCAAAGTGACTAGAATATATACAAAGCATTTTAAATTCAATATCTAAATTAAGACCACTATCACCAGGTGGCCTTTATATGAAGGGTTGATTTAATAGAAAATACTATTTGACAGATTGCAAGAGTTACCACTATAGACATGTGGTTTTTTATCCAAAGGGTTGATTCAACAATGAATGATAATTTAGACATGCCAAGGGTGACCATGATAGACAGGTGGTCACTGTATAGAGGTGACAATCGTAACAGGTTTCACTGTGAAAGGTTTTCTGAATAAACAATCATGATATGGGCATTGGAATAACATAACTACACATGTACCTTGATGATGTTGGCATTGTTCTTGCGTATAACTGATCAAATTCAGTCATTTCCGTTAACCGATAATATTCAGCAAAAAGATCAGATATTTCATTATCTTCGTCGTTATTAACATGCATAGATTGATCAAGTGAAAACATGTCTGATTTATCACCTGCAAAACAGAAACTACCATTGAATATAGAATAATCTCAATTAAAATTTGAGTGGGTTTCAACTACGTTTTCTCAACCCAGTGAGTCACAAAAGGTGTCACATAAATCCTTCAGAATTATCAAACATTCTGAAATGTGACTCCTTTTGAAGAATTGTGGCATTGAAATCCAAAGAAAACGCTTGGTTTATACTTTTTTTGACTTACTTCAAGTCTCACATATTTTTATGACGTTGCTGATATGTTTGGCAAGTTAGAATTGTGTCTTTTTCTCATTCAAAACAAAGGAAACACATCAAATCATGACCCCCTATAGAAGACCTTGCAATTTGGCTTCATGATATCATCACTTGCAACAAGTGATAGTAAGTAATGTAGACGGTGTCGCCCTACCGAAGGCACCCGTACCACCCCTCTATTTCTAGATGAGTGGCTTTTTTCGCTTAGAGCAATGATTTTAAACGCTATTTGTTGATCTCAGCCGCGACACTGCAGATCAATTTCAACAGATTTCATGGCAGATAGGTCTTGATTGTCAATGCGCAACGATGCGCCGCAGCTACTCACAATGCAATTCCCGCTGGACCATTCCATCCGCCATCCTCAGATGGTACTCATTTGATGTTTCAGATAAAGTCAAGGCTGAGTTGACCTTCGGGGGATTTGAACCACAGTCGATCAGATATGATCCGATCTGAAGTTTGGCTGCTCTACCATCTGAGCTAATTCTCCTCCAACAAGTGATGGCAAGCCTTTAATAAAGTTTAGGAACTGAACTACCATAGGAATGGTCCAAATATTGTCACTGTGTCAAAATTAAATATTTAAAGGAAATTATCGTACTGTCCCCCTTTGTGCTAACCCAAAGTCTCACCATATTGTTGATGAAAAAATTGTGAGAAGTTACTAATTTTTATAAACATTTTCTTGAATCTTTTAGCAATTTATAACAAAATAAAAAGATGCCATGCAAACAAGCTTTCTAATTGAATATAAACATATTATAGTTACGTGCAAAAATATCGCTTTCAAATGATAATCATAATATTTTTTAAATACTGACGAAACATCCACAATATATATAATTGTAAGCAACAGCAAGCTCAGGGATCATAACAAATGGATTTAAGTTAGCAGACCAAATATTTAATTTGAAATTCCTGATGAATCCAATCCGAGAACATTGAAGAGGCGTCCACTCCCAGCTAAAGTTGAAACAAGCTCAGTGTTCTCAAAATATTGGTTTTAAGTTTTAAGCTTCAGACACCCACCCACCTACATAGCATAAATGACGACCACAATGTAACAATAAGCATGAACAAGATTCTAGGCATGCAGTTGCCGCCGGTTAAATGTACCCCTTCAATTTCTATAGGTAACAAGTCTTACCTTCAGAGCATGGAGCAGGAAGATGACCAAGAATAGCATCATCGCACCATTTTGTGTAGCTAAATTAAAACAAGAAAGTTTTTTAGCAATCCTAACCCTAACTAATGTAATGTAGACGGTGTCGCCCTACCGAAGGCACCCGTACCACTCCTCTATTTCAAGATGAGTGGCTTTTTTCGCTGAGAGCAATGATTTTAAACGCTCTTTGTTGATCTCAGCCGCGACACTGCAGATCAATTTCAACAGATTTCATGGCAGATAGGTCTTGATTGTCAATGCGCAACGATGCGCCGCAGCTACTCACAATGCAATTCCCTCTGAACCATTCCATCCGCCATCTGAGGATGGTACTCATTTGATGTTTCAGATAAAGTCAAGGCTGAGTTGACCTTAGGGGGATTTGAACCACGGACGATCAGATATGATCCGATCTGAAGTTCGGTTGCTCTGCCATCTGAGCTAATCCTCCTTAACTATAAAACCAATATATAATGGTATATAATTGTAGTTTTATTACTTGTCTGTTAGTATCACAAAAAAAGATGTACTCTACCCAAAATAAGATTTAGTCCCTTATATCATAAATTAGCCTACGGTCGCGATTCATTCAAGAAAGAATAGGGTCTGTGTGAATTGCTCGGCTCCTCTGTCCGGGCCTCGTATCAGAATAAGATTGATGTCACATAATTATGCAAGATTAAGGTGATTCTCAACGGGATTCTCATATTACTTTGTTTACTTCAGTTGACATGATTGCAATAAGTTCTATTTTAGGCTTCGTAGCTATGACAATTAATTGATCGAACAGAGGTGATGAATTTATTATCTAAGAACAATAGATTTACCATGCATCGATCAGAAACTTCCTCTCTACGTTTTCGTAGAGTGCCTGGACAGAGAACTGTGCAATTCACACAGACCCTATTCTTTTGTGAATGAATCGCGGTCTGTAACGCAGACTAATCATAAATATACCTTGGTCTTAGACAATGTTTGCTGGAATTGATCGTTTGTGAATGATGCAAATAATAATCGGTCGCAAGATCCCAAATATTGATTTCATTTTCTTTCGGAATGAAAACACCAAGAAAGAGATTTAACGCATCTTGTTTGTCGGCATCTACAACATGAAAACAATAAAGGTCATCCACTATACCCTTCAAAAAAAAGTTCATGAATTTATAAATGGTTCATAAAATGTTCATGAACTTTAAAGGGCCTACTTCTCATGAACTTTTCATGTTCAATTAATGAGCTTTTGATGAATAGTTCATGAATTGCATGATGGTATATGCGATAAAAAACACACAGTCCATAATTATTGTTTGTTAAAAAGTATACAGTGAAACCCCGTTAATATCACAACGGCGGTGCAAGCAAGAATCGTGATATTAAGCGGATCGTGATATTAAGCGGATTGACCACAGGGAGTACAAATAGTTCATGAAACAATAGAGGACAAAAGAAACAATAGAAATGGCGAACGCAGAAATAATAATCCGAAGTTCTGAGGCGGGTAACAAAATAGACATTTTTGTAAACAAACAATTTAGAAAACATTCAAATAAAATCAAGAATAGAAATAACAATAAGTACTGTACAGAATAAATGTAATATAAATTAGTAATTTGAAATGGTTTGTTTGCCCAGAGTCAGTCTCCTTCGACATTAGTTTACAGAATTCAGGTGATGGATTCAACGTGCTTCATGTTTCATCACGTCTGTTCGATCAATTAATTGTCATAGCAACAGAGTCTGAAATAGAACTAATGGCGCGTAACTTGAGATTTTCTTTGTTATGGTAATTAGGGGAAGTCCTGCCATTCAAACATTTAAACATGCAAAAGACGTCGAATTGAAATATTTGTCGCGTGTTTGTTTTGTATTTTATATTTTGTCTAGTCAATCTATGGCTAAAAAGAGTGAAACCTAAAAAAATGGTTTCGCCAATCAGGAAACAAACCATGTATCTATCATGTACGGAAAGAAAAGAAAAATCGCACACGAATACAGTACTTGTGTTCAATTTCTAAAGAACAACAAACCGTGTGATAATTACTTTCTGAAGCAGAATTCACAAGTCAACCTAGAAATTAATAGCACTTCTTTGTTTGAATAACTTGCAGTGTGTGATCAAATTCAAAGAAATCGTGACACAAAGCGGGTTTTCAATCAAAAAGCCGCCTAGAAATCGTGAAATAAAGCGGAATCGTGATATTATCGAGAGTGATATTAAGCGGGTAAAATTAGTTGAATTTCATAGATAGCGGTCACTGGTTTCGGAAAAATCGTGATAATAGGCGGGTCGTGATATTAACCGAGGTGATATTAACGGGGTTTCACTGTACTACCGTACCGACTCGTTTATGAACTACACTCAAACCTGTTATAGCGGTCACCTCTTTACAGCAGCCACCTGTCTATAGTGGTCACTCTTGCAATGTCTAAAATAGTATTTTCTATTGAATCCAACCTGTATATAAAGGCCACCTGTCTATAGTGGTCAGTTTATCTACCTCTCGTAGCTGGACGTTATATACAGGTTTTACTGTATTAGGCAATTTCACGCTCATGAACTTTATTTTAAATGGTCCAACGATGGGACAGAATGGATTTCTGCTGGTAATGAATTCCATACCATTGATGCTTGGTTTGTGAGATGATATGTGTAATTATAAATTAAAAATGACAATGACATGAGCAACGCATGTCATTAATCATCGTACTCACCTGTAAATGCATTACTATAGTAACGTGAGACAGTTTGCATAATGTCCCGTGAGTGAGATGTCCACGGTGAAATTTTTCGATATGATCGAATTCTAAAATCAAAATCAAAAAATGTAATGAAGTCATCGATTGATAAATGTTCACCGGTATCTCTCAGTTTTAACTTTGAAGGTTGTTGATCCTGCACATCATTCATGCAAATTCAACTATGGAACCAAAAGTAAAAAGTTTCAAGCTGCTCCATTAATTACAATTAACCAAACTTGTTCCTCATAAAGCAAAACATTGGTTTGTTTATTATATGGATTCTGCAGATTATCAAACAATAATAAACACTTCTACTTCTAAAATGTGTGACCCGTTTATCGTCAACTTTTTCATGAATTATTGATGAACCAATCATGAAGTAGTACCAGTGGAAAGCAATTGAGACTGTATCGCCCTACCGAATGCACCCGTACCATTCTTTTATTTATTGAGGAGTGGTTCTCTTCACTAAGAGAGATGATTGCAAGTGCTCTTTACTAATCTCAGTCGTGACACTGCAGCAGTGCGGATCTATTCCAACAGATTTCATGGCAAACAGGCCCTGTTTGCCAATGCGCAACAGTGTACCTCAGCAATTCCCTTTGGATCATTCCATAAGTACCATCATTAGATGGCACTTATTTCTTGTTTCAGGTAAATTCAACGCTGAGTTGGCCTTCGGGTGATTTGAACAACAGTCGATCAGATATGATCAGATATGAATTTCGGTAAAATTATCCACCATAATCGGATTGTGCAGTTGTTTTAGGGCTCAACTCTTAAATGAGTATAACGTCTAATTTATCAGAGGAAAGATAGTTTGAAATCAAACTAACCGATGGACCATCT
Source organism: Haliclystus octoradiatus (assembly GCA_916610825.1). Taxonomy (NCBI): domain Eukaryota; kingdom Metazoa; phylum Cnidaria; class Staurozoa; order Stauromedusae; family Haliclystidae; genus Haliclystus; species Haliclystus octoradiatus. The sequence goes on from OU744451.1 coordinate 1,512,144, forward strand.
GTGATCCTCCATATTGTAATGCCAAGGTATCGCCATGTGCCTCAAACAATTCTTCAAGCATCCTACATGAGACAACAACAGAAATAAATATGGCTATTAATTGTAGATTTTATCACACATATGATAATATCTTTACTGTTTGACGTTAATATGACAACATTTAAGAATCAGAAATATTTTTGGAGACTACCTTTGATTTAGTCCAAGTTAAAAAGTACTTATTGACTGTAAAAGGTAAGAAGTATCCTAGGGAATTACGTTTTGGAGCGACGGCATCGCGAGGGAATTACGTTTCTGGAACATGCATGTCTTGGTTTGTGATTGGCTAATATCTGGTAAATAGTGTAAGGCCTTGAGGGTTTTAAAGGATGTTCACATGATTGCTTTATGTGAAAACATGTCCTGTGTGGATGTCAGGGAAGCCAATATCCAAGAAAAGAAGTTGTTGATTTCATTCTTGTTTGTAATCGCTAGATATGTTACGTTTTTTCGCTAGTACGCCAATTATTGTCGCAAAACGAATATGCCTCAAAGAGAAATAATCAAGACGTTAACCTTAACATCCTTCCCACACAGGCCCCATTTATTTTAAATTGATATTTATAATGTAGTTATATTACTTTAGTGTATTATTTTATTATTTTCCAGAGTTGAAATATTAATCGCCTGATGTTCACCTTATGATGTGAAACTTGAAATACCGTAATTCAATCATTTTTCTATTTTGACTCTCATTCTATAAATTCTTTGATTATTTCAATTCAGTACTGTAACAAGAACTGGTGTGGTATAACCCCACTATTAATATAATAATAATAATAATAATAAATTTTTATAGCGCCTATATCATTTTCTCTAAGCGCTTTACAATATCTAAGTGTAAAAAAATAAATAAAAATTTACAATTAACATCATATTAGTTTAGAACTTTAGTAAAATTAAAAAGTAAAAGTAAACGCTAATGATTAATACACATTTATGTGCCTAAAATATAGTGTCAATAAAATAAAGTTGAGTTATTAACTGCCAAAAGCTACACAAAACAAATGTGTTTTCAATTTACTTTTGAACACATCTAGTGATGCACTACATCTAACTACTTCCGGTAACTTGTTCCACAAAATAGGTACCGCCACTGAAAATGCCTTATCTCCATAGGATTTTAAATTGCTTGAAACTACAGTTAATAAAGTTTCTGATGATGATCGAAGACAGCGTTGAGGTTTGTAAGGAGTTAAAAGTTCTTTCAAATAATTCGGAGCAAGATTATGTAAACATTTGTAAGTCAATAATAAAACTTTGAAGATGATGCGTTGCTCAACTGGAAGCCAATGAAGTGAATATAAAAGAGGTGATACATGATCATATACAGATTTATATTAAATAATTATTCACTAACCTCACAGCATCTGTATCAAACTCTAATACAGGACTTTCGGTGACACCAAGTGCATAAAGCTAGTGAAGTAATCCATAGAAACTCATTTAATTACTAACAGAGGCATGCTCACAGTAAATGAAAATGCATATGGCAGGCTTTGACAAAGTTTGAATTATGTAATCCTAAACTCCAGAACAATACAGCAAATTCGGAAGAAAATTGATATCTTTATGAGTTATATATCAAAACACTCAATCTGACTCAATAAAATCTCGACCTTTCCCCGACGCATAGGGAAAGAAAATTGTTTTTGTGTGAAACTTTCTATTGTTATCTAACACATCCCGTTTTAACACTATAGTTAGCACATTGTAAAGCTTTAACATTTCTAAACCCATGTATTATAAATAAATAATTATATTTTTATTATATAATTTTTATTTTTATTATTATTATATAAGCTCATTTTTATTACACATCACATTTTAACATGAGAATCCGCAAGAAATATTGACACGTTCTAGCATTCAAGAAATCTTTCAAACTTTCAAACTTTATTCTAGACCCTGACCATATGTATCAGCTATCATCATCATCATTTATTCAGAAACCTTTAAGTTTTTCATAACTGTTTTTTCAAAGGACTGACACATGTTGCATACATAGCTAAGTTAACAGGAAAATAGACATTAAGTAATAAAGGGTTTAAATAACAGGAAAGAGTGGTAAGTATAAAGTATATTAAGAACGTAAGTGCTTCTCAACGAGACATTTGAAAGAAGGCCTGCATTGAACTAACTTCATCGCAGACGATAGATCGTTCCACTTATGCGCACCAGCATCTTGATATGAATGGCAATGATATGAAGCGTCTCACATTTTTCAAAACGCCCAAGCTTTTATTTATTTATTTATTGCTACGACATGTTTGTTGAAAGATAGGGTATGATCTATTTGAATGCGTAGGTATTTCAAATGATCTACCCTTTCGACAGGTTTTCTTTCAGGAACACACCTTTCTTTTGAATACAATTTTAAAACACTAAATTTCGAGTTGCATGCAAATGCATGCTTATATTGAGTTGTGAATCATCTGGCTCGACTGGTTCAAATAAATACATGAAGAAATCTATGTAGAAAAGATGATTGAAGCTGAAATTATAAATTCAGAAATTATTCTATTTTATTTTTTGCTGTTCAAAGAAACGAAAAGTTGAGAAGTGAAAAGTGGAACGCACAGGATTTGTTTACAGTATTAGGATACTATTTTAGTTTACCCAAAGCAAGTGGAAGTTAAGTAGCCATACACCCACCCCAAAAAATCGAAGAAACATATCATAACCTGAGTGTCACAAAGCTGCAAGGTAACAATTTTTGGGGTTTGTCTGTATTTTATTATGTTCCATCTAACAACACTGGCACATCCCGAAAAAATTTGATTGATTATTTTTTATTCATAACGTGGTTATTCAACATTTGATTCAAGTGGCTCTGAAAAATTATAGAATGAGAAACTATTTATCATCTTTATATCTTATTTTATTACTTACTGTCATGTACTTTCTTTTATATTTTAATTTATTTGTTGTCACTGATGAAGTTGAAGTTGGTATTGCAATTGTTTCTATATTTTAATTAAATTTCATTGCAGTACTGTACAATTTTAACACTGGCTGTAATAATCAGGAAATCTTTTTATTTTATATCTTCGTAATTCAATTTCCATAACGCGGGTTTGTTTACAAATTTCATAACCTTCTATTCAAGTCATTTTCCAATAATAATTTTTGATCAATCATTAAATAATTTCCAACTGAAGATAAGATGATGACACATCTTATTTGTTTCACTTTCATATAAATATATGTTGTTTTAGTTTGTTTACGTTTGAATTTCATTCTGAGAATTACTACGATGAAAATATACAAATTATCTGTCACGTCGCAACAAAGGATTATGCTGTTTTGTATTTGCGAGACAATAGAAATTCCTTTAAGTGCGAAACTGTTTAATTAGCGCTTCAGTCTGAGAATGGATTGTTGTTGAAATACAAAACAGTTTTATTGGTTTTTCTCAACTTTGATGTATTTATTTGAAAAATGACAAAAATGAAGCCGGCCATGTACCCCTCTGGTTAATGACGAATCCATCGATATGTGTTTCAAGTGTATTGCATCTAAAACGGCATCGTGAATCCCCGCCTTACATTCTACAGACATACAAATGGAAATAGCGTAAATTTAAAAGTAGATTTCCGAAAATAATCAAATCAACTTCCAAATTGTGATTGCTTGATTGAGCTTTTTATAATTTTGCACATAAAAAGGTAACATAAAATATGTATGATCGAAAAGTTTGAGTTTCGGTTAGTCTATCAAAGCAGATTTGTGGGCTCTGGTTGGCTCTGATAAACAAAGGAGATTTCCGAACATTGAAACAAATTATTGTAAAAATATTATGTTGGGAAAGGATCAAATTCATCAGACATTCAACTCAATGGAACAATAATACATTAACATACATCAACTTTGTGAGACTATTGAAAAGCGAATCAAAACACTTACCTGACACTCGGCTTACAAGATCGCAGGATCGTGTTTTTATAAAGGTTTGCTGTCTTATTTTTGTTTTGCATTTTTCGTATTGAAACAAAGCGTATATTTCTATTTTGAGTCTTTGTGGCTTCACATCATGACTGCTATTGTTTGAGAGGGATCTATCTCCTGAAGGATCTCCCCAATCCAGCTCTGTCCACATTGAATTCAGAAACGTGCGCATATAACTTATTGCTAATCGATTATATATTACTTAATTGATAATACTAACCTGAAATCCAAGTGCACATTTACCAATCATGAATTGCGCTGTATTTGTTCGATCTAGGCAATCGACACAATTAACACGGACAATACCAGCCTACATAAAAATAAACCCACAATTGATCAAGTCTATAAAATCAAGGATATTCTCATAGGGTCACCTTGCTTTCCAATATTTCGATAATGTGTGAGAAAGATGTGCAAATCCGACTCGAATAGAAGGTAGTATGTGTGCCTCTGGCAGGGCCATACAGCCTCAATTACTTCTACTAAGTATTAAACTTCTTCTTATGACTATCAAGTTATAATATAAGTATTTATCGCTTCGATAGGGTGATACTCTTACTTTTAGTGATAATAACGTGGCAATTTTTGTTGATAATATCAATGACTATAAATCAATAAAACACACCTGACGAAGACCTTTCCATTCCTCGTTATAACCAATACCTCTCATGCCAACCCATCTATAATAGCAAACATTCAACATAATTATTCAATCTATTACTCCTAATTAATAATACATTCAAAATGATCAGCAGTAAAAATGGTTCTTATCCACTCACAGTTAGGTATTTAAACTCTGTTACCTTGAAAGATTACGTCAGACCTTCAGCATGGAGGCTAACGGATGGGGAAATTCAATCAAATGAAGATTTTCAACTTTTCTATAATCGCATGTTTCAATTGGCTTAACACGTCACTGCCCTCACGAATCATCTCACAACAACAAAAAGCTATCAAATCCATATGGCATGTGGGTGTATCTGTCTCCCTGCGAAACAGTTCAAGAACTCAAATACTCCTGAACTGTTTTTTGCATTGGTTTGATCTTTCGCAATAACATCTATACAAGACACTTTCCACTACTGAAACCTAAACCAGAAAACAAGTGTGACATTTCATGGCGTTTTTTACGGCATTTTCACATTTTAATATTGTGACTATTGATGCTTTCATGGTTTAAAAAATTTGTGGTTTTGAAATCCCCCCCCCCCCCCCCATTTTCATGGTGTTTTCAAACACTTTCATGGCATTTTTATGGTGATGGAGTTGGTAGTGTTGTTAATGCCACAACTTGCTAAAAATCATCAATTTTCTATCAAAGTCAACTGCTTCATTTCAATTCATTATCACAGCTCACTATTTATGGCAATTTCTGACTGCGTCACAGCAATAATAACAACAACGTAATTCCCTGTATGGATAAAAAATACTTACTTCGGATGAACTCTTAATTTGTTACAATACATCTCTTGTCCACTGTGAAAAAACCCTGTCGTTTTCATCACCTGTAAAAGATTCCAAAAAATTACACATAATGTCAACCAGTTCTTTGCTCTTATAACCTATTCAAAGTTTTCTATAATAAAAATGAGCTATAAATATGTGTATGGCAGCTCTTATTTGAGCAATCATAGTATACAGGAGTCGGTAGAATTGGGGATTCTGGAAATGAGTGTCCCAGGAGGTTAGTACAAATTCAGAGGGAAGGGGAAGAAATACTTATAAAGGTCCACTTCTTGGTTTGGTCTAAATTATTATTTATCGTTTTTGAAAACCTGAACCAATTTACTTACCTTCTCTGCAATTTCAGCTAGTCTTTCGATGACATTGACTTCTTTACTAAAGGATAACAGAAATAATAACTAGCTAAATGTTTGGAATGTAAAGCAGATCTATTCTTACATATTGGAGACTTGAGTTAGCAGCATAGCAGCGAACAATGGATATAGAAGCATTGAATATTTAATTTGGAATATTTCCAACGTGTCCATTAAATCAGGTTGTCCCTATTTGGAGGTGGTTTTATACCAGGCTCGATGTAAACTTTTATTTGATATTAAATGTATACTTGTTTGCAACATTTAAGAATATTGTTGATATCTAGTCCTAAGCTGCCCCATTATATACTCGGGTGACCCTTAAATTAAGGTGCCCACTGTGAAGGGTGATATTCAATTGTACAGTGATACCTTTTAGTAACACGTGCCATGTCCCAGGCTATATAATCCATGTGGTGATCTTGTGGTAAAAATTGGTTCAAATAATCAACCATTTGTTTCAATTGATCACTGAGAATCTGTTCGTGAGGTTTCTTTTCCTTTTTCTAGAGAGAAAAACATTGAAACCTGTGTATAACAGCCAGCTATAAGAGGTAGATAAATTGACCAGTATAGACAGGTGGCCTCTACGTACATGATTGATTCAATAGAAAATACTATTTGATACATTGCAAGAGTGACCACTATGTACAAGTGGCCTCTATATACAGGGTTGATTCAATAGAATCTGCTATTTTGGAAATTACAAGAGTGACCACTAGAAGCAGGTGGTCGACTTATAGAGGTGACCATTATAACATGTTTGACTGTATTCTGCAGAAGTTGAATGCGTTTTGCTTATAAAATGCAGCACAAACTGTCTATTAAACACACTCTTGTGGAAATTTCAAAAAGTATGTCATGTGCGATGTACTGCTTATAGCCAATTGCTCATAGGAAGTTAAACTCACCCATTTGATAAGTTGGGCTTAGGTGGTTGGTTGATGGGGGATTATATTTACTGCTTTGGAGATTTCTAGCTTTGTGTTGACTGCTCCTGTTAGCTTGCTATATGCTGCTCCTAAACTGTCACATTCATCGCCGATAATGATATGTTTTATGCCTATCAACTTCTAAGGAAAACTTCGACAGAGAATACATGACCCATGGAATCCCAAAATTAAGTTACATTACAGTACCTTACTTAAGAAAAGCGATGATCAATTAGCTTGATTATATTACCTTTACTAGATTAACTATGACAATTGGTCCACCAAATCTTGAAAGTAAACTATTAAAATGAAGTGATGCAGTGCCAAAGTAAGGATCTGAACGATCAACTATAGAGAAATAATAAAAAACAGGTAAATAAAGGAACCATTGAAATCATAGCTGGTGGACCCATGTGAATCTGGTCAAGCTAGACAACCATTAACATTCTTCTCTAGTTGATAAAATAAGCGGAGGAATGATACAAGTCGTAAAGAGAGAACAGATTAACAAATACAAACATTAAACACTTTCTTGTGTGCAATATTTGTTATATAAATACGAGTGCCTTATAGCAACCCGAGTGTTTATATAACCCATATTGTACAAGAAAGTGTTCAATGCTTGATTTACAAAATAGAAATATCTTCTACGTTTCCAACAAGTTCATGTATGGTCATTCGTATCAATATAGCCGTAGATTATCACACATATCGTTCAATATTGGTCGTAAATTATCACGTGTATAGTTCAATATTAGAAAAGCTTGAATTGTTGAACTATCACTTATTGTTTACCCGGGAAACCGTTTGCCATAGCTGAATCATTACATTCAAATTCATTTCAAATTACAAATTGAAGAATGTTTGTGTTGAGTTTGATTGACGACGTTTTGATATTAGTATTTTTATGACAGCGTTGTTCTATCTATAAAGTAACATACAGTTAAACCTGTTATAACGGCAACCTTTATACAGCGGCCACCTGTCTATAGTGGTCAATTTATCTGCCTCTAGTAGCTGGCTGTTATATACAGGCTTTACCGTATTATGATTGTTTTGTTTTTCTTTCCATTGAATAATAAACTTTTGGTTACAGACAGCAAATTACTTGCAGGGGTCCAGTAGAAGTTTATAGGTTAACTGAGCAAGAACAATCTGCCATCCTTGATGAAGGGTTACTGTTGTAAGCCTGGTTACAAAAAATGATGTAATTTTGTACGAGCCCTTTGAGAAAAAATCCACTTTTACATACAGATGGCTCGAAAGTCGAAAATAATTCAAAATTTTACTGAATAATGAAATGATGATTATTACAGTAGGTAGAATAATTTGATCCCTTACCTAAAATCTGTGGTTTCGGTACAATTCTCCCTTGTGATGTATCCTAAAGAATTAAAAGTACAACATAAAATTACAAATTATAATTAATTTACATGACATAAATTAATAGGCTCATGAGCAGAGTCCGGCAAAAGTACGAATTATGGTTGGAGCAAAGTTTTATGATTTATTGGTCAAACCTCAACAAAAAATTCAGAAGAAAATTTTAAAATGCCTCTAGGAATTCAGAAGGCTGAACCCTTTGTCGCACCCTGCTCACGAGCATGGTTTTTAATTGCAAATGTAATACTACTGTATAACCTTTCTGTAAATAGATTGTAAATATGCTGTTTGCTTGTAAGTTCAACTCACTTAGCCATCCATTCACGACATATCCCGCCATGTGTGTTAAGAAGATAAAAAGAATTTGACATGCGGTATGGATTTATTAAAATCACTTGACTTCACTGGTTCAAGAACTTTTTATATGACTATTCAAGAATTGACAATGGACTGTTCACAAACTGTTCATGAACTCATGAACTTTTTTCCAGGGGAGTTTGACAATAAGCAGGAATTTCATTTATCCAACCTGCAGCTTAACTTTTCACAACATTTTCATTACAATTCTTAATTTGAAAAAATATATTGATCAAATTTTTTGCAAGATTATTCACAACTTCTTTGATCCATAGTGTGAAGCCGGTTACTCTGTAATTCATCATTATTATCATTTCAAAGACAGTATACTAGCAAGTCAATGACTTTTCTTCCCTGGTGCCATAGTAATATTTGAACAAATATTTACAATATTACATATTTACAAATTAATAAAAATAAACTATAATAGACATGACTAAATATGAAAGGGTAAATAATATATAAATACTATTAGGATAATTAAATCAAATTGAAAAAAAACTATAGTTTTCTACGTTTCCAACAAGTCCATGTATGGTCATGCGTATCAATATAGCCGTAAATTATCACACATATCGTTCAATATTAATTTAAAAATAATTTAAATTAAATAAAAATTAATTTACCTGTGACCAATAAAATGGCACTGACCCCCTGATCTGAGTATAGGATGTATATCGACCACTTCTTAATGATATCAAACTTGCATCATGAGCGATTTGCTCGGTTTCAACATCGTTAGCAGCGAAACCCTGGAAATGACAAATGTAAATGAAACAGTTGGCACAAACATTCTTATATGTAGGTTTCGTGGTCTTGCACACATCAACAGCTGATGATGATTTGATAAACCATATATTGCACAAGAGAGTGTTTAATACTTGATTTATAAAATAGAAATATCTACTACGTTTTCAACAAACATCCCTCTTGCATGTATGATGACGAATATTGTATCAATATCATCGTAAACTATCACAAATGTGGTGAAAGATGGTAGCAAGCTACCATAAATCTTGTGAAACATGGTTCTAGATAATCAAAAATACTGTGCTAATACAAGAAAGCTTGAATTGTAGATCAATAATTTGGCGCAATGTTCTTGTTTATCTGAGTTACTGTTTGTGATAGCTGAATCATGATATTGTCTGTTTATTTCAAACCACAAATGGGAGAGTGTTTGCGTATGATTGACAGCGTTTTGGTACTAGGGTTTTAACAGAAGTTTCACCTGTTCTATTTTATAAACTATAGTGTTAATTATCAATATACTTTGTATTATAACGAAAATGATTCGATCAATCTGATTGGTTTAGAGTTTGACGCCAAATCACCATAGCAAAACTAGGTTCAAAAACACAATCCATTTTACAATTCAAACTTGATATCATAAATGAGAATTTCTAATTTGATCATTAGTTTTCAAAAATACTTCATGAGCAACAAAGTCATGTAAATGACCGTAAAAGTAGGACAAAGCAATTGGTGCACAGTTTCCTATGAGCTATTGATATTTGGCGCACCCAAGGCACTTCAGGAAAAACTAAAATTACTCGCCGAGGTGGCTCGTAATTTCCTGATGCCTTCTCGTTTCCTTCTTAAGTGTCTCTTGGTACCAAATATCAATAGATGATAGGAAACTGTGCACCAATTGTTTAATAGTATCAATTAATAAAATATAGTAGAACTATGGATTTATATACCTCATCATTAGCACCGCGTTTCAAAAATCTTGTTCCAGCAAATTGATTTGATCGACGAGCTATAACTGTGACATAGATTGGTTTACCATAAACAGAAATATCTAGCATCTCGTCAAAGTACAAATGATAATAGAAAGTATATTATTATAGATATCATTTCATCAACATTTAATATTGGATTGAATAAATTCGAAAGTGCTATATGATTATAATTTGAATGGTATGATTAGCAAAGCCAGCTCTAGCCAGCATTCAGTTGTTGCTATTGAAAAATACCAAAAAACCAAAAATTATTGATTCATTTGAAATCTATCATAAGCGAACAGGCAAACCTCAAATGCAAGCGAGTTTGAATTATGCAAGCATAATTCAAAGCAAAATGAGAAAAGGATCATGCTGGTTCGGTTTTCTCATTTAGATCATATCTAACAAGGCTGTATTAGATAGGGAATAATCTAAATTGCAAGAATGCGATTATACTGCATCATAGTTTCCCTTTCAAAAACATTTAACGGTAATGTAACATCATATAAATAGTTCATAAAAAATCATAAACGCTGAATGGCATTTTCATCAGCTTTTTCATGAAACGTTTTTGAACTTTCAACCCTTTATGAACTATTTAAGAAGTTTTCATTCCAACAATTTGTGAAGATGAAGCCATCAATTTACAATTCACGAACTGCTTTAAAAAGAAGTTGCAAGAGTCTAAATGTCACAATAATGTTGTGAATCTGGTCAGACAAACAATACTTAATTGTCACAATCAAATAGGAAAAGGATACTCGACTGTCCGATGAAACCATGCGTAACATATAACAGCCAATCACTGTGCACTTGACTTTTAAAACTTTCCAATAAAAACATATTCCAAACAAATTTATCACAAGGATGTCCACGAAATACACGTTCATATTTCCGTGATGATGATAACTTTTCACAAAGATGTGATTTTCTAATGCCAGGTAATACCTTCTCCGACATATTGCCTAATTCATTATTATCACCAAGCGATAAACCTGCTTTTTGAAGAAGTGTTGTTTCATACATAGAATTTCTTCGTTGTGATGATGATGGCTTCCGACTATTTGGCGTTGAATTATCTGTATTTTGAATGTCTTCAAAGTCACTATTATCACTATCAAATACATCTTCGTCTTCTTCGTCAACCGATTTACTTTTCGTATATTTTAACGGTAGACCATAATCTGGAGCTAAATTATATTGTAAATTGTGTGTTAAATCATAGCTATAACTGTAAAGAAAAACAGAAGGATGTTTCACTCCCCTATGGAAAACAGCTCATGAACGTTAAATGTCCCAATTCACATACAGTTTTCATGAACTGTTCGTGAAGGTTAACTGGCCCGATTTTCATGGAGTTTTCATGAACTGTTCATGAACATTAAATGGCTTAATGTTCATGGAGTTTTCATGATTTGTCCGTGAACATTGAATGGCTCAATTTTCATGGAGTTTTATGAGCTGTTCCTGAACCTTAAATGGCTTAATTTACATGGAGTTTTCATGAACAGCTCATGGACGCTAAATGGCCCAATTCACATGGAGTTTTTATGAACTGTTCATGAAGGTTAAATGGCCCAATTTTCATGGGGTTTTCATGAACTTTTCATGAACGTTAAATGGCCCAATTCACATGGAGTTTTTATGAACTGTTCATGAAGGCTAAATGGCGCAATTTTCATGGGATTTTTATGAACTGTTCATGAACGTTAAATGATTCAATTTTCATGGAGTTTTAATGAACTGTTCATAAACTTTAAATGGCTCAATTTTAATGGAATTTCCGTGAACTGCTCATAAAAACTGAGCCCATTGTACGTTCACGAACTCCTCATAAACTCCTGACTTTTTTTCTGCAGGGGATAATGCTTTTAATAGGGATTGAAACCAAGCCAAGGTCAAGGCCAGGCCAATTGTGGGCCAAGGTCCGATGCCCTATCTGACATTGAGCTAACAGTTTATTGGAAAACGAAAAATTGCATTGTCAGCTAATAACATAATGATAACTGATAGTGACTATAAGCACAAAACATGTTTAACCTGTATGACAGCTATATGAATGCATCTATAGTCACAGATTATAACGACTAGATACAGCACTGAACGTTCGAAAATTGTGATTGGTCAAACAACGGCCATTATGTTTGTTGCCTATTTTTGACGCATTTCATCGTTGTCCATTACTATTTTAGGAATTTATCGACAAAATGATACTTGAAGTAACTCACTTTTGAAGCTGAATTCAGCCTTCTCGAGCTGCTCAATGCGAGTGGATGCATGGTACGCTATATGTAAAATTCAAAATCATAATTTTGATATTTGCAAATTTATTTTAAATGCCATAAATTCAAAAACCTGAAGAGTATACGGTTGAAATGAAGAAAGGACGACAATATTTATAGTTTATCACATAAATTTCATTGCAAACTGTAAAATAATATGCACTGATGCTTGGTGATATGGAATAACGCAATCACAGTCTAAGAATAGGCTATTTGGAGTGGATTTTTATGGAAATAATGCCTACGTTTTTGCCATTATTTTTGATCGAATACGATCACACGCACTCCAAAACCACGGCATTTCAAACTCGGAAAATTTGTGTAAAGAGCTACATATATTCGATAAATTAATGAAATCGTATTATGAAATATTATTTGCAATTTAACTGTGAATTTTATTTACTAAAAACAGCTTGTATTCATAATTTATAATCAATTTTTCTCTTCAGTAAAATCAATGATCTTGTTCAACTTTCATAAGTCAATAAAATATTGTCTTCCAGATACAATATACCATTATCAAGCGACCATTCAAAATGGATGATATACTTTCCTGTTATTTTCCTTTAGCATGAAAATTGGGCGCAAAAGAAACGTGTAATTTGCCTATAAAATAAGTGCAAATTTATCGTATTTTTCCATTGCGATTTTAGCGCGTAACTGCAGCCAGGTCAACGAGGGGCAACATAGCCTACATAACAGCGTCCGAGAACAATCGAATTCGAAAATACAATGAATTTGACTTTCAGTGTCGTATCTGGTTGTTATAATCTGTGTCTATAGTAGACTACCAGTTCACATTAGGAGAATCAAACGCCAACCTCCAGCATGTTGTTAAAGGGGCAAAATTGACCGGCGACCGCTGCGAGTACAAGTTGAATTTATGCTTAGCGTAATTCAACCGTCTCGCTTTGAAACAATTGTTATACGCAGGCCTAACTTGTAATAAAATTCATGTCAACAATGAACATTGTGTTATAACAATAAGCGTGCACGTGATCCTAAGTGCGTAGCGCCTGCCGGTCATTTTTGCTCCTTTAAGACACACTAATAACAGACCTACCAGTTCACATTAATAATTGTCACATAATAAACTAGTCTGTGTACAAGCCACAAGATTTGTTTTTAAAACTACAGGGTCTGTAAACCATTGTAAGTATGCAAATCTACAATCTGTGTAGTAGTACAGTCAAACCTGTTGTAATGGTCACCTCTATAAAGCGGCCACCTGTCTATAGTGGTCACTCTTGCAATGTCTAAAATAGTATTTTCTATTGAATCAAACCGGTATATAAAGGTCACCTGTCTATAATGGCCAATTTATCTTCCTCTTGTAGCTGGCTGTTATATACAGGTTCCACTGTATAGTCCCATAGAAAATATCAATCAATCATATGAACACTTTGACTAGAAGATAGTTATTGGAAATAGTCTAGAATTATTCAACATGATATTATGAACAAATTAGAGTCAAAAAGTATCTTCTTAAAATGTGCACCGGAACTAGTTCCAGGCTCTTTTTATTTGTATCTGAGTTTTAACAATATGAGCCTGGAACTAGTTATGGTGCACATTTTTTTGACTCTAACTTGTTCAGAATATCATGTTGAATAATGTTTGACTATTTCCAATAACTATCTTTTAGTCAAAGTGTCCATATGATTGATTGATTTTTTCTATGGGACTATACTACTACACAGATTGTAGATTTGCGATTTTAAACTCAGCAGAAATAACACCTAAATAAATGTGGTAAATTATTCACACCTTAATTCAAACACTCTTAGAAAACATTAATTGTCATAAAATCACAACTCCTCATCAAACACATCCTAGATAGCACCTACAGTAGTATGAGGATAAATGAGTAATAAAAAATAAAAAACACATTAAGTGCATGCCTGATTTCTAATTGTTAAACAAACCTGAAATAAAAATTACTTGATAGATCTACATTCTGGAATATTCTGAGATATCTGAAATACAAATCGAACAAAAGAAAATATTTAATAAATGGCAAATTTCTGGAATTTCTTGTTTAAAGGGACAAAATTGACTGGCGACCGCTGCGAGTACAAGTTGAATTTATGCTTAGCGTAATTCAACTGTCTCGCTTTGAAACAATTGTTATACGCAGGCCTAACTTGTAATAAAATTCATGTCAACAATGAACATTGTGTTATAACAATAAGCGTGCACGTGATCCTAAGTGCGTGGCGCCTGCCGGTCATGTTTGCTCCTTTAACTAATTCGAGTTAGTTTTAGAAGATCAGTTTATGAATGTTTGCAAAGTTTATGAACTCAATAAATTTTTTCTCAGAGGTAATTTTGAAAAGGCTAGGATTCCACTATACGAGAAAGCCATCCAAGCGTAATGATTTGTGAACCAGTTAGGCCTTTGAATTACACTATCGCAAAGTAATTCGGTATGCCAGGGTTTATATAGCCAAGTAAAAATCTACTCTGCAACGAACCTGGGGTAAATATTTATCTGGTACGTATTTGCTGTCAAGCGGTGTAATTTATTCGCATCAAATACAATGTTATTGTTGCCCATTCCATCGCGTTGCCATTCACAGATTTTGTTTGTAGCTACGAGGAAGCCAATCAGCAGCTAGCGAATACGATTTATTGAACGCGATGCCATTTGACCGATTTATTCGTCAGAGTTGTGATAGTGTATTCCAACAATCAATCCAGTATAATTTTAAGTCTGATGGTGCAATACTTATCCCGTACAATTTCTATCCGGTACAGTGGAATCCCCAGCTAAATCATCATTTTGGAGAATGAAGTACTATAGTACACTTAAACCTGTTATAATGGTCACCTCTATACAGCGGTTACCTGTCTATAGTGGTGACTCTTGCAATGTCTAAAATAGTATTTTCTATTGAATAAAACCTGTATATAAAGGCCACCTGTATATAGAGGTTAATTTATCTATGTCTCGTAGCTGGCTGTTATATACAGGTCAGGTTTAACTATACATCACAAAA
The DNA here is from genome assembly GCA_916610825.1 of Haliclystus octoradiatus. Classification (NCBI taxonomy): domain Eukaryota; kingdom Metazoa; phylum Cnidaria; class Staurozoa; order Stauromedusae; family Haliclystidae; genus Haliclystus; species Haliclystus octoradiatus. Next base: position 1,527,628 of record OU744451.1, read on the forward strand.
AGAAATAAAATTAACTCCCAGAATTCTTCAACTTACTTTGCTTCATCTGGATTGGCTAACTTAGCTTGTGTTTGTTCATTCGCAAGTCGAATCATAACTGTATCATCAATCTTATAAATCGTATGGCCACCAATCAAGGCAACACTGAAATATTAAAGTATAACATTTGTGAGATGAAATATATTAAGAACATACAATAACATGAAGATTCCCTGATAATTAATATTGCCTGACTATTTGATATTTATGATTATTGAAGTGACGCTTGCGTGTTTCAAATTTGAATCTGATTTTAAAGTTTTAAAATTTATACCATAATATTTTTACATAACAAAAAAACTTAAGGCAATTCAGGTGAGACAATTGATTATAATTTATTGGAAGTGGTATGGTATAAGGATGAATGAAAACGTTTAATTTTATAGACCGAGCGCGACAGAACTAAAACGGCAGGTTTCTTCAGGCAACTTGAAATTTACATAAAATGTTCATAAAAATACAATCAACGCTTGCCTGTTTCTTGTTTTAGTCAAATTTTATTGTGGAGCTCACCAACGATAAATTTATAAATCATTTCATGGTCAGAGCCCTCTTAACTCATACATTTCGAGTTTTCGTTATGCTTCTACAGATTCGCAAAATCATTGGAAAACAAAACAATCAAACACCATGAAGCTCACATCCACAGCATTTTCACAAAATGATAAGAAGGCTTTGACCGTGAATCATGAAATATAAATTGGATTTTTGAAGGGTTTACAATAAAATTTGATCAAAACAAGAAATAGGGAATTGTTTAGCATATTTTATGAACACTTTTATGTGATTTTCAAGTTGCCCAGAGAAACCTGCTGTTTTAGTTCTATGGTGCTTGGTCTATTAGTCTTACAGTATAAAGCCTAAATTAGTTTATACAGAATTCCAGATGGCATGCATTCATAAAATTACATACTTTGACTATTTAAACAAAGAAAGTTGAATTGCAATATCAGTGTTTACTCGTCCTCTATTTGCTAATTCGTTACAAGTACGTTATCTGATGTGTTAGAATCTGTATACCTGATTTATTCAATTCACACAATGTTATAACGACATCCGATATATAATATCATCTGATCTATATAGCCCAAAATCAATATGTATAGCTTTATCCAACATGGTTCCTAACCAACCACAGTTTGGGAATATATGTAACAATTTCTTTCAAAACGTAATGTAGACGGTGTCGCCCTACCAAAGGCACCCGTACCACTCCTCTATTTCTAGATGAATGGCTTTTTTCGCTAAGAGCAATGATTTCAAACGCTCTTTAGCGATCTGAACCGCGACACTGCCGATCAATTTCAACAGATTTTATGGCAAATTGGTCTCGACTGTCAATGCGCAACAATGCACCGCAGCTACTCACAATGCAATTCCCTCTGGACCATTCCATTTGCCATCCTCAGATGGTACTCATTTGATGTTTCAGATAAAGTCAATGCTGGGTTGACCTTGGGGGGATTTGAACCAATTTCAACAATTTCATAATTTAATTTAGTATAGGCCTATTGTGACTTATCAGAATGTATCCTTACCGTCTACGCTTTGATATCAAAACAATGTAGTAACCTTCTAAGAATTTGACAAATCCTGAAAATAAACCATTGAATGAATATAAATGTAAAGTATACCGCTGTAAAGCGCTTTTGAGCAAAATTTTGGAAAAAGCGCTATATAAATAATGTATTATAATTATTATATTATTATTATTATTATTATTATTATTATTATTATTATTATTATTATTATTATCATTATCATTATCATTATCATTATCATTATCATTATCATTATCATTATCATTATCATTATCATTATCATTATCATTATCATTATCATTATCATTATCATTATCATTATCATTATCATTATCATTATCATTATCATTATCATTATCATTATCATTATCATTATCATTATCATTATCATTATCATTATCATTATCATTATCATTATCATTATCATTATCATTATCATTATCATTATCATTATCATTATCATTATCATTATCATTATCATTATCATTATCATTATCATTATCATTATCATTATCATTATCATTATCATTATCATTATCATTATCATTATCATTATCATTATCATTATCATTATCATTATCATTATCATTATCATTATCATTATCATTATCATTATCATTATCATTATCATTATCATTATCATTATCATTATCATTATCATTATCATTATCATTATCATTATCATTATCATTATCATTATCATTATCATTATCATTATCATTATCATTATCATTATCATTATCATTATCATTATCATTATCATTATCATTATCATTATCATTACATTATCATTATCATTATCATTATCATTATCATTATCATTATCATTATCATTATCATTATCATTATCATTATCATTATCATTATCATTATCATTATCATTATCATTATCATTATCATTATCATTATCATTATCATTATCATTATCATTATCATTATCATTATCATTATCATTATCATTATCATTATCATTATCATTATCATTATCATTATCATTATCATTATCATTATCATTATCATTATCATTATCATTATCATTATCATTATCATTATCATTATCATTATCATTATCATTATCATTATCATTATCATTATCATTATCATTATCATTATCATTATCATTATCATTATCATTATCATTATCATTATCATTATCATTATCATTATCATTATCATTATCATTATCATTATCATTATCATTATCATTATCATTATCATTATCATTATCATTATCATTATCATTATCATTATCATTATCATTATCATTATCATTATCATTATCATTATCATTATCATTATCATTATCATTATCATTATCATTATCATTATCATTATCATTATCATTATCATTATCATTATCATTATCATTATCATTATCATTATCATTATCATTATCATTATCATTATCATTATCATTATCATTATCATTATCATTATCATTATCATTATCATTATCATTATCATTATCATTATCATTATCATTATCATTATCATTATCATTATCATTATCATTATCATTATCATTATCATTATCATTATCATTATCATTATCATTATCATTATCATTATCATTATCATTATCATTATCATTATCATTATCATTATCATTATCATTATCATTATCATTATCATTATCATTATCATTATCATTATCATTATCATTATCATTATCATTATCATTATCATTATCATTATCATTATCATTATCATTATCATTATCATTATCATTATCATTATCATTATCATTATCATTATCATTATCATTATCATTATCATTATCATTATCATTATCATTATCATTATCATTATCATTATCATTATCATTATCATTATCATTATCATTATCATTATCATTATCATTATCATTATCATTATCATTATCATTATCATTATCATTATCATTATCATTATCATTATCATTATCATTATCATTATCATTATCATTATCATTATCATTATTATTATTATTATTATTATTATTATTATTATTATTATTATTATTATTATTATTATTATTATTATTATTATTATTATTATTATTATTATTATTATTATTATTATTATTATTATTATTATTATTATTATTATTATTATTATTATTATTATTATTATTATTATTATTATTATTATTATTATTATTATTATTATTATTATTATTATTATTATTATTATTATTATTATTATTATTATTATTATTATTATTATTATTATTATTATTATTATTATTATTATTATTATTATTATTATTATTATTATTATTATTATTATTATTATTATTATTATTATTATTATTATTATTATTATTATTATTATTATTATTATTATTATTATTATTATTATTATTATTATTATTATTATTATTATTATTATTATTATTTTATTATTATTATTATTATTATTATTATTATTATTATTATTATTATTATTATTTTTATTATTATTATTATTATTATTATTATTATTATTATTATTATTATTATTATTATTATTATTATTATTATTATATTATATTATATTATTATTATTATTATTATTATTATTATTATTATTATTATTATTATTATTATTATTATTATTATTATTATTATTATTATTATTATTATTATTATTATTATTATTATTATTATTATTATTATTATTATTATTATTATTATTATTATTATTATTATTATTATTATTATTATTATTATTATTATTATTATTATTATTATTATAATAATAAAGATAGATTTATCTATCGTCAGATGTGATAGTGCTCAATACCGATTAAACATTGGCAGAGCTGTAATACATAAGGATGGTGACTGAGTCAAAGAAAACACATTCTTAATTTCTGTTACTATAGTTTCACGCAGTGTGCGATCATCAGACAGTTGATACTATATTGTATTGTATGTATCAACTGATGTATCAACTGATGTATCAACTGATGTAATGCTCAATACCGATTAAACATTGGCAGAGCTGTAATACATAAGGATGGTGACTGAGTCAAAGAAAACACATTCTTAATTTCTGTTACTATAGTTTCACGCAGTGTGCGATCATCAGACAGTTGATACTATATTATATTGTATGTATCAACTGTCTGATGATCGCACACTGCGTGAAACTATAGTAACAGAAATTAAGAATGTGTTTTCTTTGACTCAGTCACCATCCTTATGTATTATTATTATTATTATTATTATTATTATTATTATTATTATTATTATTATTATTATTATTATTATTATTATTATTATTATTATTATTATTATTATTATTATTATTATTATTATTATTATTATTATTATTATTATTATTATTATTATTATTATTATTATTATTATTATTATTATTATTATTATTATTATTATTATTATTATTATTATTATTATTATTATTATTATTATTATTATTATTATTATTATTATTATTATTATTATTATTATTATTATTATTATTATTATTATTATTATTTTTATTATTATTATTATTATTATTATTATTATTATTATTAGTTATTAGTTATTAGTTATTAGTTATTATTATTATTATTTATTATTATTATTATTATTATTATTATTATTATTATTATTATTATTATTATTATTATTATATTATATTATATTATTATTATTATTATTATTATTATTATTATTATTATTATTATTATTATTATTATTATTATTATTATTATTATTATTATTATTATTATTAATATTATGAGTGAATTGGAAGTCAGCCTGTGGCTACGATTCTATAACAATGCAGTTATAGCAATGGTCTGCGAAAACTTTTTAGCTCAATATTTGAGTGATATTAATCACATGTAAATAAATGTTCATATTTTAGCCTTGAGATATAAAGAACTTTGGCCATTTCATTATGTGAACTTCCCTACGTTTCTCAGACACTGTCTATGTGCATCACAGTTTAAATTACTAGAGTTCAAACAGTTTAGATAAAAAAATCGAACTTATCAAAGATCATAGATCATAGTTCACAATATCATATGTTGGCAAAATGTCTGTGTTTGTTGCAGAGAACAATGTAGCGGTCGGCAATCGGCAAATGGTCGATCAATTGCGTCTTTCTGCCGGTATTTTTTTTCAAATAATTTTTTTTTTTAATAATTTTTTTGTATTTTTTATTTATATACTTAATAATATTTCTTGACAATAATAATATTTCTCTTCAAAAAATGTATCCAGTGCTTAATGGATTAATGTATCCAGTACTAAATGGATTAATATTATCAGTGACCTTGGGCGACTGATTAAAATGGGGCCTAAAAATTTTTTTTCGGGAATTTGGGGAAAATAACATATGGTAATTATACTGTTTGTTTGTCCCCCCTTTATTCTGCTTTTATATGAGCAATGACAATCACTCTCCTAGGAATATAACTTTTAATTAGTATAAGTACGGTAGTACTGTGTAGAATGTATGGAATGAATGTCTTTTCCCATCAAAAGTCAACTTACAAGCTCTCACCAAAATTATGAGACAGGAAGGAAATTCAAAATCGTTAGGGTTCGACCTTTTCAAACAATTTGATCAATTTCTGTATGAATATATGCAATCAATGGCTTGTAGATAAACTGAATTAAACATTTTATTTAGTTTAAAATTTTCAAAATTTATTAAGAATTCACAAAAACAAATTTTTATCAATTTTTTTGGTATTTCAATTATTTTTTCTGAGGCCTTAATATTATCTGTGGCCTCAGGCGGCCGCCTAAACCGCCTACGGGTTAATCCGGCACTGAATGTATCAAGAACTTAATAACCTTGTACTGCTTCTCTAAATGATAATGTTATAAGAGAAATTCTATCGAAATTTTTTTGCATCCTGTTCGGATTCTCCAATAACATATCGGCAATAAAAATGTCAGATCAAGTTTGAAAAATGATATTGTTCTCTGGTTTGTTGAATTCTTAAACTCTCAAAATTGATTTTACTTCTTTTATTGCATTGGTCATTAGTCTATCAATTAAACTGCAGTGAATGAACGTCAAATTTTCTCTAGGCTCCTTGGATCTAGGATACCAGGATCCTAATTTGTGCTGGACCCTGCCTAAACATGATTTGTTGTTTTATATGTGAACTAACGTTATCACGTTTCATTATTTCAGATAAATAATTAGTAATGTAATTATTGAAATTTTAGTAAAAGTAATTTGAAATCTAATTAATTTCTTTTGCAAGTAATTCTCGCAACACTGTTCATTATGTTGTGTTACAGAATAGCGATCACTCATACGTGTTAGGGTTTCTTAGCTTTTTTCATTTTGAGCGCAAGAAAATCTTGCATCATTACAGTAAATTATTTATCAGCAGGACCGATGGCCGAACATAGCGACAGAGCGTATTACAACACAGACCATATTTTTCCATGAATGAACATGGCATGTGATCAGTTATCTACACAAAGTATCTATTTGCAGACATTTCAGGGGATTAGTTTTAGGAAGACTTCCACTTTGTCACATAGGTCACATAACACTTACCAACAATACCAAAGGCAGAGCCACGATGAACAAGACCAGAGACACCTTTTTCATATCCTTTAGGGTTTTTAGCTCTATTTCCACCGTCAATCATTTGAAGAAGGTTTTTAATTTCACTTTGATCATATTCAACCTTGAAAAATAAATATTCAAGAAAATAATTATTTCATTTTAAGGATTACACTTTTATCTTCAGATTTATCATTCTACCGCAAACCGGGTAATCTAGTAGCATTTTTTTCATCTCGGAAGTTGATACTTTACTGGTTGGGAAGTTGGTTGGAGGTTGGTTAGTTATTTTGGAGCGTGTGCTAGTTCATTGGATGCAGGGTCCGATAAAAGGTTTAGCCTTCTGGGATCCTAGAGGCATTTCAACATTTTCTTCTGAATTTTTTTGTTGATGTTTGATCAATAAATCATTAAAAACATCAATTTTCTTCTGAATTGTCTCTAGTCTTCCAGAATCCAGGATCCCAGGATCCCCACTTGTGTCGGACCCTGACTGGATGCATTCCCTTCCTGACGCCAACCAATAGCTTGCTTCCTGCCTGGGATTGAACGCAAAACCTTGCAGGCTGAGATCCAATGTACTATCCACTATCATTAACGCCCCGCTTTCATTTCACAGTGATACCCTCAAATGGTGTGTGTCAGATCTGATTTCTCAAAAACTGACCACAGATGGAACCCCTGTAATCTGAACCAGATTTAATCCTAATTTGTAACTAATTCAACCTGATCTGGAAATTTTCACCATAAATCCGAAAAAATCTGAGATTTTGTGTAGCCTTTGAAATGATTTTCAAAATGTTAAAATCTGACAGGAATCAGGTAGATTGTTATCACCTAAATGTATGTCTTTTGAAATTTAAAACTTTACTTTTCCAAACACTCATTTCTCAAAACAATAATCATTTATCGAAAAGACTTGGAAAAAAAAAGTTAACAAGTAAAGATATAAATTGTGAAGCTTTTTGCCTAATATTCTGCAGATTCACCCGCATCATCTAATTTAATCAAACAATTACAATGTAAAATAGCTTACATACCTTATCATCTATAAGTGATAATTCAGTTGGTTCGGTTCGATCAATCTTCAAAACACGGAATTTTGTTTGTGCATTATTTGATCCAACCAAGTAAAATCGCTAGAAAGAAATTTACAAATCATTTATAAATCTGCATGCATGCTTAATGCAGCAAACACGCACCATGATTATCCGTTTTCATGGCAACGCAAATTTATTCTTTTTAACATCACATTTGCTTGTAAATCTTAACTCAATGTCTCTTTGTTCAAATAATTGTCTAGCAGATTGAATTAGAACCATTATATAGTAGAATAATGGTGAAGTTCATTAATTAATAAATTTTAACAACAACAAAAAAACAGAAATTCAAACGTAAGTACGTTTTTAATGATTGGATTATAATATGACACAAGAATCATCAATTAAATTGCAAAAAAAATCAAAATCAAATTTCAAAATCAATTTTAATTCTCAATTTTGAAACATTTTGGAGTGCGGTCAATCGCACATGTTGGAGTGTCTAGGCGTGCGCGTGTGATCGCACACCTTATAATACAATCCATGGCTTGATGATATGTAAATATTAAATGGGGTTATTTAGGAATTTTAAAATTTAAGTTTCAGGTATACTACCGATCAAAATTGCTCAATCCCAACTAGTGTCATTTTCCTGAGATACTGCTTTTTGAACCTAACAAGACATACAAATTCCCTCCAAAGCAAAATATTTTTTTTATATTTTTAGCACTTCATGGTGTTGAATGGCGTTCCTCGGGAAAATTTCTGAACTTTTTTGAAAACGGTGATTCTCGATTCCCGCTTCATGGAAAACCCTACCGGCTTCCAATCATCAAAACAACAATCGACAAAGTCAAATTAGAGAGGCTAAGTAGAACAATCCAGAACGCGGCAAATAGCGTATGTGGGTTAATTACTCAAAGAAATATGCAGACAAGTCTCTGCACATGATAATTGCTTCTTTTATTAGATACTTTTGTGCAAGTTTCGATTAGTCCTACAACTCAACAAAAACAGCATGGAGTGTCAACAATAGCAAACTATCATGGAAATATGCCAACAAAAAATTATTTTCTGACATTTTTATGATAACTGCTAAAAATAGCAACATCATCCTTTGTATTTGACATCAACTTTTGGTATTAATTAGAAATATGAACGGCTTCCTGAAGAAAGAAAGCTCATTGACATTTTTTAGTTCAACAAATTGATTTATAGTTCTCATTTCATTTAAAAACCGTCTGATGATCTCAACATAAACGCATGAAATATGAACGGCTGCCTGAAGAAAGAAAGCTCATTGACATTTTTAAGTTCAACAAATTGATTTATAGTTCTCATTTCATTTAAAAACCGTCTGATGATCTCAACATAAACGCATGAAATTACGAGTAAGGGAAAAGGCTTTGAACTTGACCTGCAGTGTCGCGGCTGAGATCAACAAAGAGCGTTTGAAATCATTGCTCTCAGCAAAAAAAGCCACTCATCTAAAATAGAGGTGTGGGTACCGATGCCTTCGGTAGGGCGGCACCGTCTACATTACTTTTATTTATAATTGAAGGCAAGGAAGAGTTTTTTCCCCCAACTGATAAACTGATTTGCAAAAGAAAAAAATAAATGCCAAAAGGCAGTAATTTTAATTTAAATTCAGCGCCGGATTAACCCATAGGCGGTTTAGGCGGTCGCCTTAGGCCACAGATAATAATAGGCCTCCGGAAATTATGAAAAAAAAGAAAGAAAAAGAAAATGAAAACACCAAAAAAAATTGAACAAACGGTATTTTTGTGGTCTCTTATGAAATTTTCATATTTTAAACTAAATAAAAATGTAATTCAGTTTTATCTACAAGCCATTGGTCACATATATTCATACAGAAATTGATCAAATTGTTTGCAAAGGTCAAGATTTAATTGTCATAACGATTTTGAATTTCCTTCCTGTCTCACAATTTCCATGACAGCATTGCTATTTTGAGATCAAATTACACTTGCTATTCAAAGAAAACAATCGTTGTCAATAATAACACATTGCTGTTAGCCACACATGGATGACTTCTAACTTCCTGTTGTGAAAAAAATGATCCCAAAAAGATTGTATTGCCATGGCAATGACCAATCGCAGCACCTCAAATAAAACTGATACAAAAAGTAAGTTGACTTTAGAATGGGAAGGACATTCATTCCATACATTCTATTACAATAATACTGTATTTATACTAAAAAAAGTTATATTCCTAGGAGAGTGATTGTCTTTGCTCATATAAAAGCAGAATAAAGGGGGAGACCAACAAACAGTATAATTATGTAATTATCACAAAATTTCGGGAAAAATTTTTTTAGGCCCCATATTAATCAATCGCCTAAGGCCACTGCTAATATTAATCTGGCACTGTTTAAATTGTGCATTGGATATTGTTCTGGCTGCCAGAAAGCTGTTCTCAAAAGATAATGTTCGGTACGTCCTTTGCGCGTGTAGCTAGTAGGCCTAAACATGGTTGCGTAGCTTGATTTGACTTGCATGATAAATCGTTCGTAAAAGAAATCATAGCACCGTAGAATGGATCGACTGTTTGGAATAAAAATACGACAGAAAAGATATTCAAATAAGATAGCCTACTATTGTAGGCTAACTAGTAGGCTAATTTGTAGCTTAATTGAGCCCAAATTTGATGACCAAGTGATTGCCGGGGCGTCTTTTGCAAAATATCATAACCTTTTTAAAATTGATCATTCACACTGTGATCTTACATTGCTGATAACAATATAAATATATTCAGTAATGATCATGTATCACACAGCACTGTGATTCGAATAAATTCAAGGATTTAGAAGCTCGCTTCAAACTATAACTTTCTAAATTTTGATCAGCTTAGGCTACATACATGGAAGGTCTCTACCGTCTCTTCGTGGACCGTGGCGGAAAATTCGGCTTAACCTAGGGCAAGGAATGGGGGCGGCACTGGACATCGGTTAGGCTGGCTGGGTTAACATTTCTAGGCTAGCTAGTTTGTTATAACTTATAAGTTCAGTGTGGGTTCAATTTTTGCAGTGCAATTTTTGAAACTAACTTCCAGTTCCAAGTTTACAAGCAGATTTTGCAGATTCCCAGTTCAAAGTCAAAGGAGAAAGATAGCGTACAACATTTAGTAAATACCATAATTGAATCATAGAGTGTAAAACTATTGGCAACTAACCGTTTTAGTTTCATAAACAGCAATCTTCTGAGTACAACAAATCGGATGCACAACATCCGACGCCATGTTTACATCATTCTCACAATAACGTGAGAAAGCAGAAGGGAGGCACAAAACGAGGTCCTTCAATTCCCTAAAAATGCCCCTTATAATCCCAGATTTTCATTCGAGGCCTTGCACAAATCCAATGTTTTTAGTTTACAAATTACCTTCACTTCACTGCTTTATATATTGTTTGAATGGAATATCAAATGAACTGGATTGTTTATATGTGACGCAATGATATGGTCCCTTGCCAGTTAGAAGGTTATCATGGAAATGGTGTTGAATTTTCCCCTTTTCAGAAGGATATTTTGGCGTGTTGTGCGTGTCAGAATTTTGGTTTGAAAGGTAGGCCCCAGATTAGACCAAATTAGATACTAATTTCCATTGTAGAATTTATTTGTTTTGTACACGGTACGACGGTAGTAGGGTATGACCACATATGTGCACAATCAGATTTGAATTGTGTTTGAACTTGAAATTGCTCAGTGCTCACTTGCACCATGTCTATGTCTATGTTGGCTGTTGCCCACTCAACTGGAAAAAGAGCCATAGGCCATATTCCCCCTAAAGGCTAAATATGACTCCCTGGGTTGGTTTAGAGTCTTGAGGCACTACAGGCACGTAAAATGAAAATCAAAATAATCCCAGCTACAATGATGGGTCCCCCTATTATATGCAATGGCATTAACGTCTTCACGCACTCAATCTTTGCAATGTCGGTCATAACCCATGGAAATTTCAATTTTCATTCATTCAACCAATAGCGGTTGAAATTGAGTCAATTTAGACCCATCTGCATTTAGATCGTATCATTTAGATGCATAGACAGTGAACAGCATCTTTGCAAATAATAAATGTTTGAGATGATGCTTTCTGAAAAAAAATAATGGGGGAACGGCTCGCAATTCTCAAAGGGGCCAAAGGCCCCTATTTGAAGGGGGTCTGGGGGCATGTCCCCCAGAAATATTTTCCAAATTATTATCTTTCAAGAGCTCTGTAGTTCATTTCAAGAGCAGACCAATTCAGTAGGCCTATAATCTATTGGGTCATTTAATTATTTCCTTGTTAAAATATGAAGTTATTATCTTAAAAATGGGCCAAATGGCTAGCGATATTTAATAGTCGAAACGCAGTTCAGATAAATAATAAAATCGAGAAACTGCTGCCACTGATGTTTGCCTTGAAAATAATACTTCTATAATTACTGATAATATTGATGATAATATTATTCGGAACAAGAAAAAAATCAAATGAAAAAAGTGAGGGGACGTCGTTCCCTCGGAGAAAGTAGTGGGGGGGGCGACGTTCCCCCGCGTTCTCCCACCAAAACATCACAGGGATGATGAAATTACGTAAATAGGATTGAAATTTTGAGAATTTGGAATTCTGATGTCCCAAATACAAAATGTTATTATGATTTTAACTTAAAATATGCTGTAAAACCCTTCATTGTTTTTGTTTTTGTATAATGCAGAAACCATCTATCACACAATAACGCAGCTAAGAAGGCTATTTCAGGATTTCACAAACAAAATATAGACCATAAAACGCGTCACATTTAAATATGGGGATGCCCCCTACCAAAACTTTACCCACATCCTTATTTATTTATACGTACTTGTAAGTAACTTTCAAATTTTCTTTGTCCAATTTTGATTTGAAGGATATCAATGTTTTAGACTGCACTAATGGTGTTGTTTGTTGTAACTATATAATCCTGAGCAAAAGCATTAGTAAGAATTTTTCTCAATATTACTTCATGTAATTTCTAGGTGGAGGAGCATTATTCCTGTTAAAGTTCAATGAAACTTGTTGCCAAGTTATTCAAAGGTAGGCCTCCATTGTGTAGCCTGCGTCTAGACTAAAACGTTTCTTACAGAAAGTGTGTAAGTAGCTGACCAAAGAATTCCACAATTAGGTAGCCTAGATCTTGTGGAATAAAGAAAGACTATAAAAAAACATTCGTAATAAAATTTCAATAATTTTAATAATATAATTCTCCAGGAAATGAATGTACTAAATGTCATTTAAGTTTTAGGCATATCGTGAACCAATGTATTAGCCTATGATTGTCTTTCATTCTGTGTTTTTATTTTGCATGCTGTAGGCCTATAACCAATAACTCATTTAACACACTTTTCAATAAAATGAAACATCTTGAACTAAATATCGTTTGTAGAATTGAAATATTTATTGGATTAGGCATAGCCAAAGTTTTCTGTATTATATTACATATCAAAGTTTTTGAACTAACTCTATTCCCCAGTTTTCGGAACACTGTTTTACCCAGGATTTCATGTACACTCTTTCAACCATTCAGATTACGGAAAACCTTTCATGATATTTTATATTTATTTAACTGATGCTGTTGCGTCCATGTTTTATTTTTCTAGATGGGTTACAAATGATTCCTTGTTTTGTTTGAGTTGGTGTGAAAGCGATCCTAACTCAATAGTTACTGGTTGTGGTGATGGGACAATTGCATTATGGGATTGTAATAAACTGCAAGTGAGAATTTGATGAATAATATTCACAGGAAAGATTAAAATGTTGGATAATTTCTTGTGCTCGGGGAGCTGATTGATTAATACTGACTGTGAGACTCCCTATATAAATATATATAGTAATAATAGTAATAAAATTTATGTTTATCTAATAGCAGATAATATAGGGTTCTATGTCTTCATTTGACAGAGCGGTAAATAATAATAATATATGGCGAAAGAGTCAAAGAATACACATTCTTAACTGTTACTTAAGTTTCACCATATATTATTATTAGTAATAATATTAATAATAAATATTATCCAATAGCAGTGAAACAATGCTCAATGTCTGTCGACAGAGCTGTAAATATAAATAGAGGAGTCAAAGACTACACATTAGGCCTACTGTAAACTTAAAGTTTCACGTTTACAAAATGTGTAGGCCTAGTCTTTGACTCCTCTATTTATAGCAATAATGTTAGAAATATTAAAACTTATTATTGGCAATTGGATAGTGCTCAATGCTAGTGAATAGCAGAGCGTAAATAATAATAATAATAATAATAATAATAATAATAATAATAATAATAATAATAATAATAATAATAATAATAATAATAATAATAATAATAATAATAATAATAATAATAATAATAATAATAATAATAATAATAATAATAATAATAATAATAATAATAATAATAATAATAATAATAATAATAATAATAATAATAATAATAATAATAATAATGAGAAGGTCAAGAAAGACACATCCTTTGGTTGTAACTCCAAGTTTCACATTATTAAACGATCATCAGACAACAAATAGGCCTAGGTACTAACCGAGACTCCCTGTATAAATTTTCAATTGTTTTTAAATTAAATTACACATATAATTAACGTGTTTAAAACAGGCTATTGTATTCTGTTTATAGAATATGTGCGTATTAGGGCATACTTTAACCAGCACATCATTTCTTCACTTGAACTTCGCAAGGCCCATATGTAGGCTAGAGTAACGGAATATCGGGTCTTGTTGAACTAGGCTAGACTGAATGTGGAACAAGACTATTCGTTATTTATCAGTTTGAACACTATCTGATTTTGTTTTCAATTTACAGGTGCCACGTATAACAGCATTTGGTCATGAAAAAGAGGTTTGTGGTAATCGATATTTTTCATTTGCATAGGCTACCTTTACATTAATCTTCTGACATTTTCATATTTCCGTTTAAATTTGGTTTTAGATTTGCTCTGTACATTGGAATCAAACCAGATCTGGAATTGATTTCTTGACAAGTTCGTGGGATAGTAAAATAAAATTGGTGAGATTCAACCATCTAATAATAGTAATTAGGCCTACATTATAATTTTAATAATTTAACTGTTGCTAAAATTTTGTTTTGGCTACTGTGCTTGATTGATCAAGCTCATTGGTGTGTATCTTTATAGCCACAGACGCTATTCTCTATTACGCAAACCACAATAAAGAATCACATATCCTGTCTGTAAAGCATGTCTAGCTCATTATTTGTTTGTCATTAGTTGCTGACCTTGCACAGGAAACAGGTTTGAAGGATCTCACAGTGAATGAGAGACTGGAAGGTGGCAGGAAAATATGAATAGTTTTGTGATGCAATCTTTACTTTGAAATTCCTCATGTTAGAGCGATATGCCATGAGATGAGTTAGTTATGCATGTAATATGCTCTGCTGTTTAGTTCTTGGGAAGTGTTGTCATTTAAAGTGTATCGCCTACCGGTATCCCGGATAATGAGAGATAGATAGAAAACAAGTTTCTGTTAGTACATGTTCTGTTAGTATTTTTTACCTTGCTCAAGCATTTCCCCTCAAAAATGCAATCAAAGTTACGATTTTGTGTCTCACTCTTCACCTCACTCCAACAGGAACCTGCTTATTTTCCACAAGAGGGTTCACACCGTAAAAAACACTAAACATTTTACTTATTGGTCTCTAAATAAATAACTTCTGAACACAATTGGCAATCTGATTTCGGAATGATGTTTTCAACGTTCAGCTCAAAATTCCGAGCTATATTTGATCAATATACGGGATCCAGATAAGGGTATATGAGCCTCTAAAGTCAAAAGTTTTTAGTTTTGGATTTTTCTCACTCAATTGCTCACACGATTAACACCCCTTTACTACTTTGTCTAAGCAGGTTAATGCTGCTGGTTATTGAAGGTGTGTGACTATTTTTAATACGCTTCAACTATGCCGACTGGGCTTAAACAAAGTCGTAAAGAGGTGTTATTCGCGTGAGCAATTGAGTGAGAAAAATACAAAACTAAAAACTTTTAGAGGCATATATCTCTTTACCTGGATCTTGAATATTGATCAAATATAGCTCTAAATCTTCAGCTGAACGTTGAAAATTTCATTCCGAAAGCAGATTGTCATTTGTTTCAGCCGTTTTTAAATGTTTAGTGTTTTTTCCGGCGTAAATTCTCTTGTTGAAAATAAACGGGTTCCTGTTGAAGGAAAAAGACTGAGACACAAAATTAACCCAAAATCATCACTTTGACTGGATTTTGAAGGATAAATGATTGCGCAAAGTATGATCGATCATGTACTAATAGAAAATTTTTCTCTATCTAAAGAAGCAATATCCCAATATCCGGGATATACATTTTAAGAATCATTAATTTTTGCTAATTACAGTCAAACTTGCTTTAGATCCCCCTATGGCCCTCTGGTACAGATAAAACATGGGACATTAAGCGAGGTGAGATATTAATGAGATAGGAATAATTATACGAGAGTTTTTATGGATGGAGAATAGAGAATGGAACTTGGTTTCAAGGGGATATTAATTAACCAAGTTCGACTTTGATAGACCTAGATCAAATTTATCTACATTAATCTCTGAATTGATTATAAAAAATAGGGAAATTGCTTCTCAAACATGATTAGCTCAAAAAGTTTGTCACTGAGAATTAGAAAGTATGAGATAATATAACCTGCTGAAAATTGTGTGTTAATTTCTGTTAGAATCTGTGTTGAAGGAACCGTACCACTTTCTCTATTTCCAGAGGGGTGGCTATTTTTCACTAAGAGCAATGATTGTAAAGGTACAATTCATAGAAATGTGATACATAAATTCATCATCCTAACGTCATCATCATCCGTTCAGAATGTTTGTCTGTCCAGGCACAGGATAAACAGTTCATAAACAGTTCATGAAATATTCATGAAAAACAAGCCATTTATTCATTCTATGAACTCTTCATAAGATTTGCATAATGTTCAGGGCAAGTTTATTACGTCCATGAACTCGCAACAATTTTTTGCAGGGGTATGTCTTGTGTACTTCAACTATCATAATACATGTTAATGTTCATGAAATTTCCATTTTAGTGGGATGACAATCTATCTTGCATCAGATGCTTTTCACCAGCAACCAATGGGCCAATTCATTGTTGCCGTTGGTCACCACATATGCCTGGCATCTTTCTAAGCACATTACGTACGTTTGTGGGAATGAATATTTTTATTAAGAAAAATGTCAATTAATTGTAATGTTACTAAGGAGGGTATGAACAGGGCTATGACGCTCTTGACATTTTCAACTTCACAACAACTTTATAGATTATTGCAAGATATTATAATAGAACCAAGATAGTCTAACTCAGAAGAGTTTTAAACAGGCCATAATATTATCTTACCTTTGTGAAAATCAACCAAATAAAATGTATTTAACATCCTCAAGCATTGAATAATTCAAATTTAAAGACGAAGTCTTTGTCCCACATCAATAACATCCTCAAAAGTCCATCTTTGTTGACCCTATATCGATAATTTCCAAGCATTTTGATCTGTTTTGCCATGGCAGAATCACTGAGAATTGGCCTCAAAAGCTATTAAAAGATCATCTCGTATAATAAAAAATGTTTTAGAGATCTTCTTACAACTAGTCCACTACTGTCAACTATGTAGGCCTATCTTTCAGGCTATCACAAAGTGCTTGATCCTGGTTCCCGGAAGGCCAGCACAAAACCAGAAGGTTTTAAATTATTTTCTTTTGTGTTTTCTTATTTAAAAATTATAATTTTTGGATATCATGTCGTCATCATGATTCTACGTAAGTCAAATTTTGGTAATATTTCTTCAGAATTACGAAGCATTTAAAATTTTATTCGGGAGGTTTTTAATTTTGCAACATGGTTCCTGGAAGACTAATACCTTTGTGACACTCTGTTGTCTTTTTTGTTTTATAGGAAACTCAATTTGTATCTGGGACGCTAGAAGTGATGTTCCGAATAAACAAATTATTTCTGTATCTCCAGTTGATTGTATTTCATGTGATTGGACGTATTATGACCAGGTTCGTTATGCATCTGAATTATATAATACTAGTAATAACTAATTATAGTACTCAACCAACTGTAACTAAATATTCCAGGGTGATGTGATCACTAGTTTACTAATTTTCCTACAAATCTTTGTATGACTACAGGTAATCAGGTATAAGTTTAGCCGGGATTATTTTTCACAAAATGGATTTTTCATAAAGGTATCAAATTACATTCAGTGGAGTGAGTGAAATTTGAGCTTTTTTTAAATTGGCATGGGTTGAAGATTAATTCCTGATTGAACTTGAAACCATATGATACCTTTTGATAGTATACCTTCAAAAATCTCCATATTAAAACCAAATGAAATAGTATTTTTCGAGAAAGAAACAAATAAAATGATCACATCATCAAAAGAAATATTGTTTTTTGAACGATAAAAACAATCGCATTTAAAGCTCTTTTTGTTGGCTAATATGTTTGGTTCGATTACTTAATCAACAAATTTTTTTACAAGTTTTTCTATTCTTGTTGGAGGTCAATTTTTATGCCTCATATGAATATAGCCTCTCTTTGATTCATTTAAATAGATCAATCCATTGTAATTAGAGTAGTGTGTTGATGTTGTTAAAGAGAAGTGATATAGGATTATTGTTATTAGTTGTTGTCAGTTGGTACCCCTGCAAAAACAGTTCAGGAGTTCATGAACCGTTCATGAACGTTAAATGGCTCCAATTTTTCTGAATTCTTCATGAACTGTTCATGAACTCCTGAACTGTTTTTGCTATGGTCCATCATCCAACAAAATTGTCAAGGAAGATCGTATGACATGGAAGTCAACTATTTTTAAAAGTTGACTCACTATGTAAGATCACTTTACGTGGTAGTGCGAATGCACTTCGCATGGTGGTAATATCTTTTCATGGTGTGGTAAATCATTATATGCAGTGGTAAAACCAATGTGGGTTGTAAAAAGTCACTTCACTCTGTCAAAAACAATGTGAGCTGTCAACATTTTGTCTCATGGGTTCATTAAACCACTTAATAATGTAGTAAATTCATGATGAGTGGTAATATCATTTTGTGAGGACATAATTTTGTGTGAATATTGTTTCAAATGTTTCTATTTTGATATGCAAAGTTGCACTGTGATTAAAATACTATTTTAGAATTAACGTGCGTCAAGTCTCTCCCCTGCAAATTTCAGGAGTTCATGAACAGTTCATGAACGTTAAATAGCTCCAATTTTTCATGAACTCTCACAGGCAGTTTATGAACAGTTCATGAACAGTTCATGAAAATTTGGGGCCATTTCACGTTCATGAACTGTTTATGAACTGTTCATGAACTCCTGAACTGTTTTCGCAGGGGCTGTTAAAACTGTTCAAGTGACTGATATTTAATTATTGCTATACTCTTTGTTTCATTTCAGAATATTGTCGTTTCATCCTCTGTTGATTCAATTATAAGGTAGGATAGAATAATGGTTGTGTTTACAAAACCTCATTTTGTTTTGATATATTGGTGTTATGTCATAGCGCTAAGCCAATCAGATTCATGGAACAAAATTATTGGTGCCAACACTGCCCAACGACTTTATAATTACGTTGGTTATTATCTTGTGCAGAGTTTGGGATCTTAGAAATTTTAACAAGCCACTAAAAGAATTGAATGGCCATCGATATCCTGCTAAACAGCTCAAGGTAAAATCAAAAACATAGTTGCAAATAGAAGTTTACTGTTCCCAAAAACCTTAAGGAAATTATATATAAGGCTTTTGCATATGATTGGAATTGTCACTATGGACAGGGGGCCTTTACAAACACTGTGACCGCTTTATCTCTATATGAAATGAATCGAATTGTTTTGATTTTTATGTGATCAATTCAAATTAGTTCGCCACATCTGAAAAGTATTCTTTCTTTAACTTGCCAGTTTTTCTAAGATCTGGAATCACTACGAATTTTGAAAATCTGAAATCCTACTGAAAACTCACTGAATAAGCTAATGAATTATGTTATGTTTAAAAAAATGGAGCCGATGGAAATCAACATAACTAGCCTTGCTATAATTATGCTAAAGTCGAACTTGGTTAATAACCCCTCTTTTAATGTCCCACTTTACTTAATATCCCCATGTAAATCTGATTTCTATTTTTCATTCTCCATACAAACTATCATAATCCTACCTTGCTTAATATCCCACCTCGATTAATGTCCCACTTTTCATCCGAACCAGAGGGGGGATATTAAACAAGTTCAACTGTATCTATATATTATGTTTTAGTGTTCGCCACATCAACAAACACTTTTGGTATCTGCATCCTACGATTTCACTACCAGGTCAGTTGTTGAAGACGTATGGTAATTGCCCTTTTGCCACGCCAGTGTTAAAATTCGTTATCAAGGACCAAATGTGGTAAAATGTATGGTTCTTGTATCATTGACTTGTGATATTCACTCTGACCTAGAAAGTATATCATGAGATTTTCAAGATAAAATAAGCTTCCATATATTGTATATTAGTAGACGGTGTTGTTCAATTGAACAACTCATTCCTCTTACATTTGATTACATTTACACACATAGACTTAGAAACTTTACGATTATGTACAACACCATTAAGATTACAATTAACAAAATCATTACTTATAAATTCAAAATTGATCTCATCACCCCATAGGCCCCCATGAAAGATACAAACCTACATGTTTGCAAGAAAATATTTTACTTGCATGGTTTCTCTGCAGAAACTATTTGCTGAGTTCATGAACTATTCATGAACCTTGTACCAAACCTCAACCAAAAATATTCATCTAGCAAGAGGTCAATGACAGTTCATGATAATTCTGGACCATTTAACATCCATGAACAGTTATCATATGGGTTGTAAATTAAGGTTCATGGGTTTTAAGGTCAAAATCAGCATTTTCTAAATTGTATATTTTAGTATTAATTATTGAGTTAACTTCATTTATGTAAGAAAAACTACCCGTTTATCAAATTCAAGTTTAGATAACAATAACATTTTTCAGAGTGGACCAAACATTTTTTGCAGGTTGTGATTTAAGAAGTATATCACACCCAGAAGCATTTAGTTACGATTGTGTGTGACCATGGTGATACAATTTCCGCAGTCCTATTGAAAATAAAATACAACGGAGATGGTGCTACAGACATATTTAGAACGAACCAATGGCTTGTCTCATCTACAATCTCATAGAATGCACAAAGGATTATTACTATTTGTCAGTGCAGAAATTGTATCAATTATGGAAGATTGATATAAATTAAATTTGAAAAGTAGCTGGACAAAATTAATCACTGCCTTGCCGGATTTTATTGATTGGTAATTTGCCGATAGTCAACAGTTATATTTCTCTCTCTCTCTCTTGTTAGTACCCTTAAATGACTGCAGTTTAGCACAGCTGTAAATCTACCCTGTGAAAACAGATGATGAATTAAACAAACATTCATGAACTATTCATGAACGCCTTACAAACATTTTATGAACAGTTCATGAAACAAATTCTATGATCATTCACCCATTTAACATTTGTGAATTATTCACTAACTGTTTATAAGGTGTTCATGAATAGTTCATGAATTTTTGTAAAGTTCATAAACTTTTAATGAACTGGTGAACAGTTCAGGATGTCCATACAGTTCATAAACTCAACAAATTATTCAGCAGTGTTTAGAAATTCAATTTAATTACAATATTTCTTTTCAAGGATTTGGAATATTTCACAACAAAATCCCGCATTAAGAACATTTCAACATCGAAAGGAATTCACAACATCTGTGGCGTTTAGCATACATCATCCAAAGCTGGTACGTTTTAGTACGTTTTGTTATGCAATGATAATGTTACACCCCCCCTTCCCCAGAGCCATCTATTTACAAGAGTTGGGACACTCATGCCATTTTCGTTTTTATGGCCTGGACCCGAGCACCCTTTTAACAGTGCGCATGTGCAGGAGAATGATGTGTGTTTTTTTCAGCCATATTGTATTGTATTTTTTCGCGCGAATCACTTGAAATGATTGAGAACCTGTTTCCTAAAGAACAAAGATGGCATCCTAATATCACGTGACTGGCATCTGTCCAATTGGAGACGATAGCGGCATATGAAAGCTTGTCCCAACTCTTGTAATAGATGGCTCTGCCCCCCCCCCTCCCCATCTCAATAATAATAAACGTTTCATGTTTTGGCTTTGAGAAATTTTGCGACTTCTTTTTTATTCCACAGTGAAGTTATGATATTATGAGTGGTTCACTTGAACTATTTATGATCTATTTATGAACTTGATCTTTTTCTTACATTTTTTCTTATTTGATGACATTGAAACATTAATGGACGAGAATGAATGAGATGGAAGTCAAACTTATATTTTGTAATTGAACAAAAGTATACACCTGTGAAAACAGTTCATAGACAGTTTATTAAAAGGTTATAAAAATGATCATGAAGAATATGATCATCAAGCATCTGTGAACAGTTTATTAATTGAACTACTTAAAAACAGTACATAACTGTTCATGAAAATGTTCATGAATTTTTGTAAAGTTGATGAACCCTGCTCATGAAAAATTTCATGAAAAACAAAACAGTTGACATTCGCAAACAATTCATGAAGGGTTCATGCACATTTTATGTCTTTACAAACATTCATAAACTGTTCATGAACTCCTTATAATCAGTTCAGTAACCGTTCATAAACTTTTCAAGAACAGTTCATGAACTTTACGAAAATCCATGAAGTATTTATGAAAAGTTCATAAATTGTTTATAGGGAGTTCTTGAGTAGTTCATGAATTTTCGTAGATGAACTGTTCATGAAAACGTTCATGAAAGCAGACCATTTAACATCTGTGAATAGTTCATGAACTGTTTATAAGGTGTTTTTCATGAACTCAGTGATTTGTTATGCAGGAGTTGATGCTTTTTTAGATACAATACG
This sequence comes from Haliclystus octoradiatus, assembly GCA_916610825.1. NCBI lineage: Eukaryota > Metazoa > Cnidaria > Staurozoa > Stauromedusae > Haliclystidae > Haliclystus > Haliclystus octoradiatus. The sequence continues at coordinate 1,550,752 of OU744451.1, forward strand.
CTAATTTGTTCATTATTTTGCAGACTTATTTTCACAATTAGTTTGCTTGGCTCAAGCTTCGGAGTGATGTTTTGCATAAATTGAAGAAATTACTCCTTGCCATATGCGTTCATTACAACTCATCATTTATTCATTCAGAAACGCTTCAAGTATCATTATATTGAAAAAATTAAAATGACGATTTTTGTTTTCACTCCTTTTTCAGATGGCTGATATTGGCTGGGATCAAAGCGTTCATATTTTTACAATGTAATAACATGGATTATGGCTTAGCACCGTATGTTGATAATATTTCATAAAACTATGTAATTCGATTGGAAGACAATTTATATTTAAATTGATGAATGGGTCCTGCTGAATTATCGTGCTCCCAGATACTGTATATGGGAAGCTCTGTTCTGCTTCACCAACTTTCCATGTTATAGTAGAGGGTAAAAACAAGTTACAGAGCAGGAACACTCAAACGTGAAAGAGTTTCTTTTAATATGCTGAGGACAATTAAGGTTAGTTGATATTTTATAAATAATGCATTTAATAATATTTTGATAGTATGGTATTGCAATTATAAACAAAAAAGAACTTTTAGACAAAACAGAACACTTGAAGTGTAAATAAAGTATCGATAAACCATGCAATTGATGTAATCCTGTGCACCAACAAAAACAGTTCATGAACGCTAAATGGCCCAATTTGTCAGAACTGCTCATAAACTGTTCATCTAACGTTCATTAATGTTTGTAAAGCTCATTTTGAACTCAACAATTTTTCAGAAGAGGAAGAGACGGATTCATAGTATTTCTCTCAAATAGTTCATTAAAAGTATTAAAATAAATAGATATCCAAGCATGGGGAAAAAAATGCTGTTAAATTCCTTATAATCTGATATCTGCATTACGGCAAAGCAAATAAAATTAAAATAAAATTGTATGAAAATAATATATGTATATATTGATTAATGCTGATGAAATATGACTTTCAAGACAATTTAATTATCCGTTGTTTTAACAATTTATTTTCTAAACGGAATTGTTGATATAGTTTGTCTGAGGTATTTATTTCAAAGTCAGACTTTGGACCCATTGTACCAATGATTGGACTTGGATCATGAATCCAGATTATACAAACAAATTATTATGGTTCCCCTGTGAAAAATATCCATGAGTTCATGAACAATTTTTTTTTGGTCCATGAACAGTTCATGAACAGTCATGAACACTTTTTTTGGCTCATGAACAGTTCATGAACAGTCATGAACACTTTTTTTTGGTTATTGGACAGTCCATGAACAGTCATGAACACTTTTTTTTGGTTCATGAACAGTTCATGAACAGTCATGAACACTTTTTGTTTGGTTCATGAACAGTCATAAACACTTTTTTTTGGTTCATGAACAGTTCATGAACAGTCATGAACACTTTTTTTTGGTTCATGAACAGTCATGAACACTTTTTTTTGGTTCATGAACAGTTCATGAACATGAAATTGCCCAAGAGTTTATAAACTTACGCTTCATGAACTCATGTTACAGATTTCAATATTATAAATTGGACTAAATTTATAACATTAAAATCTGTAACATGTAATGTCAGATTAAAACAACTTAAAATGTGTAAGAAATGTACGTGAGTAAGTCTGTGGTTAGTGTAGTTGTCAGGGTATTGAACTTTGATCCATTGAACTTTGAACATTGAATTTCAACAGATTTCATGACAGATTGACCTTGATTGTTCATAGGAAAGGAGGATTAGCTCAGATGGCAGAGCAACTGAACTTCAGATTGGATCATATCTGATCGACCGTGGTTCAAATCCCCCTAAGGTCAACTCAGCCTTGACTTTATCTGAAACATCAAATGAGTACCATCTGAGGATGGCGGATGGAATGGTCCAGAGGGAATTGCATTGTGAGTAGCTGCGGCGCATTGTTGCGCATTGACAATCGAGACCTATCTGCCATGAAATCTGTTGAAATTGATCTGCAGTGTCGCGGCTGAGATCAACAAAGAGCGTTTAAAATCATTGCTCTCAGCGAAAAAAGCCACTCATCTAGAAATAGGGGAGTGGTACGGGTGCCTTCGGTAGGGCGACACGTCTACATTACTTTTTACTACCTTGATTGTCAATGCGCAACGATGTAATCATGTAAAATTAATCATGCTATTTCCTCTGGACCATTCCATCCGCCATCCTCAGATGGTATTCATTTTGATGTTTCAGATAAAGTCAAGGCTGGGTTCACCTTCGGGGGATTTGAACCACAGTCGATCAGATATAATCTGATCTGAAGTCCGGTTGCTCAGTTGCTCTGCCATCTGAGCTAATTCTCCTCGATTCGTTGATCACACATTTTAATAATAATAATTCTTATATATAAGGTTTTTCAATAATATATTATGCCTATATTTAAATGCACATCTAATATAGAAATATGTACGGTATGTGTCAAATCAAATTTATATTTGGTAAATGATAATAATTATAAATAATACTAAATTAAAAATATTGATAAGAATAATAATTATATAATCTGCACAACTAATCTTTTTCTTCTATACATATATACGTGTATAGATATTTAACGTAGCATTTGCTCAATACCCATAGTGGACTATTTAAAGACTCAATGATTTGTTTGTCTGTCATATGTAGATTGTATATCGTGTCATCATATTTGCTGATATTTGAATATTTTCATTTTTTGTTTCAACAATTATTCAATGTGTCGATGGGGAATTATAAGGCAAGTGAAACCTCTTTTTCATTTGTGTACATGCTTTATAGTGAGGTTGCTGATACATGCTCATCGGCGTCTTTAGATTGTCTTAATTGTATTTGCACCTTTCCTACTTTCGGCCTTACAGGTGGCGGTATTCTTGATTTTGTTTTTACAACAGGTGGTATATTTGAAGCTTTCTTACTACTACCATTCATTAGTAATGGTTTTCTATTAAGGCTGTGTGCTAATGTTGGAGATTCTGTTATAGACGTGGGTGAAATTGCGGCTTCCTCGTCTGATGATCCGTCAACTCTTTGTATCCATTTATTTTTGTGTTCAAGAGGAAATGTTTTTATTTTTACACGGTTTAAGCTATTAGCTGGGCTATCTTTCGGTGTTATATTTAAAGGCTGTTCACGTGATACATGACCGGTATGTTTAACCGGAGACATAAGTTTACGGTTTCTATCACGCGGTATCGAATTTTGTCTTCTTGGTAACGATGAGCCAGGTATTGCTGGCCTAGAATTATCTATTTCTCTTTCTGTTTTCATATCAATGTTATTTGTATGTTCACAGCATAAAGACTCTGCCTTGCGGATAGGTGGCTTCCAAGTCTTTTCACTTGATGTTGGTAGAGTCTTTGTTCTTTTTAACGTGGACCTTCTTGAGCCATATGGCTCACCTAGTCCGGTGGGACCTTTTGTATGACATTGACAAGGCTTCTTTGTAATATCAGATGGATTGTTTTTAAACCTGTTTAACTGGTTTGGTTTTGATCCATATCCATGATGATGGTCATGACAAGGACATGCTGTGGGCCCATTTGATAGCTCATGTAAAGACTTTGGTCTTGCTTTGGTCTTATCTTCTTTAGTAAGACTACTTTGTCTCAAACAAGATCTTCGAATTGTTGGAGCAGGTATTACTTTTAATTTACCTCTATCTTGTATCTGTTCATTAACATCCATATTAACTACCAAGCCATCAGAGTCGACTATTGGTCCGAATGAAATATGTTTATCGTTCGTACCATCATTCGTTATTGTATGATATCCATTACGTATAATTTTGTTATTATTATTATTATTATTCAACATAACATTATTTGCTTCTTCAATCTTTATGATTGATTGCCGTGGATTTTCATATACTTGAGCTGGCCGATCGTCCACTGGGTAACAATCCGGTGAATCGCGCATTTTTAATTTAGCAGCATGCATAGCACATAATCGCTGCTCATGTTGGCGTTTAGTTGTCATTGATACTAATTCATTATTAAATAAAATCATAGCTTTATTATTTACAGTTGGTATATCTCTGTAACATGAATGCCCTGTTGAAACATGATCAGCGCGATGACATTTAACCGCTAACGATTCTGTACTTTGATCCGATTGTAAATATCTTGAATTAGATATCGTCGAACTATCTTCCTCAGTGCCTGATATTAAAGATTGTCGTTGATCACTACTTGATATATCAGTTAAAAACTCTTGCGGCGGTTCAGGAAAATCACTATCTGGTTCAATAGTATCGCTATAACATGAATTAGTTTTCATTCTTAATAAAGAACGTCGAGGTATAGTATCTATACCATTGCCATGTGGTAATGATGAACTATTGTTACTTCCTGCGCAGTATAATTGTTGATTATTCAATACTTGTAACTCTTGTTCATCTAATAAATAGCATTTACTGCTACACGAATCCTCGTCTGTAGGTGTTATGCTACTTTCATTATCATCTTCTTCTGACTTTGAATATAATCCACGTTTACGTCGACAATGATTTAATATCATACATAAACTTATAATAAATCCAATAAAAACTGACAGCAGAATTGTTAATGTCATATGAGTAATGTTTGCTGTGAAAATAAAATGAAAATTATTCAAAATAGATTTAATTACATTGCTAACAGACTCATACTTGCTATAATGATCATCTTTATGTATATATTCAAAAGTATAAAATGAGAGTCAGACATGAAATATTCTAGATTTCCGCTACTTCAAGTTTCACACCTGAGAGGGTGATCATCAGGCGATTTATTTCAACTATCGAAAGTTGAAATAAATCGCCTGATGATCACCTTCTGGTGTGAAACTTGAAGTAGCGGAAATCTAGAATGATTCATTTCTGACTCTCATTTTATATAAATGCTCTGATTAATTTCATTGAGCACTATACCAAGAACTGGTGGGGAACAACCCCTGCGAAAAACAGTTCAGGAGTTCATGAACAGTTCATGAACAGTTCATGAACGTTAAATGGCTCCAATTTTCCTGAACTGTTCATGAACGCTAAATGGCTCCAATTTTCCTGAACTGTTCATGAACAGTTCATGAACCCTCACAGACAGTTCATGAACAGTTCATGAACAGTTCATGAAAATTTGGGGCCGTTTAATGCATGAACTGTTCATGAACTCCTGAACTGTTTTCGCATGGGAATCCACCTATTAATATTATTATATTATTATTATTATTATATTCAAAAGTAGAAATATAGTCAAAGATTCGGCACTGTCTCAATTACTCAGAGTTGCACAAGATAGCGCTCATCAGACAGTTTTATTCTTATGAATAATACATAATAATAATATAATTTATAATATAATTTTCAATAACATATAAAAGATAGAGTCAAAACTCAGACAATCTGTTTGCTACTCAAAGTTTCACTCGAAAGCGATCATCGGGCAATCTATTCAATTCAATCAGAATAGATTGTTTGATGATCGCCTTGGCGTGAAACTTTGAGTAGCAAACATGATTGTCTGATTTTTGACTCCATATTTTATATATTATTTAAAGCTCTACTGTATAGCATTGAGCCCTATGTTCAATTAGTAAGACAACCTACACCACATTATATTATATAATTTATATGAATTTAAACCGCCTGATGCGAGTGCTACTGCATGTGACTCTGAGTAACGAAAATAACTTCTAATCTTTGATTTTATATCTATTCTACGCTGCAAATCTGCATCAAGCACTCTGTCGATGTTTTGTCACCAATAAAGTTAAAAATTCAAAATTATTATGTGGGTGTGGATGTGACCCAATTTTCTGCTATTTTCTCAGTCAGTTTCGAGTAGAATACTTACGTTATATGCCATTAGAATTGCTCTTAGACTGGTTTTTATTTCGCTTTCTATTTTGCATAACGAAATAATATATACTCCTCTTTCAACTGTTATTATTTCATTTTTGATATGAAATTTTAACAATTGAATTCTAAGAACACATCCAGAACATTTCTCATTGTTTTCCTCTGTTATTTAAATTACCATAACCCAGCAAAGTAGGTACAGTCAAACCTGTTATAATGGTCACCTCCATACAGCGGCCACCTATCTATAGTGGTCACTTTTGCAATGTCTAAATAGTATTTTTTATTGAATTAAACCTGTATATAAAGGCCACCTGTCTACAATGGTCACTTTATCTACCTCTCTTAGTTGGCCGTTATATACAGGTTTCACTGTAGTAAAAATTGTAATTGAGACGGTATCGTCCTACCACAGGCGCCCATCCCACTCTTCTATTTCTAGAGGAGCAATGCTGATGAATCACATTACTGATTTCAAACACAGCATTGCAAATGAATTTTAACAGATTCAACGACAGATACAGTGAAACCTGTATATAATGGCCAGCTACGAGAGGTAGATAAATTGACCACTGTAAACAGGTGGCCTTTATATACAGGTTTGATTCAATAGAAAATACTATTTTAGACATTACAAGGGTGACCACTATAGACAGGTGGCCGCTGTACAGAGGTGACCGGTATAACAGGTTTGACTGTATATGTTTATTGATACGCAATTCTCCTGTAAAAAATTCTGTCTGAATTCAAAGGGACAATATACAAATGTGATATTTGTTGTGAAATTCATTTTCATTTACCTTTCACAAATTTCCCATCAGAAATCAATGCAAATGCTGATAAAAACCAGGATAATGATCTTTTTTCTATATTTTTTGTTCGACCACTTTGTGGTACTATAGGAAACAATGTTGTTAAATTGCGACTTGTCGCTTCCTTTTTTGAAGTTGATAAGATAGCCTTTAAAGTAGTTCTAATTATATTTGTTGTGGCTTGTGTTGTTGTTGGTGTTGTCACTGGTGAGGTCGTTGTTGCTTCAGTCGTTGTGGTTTTCATGGTTGTTGTTGGTGCCAAAACTTAAATGTAAACATCAAAAGAAACATGTTAATAAGACCGTACCCCTGTGGAAAAAATTGTTGAATTCATCAAATGTTCATGAACTGTTTAGTAACTTAACCAACTTTCATGAACTGTTCATGAACACCTTATCAATAGTTCATGGACATTTCATATGGAATGGACGATTTAACTTCGTGAACTGTTCATAAACTTAACCAACTTTCATGAACACCTTATCAATAGTTCATGGACATTTCATATGGAATGGACGATTTAACTTCATGAACTGTTGATAAACTTAAGCAACTTTCATGAACACCTTATCAATAGTTCATGGACATTTCATATGGAATGGACGATTTAACTTCATGAACTGTTCATAAACTTAACCAACTTTCATGAACACCTTATCAATAGTTCATGGACATTTCATATGGAATGGACGATTTAACTTCATGAACTGTTCATAAACTTAACCAACTTTCATGAACACCTTATCAATAGTTCATGGACATTTCATATGGAATGGACGATTTAATTTCATGAACTGTTCATAAACTTAACCAACTTTCATGAACACCTTATCAATAGTTCATGGACATTTCATATGGAATGGACGATTTAACACTATGAACTGTTTTGACAAACATCTCCCAGATGAAATCTCATCAAGTAAAATGTTTCGTCATAGTTAGAAAACATATAGGCATCAAGCACCAGATAAAACAATACTCAAAGTCATTGATGGACACAGCTGTGAACAAGCCTACTACAATAAAAATCTAATGACTTCATAAGCAGCTCATGAATCTTTGATGATCATTTCCTGGAGGGCTCTCATGAATGTTAATTTACCCACATTCTCAAGAACACTTCATAAAAAGTTCATGAGCTGTTCACACCAATGGTTTTCTACTAAGACAAAATATTTAATTTTATGAGATTTCATCTGAAAACAGTCCATGAAATAGTTCTAGAACTTGAGCTATTTCAAGTTTATGAAAAAAATTCATGAACTGTTCTTGAGCTTCTTATAAACAATTCATAAACATTTCATAAAAGTTTGTACAGTTCATGAACTGTTTATGAACTCGACAAATGTTGAACAAAGTACACGGTATTTATTCAAATCTTAACTTGTCAGAAATGTTTCCTCAAATTCATAAAAAATTCATTTCCCTTTGATCAAAAGTTCATGAACTTTAAAAATGTCCTGCAATAAACAGTTCAGAAAATCAGGAACAGTTCATAAACCCTCACGGACAGTTCATGAACAGTTCATGATCTCCTGAACTGGGTTTTCGCAGTCTTTCCCAGATGAAGTTTTCATGAAATATTGATTATTTCAATTGATCAATTATTTATTTCATGAATGCATTTTTCATGAATATTGAAAGTGCCCATATTGTTTGAACTGTTCATGAACTGTTCATGAAAAGTTCATAAACAGTTATCGAACTTTCAGTGTTATTATACTGAAACATGCAGTTAGTATTTGCCACATATTTGCTCAGCAGTCAATAAAAACAACAAACGTATTATAGAATCATCTTACCACATAAAAACTTGACATCCAAATAATTATACTCTCCAACACATTCTTCATGAAATTGTGGCTTTTCAACGACCATTTCACATTGTGTTTTAGTTTCACACATATTAGCTACAGTCACTGTGCTATCACGACGCCCTTTGTTTAACTGACCAAATGTATTACGTAATTTACATAAGTCTTTACCAGCTTCTAATTGACCACACGAGGCTGATTGTATTTTAATCACGTATGGTTTAGCGCAATTCAGTCTGATCACATTTCCCTCACACGTCGGATCCTTGGCTTGTACTGGGGCACCTGTATAGGGGGAAATAAATATAAGGGGAATTATTGTGTAATACATTTTTTGCCTTAAACACGTACTCCAAACAACAAGCTCTCGTGGTCATTCCAAACATATCATTATATTTAACTAGCTTAGTATTATGTAACTGTCATATTTGGCTCAATATGATCAGTTGTAATTTTGTATCTTCCTCTAATAGGTTTGAAATATAAAATTACTACTGAAAAATATATCTAAACCAATGACTGATTCTGATATGTGTTAAAAGTTGGAAGCCGATACGATAAGAAATGACGGAGATATCAATGTTTTAAAGAGTCTATTTTTGCTGCGTGTTTATTTTCGTGACGTAAATAATCAAACTATTTTCAATGTTTTTAGTAGAATCCCCTATTGTGAAAAATAATTCTGATCCCTCTTTAAGAGGGTTGTGTGGCTAGATCAGGGGTAACTCAAGGAGATTTTATGATTTTTTATGAATTCTTTTAATTTTATTAAATTCAATTTTCGACCGATTTTCAAAATTCTTTTTGTATTGGTGCCTTTGTATATTTATCACAAATCTACCATGTACAATTAAAAAAATGAAAAGTTACTCAACTTTTAAATTAAACTTCGTGATAAAACTTTTTGGCTGACTAACATTTGTTGCAATAATTTTTTTATTTTTCATTTTATACAAGACAGATTTGTAGTGAATATATTTAGGTACGAGATGCGAAAATAATTTTGGAAATCGGTTGAAAACAGAATTTAACACAAATAAAAGAAGCAATAAAAAGTCATAAAAATGTCCTTGAGTTACCCCTGATCTAGCCACGACCCTTTAAGAGGAGTTCCAAAACTATATATTTTCACATTGCAATCAACTATACTCGAAACTTCTACATTTGATATGAATTTTATTTAAAGGTAGTAAATCAAAAGTGTTAAGAAATACTTCAAATATTGAATGATCTAGCAATCATTTGATGATGGAAACCTTGATGAAATGGATTGATACACGCTTTTTTCTATAAGAAAGTAGTAGGAACAATTTTAATGATATTATTTTTTATTTTGTAGTTGCTTCAATTGTATATTTGATGTTTGAATAATAATAAGACAGTTTGATAGGTGATGGGGGGGGCTTCAAACTTTTCTCAAAAGAAAAAGTAAAAATAAATTACATGAATACATTTGCTTAGATTCCGTTACCCAAACTGTTACCAATTTTCCAATGTTATGCTCATATTTATTTTGATAATTTGTTATTTTGGAAGATAAAAAGGATATAAATTAAATCAACATGTCTTCTCTTATTAACGTGTATAATGATAGATGATAAGCTATAACCTAGTTAATATTTTATATAAAACATGTCACCTCTCACTTTTTGACAGGCGATTATATTTATGATGATGATGATGATAGCTATATCTGACTGATCCTTTTAAATCAATTCTATTTTGGATTGGAAAATATCGGACGATCGTATCAATCGGAAGATTATTATAGTATACGGTTACGACTAATCGCGTAAACCATCGATGGCATGAAATGACTGTGTTGCTCGTTAGCATTGCTTCCAAACGTATATCAAGAATTATATTGTTATCGTTTTAGAAGTTTGATCATTGTCATTGTTATTATTAATAATGTTTATAATAATCATTATAATAATTAATTTTTAACTGCCCGGGGATTGCATAAAGCGTGAAACTTTAAGTAACAATAATAATAATAATAATAATAATAATAATAATAATAATAATGATAATAATAATAATAATAATAATAATAATAATAATAATAATAATAATAATAATAATAATAATAATAATAATAATAATAATAATAATAATAATAATAATAATAATAATAATAATAATAATCATAATAATAATAATAATAATAATAATAATAATAATAAAAATAATAATAATAATAATAATAATAATAATAATAATAATAATAATAATAATAATAATAATAATAATAATAATAATAATAATAATAATAATAATAATAATAATAATAATAATAATAATAATAATAATAATAATAATAATAATAATAATAATAATAATAATAATAATAATAATAATAATAATAATAATAATAATAATAATAATAATAATAATAATAAAAATAATAATAAATAATAATAATAATAATAATAATAATAATAATAATAATAATAATAATAATAATAATAATAATAATAATAATAATAATAATAATAATAATAATAATAATAATAATAATAATAATAATAATAATAATAATAATAATAATAATAATAATAATAATAATAATAATAATAATAATAATAATAATAATAATAATAATAATAATAATAATAATAATAATAATATTGTCATTATTATTCAACACTCTGCCAAACCAAATGTTGGAACTATTTTATCTGCGATCAGATAAACCCAACTATACAAATTTTTTATCATAGTACCTATTCCTGACTAAACTATATATGAGGTCAATCAGATATAAATTTGATACCAGGCAATAATTATAAATGTATGTAAATGCTGCCACAAGCAGACTTTTAAAAATTGCAATACGTATTTCCCTTCAATAATGGATATCGGATTTTGTTGCAAGGGGATTAATTGGCCTCTTTATATTATGGCCTCTATATCATTCCTAATGTTTCACTCTCGTACCTTCAATGTTTTCATCACATGATCCATAACATGATATTTGAATTCCAACTTCTACAAAAAAGTTCTGGAATATCACCCGTCTTGTTAGGAATTGCTCATCACCTTTAAAAGTAAAACAAATAAAGTTATGTTAGCATAAAGAAATAATAATCCCTAGCTAATAATACCTTGGAATATAGACCTGAATATATAGGAAACATTTTTGACACAAAGGGATATGTTTTTATTAATGTATCAACTTTTTTTATAAGAAAATGCAATTCAGGTTGAGAGCCTTAACTTGACTGTTCATAAATTGTTCTTAATTTTATTTGATAATGTATAATATTATTTACAGTATGTTTTATCTTTGGAATGAAAATCATTTAGAAGTCGATCCTTAGAATGTTTTTACTTTGTTCTAAAGTTTTCCAAGAATCTGAGCTTCGATGTTCTATGAAAAACTGTGCTCTGAATAAAAAAGAAGAAAAGCGTGTATCACTAACTACACCAAAACCATGAAAATGCCATGAAATTGTTGTGAAAACACCATGAAAATGTATAATAGTGAAAACCACAAATTTTTTAAACCATGAAAACATTTCTATTGACGATACTAAAATGAGAAAATGCTTTGAAAATGCCTTGAAAACGCAATGAAATTCTAAGATTTTTTAATGGTTTTAGTGTCAGTAGTATATTATAGTTGAGAGCGATGTACGTTTCAAAGATTCTCGATTGACGTGCTTTGACATTTTTCTGTTTACAAATTAACGCAGTCATGGCATTGAAAATTAAGTTTGAGTAACGGTTTAGTGCGTACCCTATGTATTCACGTAGTCTCCAACACAATCTCACGTTTAAAGATGTGAATCTTTAGATTTAACTTATAAACCTCTTAACTCAATTGGTTTTGAAAATATGAACAGTGAGTTACGGAAGAAGATAGATAGTAATTATTAGATAAAGAAATATTAGTTTTTTATAAATATATTTATCAGTTTTTGAAGTAAAAATAGGAAAAACTGTGTTATTTATAATTATAGTTATGAATCCATTTTTGTCTATAAAAATAATCAGGTCAATCAAATAATAAACGTGATACTAGGTAATAATTAGTAATGTATGTCAAAGCTACTCACAATCTCAACTCACAAGCTGCAAGCAGACTTACAAAAATTGCTAGAATAAAGACCTAGGAAAAGTCTATATATGTCCAAAGCTAAACAAATTCCTCAATTGTACTTCAAATCCAATATTCGGCTTCAAATGTCGCAAGAGCAGAATTTTCAATGAGTCGCGAGAGTTCGCAAAGCTTATGACTCGATTGTGAAAAATTCAATAATCATTAGTTTTACGCTTTTTCCACATGTCAAATTTATACCAACAAATCTGCCAAAATTTTTGAAATGCTCCGTAAAATTGCTTCTAATATATCGAGAATTCAGGTTTCAAGATAGCAAAAATTCATTTCAGCATTTTAGCAATTTAGCAAATACTTTCTGAAAGTAATTTTACCTAAACATAAATTTTGTTCATAAATTTGAAATTACCTTTAAGAATGATTTGAGCAATATAAATCAATAGGACGAGAAATATATAGCAAACCGAACGAAATTATGATTTTCCATTTACAGAAACAATTTTGTTAGGAACATTTTAGAATTCATCACCTCAACTTTGAACAAGAACAATTTTACTGTTTAGCGGATAAAAATATCATCAATTAATAAGTCTTGTTTGAAAAGAAACTCAAAATGTTTTTGTTATTTTTAATTTTTCCCATCGATCAATTTAAGCTATCAGTGAGTTCCGACGATGTTTACATAATGTATGATTGATTTCAAAAGGCTTAGCATAGTTTTTTTTTAAATTGCTTATCTCGCTGTGCCACAGAATTTAATCGACTTTAACCGAGACTTTTAATTTTGAATCAATTGTTTTCTCAAAAACATAAAAACTTTATAGAGACTAAAAATACATGGCCAGAATAAACACGTGTTTATACGCGTGTTCTAATAGAAATAATTACTATCTTATATGAGTTATATATATATATTGTTATAAATATATTTCGCTAGAGCACAATATTTTTCTATGAATTCGAGAAATGCGTTGCCACCAGTTTGTATATATAAACGGTAATTATGAATTACAAAATTACGATTTATTCTCTGTTTTTCTGTTCAAGAAATTAATCTCAGTAAAGTAGAATTACTATATATGATAGCCAAGATAACATAAGTTAAGATAGGGTACTGCCACGCTGTATATAGTTTACAAAATCTATTTTATTGAAACGATTAAAAACATAGATAAAAAAGAAGTAAAATAAAGGAATCGAAAGTTGATTCGTAAACCAAATATATATATACCAGATGATTTTTACATTCTATTCTCTCTATATTTCTATAAATTAATATTGTATTACATATAAGCTTAAGCTGTATACTTTAAATTAATAATTTGAAGGATAAAGCTATATATTTCAATTAATATTGATAAGATACGTATATTTTCGCTTACGTTATATACCGTATTTATGCCGTAAATATTCAGTTTTGTTTTAGTAAATCAATTATCCTCTATTATATACCTATTATTGTAATATAATTATTAAACATCTATCACCTTGGTATTTCTATCATATGTGTTAAAACAATATATTTCATGAACTTTGCACGATATTTGACAAGCAACATTTTCAAAAATAGCCTTTTTATTTGCTAAAAATATAAGAATCATTCAGAAGGCGACATTTTCCCTACACACACTAATATATACAAATAAAATATTGCATAATTCTTTATCGCGAATAAATAAAGATGTATAATCGCTATCATTTTTCAATTAAACATACCGGTTTGATTTTTGCCAATACTTGCTGCTTCTAAATGTTGTAAATCTCCAATAATCATAATAAGAACTCCAATATAATATACCAATTTCCAATTTCTACCAATAGTACATATATGCCTTGCTTGAAATGCTATCTGCTTCGTTCGCATAACGTTTTATGAATCGAATTCATCGATAAAACTATTAATTTTTCAATATTATAACATAATTATTCATTAACCATATATACATATATATATATATATATATACCATAAGCCTTGATAAATATACCTCAATTACAAATCACATTATCGCCTTTTATATAATAATATAAATGACGTAATTTTCATGTCGTTGGTTTGTAATAGTTATAATAACTTATCTCATCTTCGTGTTAAAATATATATATATAATAATAATATATTATTTTGTTGGTTTCATAATAATATTTCGCATCTCTTCTGTACACAGAATGTAAATAAAAAATCTGCTTTCGAAATGTCAGTCTTTTGTTATAGGTCTATTGTTGAATTGCTTCAGAAAAGCTCCGAAAAAAGCGTCTAGGAGATATCACCTGTCCGCTACAAAGTCATAACACTTAAAATTCTTTCTTCAAAGTCAAAAATTTATATTCTCAATATCACATGAAGTAGCTTGCGGCCATTTCGCTAACGTATAATTGGTAATCAGTATATGATGAGCGTAAAGTAAAAACAGACGATAATCGTCCCGCAAATAAATGACCGCAAAGGCCTAACGTAGTCATGTTGCCCGTTGACCGCAAATTACAACATCTATTGAGAAAGTGGTATGCACACCTGCAACGCCTGAAATAAGCTCACTATGGAATCTGTAAAAATTATCATAGAAAACACGCACTAATCAATACAGACCACCATGCCTTTACCCCGTGAAAATACTATGAGTTAACGGGGATTTAATGTGTTTTTAACAAATATACATCCGTAAAATTTATAATATTATGCATGTTGCTAGGAATGGATCTTTATTGCTGTATTTCAGCGTTAATTAATTACTAACTTATGATGACTACCGTTATTTCATTTTAAAAGGACACCGACCCGGGAATAGTAGAATTTCACTAGGAATTAAGAAGCCATTCAACAATTTGCGTTCCAATTTAAAACTCAACCTCGCACCCGGAGTGTGGAGAATTTTAATGAATAGTGCATTCATCTATGTATAGCTGGTGTGTATTATAAATAAATTTCATTCTTGACACGTGGAATTTATTTTTCACGGTGTAATTTCCGCCAAAAATATAATAAAGTATTTACTAGCTGTACTGTACATTTTTATTAATTCCATTTTTCTAATCAATTTTTCCATATATAAAAAATGTCAATAATATTATTTGTTAATTTCTGAAAGCAGCCAATTAGCTAGAGTATCCTTAATTTAACCAACCTAGAACATTCCAAAGCATTCTTTGTCTTAAACTATATTTTAAAAAGGCTAAATTTCTGATTATTCAATAGTCTTGAAAATATTGACGATAGTTCTAATAATGTTCCAAAAACTTACTCTTAGAGTATTATATCTGAATTATGGGAACTCGCGATAGAATAATTTTAATTTCTAAAATGTAACATTTTTTACACTTTTTATCCTTTCGAAAATCATTACTCGGTCAATTTATTTTTCAAAATATTTTCTGTTTAAATCCATTCGTAATGTTATATCTTTCAGACTAATTTGGGCGGGACATAATTACTGGTGTTATAATATATGCTATTCATTATTTGAAAGCTAAAAATATTTGCTTCATCTAATCCCTGTATAAATTATATCAAAAGGGTATTATAATATATGTCGTATGGATACATTTGTCGACCATTGGAATTAATCATAGATTTTCTCGCCAAAATATATAGAAACTTCAACAAGTAGCTATTTTGACTTGATAAACATCTAAGGAGTAATTTTGACATCAATAAAATTTGTTTAGCAGATTGGTTCGAATAGAGCCTTTTATTCTCAGGGTTCGAATGGTCACGTTAAAAATTATAAAGAACGCAGTTTCTTTTTGCATAACAGCATAAATATGAATAAGAACATATACAGAATAACTTTAGCAATAATTAACAAGTGATTAAATAGTTTTACATAATTAAGAATTTGGATAGGTTTTATTTGATAAGTATATTTTGAGTTTACAGTATTAACATTGTGTGCTTGACGTATCTCTAAGCTTAATATATATACAATGATACCTCTTATAAAAAGGTTTGAAGATGACGATTGACGATTGAATTCGCTGTTGACACAACAGGTCGACGACCATGTATGAAAGCCAGACATAAGTTGTCTCATAGCTAAGCTCATCAAAACAAGGGCTTGACTAGGACATTCAATAATGTGACATTATAGTTACAACGAATTTAATGCATATAGGTTTGTTATCTATCATCAACTCAAAATAGTTATGACCAACATTTTTTCTTTGAAGGCGTAATGTTTATAACCAATTTTATGTGTGTTTATTACCAATAGGCGGGTCCTATCACATGACTTGTATATAGACTAGATGTAACGGGCTAAGTACGGAATCGATACGATGAATCAACGCGATACATTTAAGTCCTAGTTAAACCTAATCAAATTATTACTAGTGGTTGTACTGGAGCATGGTTTGATAGGTAATTACTGTACAGTTTAGCCCCTGATTAACCCTAAATTAATTCCATGTTTCAATTTCAATAAAGTTTTGATGTTGTCAAGATATTCTACAAACAATTCTATAATTAATGAGACAATTTTTGTAACCACGCCTTTCCAACTATACGCAGCTGACATAACACCCCACTTTGAAGAACAGTCAGAAAGAAAATAAGATTTTAATATCTTAAAAATGTTACATAATAAAAATAAACAGTGAAGACCACGTTATGAGAAATAGATGAATACAATTAAGGACCGTCTATTTTTCTTGTGAATAAATCAAATGACAATTGCATTCAATGTGCGCATGTGTACAGAATTATACTTTTTACCGCAAAGAGTGCACGTAAGCTTTAAAATGTTTTTGCGGGAAATACCTCATGCGGGAGATTGGTAGAAATTGTCATGTTTCCTACTACGTCGTCATAAGGACGCCTAATTTTGAGGTCACGTGCATCGGGGGAGGGCGTTCAGTATACAATCGTCATCATCATCATCGTTCTTCAGAACTGTTAGTATACTACTGTATCTTTCTCTGAGGACAAGTGTTAAGGGGCAATATTACCATCAGAGGATCTATATTCATCCTCAACCCCCGCGTTGAAAAAGATGGATTGAATTAGAATGAGGCTAGTTTCGAATCAGATCGAGGTTTACGGAATCCGAAAATGTAGAAAAAATTATCAACCCAAATTAAGCAAACATAGAAATGAAGAAACTAAACAAGAATAATCTGTAATACGGGGCCAACCCTTGATTCTAACCTCTATGTAGAATTATCTAAACAATTTTCAACTTTGCAATTTAATTTAGAAACTACCAGGATTGCATTCTAGTCTCCGGCTCCAATTCCTGATCCTGACTGGCAAAAAAATTCACTCCGTTCAAGCTCCTGTTGAAATACGGATACTTCTACCGGAGTTGAAGTTTGGCCCGGCTCATCTACACCGCTAGTTTGGATTAGCCTTGAAAATGCCTGACAAATGTTTGAGGAATGCTAGATTGTGTTTAGATTTCTTCAGTGATCAAATTAATCATGACACTTTTTAAAAATGTTATACATAATGTTTCTGTAGTTAAGAATAATGACGAACAACAATTAAAAATGGTCCTTTTAATTATACAGTCAAACCTATTATAATGGTCACCTCTGTACTGCAGCCACCTGTATATAGTGGTCACCCTTGCAATGTCTAAAGTGGTATTTTCTATTGAATCAAGTCTGTATATAAAGGCCACCTGTCTATAGTGGTTAATTTATCTCACCTCTGGTAGCTGGTTGTTATATACAGGTTTCACTGTAATTACTTATAGTAGTATCTAATAAAAAAATCGGTTTGGTTAAAGCTTATTGAAATTTCCCAAAAAAAATCACAGAAAGCTATCAGGCAACCCCATTTATAGAAAATCCAGCCTGGGTGGCTATATGACTTCATTGTAATTATGTATAAGAGCATCATGATCAGTGATTGACGTAAGGATTATTTCACACTATTTTACAGTATATATCTTTTAAATTGAGATCATTCTTTCATTGGACATGAAAACAAAGAATATTAAAATCACAATTACACATCATTTTATGCTTCGTTTCGTTTTTGTCATCCGGTTTCATTTCTGTATTACATATCTTACGCTTGCATAACATATAATTTAAATGGGGGTTATTGAAAGAAAGTTAAACTCTTTCATTTTCTTTATTAATAAATTGTGATTTTGATGTCGATGTCACTATTCTTTTGTGTATTATGTTCCACAAGGCACTTGAGAGATTTAAATTTCTTAAGGTTTATGGTTTGATCAAAAACTGTCTTTTTACTACCACACCTGATTCTTTCTGCCTCAAAACGTATTCATTAGCTGTTTGCTGAATTCGTAAACAAATCAAAATCTTATGTTGTGAAAAGTTGAAAACAGTTCATAGATAGATAGATCTATATTTGTCAAAATTAAAGCTAACAGGAACAATTAGGGTAGAGACTACCACTCACAAAATGCCATAAATACATGAAACAATTGAAAAAAGAAAAACTAATTTGAATTACAAAGTTGTATGTGTGTGTTACTCATGATGGTGAAAGTGACAAACGTGATTTTAATGACTAAATTGCAATATTCATGAATGTTAAATAGCCCATTTTTCATGAACTGTTCATGTCCACGAAAACAGGATCATTCAACGCTGTTTATGAGGTGTCATGAGTTGGGTGTATTTGTTTGATAACAAAACAGAAGCAAACTTCAATAATATTTACCAAATTCAATTTGAAAAGTTACTGACTCAAATTTACAAGTTTACGTGTGAATTTGTTAAGTACAAAAATTATTACAAAAATTATTGATAGTTTCAAAATGTATTCCAACGAAATCAAATTAATTTAAAATTTAAGAAAAAGTCATCCTTCAAAATTTCCGGTCAGCTGATTCCGAGATTCATTTTACAGTGTATATAACTATGGCTAAAATATAAATAGGCTGGAATTGGGGTACAAGAAGTTTCTAGGGGTTATCAGCAAGCTTTTGTCGGTTTATTTTCAATGAATTATTCATAAATGTTAATAACTTTATCATCATTCAGAACCTTCCAGAAAAAAAACGGCTGACCATTACGGTGATTATACAAGACAAGCTATTGATTGAAACCCAAGGATTTGCCGACATAATTTTGTTCAGAATGAGTTCCACCTTCCTCTTGTGACGGCTCTTGTACGAATATGTCCAGTGTACCCTACACTATCGTACTTTCATTATTATAATTACTTATAGATGTATATTTTCAAGAAACTATTCAAGAGCATTTATGGCTGACATGCTAGAAAGATACGAACATCGAAGCTCAACTCAGTTTTCATGTTCTGTAAAAAAAGGTGCGGTTTGAAACGGCGGTGATGGGCGGATACCGTTTTAAATTATAATTTTTTATCGAGTAAAGCTCTGATACCGTATTACGGATAGTTCCAAACAGTATACGGATGATCCTTAAAACTTGGTATGTTTCATAAGTAGATTTTCATGGTATCAACTTTATATTAGTATTTGTTTATTCAAAAGAGTGAAGTGTTGAATTGTAAACATAAACCATTTAATCCTCTTAGATTATTTATGTGGTTATTAAACCATGCCAGGAAATAATATCAGAACTCTTTGATATGTTATGAGAGGGTGTTTTGTGGTTGAAGGTAATTAAAAGGGATTTACATCTTCAATAAACTTCCATAACGGTCTTCTTTAAATCTATACTTTGATATTTCAACAAGATTCACTTTCTGATTTTCCATGATTTTAAGTTCTGGGGACGCCCCTGAACGACCCCCTATAATAAACGTAGTGTAGTGTACAGTACAGTATTGACTGATCTATAAGTCCCGCTTTGATATACCGCAATTTGACGAGCTTACCAACATATCAAAATCGTCAAAGTAAAAGTGAGACTTGGGCAAGTCAAAGTACAGTACATATTCAGACAGTATATGAAAGCCGAAAGTTGATTGAGTTTTGCATAAAATCGTAGAAAAGGATTAAATAAGCATAAGATGACACAAGATAGGATATATAAATTAAGCATGGCACAATTTTAAAGAGCACGATTAAGGAATATATATTTCATGCAAGCACTTGCATTACAAAAAATCAGATCGAAAAACAAGCGATTAAAGGGTGTACTTTTGCGACATTTCGTCTTATACTAATATGACATTTCAAGGGAATTTAAACATAAACATTCATGGGAAATTAGATACATCAATAATGAATGTTCATGAATTTTAATTGTTCAATCCTTTAATGCTATGATCCCTTGAAAATGTCATATAATAGTGTAAACGAAACATGGTAAAGGTAAATCTCTTTTATCGATTATCTTTTCCTTTCTAAATCTAAATCAAAATAGTTGAAATAATAATAGCTAATCATCCCATTCGTCATCATCATCTGAATAATCATCGTCATCATCGCCATCGCTGTCACTTAATTCAACGGCAATACGTCTTGCAAGGATAGATGCAACATCCATGACTGCCGATGATTCTTGTTTCTTCTCTTGGGTATTACGTTCTTGAACTTTTTTAAGAGCCATACCTTGGCGAATAGCAGTAAGTAGACCATCTCTTGTAGGCTCATCATCTTCATCATCTGCTTGGTCAGGTGGGGGAGGCGGTGGAAGGGATGATGAAGCTGTGGACGGGGGTGGTGGTATACAACCGCCGCCGGTGCCCATGGACATTGGAGGAGGGGGTGGCGGTGCTGGTGCAGCATTAAATTGAGGAGGGGGTGGCGGTGGCGGTGACATCCCTGGGGGTGGGGGAGGCATCGAACCACCAGGTGACAATAGAGGAGGAGCAGGGAATGAATCATTAAGAGAATGACTAGGCGGGGGAGGCGGTGGAAATGGAGACATACCACCTGGACCTGGCGGGGGTGGAGGCGGGGGTACTGGGGATATCATGCTACTTCTGTGTGAACCTGAATCACCTGGGGGAGGGGGTGGCGCAATCCTAGATGGTCTTTCAATATTTGATCCAGTTGACAATCGCTTAGAATATCGATGACTAGGTGACTGCTCTGGTGTCAATGAAGATGGCGGAGGAGGTGGTAGTACATCAGACATTTGTGATGCGGAACGGCCTTTAGATGGAGATGCAACAACTTCAACATTTTGCTTTTTCTCTGTACTTCTTATTTCCCAATCAGGAACATTTGGTTTCACTTGCTTTTTACGCACTTTAGTGACAGTTTTATTTTCATCTCTGTTGTTTCGATTTCGTTGCGCTCGTTTCTAAACAACAAAGAAATTTAAAAAATTAATTCTACTTGGGAGTGTTCAATAGACTAATATTCGAATTATTATACTAAAAATGTTTAATCTATACACATAAATGTGAATGTCTTTGTATGTGAGTTTGTAGGTGTTTTTTTCGATTTTCCAGCCATTTCGAAACCAAACTAATCAAATAGCATATCATCTGATAGACAATTGCAAATAACTACCTAAATGGGCCAAATGTTTTTTCAAGTTTTCTCTTTGCTTGGCGTATCGAAAAAATAACTCAATTCACACATTGGTTTTGTTTTGCTTTTGGGAACGCAATACTACTACATGCTTTGTTGTGTCGTGTTTACTATGTAATGTATAGATAAATAGAATGAGTAAAAAAAGATACAGTCAAGCCTGTTATAACAGTCGCCTCTATACAGCAACCATCTGTCTATAGAGGCCACTTGTATATAGTGGTCACTGTTGCAATGTCTATAATAGTATTTTCTATTGAATCAATCATGTGCATAGAGGCCACCTGTCTATAGTGGTCAATCTATCTACCTTTCATAGCTGGCTGTTATATACAGGTTTCCTTGTACATGAATTCTCGCTACTCCGATCTTTATTGAAATTAATAAAAAATACAAAAGAAGGAAAATATTGGCTCTACTGTTCCAAACCTCCTTAAGCCAACAGAAGAATGTCAGTCCGATCCGATTAGAATGCATCGGATTCATGTTTGGATTTGCACACCTTTAGTGGATTCGTTTTCTTTTATAGTCTGTCAATATGATTAGTAATTGAAGTAGGTCTATAACTACTACACAAATTGTAAATTTGCTGATACAACTAAAACAAATCTATAAAATATTATTTTACCTTTTTACGTTTTCGTTTCTCAAATTCTTCACTCATTTTCTCGTACCAGAGTTCAAAGAAATATGTTGGATTGGTATAAAATTTCAAACCTTCTTTGCCATCAATGCGATAAATATTTAAACTATTTAAGTCTGGTACTGGGTCGCATTTCTTGAAATTACCAAGCATGGCATCTGGTAGAGTACTTCTCGATACAACTTGTTGGTCAGAATGAATGGTCATTTTAAATGCTTTCTGCATGTTGATGTCTTGTAATGAAACTAAACAGAAGAGGAGAATAGGGATGTACATTCAAAGTGCTTGCAAATCATTCAAGCTACAAACTTGAAAACAATTCATCTTCGAAATGAGAATAACATTCATCATCATTATCATTATTATGTATTCAGAAACCTTTGAGTTACATACAATTTTTTTTCAAAGGACTGATTCATTTTGAATTGACAAATTGTAAACAGTTTTAATGTACTCTGATATGTGCACCCTGAGTGCGTAATGAAACATGAAAGAGGCTTTAAAACATCACGAGCTGCCAGTGAAAATTAATGTCGAATTGAAATCTAGGCTGTTTCATCGCATTACAAATTCAAAATATGAGACTGCTGCATTTGTTACAGGGTTGCCAGAGCAAAAATTGAGTAACGAGGGCAGGCAGCAGAAACAGGCACTTTTTCAAAAAATTTCTCTAATTCATTCTTGCACCATTTATTATATGCTGTGACTATTTGACTGGCAGTCGCAGCCATTATGGATACCAACGCATGCGTATCATGAAAGAACAGTAACTTACAAACATTTTGGAATGAAAATAATGAAAATAAATTAAAAATTTCGAACGACCTGGACTCAAACCAGCATGACTTGCGCGCTAGTCAGACGCACTCCGAATGAGCTATGCCAACCGACGAAAGATCATGAAACAGAAATGAATTTAACCTTGACTGGGTGGTTATTCTGTGATCGGACCCTAACTCTAACCTTAGCCGAATGGCTATCACATGATAGGACCCTAAACCTAACCCTAACCCTGGGACGAGTGAAACATGTGATTAAGTGAATTCCGGCCCCCGTAGTTGAATCCATAATGGTTGCGACTGCCGGTCAAATAGACACTTTGTTTATTATATGGGCCTATAAATGTTTTGTTTTTGAACACAAGTAGAAAATATTAATATTTTATGACCAAACCTTGACCAATGAGCGTTTATTTACAATTCTTGTGTGGTCAATATCAAGTTATGATTGAAAAGTACATAGTTCGTACATTAGTAAATACAACACTATTATGGAAAAGGCACATGCTGCCCCCGTACAGCAGGGGTATGGGTCAGCTGCCCCATGGCTCTGGTGCCACTGATTTGTTGTGGCAGGCAGATAGAGCAGATTGTAAAGTCTGTTTCTTTCGGTTAACATCTTAGCAAAAGAAGGTTTTGAACTTGATTTTACTCACACATCTTGTCTTCTTTGCAGCATTTCCTATAATTATGTTTTTATCAAAATAGCAAAGATATCAGAAATGTTGACTTGTGTCCTTTGCCAATTCTATTGTTTTTGAAAACAAAGAAACCACCAACAAAATCTCGTCGATGACGTAGTTTTATTTGAGTATTCCAGGGTGCAACAGTCAACAGCGAACAAATTGTAAAATATATTAGCACCTGAAATTTTGCTGCTAAATTATTTGACAGAAAAAGTGCCTTGAGTCACCTTGTGTCTATATATTGCAGGGTATTGGAGCTAATTAAACTGGATAACTGATTTTATTATTCTAATTTACTGATTCTGGAGAGTCATTGATTTATGGTGGCTACTGTTTACTGCAAACTTTTTGAGCGCTCGTTGGAGATCGAAATACAGACTGAAATAAATGATTCAAATTTGTGGAAATGATAAACATGACACTTGAAGGTTGCTATATTCTGAATAAATTTTTCCCTTGTTCTTGTACACGTGGAACTGCTGAATTTTTCGATGGTAGTTCCAAAGCATTCACAATGACACACTAATAATCCTGAAGGGTAAAAACATGTCCAGCTAATTTCGTCATCTGTATTTTCAATTTTGATGATGTTGAAATAAGTTTGTGATTTTCTACAAGCATCAGTTAATCGACTTGATTTTATAACCATAAGTTTCCATATGGATTTAAGTCATTTTATTTTGGCTTGCATGTTGCATCTTTCATTAATTTACGTAATGTTGAACCCCATCTTTCCCCGTACATCAAATGCGTGATAATTTGCCAGAACAATACGATCAAACAGAATGCGGTTACCGATATGCAGAATCCTGCACCACGCTGTACAAAGGATATAAGTCCCGCTTACCACTTGTCAAATTGCGGCGTATCAAAGTGGAACTTATAGATCATTCATTTGATCTAATTCTAATTCATCTATCTAGCTTGATTATTTTTACCATATGGTTTGTCATTGTCAACTTAATTTAGCTGCAAATAGCTGCTGCAAAAATAGCACAATAGGCATGAATGCTATTAGTCATTAATAATAATAATACGCAAACCGTGTCGGTGATCAAATCACCATTGTTTCATTATTGTTAAACTCCTTTTCCGCAGAGCACTTTCCAAACTTCTTATACGCTTCTGGGTTATCTATAGGCCTTTGGCTATCCGACGTTTTGTTTTTACAGGTTAAAATGCTATAAATTGCTCATAAATTGCGATTAAAATTTCCAAAATAGTGATATTTCGACGGAAGTTATGTGAAAATAAACTGCTTTCCTTGATGTATCCCGTCATGCCTAGCAACATCACGAATTTTAGAGCACGCTTTATTTTAATGGCTGCCAATATTTTGTAAAAGTGTTTCATATTTTGCAAAAGTATTCCAATATGCCTAGAAGGAGATGAGGTCCAACAATACTCCATTTTACATCACAAACAGAAGACACAATTCTCGGTAAGTCTTTTACAACTTGAATGTTTAAATGCTTCATGTAAAGTCTGTCGAAGTCACTTTTACCGTGGTTTTTACCCTGTTGCATCACTTGCATGAGGGCTTACAGGACTCTAATGGCAATTGTTTATACTTTTAGTTTTCATAATCCCCAATAGCCTACTTTGTTATCAAGTCATCGTTGGCCGAAGAGATTTCTGTGTCACTGTATCGCCATGATAGCTTGATTTGTTATGAACTGCTCTCCGTTGGAAGAAAGGATTTACTGTGTCACCGTTTTATGTCAGCAGTTCTGTTCTGTTATCCACACTGCACATACAGAGATTTGACCCATAACAAATACACAAATTCAGAGAATTAGTGTGGTACTTTTCAGTCGTCAAGCAGTTGTAAGTTGTACAAATACAAAATTAGAATTGTAATTTAGCTGCCTTCTATCGTTTTATCGAAATGTACATTTATAATGTGCCATACATTGACAACGTCCACTGTGACCACACATTGTTTGAGTTAATCATTATTATAAGACGTAGGTGAATGGTGACCATTATAGACATTTGTCCTCTCTGTGAGAAGCTGGCTCAAGTTAATAAAATATTAGAGTTTGGGTCTCTCATTTATGTAATTTACTGTATCAAATTTCAGAATCACCTGTTGTTATTACCACTCAATGACTCATGCTGAGATTCACTCAACCGATACAGCAATAATATTTACATACCAATGCCTTTCACTGTGAAAACAAGTTCATTAACTGCTTACCTAACATACAATCCAAATTTATTTAATTTGAACTATGTAGTCAACATAAAATTTACTTATAGATAACCTATATTTATTTGATTTGAAATATGTAAGACAATAGAGTATCAATTCTCTCCTTTTCTCTATGCTTTACATGTACGTAAGGATTAATTATCAAAACTGAAATTAATTATCAGTGTTGTTCTGCTTTTTTGATTCCTTCTCATGACTATTTTGTTTCATTGACATTCTCTTTGACAAGATTTACTGCAGGCTACTAACGGGAGCGAAGCGACCTCTTTGAGGAAGCCGAAGGCTGACTGGCCCCGGGCGCAGGCCGCAAGCCGAAGGCTTGTACAACAATAAAATAGAAACAACTAATTACATATATTATGCCTAGGCTTACTATTATTAAAACTTGCAAATGCATTAGCGCCCTATTTTTTTAAAAGCGGAAATTTATATAATACACATATCAAATCATTGTACATTTAGATATTTTGTTTATCGGCCATATTAAGCATTAGGCCTATTAGCCCAACAAAACTTCAAACTTATTTATAAGTACAACTTACTTTCTTCTCCAGCTGAATCAAGCTGGGTTACTTTAACAGATAACTTTCCAACACGTTCATGTACATGACATGTACGACTATAGATATTAGTAGCCTCAATGAACAGTTCAGCGAAAACGTTTTCTGCGTGCTTCGCTAGGCTACTCAATTGTAGTATAACACCGCTCAATGTATTCACTGTCACAGCTTCCAGTTCATTTTTAACTCCTTTGGGTATTTCATCACGGCTAATATGAATTGGTTCAATACATCTTTTTACTAAAGGCATGTTTATGCTTTATTTGATGCTCTAGGCATCGAATAAAGCAACCAAATTTGTAATAAAAGTCAATAAAATTGTAGAAATAATATCTGTAAAACTCCTCCCAACTGAAAGTTTATCTTGACGGAAGGTGAGCCTCTATTTCATGTTTGTGTATTTGATTGTTTTATTCTGAGGCAATTGCACATAATCTTCACACAGACAATACTGAGAAGCGCCAAATAAAACACACGATACTCGGCAACATCATCATCATCATCATCATCATTTATTCAGCACCCGATAAACTTAAAGCTTTTTCACGGGATTGTACATAATAAACAAAATATAATAACAGGTTATAATAAGTTATAGTAGATAAGGGAATCATTTACAGGATTTCGATTCAGATCGATAACGGTTTCGATTTATTTTAAAATATATATATATATGATCATCTGTCTTTATTAGTAAAAATATGTAAATATTTACTAAAATAGATACTCGTAAGACGGTCTTTATGAAAAAGACACTAATACTATACGGCTAAATTTTCAATTTAAGTATACAGTAGTTAAAATAATTTTATACACAGTTCAAATTTTAGGTAAACTAGTAATTTGGTTTTAAATTCGAAAATGGAATCGGTAGTGAGTAATGACGATATATCAGATGGTAAGTTATGGCCATTATAGTAGAATAAGGCCCTGTTTACAACTGAGGAGGGTGAGTTACTCGGGTTGGCGAGTTACCCACCTGCGTAGTCCTGCCCCCCCCCCACCTCTTCAAATTTTGTCCAAAATATCATAAATACTATGATCAGTAGTTGATCAGTTGTGATCAGGTGTTTTTAAGACTGATCAAACAAAAGCGTTACAGTTATTAACGATGTTCTAGTGGGGGGCAGGACTACGCCAGTCCCCCCACCTCACCAAATTCGAAAATTTACATATCAAAAGTTTGATCACGCTGTCGTAAGTACTTATCAGGCATTTATATTGCTGATCAAATTACGATCAACGAAATATTTGCGTTTTAGGCTCAATTTATAGCGTAGTCCTGGCCCACCCACCCACTTAACCACGCCCAATTTCGAAAATTTTCATGTCAAAAGTTTGATCACGATGTGATCAGTCCTGATCAGGCTATAACTAAATTGATCAATTGAAGATCAAAGAGATATTCACGTTCCACGGTACAAAATTACCGTAGTCCTGGCCCCCCCACCCCGTTTAACCACGCCCAATTTTGACCCGGGTCTATTGTTTATGCGCGTTCTGTTCTGTTTACAAGCAAAGTGAGAAAGTTGTCTCGCCCACCCGAGTAACTCGCCTACCCGGGTAACTCGCCCTCCTTGTAAACAGGGCCCTAAGAGCCTCAAAAGTCAATAGATTATGTATAAATGTTTTAATTATCACGAACTACGATGTGAACTTGTTATCTCTCTCATTGACTGATCTGTAAGTCCCGCATTGATATACCGCAATTTGACGAGCGGTAAGCGGTCACTTACCAACATATCAAAATCGTCATAGTAAAAGTGAGACTTGGGCAAGTCAATCTCTCTCACTGTCTCTTCCTGCCCGATGATGTATGTATCTGTATATGTATTTTATTTGCCAAAACTGACACGTACATTTTAGAATTGATCGAAACCGTTGCATATTACAACTCATGTGTTTTATTTGTGACTACTCCGTATATAAAATGAAGTCGAACTATTTATACAGGATTATAACGTCAAATATCGTATATGGCAATTAACGTGCTATTATCAATGTGAAGCCGTAGCCCGGGAGGTAACTCCAAGTGCCACATTCATGGGGGGTTGCCACTTTGGAAAAATGTGGAGCACCCGAAAAGTCCCAAAAGTCCTTTAAAAGTAGCCTGCGCGCAGACCCAAATCTTTTTTTATGATTAGTATGACCCTACTAATCATAAAAAAAAGATTTGGGGCTGCGCGCAGGCTATTTAAAAGCTACCCAAATTGTTTTGAAAATTTGAAAATGCTACCCAAAAAATCTCAGGAGGGTACTTCCATATAGGCTACCCAAAAAGTACATTTCTCAGCAGTCGAATACGGACCCAAAAAATAGTGGCACGTCCCCGTATAGCAGCAATATGGGAGTTACCCCCGGGAGCCATAGGCATTGCACCGGATTTTGCATAAAGTTAAAATCTTTCTTGTCAAATATCTATAAAGGACCCTGCCCTAATGTTTACAAAAAATACAGAGTTAGTTGCTACACCGTAGAATCATTCGATAGGAACCAAAGTAGGAATAAACATCATTGCTCTTAATAAATTATAAGAGCCACTTCTCTAGAATGGCCGGGTGCCTTCGATAATGTATGTATATGTATGTATGTATTTTATTTTGTCGACAATGGTGACAGGCAAATACAGGGAAACTTGTGGCTCCCACGTATGTAAAGCCGTTAAAAAAGTTAAAATAGGTTATTAAGATAAAAGTTTTACAAACAAAATTGCTACTAAAATATTTACAAGGCATTTAGAACTATCTAGCTAAGTTAAAAAGGTTATAAGATAAAATTTAAAGGTTACGACATTTGTACTAAAGTATTCACAAGGCATTTAAATCTATGCTAGCTAAAGAACGTTTGAATGCTGGCACTGTCTTTGAAATAACACATATTTGAACTTGGAAGTTGATTTTGATTTTAATTTGCAAGAGTTTTCTCTAATATGGTATTTATTTATATCGAAATCGCATAGTTTATTTATGTCTAAATTGACCATATTATGTTAAACATCAAAATTAATTCGTTTTCAACTCTACGAGTTTCCAACGATTCAAGATTGTAATATTTTAGTCTTTCAGGATATGACTTGTAATACAAACTGTCTACTCTTGAAGAGTTCATTTGAAGTGAGGTGATCTATTTATACAGGTCGGAACTACTACTAAAAATTACTAGAAAACGATTCATTTGAAGCGGGCTCTGGTGATACTTCCAGGCTGTGTGTTTGTGCGTGTATTTTATTTGAATTCGTAAGCCAACATGAGTAGCAGTACTGCTCGTTTTACATAATAATTGATAGTTGATGAAATCTGCTACCGTAATAACAGTAATAACAGTAACTATAGAAAAATATTTAAAATGGTTAAGTGGAGTAAGCAGGGTTTTTCAGCGTTGAGTATTAGCTTCAAGTGAGGCAGTTTTGTCTCAGTCGGGGCTTTCGATAGATTCGGTTATCAGTCCTTTGAAAAAAAGTTATGTATAACTTAAAGGTTCTGAATAAATGATGATGATGATGATGATGATGGTTGTTCTATGACTAAATAGTTTGTAGTTACTCAAACTTTTCAGTTTTGTTGAAAGAAATATCCAAATTCGTTAAAAGACAACTGTTCACGTAGCAAGTTGCCTTACTCCTAGATATTGAATATTTTTGAGTTGTTTAATGCCCCCCAGATGGTAAGCTGGTAGTCGTTAGCTGGTCCCTACTGTTTTTAATCCGTTCTTAGCGGGATATAAATATGTAGACCACCTGGTTCAGAAGACTGGTTCATATAGTCTAGCAGGTTGTTTAACCTGGCATTAACATTGAAATTACTTCAATATCAATAGGCTGTTATCTGGAGTGCTTTAATATATTGAGAAAAAAATACAATGCATGGGATTTAATTCTTTATAATTTGATAATAATAGATGAGATTACCTCCAGGAATATCCACGTAAACAGAAAGCTTCACTGAGGATCATCGATCCTAAAAATTCCAAAATTTTGTGTAATCTGCATTGCTTGGATTTCATTCAGTCACTAGAAAATACAATCACCAAAGTTTTAAGGAACTTGACTAAAACGTAACCGAAGAAAAAATATTCATATCTTGAAATATATTACTAAAATAAAGTTTCTTACGTTGACGACCTCTCTCCCGATATTCATGAAATATCAACCAACTATACCATCATTACAGTTTCAGAGTATACCATCCAATCGCAACACGCCGTGGATGTTACAGGACAGCAAAGTCGATAGAATATAGACTCGTATAGACACTTTGAGGACATGGAATTGGGATCAATTTATAAATGCCATTCTTTTTTGAATTTTACTCTGATCAATTAATTCATTAACGTAAAATGCTGATATTCGGGACTATCAGTTAAATTGATTTTCAATTTATCCCGTGTTTTTGACGTTTATTTCTTGATGTCTGAAATCTAGGATCCTATGATCCATACTTTTGTCAGGCATTGTAAGCTTATGATTAAAACATGAATACAATCAAACCTGTTATAACGGTCACCTCTATAGATGGACCACCTGTTTATAGTGGTCACTCTTGCAATGTCTAAAATAGTATTTTCTATTGAATCAAACCTGTAAATAAAGGCCACCTGTCTATAATGGTCAATTTACCTACCTCTGATAGCTGGCCGTTATATACAGGTTTCACTGTAACAGATATTAGAAATTCTCAGCTATATATTTATACATATTCTCTAGCATATTAAATAGACCGTGCTAGTAGTTAGCGATGCATCTGCATTTTAAATGCGCTGTAGAGTGACTTGTATAATTGTCACATGTTCATATAATTAGCAAAAAGTTATAATGATATTCTGTAATAAAAGTTACAATACAAAATATGTTATCATAATAGAATGTGAGTATCAAATCAATGATCAAGTTATACATCATTATCCTTTTCGATATTTTATAAACGCTTACATAGTTGATGTGTAATTCATTTGGTCTGCTGTCGATTCAATTATTGACACCAAAACCATGAAAAAATCGTGAAATTTCATTGCGTTTCCATGGCATTTTCACATATTAATATCGTGAAGATGGATCAGATGATTTTCGAACTTTTTCATGACTTACACAAATTGTTGTTTTCACTTTTCCACATTTTCATCGAGTTTTCACAACACTTTCATGACATTTTCATGGTTTTGATGTTGGTAGTGTGTACTTTAATATACTTTTGATATTTATAGGAAACCTTATGACAATATTTATTTAATTAATGTACTCAACAATGTTAAAGCAAGAGTTGTTAAAACGTTTTTGCCATGATGTCATTATAACTGATTTTGGAAATGGGAATATTTCATAGGCTCTGCATTGATCTTTGTAACCAGCTGTGTTTATAATTCCAGTTGTATCTATTTTGAGGAAAGGTTCCAGAGGTGATTTTTAAATCAGGTCGTTATTTCTTTAAGAGCTTCCAAAAATCTACAACGTAATTTCGTCAGGTATCGAGAAAAAATTTAATTTAAGGTATTTTGTTGTTCACTAAAATGTGATCGAATTTTGGGCGAATTTCATAGGTGCAAAAACTATATCGTAACACATAGTTTTCACTGTTCAGTTCAATCCTTTGCTGTTTCTGCTGTAGGTAGGGCATAAAGGCGTTGCTAGTATCGTAGGGTGACGAAACAGGTAGAGAGTAGTGAGAAGGGCTTATAATTTCGATTGGATAAGATATGGATGGATGGAGATAAATAAATTAAATAGAGAATCCAGATCAAAAATCTGTCTAGTTTTAGTTTCCCTAATTAACCTAGATAACAATGATTGAAAGTTGCGTTGATCGTCATAACTCATAATTATTTATATGTAGTAACTTTTAATATGCCTTAATAATTGGCCAATTGTGTCATATAAAAATTTAAGCTACCAGTAAACCCGGCGCTGTTGTTTGCCCATTGTTGAAAAAATAATAACATTTTATAGGGAAGTGAGAATTCATGCGTAAGCAATGATCGATAGCTAACATAAACAATTGCCTTCTCGATTAAACAATATTTCATTAAATAAATATGTTTTTTGTTTATCGAGTTTTGTGGAGACTCTGAACCGGAATAATATTCCGAGCTGATTTCTCCGGTGTTTCGGGCGATTGCTTAACCGTGATTTATAGATGACTCAGTCCAAGCCCCTTGTCTGGCGCTAACTAAAAACGGTAAAAACGGCGTTGGCGGCAAGACAAGACAAGCGTCTCGTCTCTCCAACCAAAAGAGTGGTTGGAGAACGGTTGAAATATCACTACAATAACATTTAAATCAAGCAAAACATCCACGAAATGATAATATAAGTGCATGATGTCTTCTTCAAACTTAGGATTCCCTGCTCCACAACTTGATTTATCTGGAAAACTCATCATCAAAGCACGTCTCGGAGATGATATTCGACAAATTCCAATTCACAATGAAGACATTACTTACGATGAACTATTATTAATGATGCAAAGACTATTTCGAGGCAGAATCAAAGGGTCTGATGATATAGTTATCAAATACAAAGACTCAGGTAACTATTATATTTACTAAAGCTACATATCTTAAGAATATTATGTTAGCAACGTTCAAATTTGAAAATGTCATATACACGATTCATCAACAAAATTTTCCCATGTAGTTTTATATCAAATATGTCCCATTTCAAAGTTTAATTTGATTTGATAAATGCTGGTATTTCTATAATAAATTCCTATCTTAAATAGTTTGAGTGTAGCTTAGAGATCATTTAAGATAACATTTTCAACGTTTATGATATCATGTTACATATTAGGCTATAATATTATCAATGTATTATCGATTAACAGTTGGATGGGTCTTACTAAGAAAATACAATGTATATCTGTTAAATATTCCATTATTAGAAATCATGGGCTACGTTATTATATATCATGATTTGCTAGAATATTTTAACTTCAACAATGACTTAAATTTGTTTTTTCGAACTTACTAGGGGTGGCGCCATGAAAGGGTACAGGCATTACATCCCCCTGTTGAGGATACTCAGCCCCTAATTGATGAAAAACTTTTGACTGTTGAGGAAGCTTTTGGTACTTTTTCAAGCAACTTTTCAAATATTTTCCATTCCAACTGTATTTTTAGTTTTATTTGAAACCGAGTTCGACTGCAGGATGGTTTGGCTAAGAGCGTAATGAGCTGTTTTATAAAGAGGGTTGATGATAATCATAGACTTAGGCCTAGATTAGCCTGCGCGCAGACCCAAATCTTTTTTTTATGATTAGTAGGGTCTGCGTAATATCGACAGAAAGCTCGCACTGGGCGGAAGTTGGAGGGAGTGGCGGAACGTCATTACACTATAACTCCTGCTGTTCAGCGTTGTTCAACTACAGACGGCGTCATAAACAGCATTTCTGCAAGTCCGATTTTCGTAAATAACAAAACTTTTCACAATCAAAATTGACACTTATTATTTACGAAATAAAATGGGTTGATTCATAACCACGTTCAAATGATTAATACTAACTTAATACAACGTACTATTTCTGTTCAATATGAAGTGATCTAAGTTGTCCAATGTTTTTAATGCATTTGTTTTTCACAAAGAAACTCGAAAATTGACATCAATGATGAGAATTAGTCTTTCGTGAAGAAATATTTTTGTAATCCATTGCCATGGCACAGTGAACAAGATCCAGAGATTAAATCGTTCTATATCTAATACAATGATTTGTTCTTTCGATATTACCCATGACAAATTGGCTTTTACGACGAACACAAACACAATCCAAATAAATTTCAGTATCTTGAAATCAAGTTGGCCGATGCTGCATGTAAAACATGTCCCGTCCTCTGTGAAAGGCAAATTAATAATTACAACAAGAAATCGTTTTCTTCAATACACTATGTTCATTTACTACAAACATAATTACAAAAAGTCTGTGTTGAATAAAAAAATCTGAGGTCTCCCTCGTACAAAACTGAAAAACGAACACAAGCAAATGATTTTATCGAAGAAGAACGACGTTTTACTTGAAAAGGAATGCGTCAAGAACTTATATTTATCGACCAATCATGTTCTGGTTCTAGTTTTGGAGAACTCGCTAGCGATTGGCTGATGAACAATAGACAAACAATAGATTTCTCACGTTTCTGCCACTCCCCCTTATTCAGTCCAGCGCAAGCTTTCTGTCGATATTACGCAGACCCTACTAATCATAAAAAAAAGATTTGGGTCTGTGCGCAGGCTAGGCCTAGATAGACTGCTGATTCCATTGCCAAACTTCACGGAAACACATAGCGACCATGGGCATCCATAATGGCTGACGCAAGGTACCAAAACAAAGGCTTGAAAACCGCGAAGTTTCAAGCCATTTTTTAAGCAATTTTTGTTTCTAAATGAAACAGGATTTTTATTCATAAAAGAGTTATTTATGACTACCAATTTCAAGTTGCATCATACATGAGTTGAAAATTCTATTTTTTAATCGCATTTGAAAGTACATAATATTTTTTTTTAATTTTTATGTTTCCTTGTCTCTCGGTGTGATTTTAAATTATTCATAAATGTTTGAAAATAATTGTGATCCTATGAACAAATCTCACTTTGCTGGCAGGAAAATCCTATTTAAACTATCTTTCTATGACAGTGAGAACATATTGTTTGGAGTTTAGATTACAAAAGAGTTTATAGGAGAGATCAAATAATTTTGAAAATGTCAATGAGGAGAGCGCTAAAATATGTCCTTTGCGTCAGCCATCTTTGTTCCCCATGTTGCACATTTTCGTCAGCAGTCTATGTAAGTCTATGGTGATAATGGGCTGAGCGAATTATCTCAAACCAGCCAGCTACAGGCAATTCAATGAACGTCCAGTCAGGTTGGTCCCAGTGACTCGCAGTGGTCGAAAACATTTTCCAGTGCCTGCAACCACATAATTTTACCTTAAAAATACCTGCAAATATTTTACCAGGCATTATCTTGATCAAGCAATTTAAACTGACATTATTTATACCTATTAGAGTGATTAGTTTCATCGATCGTTATGCAACTATTATTCGGTTTCATTAATAAATTTTATGCATTATTTATAGATTAAAAATACTTTAAATTTTAGAAAAATGTACCTGCAGGAATTTTATTGGTTAATACCTGTGTCTGCAACCGCCAATCCCATTGGTCACAACATTTCTACCCCTGAAAGCGAGTACACGCAAATCCTGATCAAATTGGAAACTCTTATTTGTGATGTCAAGCTCGTTTTGCAATATCGATTGCATTTTCAAAACTTTTTTTTGTTATAATTTGATTTTAATTTAATTTAAGCCTGACATAAAAATTATTTGCTAGCGCTTGTAAATTGTAAAAAAAATTCAAATACATTTAAAAAAGATTTAGCTGGCTGATTTGTAGCCTGTGTACCAGCCCCTAGGTTATCGTGCCAGCCACCGGATTCATTATGGTATAAACATTAATAGTTGATAGATCTATTTTGAAAGTGTTTTTCTTTCCTTTCAGACGGAGATCTTATTACCATTTTTGATAGTTCTGACTTATCATTTGCGAAATCACTCAATAGACATCTAAAAGTCACATTGTTTGGTAGGTACCATTGTATCTTACATAGCCTAAAGGAGTTCATGAGTTCTTAGATATTCATTGCACGTAGAAAAGGCTGATGATGTGAATGATGGTATTGTTAGATCCGAAATTATGTTATAACATGCTTAAGCGGGATAAAAATGTTTCTATCTGGTTGAAATGATTTTAGTTTGCATCCTACTTGGTGAAATCACTTTAAGTATGACATATTTTTCATATTTTTAAATTCGTAGTTTCTATTTGACCGGCAGTCGCAGCCATTATGGATTCAATTGCGCGTGCACAGATAGTCACTTACCCAGTCTCGTGTTTCACTCGTCCCACGGCTAGGGTCCCATTATTGTTATCATTATTACCCATGCGTTGCTATTCATAATGGCTGCGACTGCCGGTCAAATAGTCACAGTGTTTTAAAATTTAAGAGCACACAATAGAGGATTCTACTGTTCAAAAAATATTTTTCAAAGTAATGAGAGATTCTGATGTATATGAATTGAAAAAATTGATTGAGTAAAAGTTCAAAGCCGATCCGATAAGAAATGACAGAGTCATCGATGTTTTGAAGAATCTAGTTTTGCCGCGCGTTTATTTTTGTGACGTAAACAAGTGATCATTATTCATTAAATGACAGTTGAAATATGAATTGAAAAATTACAAATATCATTTTTAATTATTGAAGATGTCCATGCAGTGAATCTGCACACTGTTCTCGTAATGTGCCAACAGACCGAGGGCATGGTCTAACATAGTCATTTGAAAACATGTTTTCTGTAACTTGAAGGTTTTCTGAATAAATGATGATGATCGTCCCCATTTTATTTGAGCTTTCATGTTATCTTATACAGGGTCCGACAAAAGTGGGGATCCTAGATCCCGGAAGCGATTTGACAAACAGATAGAAGTTGTGACCACCTGCGCGCGCATGTGCCGTAACATATCCAAAGCGGTCAATTTGCTCTAATTTGTGCGGCCAAAGCCTAACACGTAAGTTATCTTTACAAAATGGCGATCAGAAGCAGACGTAAAACGAAGGAAACCTATGACTTATATTTAGATTACACTTTATATTTCTTAATGAAAATTGAATACTTGATTACACTTCACAATAAAAAACTTACGATTAAATGGATTCAGAAAAACTTTTATTATCAAGTCAAATAGTCGACGGCATAAATCTTAATTCCTGAATGTCATGGCCTATTATTTGCTTATTCTATGGTTCTAGACACAATGTAGTCGAGAATCTATATCGCTAAATAGGTAAGCACATAATAAACTATGACTTATCTAAGTTTAAAACTGTTGACGGTATTTGATAATGCTTCAACGAACAGCAGCTCGATATTTATTCTGCAAAAACACGACAGTCGAGTTAAACAAATTCTAGAAACCTTCTATAAGTTGGCAATGAAAACTGTCTGGTTCTTTTAAAAGCGCGCACTAATTTATCTAAAACTGGTTGCACAATTAAAATAAATAATAAACTACCATGATTCTAAAATTGACGATAATTGCTTGACTCTTTTATACCAAAGTTATTTACTTTGCAAAATACGAAGTATACCATACTCTTTCCGCTTTGTTGACAAAGTCTCAAAGCCATTTTTACTTTTTGAATTATAAGGTCTCTCAAATCAAAGCAAGGTAATGCCGATGACTACATATCACTCAACATGTATCACATGCATACACATGTATCGACGTAAATTGATAAAATTTCATGAAAAAGTATCAAGTTTAATATGTTTAGATATATAACCATCCAAGTTGCCAAAGGTTTTTTGGGGGAGGGGGTGTCAAAATGTAGGTCTTTCACTTACTTCAACTTGTAGGTCTCTCCAAATAAATTGAGACATGCAGATGACTAGATATCATTAGGTAGTAATCTTAGACATGTATCAAAATCAATTCAAAATATTTCTTGAAAATCGACCAAGTTTATATTTAGATACCGCCACTTAAGTTGACAAAGGGGGCATTTGGGTTTATTCAAAAAGCTAGGTTTACATTTTCTCCCACTTCTAGGTAGGTTTCTCAACATAAAACAAGGGATGCCGATGATAAGATATCATTAGAGATTACTCCTAGACATGTATTCAAGTAAATTCAAAAATAATTCTCGAAAATTGATCGAGTTTATATGTAAATATAGCCACTTAAGTTGACAAGGGGGGCATTTGGGTTTGTCAAAAAGCTGGGTTCACACTTTCTCCAGCTTTTAGGTCCGTCAAATTAAAACAAGGGGTGCCAATGATTAGATATCATCAGAGATTACTCCTTGACACGTATCGAAGTAAATTCAAAACATTTCTTGACAAAATATCTAGTTTATATTTAGATTGAGCCATTTAAGTTGACAAAGGGTGCATTTTGGGTTTTTCAAAAAGCTGGGTTCACACTTTCTCCAGCTTCTAGGTCCGTCAAATTAAAACAAGGGGTGCCAATGATTAGATATCATCAGAGATTACTCCTTGACACATATCGAAGTAAATTCAAAACATTTCTTGACAAAATATCTAGTTTATAAATAGATAGAGCCATTTAAGTTGACAAGGGGTGCATTTTGAGTTTTTCAAAAAGCTGGGTTTTACGCTTTTTCCAACTTCTAGGTCTCTGAAAGTAAATTGAGACAGGCAGATGACTAGATATCACTGGATGGGACTCTTAGACATATATCGAAGTAAATTCAGAACATTTCTTCAAAAAACATCTAGCTTATATTTTGATAGAGCCATTTAAGTTGACAAGGGGGGCATTTGGGGTTTTCAAAAGCCGCATTTTCACTTTCTCCAACTTCTAGGTCCCTTTAATTAAAACGAGGGATGCCGATGACTAGATATTACCAGATATTACTTGTAAACGACACCCAGCGTCTGTGGAGTTTAATTTGTGTTACAGTTTGTATATTTGTTCAACTATTAGAACATTGAGGAACAAATGAAATTGTTAGAACATTGAAACAACATAACACTAAACACATGAATATCTTTGCTACAGTATTAAAATTAACTATTTCAAATTAATAATTCCGTTGTCGTAGAACACCCAAACACCTGACAAACAACTGTCACAAATTGAGGTGATGTGTACGTAAAACAGCGGATGCACATTCCAACTGCATGCTGCTGAGGATGACTGCCACATTTTTGAGAGATAAATCCAACAACTAAATTCCCTTGTATTTCATGTATTTCTTAATAAATTATATTTATTTCAAGCAGTTTCAACTAAGAAATCATTGTCACCATTCTTCATCATTTAG
The DNA here is from genome assembly GCA_916610825.1 of Haliclystus octoradiatus. Taxonomy (NCBI): domain Eukaryota; kingdom Metazoa; phylum Cnidaria; class Staurozoa; order Stauromedusae; family Haliclystidae; genus Haliclystus; species Haliclystus octoradiatus. Next base: position 1,590,366 of record OU744451.1, read on the forward strand.
CTTCAGCTACTTGAATCTGTGTTAAAAATTTGTTGTGTCATGTGCTCTTTAAACTAGGTTACCTATATAGGCAAAATACCTAAATTATCTAATTGCTCAGCATTCTAAAAATAGGGTTACGTTATGATTGAATATAGTACTCTCAAAACAATCCCGAAGTAACATTACGTTATAAGTTAAAGATGTGACATGCTATCATCTATTACATTCAAATAACGACACCATAATCAAACTTAGGCATAATTCAGAATACCTGTTCATGTAGCTACGTCATCCAAGTTTAACATTTGTAATTAAACAATCATGTAATAATATAAAAAGAGGCCGATAAATTAGGAATTCCATTAATTAATTAACTAAATAAAAAGCACAAATTTCATGAAAAAATATTAATTTAAGGTATAAAATATATAGCCTCAAATTGATGTATCTAAATATACACTAATAATAACATAAAAGTGATTGTGTAGTCATTGCTGTTTTAATATTGTTTGATGCCATAAAAGCAGAGCTGTTTAATAATAAATAAATGCAAACATGAGACATTCATATTTGCTACTAATAGTTTCGCCTTGAGCGATCATCATGCAATTTAATCTGTAGATATGATATGAATGTCTGATTTTTGTGTTTATTTATTATTAGATATGAACTAGATATTTTTTCAAGAAATGTTTTGAATACTTGTCTAAGAGAAATCTCTATTGATATCTAGTCATCGGCATCCCTTATTTTAATATGAGGGACCTAGAAATTGGAAAAAGTGTAAATCCGGCTTTTTGAAAAGACACAAATGCCCCCTTTGATAACTTAAATGGCTCAATCTGAATATAAACTTGATATTTTGTCAAGAAATGTTTTGAACCTACTTCAATATAGTTTGTCAAAGAGTAATCTCTAATGATACTTAATCATCAGCACCCCTTGTTTCACTTTGAGGGACCTAGAAGTTGGAGAAGGTGTAAGCCCAGCTTTTTGAAAAACCCCAAATGTCCCCTTTGTCAACTCAAGCGGCTATATCTAAATATAAACTGGATCCTTTTTCGAGAAATATTTTGAATTTACTTCGATACATGTCTAAGAGTAGTATCTAGTGATATCTAGTCATCTGCATGTCTCAATTTATTTTGATAGACCTACAAGTTTAAGTGAAAGACCAGCATTTTGACCCCCCTCCCCCCAAAAAACCTTTGTCAACCTGGACGGTTATATGTCTAAACATAATAAATTTGATAGAGCTTTTTCATGAAATTTGATCAATTTACGTCGATACATGTCTATACATGTGATACATGTTGAGTGATATGTAGTCATCGGCATTACCTTGCTTTGATTTGAGAGACCTTATAATTCAAAAAGAAAAAGATGGCTTTGAGACTTTGTCAACAAAGCGGAATGAGTATAGTATAATTCATATTTTGCAAACTAAATAACTTTGGTATCAAAGAGTCAAGCAATGATAGTCAAACTTAGAATCATAGTAGTTTATGAATTATTTTAAATGTGCAACCAGTTTGAGATTAATTAGTGTGCGCTTTTAGAAGAACCAGACAGTTTTTATTGCCAACGTAGGCCTATCGAAGGTTTTCTAGACTTTGTTGAACTCGACTGTTGTGTTTTTGCAAAATCAATATCGAGCTGCTCTTTGTTGAAGCATTATCAAATACTGTCAACAGTTTCAAACTTAGATAAGTCATAGTTTATTATGTGCTTACCTTTTTAGCGATATAGATTGTCGACTACAGTGTGTCTAGAATCATAGAATAATCAAATAATAGGCCATGACATTCAGGAATTAAGATTTATGCCGTCGACTATTTGACTTGATAATAGAAGTTTTTCTGAATCCATTTAATCGTAAGTTTTTTATTGTGAGGTGTAAACAAGTATTCAATTTTCATTAAGAAATATAAAGTGTAATCTAAATATAAGTCATAGGTTTCCTTCGTTTTACGTCTGCTTCTGATCGCCATTTTGTAAAGATAACTTACGTGTTAGGCTTTGGCCGCACAAATTAGAGCAAATTGACCGCTTTGGATATGTTACGGCACATGCGCGCGCAGGTGGTCACAACTTCTATCTGTTTGTCAAATCGCATCCCGGAAGGCTAGACAAAATTCAGAAGAAAGTTGATGTTTTTAATGATTTATTGGTCAAACGTCAACAAACAAATTCAGAAGAAAATGTTGAAATGCCTCTAGGATTCCAGAAGGACCCTGATCTTATGTGTCTTTTGTTGTTTTAGTTAATGGAAAGCCTAAACCGCTTGAGAGTGATCAAGTGAAAGATCTACGCAACGAGCTAATATCAATCCGAGATACTGTTAATGATTTATTGAACCGTTTACAGTCCTATTCTGACAATGCTCCTGTTCATTCAATAACAACCGTGGAAGATCGTAATTCACTTTCAGCTCCTGGTAGGTGACATTTTTCATATTAAAATATAGTTGTCTACCGTAGTGATACCGTGACATAGCAGCTAGCTAAAGGACTCTAATTTTAATAAGGCTACTGTATCAACAAGTGAACTAAGCCATTTGCGAATGAATATTGCCACTATCTTTTGATCGGCTACAAATTTAGACAGGGGTTCGTTGTTGTATGTTCAAGTAGAATGTAGTAGCAAGTTTGTTGTTGTAGATACAAGGCCCTGCAATCATAGATTCAAAAAGGCTGAAGCAGAAACATATAGCTGAAATATATGTGTGAAAAAAATGATATTTTTGTGATTTATAGACCAGATTTCAACAAGAAAATTCAAAAAGAAATTTTAAAATGATTTAGGATTCCAAGAGACCTAACCGTTTGTCAGACCCTGCTAAATGATGTAAATATTGCTAACTTATACATAGTAATCAATTCCAATTTACCTTGTTAAATTCTCGTTTGCATCAGCTATATGTCATGCAGGGCTGTTCTAAGCAGAGGCACTGTTACGACACACGCACACAGCCAAAGCTATCATATACACCCTTCTCCAGTAAGAAACCATAATTATTTGAATAGTTAGTTCGAATTAATGTTTTGATATAAATTAAAACAGTAATTGATGTAGTGATTGTGAGCAACATCTAAGCTAATCAGGTTTACTCCACGTCAGCTCGTAACTATAAATAACTTTTCATTTCATGCAGTTCCTATTTTTGCATTTAAATTGAATTAATTTCTCTTCTCGTAAAAATGTCCCCCAGAGTATATGTCAACGGCCCTGAAGTAAGATTGCAATAAATTGTTTGTGGCTGTGGAGGCCAGGGTTCGATAAATAGGGGATTACAAGTCCTGGAAGACTACAAATGAAGAATGGAAATTAAAATGTTTCCAAAACTAAAAGGAATTCATGTTTACATTTTTCTTCCTTTCAAAGATATAAAGGAGATATGCAATTTTAGGATAATTTGGTGATACCTAAAATTGCAATATTTTTGCTATGACGCAAATTTATATGTTATTATCATCAGAAGAAGTATTTTAAAACGGGACGCTAGATTCCTTTTTATCGGACCCTGGTGGAGACGGCCTACTGGTTCCACTTCATAGGCACGCTCCTTGATTTTTCATCTTAGCCAATACAACAACTACACATTCTGCTGACCGTCCGCCATTGGTTATGTCTCCTTCGTCGCCTTCGCCTATCATAGTGCACAATTTATCCAGTAGTTCATCATCGCTTCTGCCATCTGCTGTTGGATTGAAACGATCATCTCAAGATGCTTTCTCGCCAACATTTAGTAATCCACCGACTGATAATAATACACCATTTGCAAAGAAACGCCTTGTATCACGATTTCCAGATTCGATCCGTGATATTTTAGAAGGAGCGTATCAAACAAAATTTGAAGGACCTGATGACAGAAGACAGTTTAGTAAAGAAATTGTTGTTGGCTTGGCAAATCAATTACAGATTACACCTGAACAGGTTAAACAATGGGTTCGTAATAGAAACAAGAAGGAAAGACAAAAATATCGTGAAGACAAAAAGTTCGATCCTTCTGACGATGCACTGGGTCATGAGCAATCTGTTAACAATGGTCCTGTCAAAGATAGCCGCCATACGATATGTTCCGCACAAGGTGTTTACGTTGTGCACCAAAAAGAACATCGGTCAAATCAAAATATTTAATCATATTTTAAAACATGATCAAATCTTGTTTTGAATATATATATATATATATCAGTTGATTGTTGCTGACTAAAACAACATATTTACAGTCTTTGTTAAGAACAGACTTATAATGCATAGCATTTAATATAGCAATTAAGAATTTAATTAGATATCTTTTATATCTACATGGTTTAACCATGAGTTAAATATTTGTAATAGATAGATAGTAGACTGCTCTAGAAGTCTTTTTATAAAGATGTATATATATCTTAGATTTTTACAACAACAACAAGTGTTTAACTAGCTGGACTCTAGATTAAAAATGATCAAATATTGTTTATAGTGTTATGATCTGTAGAATAGGAAAGAAATGTTTTAATTCTGTATTGGAACTGTCTATTATTTAACAGTTAGTGATCGAAGATGATGTGAATATTGGCTGATAATGATTGAGGTATGTCGAGGTCATCATGCCAATATTCATCAAGTCTGAGATCAATAACTGTTTTAGTCAATGTCTAACAGGTCAATTTTGTAATATAATCATTAAATGTATAATGTATTTTAATGTACCAAAAAACGCAATTATCTGTTGCGTCTTAACGCTTAAACAGCAAAAAAAACATGGTGGGTGCAGTCAATACAGCTCTATAATTGATAGCTTTTCGGCAAATCAAATTGCTCGATTTTCGTATTCACCTGTTAGACGATGGCTAAAGAATTGATAATAATGCAGTCGTCAAACTCAATTATTATTAAACATTTGAAGGATTGCCATGTTATGTATGTCCACAACTTGGTAAACCTTTTTATATAATGATAGTTGTTTGAGGTTTGCATTATTTTTATCAAATTTAACGAAAATATAATATTCAATAGCTAACAGGAAATATTTTTAATTTCTACTTCAAAGATGTAATTAGATACTTTATTTTATATTTTGATGATAACAGATGTAGATATGTAATTTTTCCAAGGGAACATTATAGATTATATTAATTATTTAGATTAATGATGTTGGATATTGTTAATTTTGTGTAGAGATTATTTAATGACATGACAGTAAATAGAATTGATATACCTAGAATACAACAACAAAAAGTGTGTATTTTGAAAAAAGCTGTTTCAAAGCTTTTGTTAAAGCTTTCCTGGTGTTTTTATTATTCAAAATAGATTACGTGATGGCTCATTATTTTGTTTATTATTCTAATTAGTGACTAATGAGTGAATTGTTTTGATGACTATCAGAGAGAAATATTGCGTTTGAACATTACAGTACTTGTCTTTCATAGTTTTGAAATTGAAAATCATTGCACATGCCGCAAAAGTTTGTTCTTGATTCTCCATAAATAAACAGGCATGAGAGAGCTCTTCTCTGTTAGCTCCATAACAAAGAAAACACTTTTCTAGTTGTTGTTTTGAGGGGTTTCAAGGGTTTTCCTCCCTTTTGACTGAACTCTACTCTCGTGCGTGATAATAAGTGGCCCTGCGAGAAAAAGGGGGCACACACCTAGGAACAAAACAAAATAACAAAATATTTATGGAAGACAACATGATCTATAGGATCTAAAGTTAAATTTATTTGAAAACAGTAATCATATGTTTTGTTTCCCGTTTTCCCGTACAGTAACCCACATCAGTCTTGTGTTTGAATTTTCTGATACCAACATTTTGGATGTTTGGAGGCCTTTGAAAGCTGACAAACAATCACCCTGTGAGATCAAAGAGTTACCATACGCTTGCCATGATTTTATTCATATTTATTGCACAATGGAAGCAACGATTGGAGTGTTAAAGGCATGAGCGTGCGAGGCAAATGATTTCAACACTTCCTGTGTGTCTTTCAACTTTTCCCAATGTAATCAATATAAATACAAACATTTGCAAGCTTGTGGTAACCCTTTTCTAAAATAAAACAAATTATGTTTATATTGCGGTAGGTTGTTTGAATTTTGAATTAAGGAAGTTGGACCCCAGCCCGTATGGTCTTAGGTTAATCCTTGGCAGAAGCACTATAACTAGATATGGCTATAAAACTCACACATGCCCCACTAACCGGTCACTCCATTGAAAAAGCTGATATTCTCCACTGGCATAAATATAATTGTGGTGACAGATTTGAAATGCGAACGTGAATTGTAAATTGACCATGTGAATATCAGCATTATTTAGTTTTAGTGTGAAATTTTCAAGCACGGAAATATTGTACTGCTTGTTTCGCAAGATCCAACAAAAGTGCAGTTATTGACATCCTAGATCCAGCTAGTGTAGATCAAATTGATATATAGGCCGCCAAGCCTTAACAAAGAATCCATATAGTAAAAAGTAAAACATATTCTACGATTCTGAAAGGCTATTCCTTCTTCCCTTTGTATAAACATACAAGCAAATTTTTTAAGCAATTTATTTCCTCCAAGTTACAGTGAAGATCATAATGAATACTCCTATATTTGTAGTTAAACTGCTATCCTAAAATTGAACAAGAAATGATCAGAGAATTGACTTCACTAAACACAGCTTTTTCTATCTGCTGTTTTGTCAACTACAGAATATACCACATGCCAGCCTTAAGGGAGCAAAATTGACTGGCGGTCACTACGAGCTCAATTTGAATTAAGCTTAGTGAAAATTCAACAATCGACGTCAGTCGTCAGTCGTGGCTTCAGGATGGCTTCAAAAATTTCAGTTTCGGCATGGTTTCAGGCACAGAAAAAATACGATTAACAAACATGCATGTCACTCTAAGCGTGTAGATCCCGCCTGTCAATTTTGATCCTTTAAGTTATGGAATTGGAATTAGAGATTAGACGATCACAAAAATACCGATTCATTTTACCGGTTATTTTTACTGATCGGCCAGCCAATTAACCGTTAATTTCAAAAATATAGAAAACAAAAGACATAGTTTCTCTTTGTAACTTTGCATGCCATAATTTTATTTATTTAATTTAATTGCCGATTATTTGTAAATGATCAGCCGATTACCAATTACATTTACCAATTCAGCGGTATTTCCGATTAATTCCTATCGTCTCATCTCTAATCGGATTACGGAATATTCCGTATCTTGTACTAAGTACTTAATATATTAACCTTGATTGATCTCCATTTCTGGTGTAAAAGAAAAATAGGCAAATATTAAGCAAAGTAAAATATAATATTTTTATGGGTAATTGGGACTAAAAGTCAGTTTTATGTGAGATTGTAAGGATATTGAGCAAGGTCTGGCGTAAAGGGGGATATATTGGGTTAAAGGGGTTGTGCTGCAAATGCTAGCATTTTTTATGTTGTAGCACAGTTCTTAAGTGCAGAAATAAATAATCAACCAAAACTTAAATAAGATTTGTGTATTCAGCTTCATGAAATGTTTACCAGTTGCCATAATTACGGATAATATATCAGATATCACATGTATATGTAATGTATACCATATAGACATACAAACATGTTCCTTCAAACATATGTACACTAATGTTATGTGCAGTCTTGATGTAGTGATTAGGGATTTGGACATTTGCCTGCAGGGTCTTGGGTTCAATCCCTGGCAGAAGCACTATTGGTTGGCGTCAAGAAAGGCCTTCGACCATGAAATGCACGAAATATTAAATAAGAAAAAACTAATCAATTAACATACCACCCCGTTTTGTGAAAAAAAGCTTGAAGCTTACCCGGTTTGTGGATAAATGACAAACAAATAAAAATAAATAATAACCTCCTGAATTCTCCATCAAAATGTATGAAAGTAGTATCATTAGATTCACGGTGCTTTGGTCTATGTTTTTAACTGTTTCATTTTTGTTGTGTACTCTTTGTATCGAAACGAAGTGTATATTTTCAGTGTGCGGTCTTTGTGACTTTGAGTCATAGCGTGCTATTGTTTTTAAGGAATTTCCCTGTGAATATCCCCAATCTAACTCAGCCCACATTAAACCCAGCAACGCAGGTAACTCATTGCTAGAGCTACATATGACAATCATCCCAGATCTAATGAGCAATACCTTTCAAAACTTTATGAACAGATCATGAACTTTTAAATAGTTTATGAACTCACACGCGTTTTATACATCTCCAAAACAATGCAAGTATAGTTTTGTTTGGTTTGTTTTTGTTTATTAAGGAGTTTAACTGACAGTAGGGTCTGACATTGTCCAGAAACCCGGTTTGCAGAAGGCTACAAAATTCAAAAGGAAAAGCAGAATGCTGGATATACGGCTAAAATCGTTAGAAAAAATGATTTCAATTTCAAACTTTCATATCACAAAAATTCACAAAAATTTATCTAAAAGATGGAGGTATGCAGAATGAAAATTATTATATGTTAGAATTTCGAACAGTTGACTGGTTAATTAAAAATTATTTAAAATCCATGAGATTGGTCTGTTCATGAACTGTTGACGGAAGAGTTCATAGAAAGGGTGCCACTTCACACTTATTTTGCAGAGGATAGTTTTTGCTCTAATTAAATTCACTAATCGCTGGCATTGTTTGGCCCATATTTTGTTTAACTATATTTGCAGTACAGATTTTTTGAATGACCAGGTTTCAAAAAAAAAACTACCAAGGACCAACAGCCACATGGATGTTCTGGAAACAATAATTATCAACTAGAACAGCTTCAAAAATGTATAATTTTCAGGACCTATACTAGATTTTTAAAACTAGAAATTTAGATTTGATCGTATTGGGTGCTTGTCAGGGTTCGATAAAATGGGGAATTCTAGAACTGAGAGTCGCGGAAGGCTAGCACAAATTCAGTAGGAAGGGAAAGGAATAGTTGTAATGGAAGAAATAATTGTAAATAATTTATGTTTTTTAATCAGAAGATTTCTTTTCTTGGACAGAGAAGTGAAACTGTGCAGTTGTTACCTTTTTTATGACAAAAACCGTAAAATATAAAGTTCTGGAAACAGTTTGCACTGATCAAAGCTTAGATAGAATGCTCTTTGTCTTCGAACCAATTGCAATTGCAAAATTAGTTTGACCATTTTCGGAAATTTTAGGAAAGCTAATTTTAAAACTATCAGTTGTGTTCGACTAAAGGTGGAATAATTGCTAGAACATTTTTTAACATAATTCAAGTGAAGGAATGTCCATAGTCAAAATCAGTGCAACTCATATAAATGTTCTGCTTGTTTGTATGACCCTTGCTTTGAAACTCGATTTGAAATTTGAAACTTTGGTTTCGAGCAAAAGAGATGTCCCAATGGTGTCCATAAAGTGGTAGATCACAGATAGCTCACTTTCACATTAAATCCACTTATTTCGTCCAAATTGAAAAATTCCATTTCGCCATTCTTCCTCCTTGTTTTGCATCAGCATCTATTTGAAGCTGTTTCAAATTTGTTTGTGTCATGTGCATGTTAAATAAGATTTTTGACATGCAGTATTAAAATTCAAGGATTTAGATATGTAAACAAGGGAGATGGTTGATCAAATATGTTTAATTACAATATACAGTCAATCCTGTTATAACGGTCACCTCTATAAAGCGGCCACCTGTCTATAGTGGTCAATTTTGCAATGTCTAAAATAATATTTTCTATTGAATCAAACCTGTATATAAAGGCCACCTGTTTATAGTGGTCAATTTATCTACCTCTCTTAGCTGACTGCTATATACAGGTTTCACTGTATTGCATGATTTGCTTTGTACTATTAAAAGATGATCTACATGCATGGGGTGGGTATCATTAAGCTATTTTCAAAGATTCATATTTAAAAAATGCAAAACCTATTTGACATTTTGACCCAATAAACTTTAATTGACAAGAGCAGATCAAACTAAAATCGTATGGCATACTATTAATGCTACCGTTTTATGATTCAGCCAATCACAGCTCACACGACTGATCATTTATTGCATTGAAACTGTATATAACAGCCAGCTATAAGAGAAAGATAAATTGACCATTGATGCAGGTGGTCTTTATATACAGGGTTGGTTTAATAGAAAATACTATTTTAGACATTGCAAGAGTGACCACTATAGACATGTGGCTGCTGTATAGCTGTCAATTAAATACAAATCAGGCCTGTGAATAAAAGCTTGTAGCTTATCAGGTTTTCTGATTAAATGATGATGATGATTGATTTGTGCTATTTCAACATCAATTAATGAAATCTTTATAACTATTATGTAATGTTTATTGACCATGAATTCTTATTAATTTACATATTATGCTAAAAGGAAATATTATCATCAGCCGCTTTGAAGCATAATTATATGGTGATTTCAATAGAAGCAAGTAGTTTAGTACAGTAGTTTGTTATACAACATATAAATATTATGTAGTACGGTTTTGTTTATAACAGAGCTCAACAGTGTATTGCTTGGTGGCATTTAATCAGTACAGTATTTGTAAATGTTCTAATTAGGTTCGAAGACAAACAGGTCGATTTACGTTGGTGTTTTTCAGGGAAAGATACAGAGAAGCCAGTTGCCAAAGTACCCGGAAGTATGATTAATCAGATGCAGGTCAATTCTGTTGATACGAATAAAGCAAGTGCTGCCATGTTTGATCCCCTCAAGAATGAAGCAGATAGTACCAGCCAAAGAAAGGATCCCTTTACTGCGATTGGTGAGTTGATTGCAATGTAGCTGACCATTTCAATTTTTCCATTATCATCAGCAATTCATACATAAATACACAATCAATAGAAATGTAGATTATTTAATACAGCGTATTCTTGTTAATAACCATTACTTTTTCACAACCAGTTCCTATCGAATTCAACTAATTCACTCCGGTTAATATCACGATTTTTGGCTGCACCATGACAATAATATTTATGAGGCTACACTGTATAATCATGATAGCTTGTGTCTTCCAACATGACAGGAAGAGATGCCAAGGGCTACTATGGCCTTCAGTCTGTACTTACAGTGATACAACCGACACAAAGAGACGAAAAAGAATGTTGACTTGGTAGAGTTCACACACATAAATTATCCCTAAAGGGCCCATGAAAAGGAAGCCCATCTTTCTTCGTTCATAAATTAGGGCTATTTATTGGATCTGAATTTGTAGTGATTTAAATTTGTATGTATGTCATTATATTTTGTTTGTTAAACAGTTTGCTTCCGTCCATTAAATAGCTCTATTTAGATAAAGAGTTCGTGAATTCATGGGTCCGTTTTAAAAAAAAAAAATCAGGCCAACATACGTCCTGCGAAAAAGTTTGTTGATTTCGTGAACTGTTCATTTTGATGAATGTTATGAATATCAACACTAATTCATGAACATTAAATCAAAATGTTTCAATTTTCATGAATTTTTCCATGGAGTCAAATTTTTTAGTCATCTTACGTTTATAAACTGTTTACACAGAAGTTATGTTCATGGACATTGTAGAATTCATTAAAAATGTAGCGGTATTACCCTATCAAAGATGCCCTCATCATCATTCTGTTCTAGGGAAGTGGCTCATTTTCTGGAAGGTAGAAGCTATTCTACGCGAAGGAATGTCGGTGACGGATAGCCCCTGTGTAAAGTCCAACAAAATTCAGACACCTGGTTGCAGATAGCCTGCTCGCAGACTCTCTGTAAATATGAAACTTAGTTAACTATGTAGTACTGTAGCAGTCTACTGTTTTATTTAGTTTCCGATTTACAGAGAGCCTGCGAGCAGCCTAGGTTGCAGAGGGCTACGTAAGGTCGAAAGGAAAGGCTAGATTTAAGGCTATAATCATTAGAAATACAAAAAGTAAAATTTTGATTTTGCGTTTTGGTAGTTTAATAAAATTACTTGAATATTGAGCTAAAAAGTTTGCGAACTCTAAAATGTTTCGTTGGGCCACCCCCTGTGTAAAATTTTCATGAATTATTTGCAACTCAAGGGATGCGAAACTAATACAGGTGCTTTCGAATTCATAATAGAAACAAGATTTAATAAAATGATATGTAATCTGCCTAATTTGGGTTTATAAAGGGCTGTTTTAAAACATGCATAATAGGCATGTGCCTACAGTCGGCCTGTTTCTAGTGTGGAGGATTTGTAAAATTTAAAATCAATGCAGACCTTCATTACACAACATTCTATATGATACATATCACAATACATTCTTAGCATTCTTGTGCTGGATTGGTGGGACGTCTGCAGCCAATCAACAATGGCAGAAGCCAGGATACCCAAAAATCATACCTGTTACCACTAAGACCAGGCACCAGTCACACTGCTAAGTCAGTGGAGAACCTAATATACTTACCTTGCCTTGCTCCTTGGAGGTGAGGGGGCATTACTTGGATAACCCAGTGTAAGCACTGCGCAAACCCACAACCAGCATAACAGCCGTACATAGGTGCAGCATTGCACAACAATCTTGTACCCATAACTGAATACATTTGTGAGGCCTCAGTGCAGCAGTGAACATTGCACACACATGTTTGTAAGTTCAATACACTGGTTAACGAACTGGTTAAGCAATAATCAGCAAGTAATAACCAATACAATCTCAGATTGACTGAGGAACTCAAAGCAGCTAGCAAGAATTGCTCGATATGGCTCGCCATATTGACCTGTTGGTTGAAGACTAACAAAAATTATCCTTAGTTTCAGTCTATTTCAAACATTTTTACTTTCATGGCTGTGTTATGGTGGGGAAGCAAGGCAAGTTAAGAAAACTTTAGGGCTACCACGTAATTTCATGAATTGAGTTTGAAATTAGGTCCCGTATTTCAAATGTTTTGCAAAAAGGCTGCTGATCATTTTAAAAAAATCTAATTTTCTCCTTTTTTATACCCTCTTCCTTAACAGTCGCATCATTAACATGTTTCTATACTCTATCCCCCAAACAATTGCTTCTTCTTAATATCCAACTATCTTAATTTCTACCTTTTCGGCAATATCAAAGAGGAGGAATAAAGTTTGACTTTATTTAATTGGCCATTATGGACAAGTGGGCACTAAATGGAGGTTTCCGCTATTGCAGGTTGTTTGTTGCTGTAAATATTTGTAGTATTATGGTTACTTTTTCTATGTAGGTCAATCGCAACACCAGACTGCAATTAAACCAAATCCTCCAATTCATGATACTTCAACTTCATATCAACCTCAGGCTAATTTACCTTCTACTCAGCAACCGAATCAGCAACCAACCTATCCTTCATCAGTTGCCCAGGCGCCTGCAAATCAATATCAATCTGATCAAGCAATAGGCGGCTCCTCAGTTGCTGCTTTACCTGTCGTATCTGATAACACTGCTTCTGTTCAACCATACTCTAATCAGCAACAACAACAACAACAGCAAGGCAATTTTTATGAAACCAACAACACTGGATATCAACAGCCATCTTATCAACAACAACAACAACAACAACAACAGGCTCAAGCTGTAGGATATGCTTCTCAGGGGGGACAACCCCAGCAAAGTAATTCTTTTTATAATAATCAACCAGCTACAGCATATAGTCAAGAAACTCAAATTCATCAGGTGCAACAGCCTTCTTATAATCAACAGAGTAATCCTTATCGTACGATGTCACCACGGCAACAATATCCAACACCAAGTCAAGGCTATGATATATATTATCAATCACAAGGCGGTACTCAACCCCCTGTTGCTGCATCAGTTCATTCTGGTTATACTGGTTTACCAGGCTAAAACAATAGGTTGATTTTCATCACGTGGGTCATAGAAGTCACGTGACTATTTCACTGTCACAAATTAATTTGCTTGCTTCACAAACTTTTATATATTTCATTTGTATTATTATTATTATTATTATTATTATTGGTAGAAATGTATCCCTTTATTATCTGATTAAAATATCTATTTCGTTACAATTATACATGTGTTATTATATAATATTATAGATTATAAATGTGGGCATGTTATGTTACTCTGATAAGTTGTATGTGTGTTAATCAATAATATTTTGCTGGCCTTTATTTGAAATATATTTCTGCATTGTTCTATTTTCTGGTCATTTATATGTTTTATCATTAGGAACCATCCAGAAAGTATTTACTTACTAAGTGTCCCAATATTTGACTCCCCCTCCTCTATGTATGCAGCTGTATATGTTTTTGGATCACCCTCTTCTACGTACGTACTCTCACAGTTTTGTAACCCCCACCCCCCCACACATTTTTACGAAAATTGTCTTTGTTATCTTCAAGTGCAACCATTTTAGGGAAGATCAAATTTTCGCGGTCAATAATGATTTATAGCTCCATTTTTTGGCAATATAAAAAACAATTTAACCATCAAAAACTGATAATTAATAGCATTTATAACCTTTCAAAAGTGCAACCATGGTTGCAACAGATACAGTCAAGATGCGTACGTACTTTGATGGTTGACATCCCCTCCACCATGTACGCAGCTGTACGCTTTGGGTATGACCCACCGTCCCATATCTGAGTAAACTGTATGAAAATCGATACTTATTTGAGCAATTTGTTGCTAGTTCTGAGCACACTGATGTATAAACGTATAAATTATTATATGATAGTTTTAGCAGAAGATCACTTGTTCTGGGCAAAATAATTCTACTCAAGTAAAAAATTAATTGTTCTGAGCAAAATAACTCTACTCAAGTAAAAAATTAATTGTTCTGAGCAAAATCATTCTACTCAAGTAAAGATTTACTTGTTCTGGTCAAAATAATTCTACTGAAATAAAAAAATACTTGTTCTGAGCAAAATAATTCTACTCAAGTAAAAATAAACTTGTTCTGAGCTAAACAATTCTACTCATGTAAAAATCACTTTTTCTGAGCAAAATAATTTTACTCATGTAAAAATTTACTTGTTCTGAGCTAAATAATTCTACTCAAGTAAAAAATTACTTTTTCTGAGCAAAATAATTTTACTCATGTAAAAATTTACTTGTTCTGAGCAAAATAATTCTACTCATGTAAAAATTACTTTTTCTGAGCAAAATAATTTTGCTCATGTAAAAATTTACTTGTTCTGAGCTAAATAATTCTACTCATGTAAAAATCACTTTTTCTGAGCAAAATAATTTTACTCATGTAAAAATTTACTTGTTCTGAGCTAAATAATTCTACTCAAGTAAAAAATTACTTTTTCTGAGCAAAATAATTCTACTCACATAAAAGTTTACTTGTTCTGAGCAAAATAACTAATCAAGAAAAATTACTTGTTCTGAGCAAAATAATTCTACTAAAGTAAAAAATTACTTGTTCTGGTCAAAATAATTCTACTCAACTAAAAATTTACTTGTTCTGAGCAAATTTAGTCTACCGTAGAATCTGATTTTTTGCAATTACAGACTTAATGGATGGTCCTGCGGTCGCTACGTGCTTAGTGTCACATGGGTGTTTCCATTTCGTATTGTTTCTGTGTCTGAAACCATATAGAATGCTAGAAGCCAGGACTCTGCCATTGATTGTTGAACTTACGCTAATCTTAATTCAAGTTGAGCTTTTAGTGACTGCTGGTCAGTGCTGCTTCTTTATAAGTATGTGTTTATTAGTTCTGCATACAGCAGCCTGAAAATCAGCCAATCAGCAGTGTTTCTGTGTTTACGATAATATTCTATCTACGATTTGAGATTTGCTAGTTACTAATTCCAGGCATCATCTTTTTTGTGGCAAAATTGAAATATTTCAATTTTCTGCCCCTGTTCTTCCACTATTCAAAACTTGTGAAAGATTTCTGGTACTGATTTACTGTTGCCACCAAACTGTTAAGATGGTGTACTGTGCCTTGACAAGCGAGGGCCATGAAAACTGATCTGTAATTTCTCGCCCAGGATTTCGGAGCTGAATAAACCATGTTTCTAAAAATGAAACATTTGGTCGATTTTAAAATTTATTTGACTTAATTTCTCGTGCCAGCCGGGTCCGGCGCGAAGCGCCGGTTCGCCGGCCTCTGGTCGGGGTTTCGCGCTGCCATGACGACGGCGAGCGCGTCCTCGAGCGAAGCCGTCACAAAAAACAGAAACACAACGACCACCCACGGACGACAGTCTTTACAGGCCGAATTAATCTTGAAGTTGGTAGAGCTCCTACGACATCTCGACAACGGCCGTTCAGATCAATACGAAAGCAGCGGCAATCGGAAGAAAGGGCCAAATCATTAGAAAAAGTTTTTTTTCAGCGTTGTGAATGCATCCGTTGATTTTTAATTAATTTTTCAACTTTCAGCCCCTTCGTTGACTCATTGCGCTGGGACGTCGTAGCCGAACGGACAGAGAACGCCAGCCTCATCAGTCGAGCCGCCCGCACAACGACAGTATTGTGATATCAGCCCGCAGTAGGCATGGCATGACCGCAAAGCATTGCTTCTTTTTATCAGTTTTTTATGAGTTTCTTATGAATTGCCCTATCGGACGTTGCATTTCGAATTAATTTCAATATTTTATTAGATGCTCGAGCGGCTGCTTCCGTCTTTCTTGACGTGTTTCTAGGGCACAGAGTTCTGTAGTGAGCTGCACAGGCTCGGCAGTTTTGCAACTTTTACTTCCATACTGGCCCGAATGGAGAGACCTTTTTTATGTCGCTCTGATTAGCACAAGCTTTTGAACGGCCACAATTCTGTTGGCCACGGAGTATGATGGATCGTGGATGGACTCTGTTTGTATATATGTGCATTACAGTAAATATGTTAAAGTTCGAATAAAAGTTATCAAGCTACTAACAATGATATAACTTATCATCTTGTAAATAAATATAGGAGATATTTATAAGTAGAAATAATCATTTTTAACTTATGATAAAAACGATTGCAATCAATATACATATTAAAGTTCCATTTAAAGTTGTATGCATGTATATATGTATATAGTATTTGTAGCACATGTCTAACATGCAAATGAAACAAAGGAGGATATTTTTTAAATGTATCCTCATTTACATGTGGCCTTCAAAATTCTAAAAATAAAACATTACTATCATAGGTACAGAGAAATATCAATAGACAGTTCATACAAAGAGTTAAAATATATCATATGGTAAATAGAAAATACATAACCAAGCAACTGAGATTCAACTAGAGTAACTACAATATTTAGATAAATTAACTTTGTTACGTTTTGTTTGGAATATTTCCAAAGATTTGTAAGAAATCCCATCTCATTCTTCAGAAATGCTATTCCATGGACTGATGACTCTGTTAGCGAAGGCATATTTGCAACAATCATATCTTCAGTTCATTTTTGAACGAATTCTCTTAATGACACGTATATGGTATAGAGTTCCACCAAGGGATGACTCTGGGGGAAAATTCAAATTTTACTCAATCATTTTTTGGGGTTACACAGAGGTTTCAATGTTAAGGAATGGGACCTCAATAAATATTTTGATTTTTCAATTCTAAAAAGTTCGCAAAATGGAACGTCAGTAATGCCATGTACATTTTTTATATAAGAGATAGAGATCTTAATACATAGATGAGCGATGTTAGTAGGAATAACCACTTTCATCTTATGATACATATAAAACTGTATTGCAGGGATTGCAGTAATGAAATTACATTCGGATTTAATTTTATAAAGTTACGAACAACATATGAACGTTGAACGGCATTGAACAGCAATCATGGAATAAATGAAATTTAGTGGATAGAAGAACAATTAATACGGAGAATCATTTGCCGCTGATAATTAGTGATAAAATATTCTTGGTTTTTCTAATGGCATAATTACTTCTTCTGTCTGATTACTGGTCCGAGGACACAAGTAAATCATATTTTGAAATAAATATTAATGTAAATTTGTTAATACTCTCTCTTCTACTATCTTGCCTGAACTAAGATTTAGGTGTGGTTATCGCAAATATAGACAGTCGCATAGTGAAGTAAATGTTTTAAGGCAGGCCTACCTTTACAAAGACCTTTTCAGATAAGCAATCATTATTTGGTGTTTGATAAATTTCGGGGGGTCATGAGATGTCAATTGACTCATGTCCATGTGCTGATGTATTAATGCTTTCAAAATGAATGAAATAAGTTTTAAAAATGAAAATTTTCAATTATTCCACTTATCATTGAAAAAATTGTACAGTACATGCGTATTTTGTTGATAATCGATATAAATTGGACTACACAAAATTTAAGTCTCATACAAACTTTATTATGACAGTTGTTTTCCTTCGCTTTTAAAAGCACTGTGACTGTAAAGGGAGACTGCCAGAGACGGTGTCCGTCTCGGTCGATTGTTGACCCAATTTTATCATTTTGGCTAAATGGGAAGGACGGTTCAGGTGTGTAGATGGTGATGTAGCATCGTTGACGATGACAAATGCTGCGTTTTAAAAGTTCCTGGATGTTTTCGTCGTTGCTCATTTAAAAGTGTACGTCGTTTCAAATTGGTGTCGTTATGGCTAATGATAATAACATTATCATCACCGCGACACGCAAATGACGAAACGACGACATCATCCATTCAGCGTCAACTTCTATATCAAATAACTATTGTTCGATGGTCTACTGGATATCGGCCTTAATCTGGAAACATGATATCGGTTTATCTATCTCTATAGATTGTGCGAAAAATGATGGACGTATACGTCAGCTCGCTCTGTGATTGGCTAAATAAGTATTACATAATTAGAATGGCTGCATAATTATATTCTGATTCTGGTCTGTGATTGGTTAAATAAGTTTCACGTGATTAGAATGGCTGGATAATTATATTATGTTTCTGGTCTGTGATTGGTTAATGCAAACAGTTGTTTATTTATGATTGGTTAAAATGATCGTCATCTGACTTTAGTCAATGCAATTCCATTACAAATATATCCACAAGCAATCTGCCTCTGTTATTTGCTTCCGAATGATTGTAATAATCTTGATAAAACCACAATCTATATTCTTCTCCTTGTCGCAAGTAAATATTTGTTGATGTTGACAAAAAGCTAGTCGCTTCGTTATTTCCATCAGTTTTGTTAAACTGCCTTTTGTTCAATAACAGGCTATTAGTTCTATCTGTCAGAATAGGTGCAAAAACTACATTGTGAGCCATTGCATTAACGAAATAACAAGCTAATGGTTTGTTTCTAAATCCATTTGACCTTTGACCTGCTTTTCCGTTGATATGCTTCAAGTACATTTGATAGCTTGCAGATTTAAAAGGAAAGTGGAATGATCCAAACTCTTCATTTTTCATGCCAAAAGAAATTTCACCAACATTCAAGGCAAGCACTGAAAAATACATAATTATTACAATAGATTTAGCTTTAGAAATATTAAATAGAAGTTCGCATAATAAATGGGGGTCATAGGGGAAAACGGTCCACGCATTTGTAGGTTTTTCTTCAACGGTTTTTGTTTTCTGTGTCCGGCTCCTGGGTTATATAAGTAGTCCAGTTTGCGGAATATGGAATGTTCAATGTTAGTTTTCGGATTATCCTACATTACGATTTGTCATGCAACAATCAATTGTTTTGAACACCTGAGTCGCAAAAGCCAAGTTTATCCCCTTCACGGCCTTTACATATGGATGAAAAAAGTCACGGGTTGGATAAAAATAATGCAGACGATATCGCCCTACCGAAGGCACCCATGCATACCACTCCTCTATTTCTAGACGAGTGACTTTTTTGCTGAGAGCAATCATTTTGAACACTCATTGTCGATCTCAATCGCGACACTGCAGGTCAATTTTAATAGATTTCATGGCAGACAGGTCTCGATTGTCAAAGCGCAACGATGCGCCGCAGCTACTCACAATGCAATTCCCTCAGGACCATCCACCATCCGCCATCCTCAGATGGTACTCATTTGATGTTTTAGATAAAGTCAAGGTTGAGTTGACCTTAGGGGGATTTGAATCACAGTCGATCAGCTATGATCCGGTCTGAAGCTCAGTTACTCTGCCATCTGAGCAGATCCTCCTGCTGGATCAGTTATATTGTACCCACATTGGCATATTTTCCAGTCCTTGGTGTTCCGGTACTGAGCGGTGATTGCACCTGGACATGTTTTAGAAATGTTAGTTGCATGTCTATCAGATCTAGTGTGGTATACATGATAAACAGTAGCATGAGATTAGAAACATATCCCGGTTTTTGCAATTTTTAGCCTCTGTTTTTGGTTTTTGAGTCTACATTTTGCGGTTTTCAGACCTCCTCCCTTAATAAAGGGTATCATGATTTACAAATGATGAGCTTATTGCAGTAAAACAAAGTGGAGATTATATATGCAAGACATTAGCGAAACAGAAATCAATAATTAAAACCTTTCATATCATGTTGTTTCCTTCTAGAAATCGTATCAGTGCAGCATTCTTCAAACACAATTTTATCAACTTACCTGGAATTGCTGCCATCTATAAAAAAAAAACAGAAAGAAATATATCAGAATCTGAAGACGATTACATTTTTGGTTTGAGAAGAAGCATCATCATAAATTCACAAAAATACATTGCCTGAGTACGACAGGTAAAGGTATAAACTTTCAAGGTTCATGAACAGTCATTCAATAATCATTAATTAAAGGGTTCATGAACAGTTATTCTAAAATATCACGAAGGTTTTCTGCGATCTGATTGGTCGAAAGAGCGTGCATGAAATCCTAGGGTAAAACATGGCTCCGAAAAACGGGAAAAACCGCAAGCTTCAAAAAAGTTTGATCTGTGATAAAATACAGATGTTATACTCGAAAATGTTGGGAGACACTCGGGAAGCTAAAAATCACTCGCTCGGAGCTCGTGATTTTTTAGCGCTTCACTCGTGTCTCCCAACATATTCTCGTTTAGTAAATATGAATACAAACATGGCAAGTATGTGGTAACCCTTTATTCTAAAATATCACGAAGGTTTTCTGCGATCTGATTGGTCGAAAGAGCGTGCATGAAATCCTAGGGTAAAACATGGCTCTGAAAACCGGGAGAAACCGCAAGCTTCAAAAAGTTTGATCTGTGATAAAATACAGAATTTATAACTTTTTGATAACAATCCAATAAATATCTCAATAATGGCTACGATTTACAAAACGACATTTAGCTCAAGATGTTTATATTTATTGAAAAGCGTGGTGAATGAGTTATTGGTCGTGTAACATGCAAACTAATAACACAGAATGAAAGACAATTATAGGCTACGTTGCTGTTTCAAGGTAAACCTAAAATTTAAATAACAATAACTGCATTAATTTGCTAAAGAACTATTGTACCACTTATATTACAGACGTTCTTGTATATGTCTTTCTTTATTCGACAATATCTATCTTCATCTTGTTGTGGGATTCTCTTTGCTTGGTTTATGAATTGAAATTGAATTTTAAATTGTGAATTCATGAATTGAAAATTCGCCGTCGAATGAGATTCCGACATTTGTTTTATTTTAGAAAAGGGTTACCACATGCTTGCAAATGTTTGTATTCATATTTACTAAACTCGAAAATGTTGGGAGACACTCGGGAAGCTAAAAATCACTCGCTCGGAGCTCGTGATTTTTTAGCGCTTCACTCGTGTCTCCCAACATTTTCTCGTTTATAGTAAATATGAATACAAACATGGCAAGTATGTGGTAACCCTTTATTACTGTACTTTATCTCAAAATCATATGTGCAATTAAGTAATAAACAAGAGACGAATTTCTCCAAATTGTAGAGCTAGCAATTCGCAAACATAAGCACTTTTTCTGTAAAGAAGAATTCAAGGCTTGACTCATGAATAATGCATAGCAGTCTTTCGCAACCTAATAAAAGAATTGTAAATTTTTAATTTGGCATGCATTTGAAGACTCACCAATTATCCGTTGTTTTGATTGGCTATAGCAACCAATCGACAATTAAATTGATAATTGCAACGACCAATCGACCAATCAAATTCCTCCTAGAACGCAGCTGTTCTGGCCAGCCCCCTTTGATATTATTCTAGGACATTCTTGGTTGTACTGTATGTAGTTTATTTGTTCATAAAATATTGGCTGCCAAATATTAGCTGGTTCAATTTTTTAAATAATTTTAAATAATTAAGAAATGACAATTAATGGTGACATTTTTAATCAATGTAAATAAAGGGATTTCCGACAATCGATTTCGGCTGAAATCTGTTCTTATAAATATAAATAGTGAATTTAATAATGTAATTATTCATACCTCGATATATGTTCCATTATTTGAATCAATAATTTCTCCATAGTTTTTCAACATTTGACATAATCTTGTACTTCCAATGAAATTAATAAATCTTGATTTTGATTCATAAATTGGCATTTGAATGCATTCGAGAAAAGATCGAGTTTTAATTTCCTTCAAAATATTTGATAAAGACGATGAAGAGGATATCATTTGTTTGTCTTCGTAGATTCTGTAAGAATCACCAGAGAACGGTTTATCCACATCTGCTGATACCAACGACAGATATACAAACAGAATAATAACCAATCCGATTAACATGCAATCAAATCCACTGTGTTTGAGTTTCCACATTTTTGTATTTCCTTCAACTTTTCCACATTCAGATTTTTTATATAATGATTATATTGCGTTTCTTCAAAGAGGTAATTATTTTTCTTTTCTGTCACAACAACTGGTGAAAATCGAGTTTTTTCTGGCTGATTCACCATATAAGGCATTGATATGATACGGTAACTCGTCACCAAAAGAGACAGCTTGCAGCGATCAAACTGTTGTTGAATGGGGTAACTATGTTTTCTTTTTCCGATCCAAGATAACTGTGTAAATTTGACGACTGTTGAGTTATATTTTAATTATATTAAATATTTATCTAATATGAAAACGAGGTTAACATTAGAAACAAGTTAATAATTTACGTTATTAATAGCTTCCATGCGAAGACGACTAAGTCATATACATGTTACATGTATATCTAAAGCTCTGTACTTACGGCCCGGGGGGTTAACTCAAGAAATTTCAGGGACGGGAGGGGTGCCAACTTAAATTCAGAAATTTGCCCTCCAAAATTGATACTTTTAATATTTTATTCAGACCAAAATTTATATCCATAATATTTCTCTATCGATGCTTATTTGAGAATTGATTACAGCTTCGTAGGTTTACATCAACATTTTTTGCTCAACAAGAAAGCTTCCTGTAGGAAAACGGTGAAGTCAGAATTATAAAAAATCGTTTCTCCTTTCGTGCGAAATCAAAAGTTTCTAGCGTCAAAAACAGCTGTCCACAACTCTAGGACACCTTTTCTGCTTGAAATAAATATCATTTGTTAAGAAATACATGAAATACAAGGGATTTTAGTTTTTGGGTTTACTTTTTTCTGTCGAAAAGGTGTCAATCGTTCACATCACCTCTACTTGTGACAGGACTAACTCAGGTGTTTGAGCCTTTTTCTACAGAAAACGCTATTTTTCGATTTCTAAAAGTCCTTGTATCTTTTGTGTTTCTTAGTTAATTGCACTAATTTCAAGCAGAAAAGGTGTCCAAAGGTTTAGGCATAGCTGACTCGGACGTTAGAAACTTTTAATTCTGCGTGAATGGAGATACTTTTTAAAGTTTTCAATTGCTCTTTTTTCTATCGTAAGCCCTCTTGTCATTCTTACTATCGTTCCGAGTTTGTAAAGTGACTGATGGGAAATAGGGTAGATTCAACATTAATTATCTCTGCTTATGCGCATTCAAAATAAGAAATCATTGTCACCATTCTTCATCATTTAGCTGCAGCTATTCGAACCTGTGATATAATTTGTTCGTGTCATGTGCACTTTAATAATAGCGTACACATGGTCTCGCTTCATCAACAAAGACAGCACTGGCTGGTATTGGTGGCTCTCCTGTTTGTGAATGGGAGTATAAATTTGGCTCAATAAAAACACAATTGCACACTTTGGAAAGAAGATACCCAATCACTGCATCTCTCATCTCATCGTGCCTTGCATGCATAACACCATCCTTAAGACATGACAGGGCATAATCAATCGTATGTCTTTCCCTACATGGGCTAATTGATCATTGGTATAGATACTTCAGTTGCCCGCGTTATGTTATGTAAGGTTTGGTGCAAAATTTTCTGATGCAAGGAGAGCTGTCGTTACTAGGAATATGCTCCTTCGAAGAGGCGGAAACGTTAGCATGAAGGTTTTCAGCGTCCGGTACAAAATAAGAATCTTCAACACATCTTACAATCCGTTTTTGCGCCTTTCCTTATTTCTACATAATAATTTTGTAGGTGTCACGTCGCTTGCCAGGTGAGACAGAGATCACAGCCGTTGCTTATGCTCGAATCAAGACTGAAATATATTTCGTTATTATCTAAAATACATACATAGGTCAAACTCACATGAGAGAGGGTTTCAAAATAGCTATTAATATTGACATGTGGTTTGCCTATTGACCACATAAGCGGTTAGGTAATTATTATATTATTATATTAGATATTTTATTATGCTTATGGTGACGACACCACAGCAGATTAGTAACGAGTTGCGAATTTTGATATTCTTCTGTAGAAATGACTGAAATGATCGATATAATGGCCACTCCCTCCTTAAACCAGATCTATCTCATTTCTCTCACAGAAACGCATAAAACACGCTCATCAACTCATCTCACACAAAATCCAATCATCGCCATTCCATTCAATCCACTGCCCAATGCCCTCAATAAATGGGATGATTTGAAGTCTCTGGTATATGATATTGTCACCAGGGGCTGTGGAGGGCTTTTAGAGGTGAGGATGTCCGCAGGGCGATACCCTGTTAAGTTGGGGGGGTCCAGGGGCATGCCCCTTGGAAAATTTTTTGAGGAATAGTGCCAATATAAGTCATTTTGAAGGTCTCAAAGTGAACTGTTCGTGTTAATATTTTGTACTTATTTTCCGATTAAATGTATATATTATAATATTTGTTATCTGATTTCTTTGAAGGGTATAAATGAAAAATTTAACTGAAGCTAAGTTGTTATCATCATTTTCAAATTGAGAATCTATTAATGCGACAAACAGCCTAGGGCATTGTTAATATGGTTCATTAGAGAATTCCAAAATCACTACGTCTTTGATCATAAGAGATAAAAGATTTACATGTTTTACATATATCAATCATGTTAATAGTATATAATACGTCTTTCTCTGAATGTTATACACTAAGGGCAGTCAGTCTGGATGCAGTCAACATGACTACTTCCCATGAGTGATGATGAAGGGTGGCGGTTGAAAATATGAAGAACAATATTGAAAAACATAGTAACCAATTGATCAATAATTAAATTTTTCCATAATATATATCATATTAAGTTCTCATTTAAAATTGAGCTTTCCAAACAAATGTTGTGGGTGTCCATCCTTTTTTGGACACCCGTGGGCTGAAAGTGGGGGTATCCGAACACCTGGACACCAGCAACTCCCACAGCTCCTGATTGTCGCCTATTAGTAATCTGTCTTCAATAGATCAAATGTAGACTATAGAGATGAAATACAAACAACTTCTTTCTTTCGATCTATTTATATTATAATAATATTTATAAGTTATATAACGTATGGCTGTTGCTATTATTTCATGCTATATTTAGGTGTATATAATTATGATACTACATCTGTAATATTCATGTGCAGCATATTCAAGTTGTAACGGGTCAATTTTTGAACAAACATCTGATTCTGATACTATCATAATAATATGAACTCGATTAATAGTGCGATATATAGTATATGAAAGTGCTGTATATCTATTACATCAAATTTAAATGGTCTTTAATGCGCCCCTTTTCCCTAACTGACATTAATTATATACAAGAATAAAGTTGCTACAGAATAGTACTGTATTGTATTACGATATAATGTGAGATACGCTTCGAAGCCTTCGGACAATGAAAACTTTGAAATTGTAAACATGAAATAACAAGCTTGCTTTACACAAATTTGTGCTGATTGTATACAGTATTTCCCTCAATCCATTGCTACCACATAAACATCCACAAGTAAACTCCCTTCGCTATTTTGTTCTCCAATGTCTTTAAAATCTTGATAAAACCACAATCTGTATTCTTCTCCTCGTTGCAGGTAAACATTTGTGGAGGTCGATAAAAAACTAGTCGTTTCATCATTTCCATCAGTAATGTCAAATTCCAAATGGCTCAACAAAAGAATTCTATTTCGATCTGTCAGAGTAGGTGCAAAACGAATAACTTTGGTAGTAGATGGATAGTAACAAGCTAAAGGTTTGTTGTGTGATTTATTGAAGCTACAACCTGCTCTTCCACTAATATGTTTAATGTAGATTTGATAGGTTGCAGATTTATAAGGAAATTGGAAAGATCCAAATTCATCATTCTTCATTCCAAAAGAAATTTCACCAATGTTCAAGGCCAGCACTGAAAATTCATATAAAGCATGCATAGTAATTAATATAAGTTTTGGTATAAAAAAGTTTGAAAAATAACAAAATTTACTTGTTAATGATAATGTTTGTAAATGCAGAACTCATTAACGAGCTTTTTATAAGCAAAGGAAAATATTTACCTGGAATTACTGTCATCTAAAAAAATAAAATAAAAAATAATTGTTAAACAATTAGAAATTTCAGCGCATTTGTAATACAAGTTATAGATTAAGTAACGATATCAACGTGCAATTGAATCAAACCATAGATTATAGAATACATGATTTAATCTAATCTAATCTAATAATCTAATCTAATCTAATAATATATTCTGTAATCTATGATCAAACGTTATCTGCAAGAAATTATCTCTACCTCTCTACTACTATATAAAGATCTAAATGCCTTGTAAATACTTTAGTACAAATGTCGTAACCTTTAAATTTTATCTTATAACCTTTTTAACTTTAGAACTAAGTTAGATAGTTCTAAATGCCTTGTAAATATTTGAGTAGCAGTTTTGTTTGTAAAACTTTTATCTTAATAACCTATTTTAACTTTTTTAACGGCTTTACAGAAGTGGGAACCACAAGTTTCCCTGTATTTGCCTGTCACCATTGTTGACAAATACATACATACATACATACATACATACATACATACATACATACATACATACATACATACATACATACAAAGATGACCTTCAAAACTTTGTACGAGCTAATCTCAAATGCCATGCAAAGAAATCCTGAACATCATATATCATTCGAAAGCTCTCTTTCGTGGTCTGAACATAGGCTACATTTAATTTTGAAAAATCAACTGAATTCGGCGTAAAATTGAAAAATCAAGTTTTCCGTAAAAGATCAAAGCCGCCATCATCAAGAACAAAGCCGTGCAGACAATAAACCGTGAATAGATCAAGTGTTTTGAAATCTGGAACAAAACCAAAAACATAAATTGGGATGATGACGAAAACTACTTTCTACTTTTGTGATTATTCATGTTTAATTAACTGTCAGTTAAATTCTACTTTTCCAGACGTAGCTCTCAGCTGAAAATCATTTAGAAATTTCACTATACAGTGAGTGCTATGTATACGAAACTCAAAATAATCTATGAACTTTAAACAATATTTGGTTTCAACCGTTTGAATTGTAAAACCATCCCCAAACATCCGCCGTATCAAATTATTTATCAAAAGTATTTAGTTACAGCGACAAGGAAAATCATGATGAAATGTAAACATAAATAAATCTCAAATCTCTAAAGGCTCCTGGTTCCAAGGATAATTTTAACATTTATTCAAAATATTCAAGCCAACAATCAGACAAATGCAACGAAGGCGTGGCGTGGACCGTGGTAGGATTTTAGTAAACCACGGTCCACGCAATAGTATTAGGTTAGGGTTAGGGTTAGTCCGACAATGTCTCTGTATAATTGTGCTTTGACAATTGACATTCATCAGCCAGCTTTTAAATTAAAAGCCTATTCTAAAAGTCATAACCATTGAAACAAGACCAATCAAATGTTTTCCTTTCCACTGCTATCACATGGGGATATAATTATGAAGATGAATGTAATATGTGTATTATTGCTTCATCTAGCTAGATCCAACGAAGAAATTTATTTCGATAAAACAGTATTAACGTATTCTTTTGATAAAACCGGTATTGGAACTGCAGTTGGAACACTTGAGAATCGCTTGGCAAAATCTTACTTTAATTAATATTTTTGATCATGAAATATTATCAGTTTATATAGTACTGGTATGGAAGGAATAGGACAGTATAATTAACACACTTTAGAGATATCTGCAGTAAAGATTATTAATATCAAACTGCAACTGGAAGTCTTGAGGATACTTGGCAGAAGTTTTACTTTAATTAATATTTCTAATATCATGAAATATTTTTAATAATCAAGCAGGACTGGTATGGAAGGATTATGACATTTTAATTAACATACTCTCATTAGTTTTTAATAATTAAGTTCCAATTTATTTTCTTATGGCATTTTATGTATGACTTATATGATCTATATGGTTCATATTGAGCTATATATCTGTAGTAGATTATTAATATCAAACTGCAGCTGGAAGTCTTGAGAGAATATTTGGCAAAATCTTACTATATAATTCATACTTTAATTTTCAAATCATGAACTACTACTATACTGGTATGGGCGAATTTCTTTTAAACTGTGAAATTCTATTATAATATACAGTACTGGATTACGGGGGGATTATGATATTTTAGTTTTAAGCGTATATACATATATGCTACATACATTTATGTCTTCAATGCTTCTTTGACTTTAATCAACATTACTCATTTTGGTAATTGCATGGATTTGAAACTTAAATTTTAAAGTTATGTTCAATGTTGTCACTACTTATATATTGAAATGGCAAATAGTGTAACTGAAATCCGTACCACTTTCTTTAGTTTAGAATTTTCCACAACGCTTCAGTAATCATTGTTACATTGTAGTCCTTTTAACTTTAGCAAAATATTTTTCAACATGATATTAACTAACTGAAATCAAATAACGCTTAAATTGTAAGATTCAATCTTTATTATATACCGTTCATGTTACCAATAGATTTCTGATTCTGAACTGAAATCTATATGTATATAGAGAAATTCCACCTCCTTAGTGAAGAAAATTAAATACAGCTTCTCAACAGTATAACAACATTGGGACGAAGGCCCACAAGGCCCTCTGCAGGAGCTAGCCTAAAAGCTGCCAGAGGCAGCCCGTTTTTCTAATAATATATAACCATAGTGATATAACTGTATTTGATCATAATTATAGGACCGCTCTTTCAAGATAGAAGACCGCGTAAAGCCTAAAAGCAACACGAGTTCAGCAATTTGCTAGAGAAAATAAAAATATATGGATTCCGATTTTCTATTTGTTTTAATTACTTTAAATCACATCACATAATTATTAAAAATTTGAACAAGCGAATTTAATAATACAATTATGCTTACCTCGATAAATGTTCCATTTTCGGAATCAATAATTTCTCCATAGTTTTTCATCATTTGACATAATCTTGTACTTCCAATGAAATTAATAAATCTTGATTTTGATTCATAAATTGCCATTTGAATGCATTCGAGAAAAGATCGAGTTTTAATTTCCTTCAAAATATTTGATAAAGACGATGACGACGATATCATTTGTTTGCCTTCGTAGATTCTGTAAGAATCACCAGAGAACGGTTTATCCGAATCCGCCGAAGCCAACGACAGATATACAAACGGAATAATAACCAACCCAATTACATTGAGATAGGAACTGTGTTGGAGTTTCCACATTTTTGTATTCATTTAACTTTTCTGCATCATATTTTTAATATTTCTGTTGATTTTCTTCTAAGATGTAATTGTATTTCTTTACTGCAACAGCAGCTGGTGAAAATAGCGTCTGTTCTGGCTGATTAACCATAAGGTATTGATACGATATGGTAACTCGTCACCAAAAGAGACAGCTTGCAGCGATCAAACTGTTGTTGAATAGTAACTTTGTTCTTTTTTTCTGATCCGAAATAACTGTGTAAATTTAACGACTGTTGACTAGCTGTTGACTTATATTTAAATGATGAAATATTTATCTAATATGAAAATGAGGTTAACATTAGAAACAAGATAATCATTTACGTTATTAATAGATTCCATGCGAAGAATACTAAGTCATATATACATATATATTTATATTTAAAGCTATGTACTTACGGCCCAGGGGGCTAACTCAAGAAATTTCAAGGACGGGAGGGGGTGCCAATTTAAATTCAGAAATTTGCTCCCCAAAATGTTATTTTTTTTCAAAATTGATACCTTTAATATTTTATTTAGGCCAAAATGTATATCCATAATAAATATTTATCGATGCTTATTTGAGAATTGATTATAACTTCGTAGGTTTGAATCATCATTTTTTGCTCGATGAGAAACAATACTTCGCATATTTTGAAAATTTTGAAATAGTCTTACCCCAAAACTTTTCAATGGCCATGCAAAGGCTGCAAAGGTATCTTCAATAATTGGCAAGTCCCCTACCAACCATTCTAAGTTAACCCCACGGGGCTTACGGCACAGAGTACTATATATACTAATTAATTAAGTATGAGCAAAATGAATAATTTGATATTATAAAAACTTTTATATATAGGAACTTCAGTTAGTTAATATAATTTTAACTAACTAAAAACTTTTCGCTTCCTTTAGCTGTAACAGCCATTGTTGAATTTTTTTTCTTCAGGCAATTTTTAATTTGGTAAGAGTTTGATTAGTTTTTATCAGTAAAATTGTTGTTGTGTTAGTACTTTTGAGTTTCGATTAACATGAAATCAAATTCACTGTGTTGGAGTTTCCACAATTTTGTATTTCTTTTAACTTTTCTACAGACAAATTTTTTATTCACTGCGGCAATGATTCTATAACGCTTCTCTTCAGTTTAAAGAAATAACTTTCTTCATTGCCACCAGCTTCAAACTAAACCGAAACTATATTATAGATAATACAAAATATGGTCATCAGACAAATGATGAACTAAATCTATCAATAAGAGTAACGATACTGCATAGAGTACAATACAGTTATAGCGGTAAGTATGGTTTATGGCATCTAAGGTTATGGCATGATTTTCTGATGCGAGGTGAGTTGTTGTTATCTAGGAAGATGCACCTTCGAAGAGGCTAAAGCGTTAGCTCGAAGGCTTTCAGCGTCCGGTACTATCTTCACATCTTACAGTCGGTTTTTCCGCCGGTTCTTATTTCTGAATAACATTTTTTATGTCTAGTTTCCATTCCACCGTTTGACGATATAGTAGTCACTCCCTCCTTAAACTAGATCTATCTCTTCTTTTCCACAGTGTTGTCTTTTTAGTATCGGAATCTTCTAGCTTTCATCCATCATCTGTGGCGACGGGCATGTAGATAGATGGGGCAATCGAGGCCAACATCTACGACAGTGTCCTGACATGTTCAGATATCTTCAATGAAATTCACCAAGCGCTGCTATGGTTCTCCCTACATGGAATGTGAGATCACAGCTTGAAGCAGACGGCAAGGCTTCGATATTTGCGGTCAAACTCAACTTACTTAAAAAGCATATAAAATCGGACAGGAATATAATTTACACTATCAACTTGATATGATGCTACGGTAAAAAAATTAGGAATCTAAACTTATTAAAATTTTTCCAGAATCAACAGAAATGAGGTCTTGAGCGTCATAACAGTGTATAAGAAATAGCAAGTGTTTGTATGGAGCAGATTGAGAGCTTACCGCTTGCGTCAAGCTGTGCTTGACATTTGGACAGCGTTACCGCGCTTGGTAAATTGAGGTGATCACTCCTCTTATTGGTGAAACTGATTTATGTATAATGGTGCAGGGTGCTCACTGAAAGAGTATTCGCAATATGTGTTGGAAGCCGAGGTCCGATTCCTCATGTTCTTTGTATTTCTATAAGAAATCGCTTATGTCCCTCAAATGAAAAATAAAAAGCACTTGTGCTTACGAGGTGGCTGTCGATCATAATTATTACTATTGAAAAATGTAAAACTACGTTCTTATTATTATTATATTAAAGGAATTTTTTTATATTCCAGATGTTTTATTTGATAGATCGGGAGGAATCATTATGTTCTTGTAAAAAATTGTTAATACAGTGAATTAGTGACGTTTCGAACTACCATGTGGTTCTCAAATGAGTGGAATTATGCATTTTATGGAAATGTATTATAAGTTACCTTTAAAAATATGACACCGTTCTTAACAAAAAGTAGTGGTATCTGCCAAAAAAGATTCGAAATTTATTGAAGCCAATGTATAATCCTTTCTTCCTTGACGTATATATAAGACGCTAAAAGAAATCCAATAATATTAATTATAGGAATAATATACATATCCAATATGCGTCTGGTTCTATACAGATCAGCTTCGGAGACTTTGGATATTTGAAGTAGCTTAGATAAAACCAAATATGGAGTCAGCTACTATAGCCAGCGTCACAGACCACAATCTATTTACGAAAGAACTAGGATTCTATATTATTTTTTGAATGAATTGCGGTCTATGACGCAGACTTAGCAGCTAACTGTTCTGCATCAAATTCGAATTAAATTTGACTGCGTAGTAATCATTAATAGCTCAGTATTCGGGGGAGGGGGGCGTTGAAGTTATAATTTCTGTATCTACATCATTAATCATCGACATTCCGTTCACTCCCCTTAAAGGGCTCAGTGCAACAAATAAATGGAATGATTTGAAGTCCTTCATACATAATACCGTATACTGTCAGTGATCTGTCTACAAAAAAAACTATGCAAATCAAATGTAGGTTATCTAGATAAAAAACCAACTTTTTTTTTCGATCTATATATTATAATCATATTTTCAAATTCTATAATGTATGGCTGTTGCTATGAGTGCATGATCTATTTAGGTGTATACAATTATGATACTTCAGTGAATTTTATAAATGTTTCCAATATGGCTTGAGTTACATCCAAATATTTCATAACAATATGAACTCGATTAATAATGTGAGAAGATATATGTGAATAATGTTCAGACATTTTTGAATTATATTACATCAACTTTAAATGATCTTAATATGTTCACCTTTCCCTTACTCCCATTAATTTTATAAGACAAGAATAAAGTTGCTACAGTACAGAACCGCACTGTATTGTATTGTATTATGGTATAATGTAAGATACGCTTCGAAGTAATCGAAAAATGAAAAGTCTGAAATTAAAAACATGAAATGTCACGATATTATTGCTTTTCATGTTATAGCTAGTTGTGCTGAATGTATGCAGTATTTCCCTCAATGCATTTCAATCACATAAATGTCCACAAACAATCTGCCTCTGTTATTGTCTTCTGACTGGTTATTAAAATCTTGATAAAACCACAATCTGTATTCTTCTTCTTGGCGCAAGTAAATAGTTGTAGAGGATGATAAAAAACTAGTCGCTTCATTATTTCCATCAGTTATGTCAAATTTGCTTTTCTCCAAAACAATAGTTCCATTTCTATATGTCAGAATAGGGGCAAATATGATAACGGATGAAGCAGGAAAGTAGCAAGCTAACATTTTGTTAATTGATTCATTGTACCAATTGCAGCTTGCTCTTCCGTTGACATGTTTAATGTAGATTTGATAGGTTGTGCAGATTTATAAGGAAATTGGAAAGATCCGAATTCATCATTCTTCATTCCAAAAGAAATTTCACCAACGCTCAATGCCAACACTGAAAATTCATATAAAACAAACATTGTTAATAATATAAGTTTTCAAGGTATAAAAAAGTTTGAAAAATATCAAAATTTACTTGTTAATGATAATGTTTGTAAATGCAGAACTCATTAAAGAGCTTTTTTAAGTTAAGTTTACTTTTTTCAAAGAATACGCTTGCATTATGTCTGAATAGAATGGACAATATTTCAACATACATTACAATTACTATATTAAGATCATGTGACTTTAGCAGTTACACAATAATCACAGTAGGTATTTACATGTTTATAATTATGTGACTATACGTCACATAAGTAAAGGAAAATATTTACCTGGAATTGCTGTCATCTAAAAAAATAAAGTAAAAACAGAATTGTTAACAATTTGAAATTTCATCGCATTTGTAACACAAGTTATAGATTAAGTAACGATATCAACATGCAAATGAATCAAACGTAATCTGCAAAAAATTATATTCTATAGTGATATAACTGTATTTGATCATAATTATAGGACCGCTCTTTCAAGATAGAAGACCGCATATAGCCTAAAAGCCACATGAGTTTAGCGATTTGGTAGAGAAAGTAAAAATAAATATAGATTAAGATTCTCTATTTGTTTTAATTATTGTAAATAAACATCACACAATTGTTAACAATTTGAATAATCGAATTTAGTAATACAATTATGCTTACCTCGATAAATGTTCCATTTTCGGAATCAATAATTTCTCCATAGTTTTTCATCATTTGACATAATCTTGTACTTCCAATGAAATTAATAAATCTTGATTTTGATTCATAAATTGCCATTTGAATGCATTCGAGAAAAGATCGAGTTTTAATTTCCTTCAAAATATTTGATAAAGACGATGACGACGATATCATTTGTTTGCCTTCCTAGATTCTGTAAGAATCACCAGAGAACGGTTTATCCGAATCCGCCGAAGCCAACGACAGATATACAAACGGAATAATAACCAACCCAATTACATTGAGATAGGAACTGTGTTGGAGTTTCCACATTTTTGTATTCATTTAACTTTTCTGCATCATATTTTTAATATTTCTGTTGATTTAAGATGTAATTGTATTTCTTTACTGCAACAGCAGCTGGTGAAAATAGCGTCTGTTCTGGCTGATTAACCATAAGGTATTGAATTGATATGGTAACTCGTCATCAAAAGAGACAGCTTGCAGCGATCAAACTGTTGTTGAATAGTAACTTTGTTCTTTTTTTCTGATCCGAAATAACTTTGTAAATTTAACGACTGTTGACTAGCTGTTGACTTATATTTAAATGATATGAAATATTTATCTAATATGAAAATGAGGTTAACATTAGAAACAAGATAATCATTTACGTTATTAGTAGATTCCATGCGAAGAATACTAAGTCATATATACATATATAATTTATATTTAAAGCTCTGTACTTACGACCCAGGGGGCTAACTCAAGAAATTTCAAGGACGGGAGGGGTGCCAATTTAAATTCAGAAATTTGCTCCCCAAAATGTTATTTTTTTTCAAAATTGATACCTTTAATATTTTATTTAGGCCAAAATGTATATCCATAATAAATTTTTATCGATGCTTATTTGAGAATTGATTATAACTTCGTAGGTTTCAACATTTTTTGCTCGATGAGAAACAATACTTCGCATATTTTGAAAATTTTGAAATAGTCTTACCCCAAAACTTTTCAATGGCCATGCAAAGGCTGCAAAGGTATCTTCAATAATTGGGAAATCCCTGTATACCAACCATTCTAATTTACCCCCGCGGGGCTTACGGCACAGAGTACTATATTACTAATTAATTAAGTATGAGCAAAATGAATAATTTGATATTATAAAAACTTTTATATAAAACTTCAGTTAGTTAATATAATTTTAACTAACTACAAACTATTCGCCTTCTTTAGCTGTAACAGACATTGTTGAATTTCTTCAGGCGTTTTTGAATAGCAATCAAAATAGTTAATAATAGTTGTTTATTTAAAGTACACATGACATGAAAAATTTAACACAGATTCGGGAAACTGAAGCTAAATGATGAAGAATGGTTCTTAGTTTGAACACGTAAAAGAGGATATATTTAGTGTTGAATTTACCCTATTTACGATCATTAACTGCTTTCCAAACTCGGAACGACAGTCAGAATGACAAGAAGGCATACTATAAGAAAAAGGTGAAGTCAGAATTATAAAAAATCGTATCTCCTTTCGCGCGAAATCAAAAGTTTCTAACATCAAAACCACACCTCTAGGACAACTTTTCTGCTTGAAATAAATAACTTTTAATTCTGCGTGAATGGAGATACGACTTTTTAAAGTTTTCAATTGTCCTTTATCCTATAGTAAGCCCTCTTGTCATTCTTACTGTCGTTACGAGTTTGTAAAGTGACTGATGGGAAATAGGATAGATTCAACATTAATTATCTCTGCTTGTGCGCGTTCAAACTAAGAAATCATTGTCACCATTCTTCATCAGTTAGCTGCAGCTATTCGAACCAGTGATATAATCTGTTCGTGTCATGTGCACTTTAATAATAGCGTACACATGGTCTCGCTTCATCAACAAAGGCAGAACTGGCTGGTATCGGTGGCTCTCGTGTAAGTGAGTAGGAGTATAAATTTGGCTCAATAGATACACAATTGCACACTGTTACGCTCCGCAATTTAGCCTCGTTTCGATGAAACATCGTTTGTATATACTTTATTGCAATAGCCACATAAAGTAATATTACGATTTATTCACGCATTGACAGTCGTCAGAGAGTATCGAAAAACAAGTTGTAAGTAAAGAATAATTTTACTATTACATCTTATTAACTAATGATAGCTTTCATTTATACATGTTTTAGTACTTAATACATTTAATTTTATATATTCATATTAATTTAGCTCAATTACTTTACTGTAATAGATTCTCATGTATTATTTACTTTAGTTTCACCAATTTATCAAGAGATTGTTTATATCAACAAAGTTTAGTTTCTTGATATATGGTTGACACACGTGCGCGTCAGGCTGTCGTTTGAGCACACATAAGCGGCGCACGACACACACTTTGGAAAGAAGATACCCAATCACTGCATCTCTCAGCTCATCTTGTCTTGCATGCATAACACCATCCTTAGGACATGACAGGGCATTGATATGCTAATGCGTATTACCATAATTAGACTAATGTCGACTTCCCCTTTCCCTTGTGTATTGCCCTTTATTTTATTAATTACATTTGACTTCGTTTTGAAATCTCTAGAAGAGTGGATGTTGTTTTATCGCTCTCAATCATTTTACCCTCATAACAGTATGAGCAAAATGAATTATTTGATATTATAGTAATTTCCATAGGAACTTTGGTTAGTTAAAGAGTTTCGAATGACCAGCAGCCTTTGCTTTGTTTTGTTGTCTTGATCACAAGAAACGAGGCTAATCCTCTGGAAAGTGACGTCAGCGCACACGTCAGAGGATTGTCCTCGTGGTTGTTGCTACGGAAAGACACGACAGAAAGCTCGAGAAAATAGTCTGGTTTATCGATTTCAGTTTAGGATAAATCTCAATTCCTTGTCGAAACGCAAAGTCTATGGCTATAGATAGCCAACAAATGTATACGGCTCAAAAATAAATAGCGGAATGGGAGTGACAGTCCAATTATCTGTCTGAGAAGTTTGACGCAAATCAAAACAACTTGGATAAAATGTACTTTCAAATCAACACTAAATAAATTCATATGATTCTAAATTTTACAATTTACGTGCATATATACTGCAGAAAAACAATGCAATATAAAACACACATAGGTATGTTACTAACTATTTTTAGACGGAGCCTACGTGTTTACAAACATAATTTGGAGTCAATGATCAAAGTATCCGCATTAAAAATCGAATTCACCTGGTGTTATAATTTCATTTTGTTTCGGCGATAAATTCCGATTTTGAATGCTAACAAATCTCTTCCCGTTCAGTCTAGTTCAGTTCTAGCTTTCAACTCTGTCTTCCTTCCTCAATTCGTATGACGCTAGTAGCATAGCAAGTGAATTGATTTTCGTGGAACACATTTATTCAAGCGTCGAAAGCCCTTACGACGTCCACCTCTATTGCTCTTGAAACTTTCCAAACCAGTTCGTTGATAAATAACTTGGCAGAATCACAGAATGCTTCCATGTTCGTTTTACGAAATGTTTTGCAAAATCGAGCGTGTGTGCAAAGGAGACACAAAGGCGGGCCGTATATCATGAAAATCTGATTGAAATCTGGGTCCATATTTCAAAGACAAAAATATGCAAAGGCTGCTGGTCATTTTATGGTCTTTAATATAATTTTAACTAACTAAAAACTTTTCGCTTCCTTTAGCTGTAACAGCCATTGTTGAATTTTTTTCTTCAGGCAATTTTTAATTTGGTAAGAGTTTGATTAGTTTTTATCAGTAAAATTGTTGTTGTGTTAGTACTTTTGAGTTTCGATTAACATGAAATCAAATTCACTGTGTTGGAGTTTCCACAATTTTGTATTTCTTTTAACTTTTCTACAGACAAATTTTTTATTCACTGCGGCAATGATTCTATAACGCTTCTCTTCAGTTTAAAGAAATAACTTTCTTCACTGCCACCAGCTTCAAACTAAACCGAAACTATATTATAGATAATACAAAATATGGTCATCAGACAAATGATGAACTAAATCTATCAATAAGAGTAACGATACTGCATAGAGTACAATACAGTTATAGCGGTAAGTATGGTTTATGGCATCTAAGGTTTATGGCATGATTTTCTGATGCGAGGTGAGTTGTTGTTATCTAGGAAGATGCACCTTCGAAGAGGCTAAAGCGTTAGCTCGAAGGCTTTCAGCGTCCGGTACTATCTTCACATCTTACAGTCGGTTTTTCCGCCGGTTCTTATTTCTGAATAACATTTTTTATGTCTAGTTTCCATTCCACCGTTTGACGATATAGTAGTCACTCCCTCCTTAAATTAGATCTATCTCTTCTTTTCCACAGTGTTGTCTTTTTAGTATCGGAATCTTCTAGCTTTCATCCATCATCTGTGGCGACGGGCATGTAGATAGATGGGGCAATCGAGGCCAACATCTACGACAGTGTCCTGACATGTTCAGATATCTTCAATGAAATTCACCAAGCGCTGCTATGGTTCTCCCTACATGGAATGTGAGATCACAGCTTGAAGCAGACGGCAAGGCTTCGATATTTGCGGTCAAACTCTTCTTACTTAAAAAGCATATAAAATCGGACAGGAATATAATTTACACTATCAACTTGATATGATGCTACGGTAAAAAAATTAGGAATCTAAATTTATTAAAATTTTTCCAGAATCAAACGAAATGAGGTCTTGAGCGTCATAACAGTGTATAAGAAATAGCAAGTGTTTGTATGGAACAGATTGAGAGCTTACCGCTTGCGTCAAGCTGTGCTTGACATTTGGATAGCGTTACCGCGCTTGGTAAATTGATGTGATCACTCCTCTTATTGGTGAAACTGATTTATGTATAATGGTGCAGGGTGCTCACTGAAAGAGTATTCGCAATATGTGTTGGAAGCCGAGGTCCGATTCCTCATGTTCTTTGTATTTCTATAAGAAATCGCTTATGTCCCTCAAATGAAAAATAAAAAGCACTTGTGCTTACGAGGTGGTTGTCGATCATAATTATTACTATTGAAAAATGTAATACTACGTTCTTATTATTATTAT
The DNA here is from genome assembly GCA_916610825.1 of Haliclystus octoradiatus. Lineage (NCBI taxonomy): Eukaryota > Metazoa > Cnidaria > Staurozoa > Stauromedusae > Haliclystidae > Haliclystus > Haliclystus octoradiatus. Next base: position 1,629,655 of record OU744451.1, read on the forward strand.
ATTAAAGGAATTTTTTTATATTCCAGATGTTTTATTTGATACATCGGGAGGAATCATTATGTTCTTGTAAAAAATTGTTAATACAGTGAAGTGACGTTTCGAACTACCATGTGGTTCTCAAATGAGTGGAATTATGCATTTTATAGAAATGTATTATAAGTTACCTTTAAAAATATGACACCGTTCTTAACAAAAAGTAGTGGTATCTGCCAAAAAAGATTCGAAATTTATTGAAGCCAATGTATAATCCTTTCTTCCTTGACGTATATATAAGACGCTAAAAGAAATCCAATAATTTTAATTATAGGAATAATATACATATCCAATATGCGTCTGGTTCTATACAGATCAGCTTCGGAGACTTTGGATATTTGAAGTAGCTTAGATAAAACCAAATATGGAGTCAGCTACTATAGCCAGTGTCACAGACCACAATCTATTTACGAAAGAACTAGGATTCTATATTATTTTTTGAATGAATTGTGGTCTATGACGCAGATTTAGCAGTTAACTGTTCTGCATCAAATTCGAATTAAATTTGACTGCGTAGTAATCATTAATAGCTCAGTATTCGGGGGAGGGGGGCGTTGAAGTTATAATTTCTGTATCTACATCATTAATCATCGACATTCCGTTCACTCCCCTTAAAGGGCTCAGTGCAACAAATAAATGGAATGATTTGAAGTCCTTCATACATAATACCGTATACTGTCAGTGATCTGTCTACAAAAAAAACTATGCAAATCAAATGTAGGTTATCTAGATAAAAAAAACAATTTTTTTTTTCGATCTATATATTATAATCATATTTTCAAATTCTATAATGTATGGCTGTTGCTATGAGTGCATGATCTATTTAGGTGTATACAATTATGATACTTCAGTGAATTTTATAAATGTTTCCAATATGGCTTGAGTTACATCCAGATATTTCATAACAATATGAACTCGATTAATAATGCGAGAAGATATATGTGAATAATGTTCAGACATTTTTGAATTATATAACATCAACTTTAAATGATCTTAATATGTTCACCTTTCCCTTACTCCCACTAATTTAATAAGACAAGAATAAAGTTGCTACAGTACAGAACCGCACTGTATTGTATTGTATTATGGTATAATGTAAGATACGCTTCGAAGTAATCGAACAATGAAAAGTCTGAAATTAAAAACATAAAATGACACGATATAATTATTGCTTTTCATGTTATAGCTAGTTGTGCTGAATGTATGCAGTATTTCCCTCAATGCATTTCAATCACATAAATGTCCACAAACAATCTGCCTCTGTTATTGTCTTCTGACTGGTTATTAAAATCTTGATAAAACCACAATCTGTATTCTTCTTCTTGGCGCAAGTAAATAGTTGTAGAGGACGATAAAAAACTAGTCGCTTCATTATTTCCATCAGTTATGTCAAATTTGCTTTTCTCCAAAACAATAGTTCCATTTCTATATGTCAGAATAGGGGCAAATATGATAACGGATGAAGCAGGAAAGTAGCAAGCTAACATTTTGTTAATTGATTCATTGTACCAATTGCAGCTTGCTCTTCCGTTGATATGTTTAATGTAGATTTGATAGGATGCCGATTTGTAAGGAAATTGGAAAGATCCAAATTCATCATTCTTCATTCCAAAAGAAATTTCACCAACGCTCAATGCCAACCCTGAAAATTCATATAAAACAGACATTGTTAATAATATAAGTTTTCAAGGTATAAAAAAGTTTGAAAAATAACAGAATTTACTTGTTAATGATAATGTTTGTAAATGCAGAACTCATTAAAGAGCTTTTTTAAGTTAAGTTTACTTTTTTCAAAGAATACGCTTGCATTATGTCTGAATAGAATTGACTATATTTCAACATACATTACAATTACTATATTAAGATCATGTGACTTTAGCAGTTACACAATAATCACAGTAGGTATTTACATGTTTATAATTATGTGACTATACGTCACATAAGTAAAGGAAAATATTTACCTGGAATTGCTGTCATCTAAAAAAATAAAGTAAAAACAGAATTGTTAACAATTTGAAATTTCACCGCATTTGTAACACAAGTTATAGACGATATCAACATGCAAATGAATCAAACGTAATCTGCAAAAAATTATATTCTATAGTGATATAACTGTATTTGATCATAATTATAGGACCGCTCTTTCAAGAAAGAAGACCGCATATAGCCTAAAAGCCACATGAGTTTAGCGATTTGGTAGAGAAAGTAAAAATAAATATAGATTAAGATTCTCTATTTGTTTTAATTATTGAAAATAAACATCACACAATTGTTAAAAATTTGAACAAGCGAATTTAGTATTACAATTATGCTTACCTCGATAAATGTTCCATTTTCGGAATCAATAATTTCTCCATAGTTTTTCAACATTTGACATAATCTTGTATTTCCAATGAAATTAATAAATCTTGATTTTGATTCATAAATTGCCATTTGAATGCATTGGACAAAAGATCGAGTTTTAATTTCCTTCAAAATATTTGAAAAAGACGATGACGATGATATCATTTGTTTGCCTTCGTAGATTCTGTAAGAATCACCAGAGAACGGTTTATCCGAATCCGCCGAAGCCAACGACAGATATACAAACGGAATAATAACCAACCCAATTACATTGAGATAGAAACTGTGTTGGAGTTTCCACATTTTTGTATTCATTTAACTTTTCTGCATCATATTTTTAATATTTCTGTTGACTTTCATCTAAGATTTCTTCTTGTATTTCTTTACTGTAACAGCAGCTGGTGAAAATAGCGTCTGTTCTGGCTGATTAACTATAAGGTATTGATATGATATGGTAACTCGTCACCAAAAGAGACAGCTTGCAGCGATCAAACTGTTGTTGAATAGTTACTTTGTTCTTTTTTTCTGATCCGAAATAACTGTGTAAATTTAACGACTGTTGACTTATGTTTAATTGATATGAAATATTTATCTAATACGAACATGAGTATTAGCCTCCATGCGAAGACGACTAAGTCGTATATACATGATATATTTATATTTAAAGCTCTGTACTTACAGCCCAGGGGGCTAACTCAAGAAATTTCAGGGACGGGACGGGGTGCCTATTTAAATTCAGACATTTGCCTTCCAAAATTATTGTTTTTAAAAATTGATACCTTTAATATTTTATTCAAGCCAAAATGTATATCCATAATAAATTTTTATCGATGCTTATTTGAGAATTGATTATAACTTCGTAGGTTTCAACATTTTTTGCTCGATGAGAAACAATACTTCGCATATTTTGAAAATTTTGAATTAGTCTTATCCCAAAACTTTTCAATTGCCATGTAAAGGCTGCAAAGGTATCTTCAATAATTGGCAAGTCCCCTACCAACCATTCTAAGTTACCCCCACGGGACTTACAGCATCGAGTACTATATATAATAATTAGTTATGCATGAGCAAAATGAATTATTTGATATTATAATAATTTTTATAGGAACTTCAGTTAGTTAATATAATTTTAACTAACTAAAAATAATTTGTCGCCTTCTTTAGCTGTTGTTAACTAGGAAGATACCCCTTCGAAGAGGCTGAAATGTTAGCTTGAAGGCTTTCGGCGTCCGGTACGAACTAAGTATCTTCAACACATCTTACAGTCCGTTTTTTCAACATGTTCTGATTTCTGTATAATATTTTTCAATTTCTAGTTTCCATTCCACCGTTTGTATACTATGAGGCTGTGTTGTAATTGCACTTAGTAGGTGTCACGTCACTTTTCAGGTGAGACAGAGATCACAGCCGTTGCTTATGCTCGAATCAAGACTGAAATATATTTCGTTATTATCTAAAATACATACATGGGTCAAACTCACATGAGAAAGGGTTTCAAATAGCTTTTAATATTGATATGTGGTTTGCCTATTGACCACGTAAGCGGTTAGGTAATTGTTATATTATTATATTAGATATATTTAATTATGCTTATGGTGACGACACCACAGCAGATTAACGAGTTGCGAATTTTGATATTCTTCTGTAGAAATGACTGAAATGATCGATATATTTGTCAATCCCTCCTTAAACTAGATATATCTCTTTTCTTTTAGACACGAACAAAACACGCTCATCAACTCATCTCACACAAAATCAAATCATTGCCATTCCACAACAACTTCTTTCTTTCGATCGATATATTATAATTATATTTTTAAGTTTTATGACGTATGGCTGTTGCTATAAGTTCATGTTATATTCAGGTGTATATATTACGATACTGCATCTGTAATGGTCATGGCAGCATAGTCAAGCTGCAACGCGTCGAGTTTATACATGCACTTGAACGACTTTTAAGATGCACTTGAACAACATTTAAGATGCACTTGAACGACTGGGATGGCTCTCTATCAGCCACATGTCACATCTCCGTACTGCATGTACAGCCCATCAATCTAAATCAGGAATTTATGGTTCAGAATTAAAGACTTTATTTAATAAAAGTAACCACAAATATATTACAAGAAAAAACATGTACATTCTCCCGCGCGTCCATACTGACCGTGGTAAACGATCATTCAGCTTTCGAGGTGCACAATCACTAAATAAATATTACAAATACGATTCATACAATATAATTAAATATAAACAAGAAATTAAAAATACACTATATTCTCAATCAAACTAATTATCAGACGACGATGACGCCGTCAGACATCAAGAAACGACTGCTTAACAATAATGCCTTATATAACACATACATGTAATCAAATAGAACAAAAAGCAAAAATCATGTATCATAGTTGTTTATATGTCTTTAAATAAACTATTTCTATTCTATTCTATTCATGCATTTCTATTATAGATTGATTTAAATGTAAATCCAGATGCCTGTTTAAAGTTATTTTAGTAAAGCTTCGCTTAGTCAAGGAACATCTGGAGCTTGGCTCCAAGCTATACCAGCAGCTCCACTTGGACTTTTCCTTTCAAAGTCAGATTCGGATAGCTACCGCCCTGCGACTGGGTTCAAAGATCTGCGAAGAGCATACCTGTAGATGCGGAGAAAACGTTTCAGTTGATGGAACACATGGCCTTGCCTGCAAAAAATCTGCGGGCCGTTGGTCACGTCACGCGGAACTGAATAACATCATCTGCAGAGCATTATCATCAGCACACGTACCTTCTATACTGGAACCACCCGGCCTAAGTAAGAACGATGGAAAAAGACCTGATGATCCTACACAAATCCCATGGAAAAATTAAAAATGCGCTGTGTGGGACGTAACTTGTGTAGATACCTTGGCTGCATCCAACATACCAAAGTCAGCAAAAGGTAGTGGGAAAGCAGCAGAGCAAGCTGAAGAAAAAAGATTAAAAATATGCAGGATTATCCGCTAACTGCATCATACAACCAGCCGCTTTTGAAACTTTGGGACTATTCAGCGAAGGAACAAAGAATTTTATTGATACCATTGCCAAGAAGCTAACCATCGCAACTGGTGAAAATCGCTCAAGAGCTTTTCTGATGCAAAAATTGAGCATCGCAATTCAGAGAGGTAACTGCACAAGCAATATGGGAACTTTACCGACTTGTGATGACATTACAGAAATTTTTAACATGTAGATAATATGCAAAGTTCAAAGTTGTAAATAGTTTTTTAGATTTTACATCTTCGTAGTGTTATTTTTTAGAAAATAAAACATTAAAAAAAAACACTATGATATATCTTAATAATGTTAATAATTTTAATAATGTTCAAACAGTGTTGAATTCTATTACGTCGACTTTATATAATCTTTAATGTGCCTCTTTGTAGCTATATAGTTGTGCTGAATGTTACAATATTTTTCTCAATCCATTTCAATCACATATAAATCCACAAGCAATGTTCCTTCGTTATTGTGTTCTCCAACGTCTTTAAAATCTTGATAAAACCACAATCTGTATTCTTTTCCTCGTTGCAGGTAAACATTTGTAGAGGATGATAAAAAACTAGTCGCTTCATTATTTCCATCAGTAATGTCAAATTCCAAATCGCTCAGCATAACAATTCTATTTCGATCTGTCAGAGTAGGTGCAAAACGAATAACTCTGCTAGAAGATGGATAGTAACAAGCTAAAGGTTTGTTGCTTGATTTATGATTGAAGTTGCAATCCGCTCTTCCACTGACATGTTTAATGTAGATTTGATAGGTTGCAGATTTATAAGGAAATTGGAAAGATCCAAATTCATCATTCTTCATTCCAAAAGAAATTTCACCAACGCTCAATGCCAACACTGAAAATTCATATAAAACAAACATTGTTAATAATATAAGTTTTCAAGGTATAAAAAAGTTTCAAAAATAACAAAATTTACCTGTTAATGATGAATAAAACCTTATATTTGTAAAATGCAGAGCTCATTAAAGACCAATTAAATATAAGACAAATATTTACCTGGAATAACTGCCATCTAAAAAATGAAAATAAAAACAGCGTTATTAATAATTTAGAAAATTCAGCGCATTTGTAAAACAAGTTAAGATTAAGTAACGATATCAACATGAAAATGAATCGAACGTTATCTGCAAGAGTTTTAGTTTATAATATATAAATACATTTGATCATAATTATAGGAATGCCACACGAGGTCAGTGATTTGCTAGAGAAAGCAAAAATAAATATAGATTTAGATTCTTTATTTGATTTAATTATTGTAAATACAAAATAACACAAATCACAATTATTAAAAATTTGAACAAGCAAATTCAGTAATACAATTATGCTTACCTCGATAAATGTTCCATTTTCGGAATCAATAATTTCTCCATAGTTTTTCAACATTTGACATAATCTTGTATTTCTCATGAAATTAATAAATCTTGATTTTGATTCAAAACTTACAATTTGAATGCATTCGAGAAAAGTTTGAGTTTGAATTTCCTTCAAAATATTTGATAAAGACGATGAAGATGATATCATTTGTTTGCCTTCGTAGATTCTGTAAGAATCACCAGAGAACGGTTTATCCGAATCCGCCGAAGCCAACGACAGATATACAAGCGGGATAATAACCAATCCGGTTAACATGAAGACAAATTCACTGTGTTTCAGTTTCCACATTTTTTGTATTCTTTTAACCTTTCCGCATCATATTTTTATAACTGCGACAATATTTCTACGGCGCTTCTGTTTTAGTTTGAAAATATATTTCTCTTCACTGCCGCCAGCTGCAAACTAACAGTTGCTCTGTCAGACCATTTCAGACCATTAAAATTTCGATCATAAATTAATTTCTAAATATAACTAAAAATAGGTCAAATTTATTCGTTATTCGGACGGACTGATTAACAGATTAACAATGCGAGTGATTCACTATAGTTTCTTCGTGTTTGGAATATACTTTTTATCGAACAACAACGCATTTAAGGAATTTACGGCACAAATTAGCCTAGTTAAGAGAATTTCTGATAGTAGCACTTCATTATAACTTTGTCATCCGCTTTTTCAATGAATATGCGAAAATATAATCTTACTGGTAGTACATTAATTATGATTATAACGCAATAGGCAACTTTTTTGCATTATAGTTGATAAATAACACCGTACTTTCGACGATCTTTCTTACAAAAAATTATGTAAATTTAGTTTAGAATTGAAGAGATAGAAACTTAACAACTCTTTTTGTCGATCCATACATTGTAACAAACTTGTAGTTATTCAAAGTATGGTCACGGCCGTAACTACATATGCGTCTTTGCATTCTTCGTAGAATGGGTGTGGTCTTGCTGGTACTATACCGGCTTAGAAACACATGCATTCTTCCAATATGTGTCTGCTTCGACAGATTGATTTCGTCGGGGGTTTAACAAAATTACTAGATCAAAAGTAGCTGAATGTAATCCAAATATAGAGTCTGTCAGCTGCCTGCTCTATTTCCAATTTGAGTAAGAGTTCGACGAAGCAATAATTAATTGCCCCGTGGTAGTTAAATATTATTGATGCCCTGTTCAATTTTCAAGTATTAGACAATGAAGCGCGAGTAATTCGCCTACCCGGGTAACTTGCCCTAATTGTAAATAGGGCCTAATAATGTTGTATATATGTTCAGATATATATTGACTTCTTATCTGCAACAAATAGAATGATTCGATTCACAGGGTGGATAACCAGAGCCATCTATTTACAAGAGTTGGGACACTCATGCCATTTTTGTTTTTTGGCCTGGACCCGAGCACGTTTTTAACAGCAGTGCGCATGTGCAAGAGAAAGTTGTGTTTTTTTCAGCCATTTTGGAACTGTGTGAAATGGTTTGCGATCGTTTAACATGATACAAGAGTAATATAACCATCTATTAGTTGTCTTTCTCCATATTTATTTGCTGGACTCTCAAAATAAGAATAAAATTTACTTCAATGTATACTTTCTTATCGATCTCTTCAGCATGTTGCTCGAAAGTAAATCAGATCAATGCTATTGGAATTGCTAAATGGACAAGGAGTTTGTGGAGTATGGACTACATCTCTTACTCTCTTACGCTTATTCTTTGCAGTCAAAGGCAACTTTTTTCTGGTTCTTGTCCCCAGTTGGAATAGTAAACAATATTTTATTTCGATTACTATTTCGTCTATTAACACAACAATTAATAATTTAATAGCATATGTTTGTTTTAACTGATAAAAGTTGTATTTTTCCGCGCGCTTCGTTTAAAACAGGAAACCTGGTGCCAAAAGAACAAGAACCCTGGTGCCGAAAGTACGAAAATGGCGTCCAAAAAATCACGTGAATGGCATCTGTCCAATTGGAGACGATAGCGGCACATGAAAGCGTGTCCCAACTCTTGTAAATAGATGGCTCTGTGGATAACATGTCACTAATAACTGACTCCAAAGAGGCTATATCATAAAGAGGTCACTGGATCTGTTACTACATAATATTGTAGAGTTTTGTATTACCTCTCGCAAGATAATGGCAACAACAATAAAAAGTCAAAGTATAGTGTTCAATGAATATGATTAATGATACAATACAGCATTCAAGACTGCTTGAATAACACTCAGTCTAAGTAATATTTATCAAAACTATTTATACTTAACGATTACGAGGTCACATGATAAATAGGTTAATAACTAATTATGCTAACCAATACAAATACTACAATATGATATTCGTTACAATAGCGTGTCAATCTACTTTAAATATTTCTGTTTTAGTGTGATTTAAATTTGAATCAAGCTGTCTGCTTAAAGTTATTTGGAAAAACTTATACTGCTAGTCAAAACTGCCAACTAATATTGTCGTCATATATACTTTGAACTCGATTAATAGTGCGATGTGATCTCAATAATGCTCAAGCAGTGTCGACACTATCTTCCACATAAAATTTACCTTTATTGTGAATTAGTTTTAAATTTAAATAAATTTGTAAAATAATGGTTTTAAATGCCCTTTTTAATTGATTAAATAATCATACAACTGCTTCAGTAAGTACAGTAGAGTGTATATATTATGTTTTCGAGTGAAATTTACTCACCAAACAATGAAAATTCTGAAATTGAAGACATGAAATTACAAGATTGATTTTAATTTGATGTGCTTGATATACACAAACTATATATACAGTATACTTGACAGTTTTTAATTCATTTCAACCACATAAATATCGACAAGCAATCTTCCTTCGTTATTGTCTTCTGATATGTTTTTGAAATCTTGATAAAACCACAATCTATATTCTTCTCCTCGTTGCAGGTAAACATTTGTTGATGTTGACAGAAAACTAGTCGCTTCATCATTTCCATCAGTAATGTCAAATTCCAAATGGCTCAACATAATATTTCTATTTCGATCTGTCAGAGTAGGTGCAAAATTGATCTTCCTGTTGCGATTGGGATGGTAACAAGCTAAAGGTTTGTTGGTTCGTTTACTGAAGCTACAACCTGCTCTTCCGTTGACATGTTTAATGTAGATTTGATAGGTTGCAGAATTATAAGGAAATTGGAAAGATCCGAATTCATCATTCTTCATTCCAAAAAAAATTTCACCAACCCTCAATGCCAACACTGAAAATTCATATAATTCAACAATTATAATCAATACAGCATAGGTTTAAATAGTATAAAATTTTTTGAAAGAAATTTAATTCATATAAATTTGAAAAACGCTTTTATTTGTAATTGCATGACTCAACATTAAAGTTAATATAATATTTACCTGGAATTACTGCCATCTGAAATATGAAAATAAAAACATAATTGTTTAAAATTAGAAAATTCAGCGCATTGTTAATAAAAGTTAAAGATAAAGTAAAGAAATCAACACGCAAATGAATCAAACGTAATCTACAAGAATTTTATTTTATAAGATATAACTACATTTGATCATATTTATAGGAATGCCACACGAGGTCAGCGATTTGCTAGAGAAAGTAAAATTAAATATAGATTCAGATTCTCTATTTGTATTAATTATTGTAAATACAAAATAACACAATTATTAAAAATTTGAATAAGCGAATTTAGTAATACAGTACAATTATGCTTACCTCGATAAATGTTCCATTTTCGGAATCAATAATTTCTCCATAGTTTTTCAACATTTGACATAATCTTGTACTTCCAATGAAATTAATAAATCTTGATTTTGATTCATAAATTGCCATTTGAATGCATTCGAGAAAAGATCGAGTTTGAATTTCCTTCAAAATATTTGATAAAGACGATGAAGATGATATCATTTGTTTGCCTTCGTAGATTCTGTAAGAATCACCAGAGAACGGTTTATCCGAATCCGCCGAAGCCAACGACAGATATACAAACGGAATAATAACCAATCCGATTAATATGAAGTCAAATCCACTGTGTTGGAGTTTCCACATTTTTGTATTCATTTAACCTTTCTGCATCATATTTTTATAACTGCGACAATAATTCTACGGCGATTCTGTTTTAGTTTGAAATATATTTTCTTCACTTCCGCCAGCTGCAAACTAACAGTTGCTCTGTTGGACCATTTCAGATCATTAAAATTTCAATCATAAATTAGCTACTCCTAATATAAATAGGTGAAATTTATTCGTTATTCGGACGGATTGATTAACAGATTAACAATGCGAGTGATTCACTATAGTTTCTTCTTGTTTAGAATACTTTTTATCGAGCAAAACAACGCATTTAAGGAATTTGCGGGACAAAATAGCCTAGTTAAGAGAATTTCTGATAGTAGAACTTAATTATAACTTTGTCATCCGCTTTTTCAATGAATATGCGAAACTATGATCTTACTGGTAGTACATTAATTATGATTATAACGCAATACGCAATTTATATGCATTAGTTCATAAATAACAAAGTACTTTCGATGATCTTTCTTACAAAAAATTATGTAAATTTAGTTTAGAATTGAAGAGATAGAAACTTAACAACTCTTTTTGTCGATCCATACATTGTAACAAACTTGTAGTTATTCAAAGTATGGTCACGGCCGTAACTACATATGCATCTTTGCATTCTTCGTAGAATGGGTGTGGTCTTGCTGGTATTATACTGGCTTAGAAACACATGCATTCTTCCAATATGTGTCTGCTTCGACAAATTAATTTCGTCGGGGGTTTAACAAAATTACTAGATCAAAAGTAGCTGAATGTAATCCAAATATAGAGTCTGTCAGCTGCCTGCTCTATCTCCAATTTGAGTAAGAGTTCGAGGAAGCAATAATTAATTTCCCCGTGGTAGTTAAATATTATTGATGCCCTGTTCAATTTTCAAGTATTAGACAATGAAGCGCGAGTAATTCGCCTACCCGGGTAACTTGCCCTAATTGTAAATAGGGCCTAATAATGTTGTATATATGTTCAGATATATATTGGCTTCTTATCTGCAACAAATAGAATGATTCGATTCACAGGGTGGATAACATGTCACTAATAACTGACTCTAAAAAGAGGCTATATCATAAAGAGGTCACCTGGATCTTTTACTACGTAATATTGTAGAGTTTTGTATTACCTCTCGCAAGATAATGGCAACAACAATAAAAAGTCAAAGTATAGTGTTCAATGAATACGATTAATGATACAATACAGCATTCAAGACTGCTTGAGTAACACTCAGTCTAAGTAATATATAACAAACGTATTTACACTTAGCGATTACGAGGTTACATGATAAAGAGGTTAATAACTAATTATGCTAACCAATACAAATACTACAATATGATATTCACTACAATAGCGTGTCAATCTACTTTAAATATTTCTATTTTAGCTTGATTTAAATGCGAATCAAGCTGTCTGCTTAAAGTTGTTTGGAAAAACTTATTCTGCTAGTCAAAACTGCCAACTAATATTGTCGTCATATATACTTTGAACTCGATTAATAGTGCGATGTGATCTCAATAGTGCTCAAGCAGTGTCGACACTATCTTCCACATAAAATTTACCTTTATTGTGAATTAGTTTTAAATTTAATTAAATTTGTAAAATAATGGTTTTAAATGCCCTTTTTTAATTGATTAAATAATCATATAACTGCTTCAGTAAGTACAGTAGAGTGTATATATTATGTTTTCGAGTGAAATTTACGCACCAATCAATGAAAATTCTGAAATTGAAGACATGAAATTGCAAGATTGATTTTAATTTGATGTGCTTGATATACACAAACTATATATACAGTATACTTGACAGTTTTTAATTCATTTCAACCACATAAATATCGACAAGCAATCTTCCTTCGTTATTGTGTTCTGACCTGTTGTTAAAATCTTGATAAAACCACAATCTGTATTCTTCTCCTCGTTGCAAGTAAATATTTGTTGATGTTGACAGAAAACTAGTCGCTTCATCATTTCCATCAGTAATTCCAAATTCCAAATCGCTCAACAAAAGAATTCTATTTCTATCTGTCAGAGTAGGTGCAAAACGAATAACTCTTCTATCAGATGGATAGTAACAAGCTAGAGGTTTGTTGGTTGGTTTATGATTGAATTTGCAACCCGCTCTCCCACTAACATGTTTAATGTAGATTTGATAGGTTGCAGATTTATAAGGAAATTGGAATGATCCAAATTCTTCATTCTTCATTCCAAAAGAAATTTCACCAATGTTCAAAGCCAGCACTGAAAATTCATATAATACAACAATTATAATCAATACAGCATAAGTTTAAATAATATAAAATGTTTTGAAAATAAAAAAAATTTATTTTATATAAATTTGAAGAACGCTTTTATTTGTAATTGCATGACTCAACATTGAAGTTAATATAATATTTACCTGGAATTACTGCCATCTGAAATATGAAAATAAAACAGAATTATTAACAATCAAAAATTTCAGCGCATTGTTAATAAAAGTTAAAGATAAAGTAAAGAAATCAACACGCAAATGAATCAAACGTAATCTGCAAGAATTTTATTTTATAATATATAAATACATTTGATCATAATTATAGGAAAGCCACACGAGTTCAGCGATTTGCTAGAGAAAGTAAAATTAAATATAGATTCAGATTCTCTATTTGTATTAATTATTGTAAATACAAAATAACACAATTATAAAAATTTGAATAAGCGAATTTAGATACAGTACAATTATGCTTACCTCGATAAATGTCCCATTTTCGGAATCAATAATTTCTCCATAGTTTTTCAACATTTGACATAATCTTGTACTTCCAATGAAATTAATAAATCTTGATTTTGATTCATAAATTGCCATTTGAATGCATTCGGGAAAAGATCGAGTTTGAATTTCCTTTAAAATATTTGATAAAAACGATGACGATGATATCATCTGTTTGCCTTCGTAGATTCTGTAAGAATCACCAGAGAACGGTTTATCCGAATCCGCCGAAGCCAACGACAGATATACAAACGGAATAATAACCAATCCGATTAACATGAAGTCAAATCCACTGTGTTGGAGTTTCCACATTTTTGTATTCATTTAACCTTTCCACATCATATTTTTATAACTGCGACAATAATTCTACGGCGTTTCTGTTTTAGTTTGAAAATATAATTTTCTTCACTGCCGCCAGCTGCAAACTAACAGTTGCTCTGTCAGACCATTTCAGATCATTAAAATTTCGATTATAAATTAACTTCTAAATATAACTAAAAATAGTTCAAATTTATTCGTTATTCGGACGGACTGATTAACAGATTAACAATGCGAGTGATTCACTATAGTTTCTTCGTGTTTAGAATATACTTTTTATCGAGCAAAATAACGCATTTAAGGAATTTACGGGACAAATTAGCCGAGTTGGGAGAATTTCTGATAGTAGCACTTAATTATAATTATGTCATCTGCTTTATCAATGAATATGAGAAAATATGATCTTACTGGTAGTACATTAATTATGATTATAACGCATTAGGCAACTTTTTTGCATCGTTGATAAATAACACCGTCGTAATGTTGACGATTTTTCATTCAAAAATTATGTAAATGTATTCTCGTTCTAGACAGAGAACACGCTTGCATTTCTTCTGAATAGACTGTTATAACAAAATGATTTACAATGCGCTTATTCTGACGTGAATATGTTACAGTAAAACAATTTTAGACCAATACGTTTTAGACTGAAGAGTGAAGAGATGAACCATGGATGAACTAAACAACTTCGTATTATAACGCCGATCAATTGATTGATTGATTGAGTGATCAATCGATCAATCTCATTCAAACAGGCGTTGTATATTTATTCAAATGTTTTTGGTGTTTGCTTGGTGTTAACTTCAAATAATAATGCAATATACGGCACACTTTGTAGATATTGAATTATACGGCACACGTGTTATACTATCAATTTCAAGCAGAATTTTATTTATCAAGCAAATAATATAAGAACATAACATTGTCGTGAGCGTAGAGAGCTGAATCTTTTGATCATATTAAATACAATATTCTTATTATTTGCCATTTGTTATACTCACGTTTGGTCCAATTTCAATATGAACTTTACATGTCAACATTTGATGACAATACACTTAGCCTGGACTTCAAAGTTTTTACGGACCGTTCCATCCCCTTCGCCCCCCTGATTTGTGCCCCTTACCCCATCCTCAGCTCGATATCAATCAGTCCACTCAAAAAACTCTGTGATTGTATCAGATTCTGAATAAATGATGATGATGATGATGATGATTTACCCAACTAACTCATTTAACTATAACTGTTGCAAACATTACTTTGCAAATAGAATAATCAAGCCACGGAACTCTCTTCCTGAAGAAGTTATATCGTCTAGTTCTTTACAAACATTCAACTTTAAACTTAATTGCGTTAATTTATCACAGTTCTGTAACTTTTCCTTTGCCTGTTAATTATTTCTGATAACATAGTTTTCTTTGTATATATATACTTTTTTTTTAAAGGTCACAGGTAAGTGAGGATACATTTAAAAATATCCTCCTTTGTTTATTTGCCTGTTAGCCATTGTGCTACAAAGTACATACATACATACATACATGCTGAACAGTGGAAAATCTAGAAACTCTGTTGCAAACATTACTTTGCAAATAGAATAATCAAGCCACGGAACTCTCTTCCTGAAGAAGTTATATCGTCTAGTTCTTTACAAACATTCAACTTTAAACTTAATTGCGTTAATTTATCACAGTTCTGTAACTTTTCCTTTGCCTGTTAATTATTTCTGATAACATAGTTTTCTTTGTATATATATACTTTTTTTTTAAAGGTCACAGGCAGTGTTGTAAATACTCGTTACTAAAGTAACGCGTTACTCGTTACTCGTTACTTTTGGAGTAATTTTAGGAGTAATTAGTTACTTTTTTGAGAAAAGTAATAAGTAATCTAATTGATTACTTTTTGAAGTAACGAGTATTATTTGAGAAAAAGTAATTGACGTTACTTTTCAAATTACTTTTATGATTACAAAATATTTGCTTTGTTGTCTTGTGATAATTTTCAAAGGCGTTGCTGTCACTAAGTTCCGCTTTTTATTGTTCATTCTGCGATGCAATCTCACATTATTTGCAACTTTCACGAGAGCTATTCAAACCAGGTGAATTGTGTGATATATGACCAATAAACCCTATCCCATAACCTATTCTTCTCTGATCTGACATTGTTCTGTTCATCAATAGATTCAAAATAGTTTTTCACTTTTTATTTGAGTGAGTTTCGAATATTGAAAAGATGATGTAAAATTTATGGCTATATGAATAGATTGATCCGACAAGAATAAACCATTTTAATAAATCAAATGAAACCATTTATTTGGCAACTATGGTGGCCCATTGTTCTCATAGCATATTTCAACAAAAAACGATAGAAACAGAATTAAAATACAAAAAATTGTGGAATAAAAATGAAAATACAATGGAATAATGAAAAAAATAAATAAATAATAAAAAAATAAAAAAAATAAGTATAAAATAAAAAAATATAAAATAAAATTAAATTAAATTAAATTAAAAAAAATAAAAAAATAAAATAAAATAAAAAAATAAAAAAAAAATAAAAAAAAAATAAAATAAAATAAAAAAAAAAATTAAAAAAAAAAAAATAAATAAAAAAATAAAAAAAAAAAAAATAATAAAAAAAAATAAAATAAAAAAAAAAAAAAATGAAATAAAATAAATTAAATTAAATTAAAAAAAAATAAAAATAAAAAAAAATTAATAAATTAAAAAAAAAAATAAAAAAAAAAAAATAAATAAATAAATAAATAAAAAAAAATAAATAAAAAAAAAAAATAAATAAAAATAAATAAATAAAATAATAAATAAAAAAATAAATAAATAAAAAAAAAATGAAAAATAAAAAAAAATAAAAAACAAAAAAAAATAAAAAAAATAAAATAAAAAAACAGACATTGAAAACCGAAACACAACTTCTGTTTTCATTTCAAAATCAAAATCGGTTTTACCACTTCACAGCCCATTGTTCTCATAAGACTTCTGTTTTCATTTCAAAATCAAAATCGGTTTTACCACTTCACAGCCCATTGCTCTCATAGCCTGCGGTCACGCAAGCTGCGGATTGTGTGGCTGCGTCCGTCGAGCTTCGTCTATTACCCTCCGTGACAATTTGTGACAATATTAAGGATATGCTTCGATCACTTGACAAATACATACGTCTTTCAAGGACAGAATATATTGCCAGCTGTGGGTCAAGTGTGCCAAAGACAAACCCAGTCGTAGTCAGTAGAATAGTTTAATAATTTATACTCAATCGCTTTGAATGAATGGTTCACAATACTTTAAAGAATAATATCTACAGCAGTGCTCCCGATGTAAAATAGTGTCAAGGCAATGTGCATATAGAAGACGTAGTAAAGGCATTATGTCACAATTTATATTATTTAAAAATATGCTGATAAACTATAATAACTATTTAGTATGCCTCGGCTATATGACCGATTGACCACACATCCACGCGTAAGGCCGTCTTGCGTGACTACGTCTACGACGTATACCGCTGCTCTTGAGCGGCGTGCATATTATGCCGCACGCTATGAGAACGATGGGCTGCTAGCAACATTCGAAAATGAAAATGAAAATGAAATGTTACTTAGCAGCCCATCGTTCTCATAGCCCGCGGTACGTTTGGTCAGCGCAAATAGCTGCTCACGGTACAGTTGCTCACGGTTTTATGCAACGTAGCTATGCAGGGATTACTTTTGATTCGAAAGTATTTGGTTACAGTTACTTTTTCCGTTACTTTTTATGAATAAGTCCAAACACATTCAACAGAAGCAATGAGACATAGATGAAGTATTCAAATAATATTTCTGTATTTTCATCTGTTAATTAATCAAATGCTCTTGTTGACAATATAAATACGAAAACAGATACCCGACGAATATTCACAGCGAAAGATAATCTCAAGTTACGCGCCATTACATTAGTTCTATTCCAGGCTTGGTTGCTATGACAATTAATTGATCGAACAGACATATAAGACATGAAGCCGTGAAGCGCTCGTTGAATCACTTGAATATTATAAACTCGGAAAAACAGATTGTCAAACAGAATGTCACTTCCCTGAATGTAATTTCCTTGACATCCAAATTCATAACAGGATTTCCTGCCTGCAGTTGTAGGGAACTTTTTGTCTGTGTTTTTATTTTTCTTGGATGGTAACAATAAGAACAAAAGATTTTGACTAATTGAAACACAAAAGCGATCGAGAAGCTGCCAATTTTCAGCTATCTTTTGCAAAAAAAGTAACGAAAGAAAGCGAAAATTTTGTGAAAAAGTAGCGAATAATCGTTACTTTACATTGAATCCTAAATGTAACTAGTTACAAGTAGAAGTTACTTTTACAGAAAAGTAACTAGGGCCAAGTAGAAGTTACTAAAAAATTACTATTACCAGTAACGTCGTTACTTTTGTAATCGTTACTAACATCCCTGTCTATAATGCATGTATGTGTTAACTTTGTTATAATTATTGAAGGCTATCATATCCGTTTTTATTATTACGAAGCCTTTTTCACTCAAGTGGTTATCATATATGAATACACGCTATCACATGGATTTTTATATAACATGGAACATATTATTGTTAATCAGCTCATAAATCCACACTTGTAGTTAACCACGAATGAGCCAACATGCGAAAACAAGGTCACACCTAAAATCATATTTGCTTGAGCATTTGTGTATTTCTCTGTCTCCTCTGCACCATGTACACTGACCCGAATTTTCACAAATCTGTCATTAGCTGTTGAAACTGTCATCTGTCTTTTTGTCTAGCGAGATTAATCCCTGCATAGCAACGTTGCATGAAACCGTGAGCAACTGTACCGTGAGCAGCTATTTGCGCTGACCAAACGTACGGCGGGCTATGAGAATGATGGGCTGCTAAGTAACATTTCATTTTCATTTTCATTTTCAAATGTTGCTAGCAGCCCATCGTTCTCATAGCCTGCGGTCACGCAAGCTGCGAACTGTGTGGCTGCGTCCGTCGAGCTTCGTCTATTACCCTCCGTGACAATTTGTGACAATATTAAGGATATGCTTCGATCACTTGACAAATACATACGTCTTTCAAGGACAGAATATATTGCCAGCTGTGGGTCAAGTGTGCCAAAGACAAACCCAGTCGTAGTCAGTAGAATAGTTTAATAATTTATACTCAATCGCTTTGAATGAATGGTTCACAATACTTTAAAGAATAATATCTACAGCAGTGCTCCCGATGTAAAATAGTGTCAAGGCAATGTGCATATAGAAGACGTAACATAGGCATTATGTCACAATTTATATTATTTAAAAACATACTGATAAACTATAATAACTATTTAGTATGCCTCGGCTATATGACCGATTGACCACACATCCTCGCGTAAGGCCGTCTTGCGTGACTACGTCTACGAAGTATACCGCTGCTCTTGAGCGGCGTGCATATTATGCCGCAGGCTATGAGAACGATGGGCTGCTAGCAACATTCGAAAATGAAAATGAAAATGAAATGTTACTTAGCAGCCCATCGTTCTCATAGCCCGCGGTACGTTTGGTCAGCGCAAATAGCTGCTCACGGTACAGTTGCTCACGGTTTCATGCAACGTTGCTATGCAGGGATTAAATTGGCTAGACAAAGAAAGATTATGACAGTGACAGTTGACCAAAGTCTGTGAAGTACTGTGATTACATTTGCTACTTACCTTAAATAAAAACTTATAGACACCTATTAAATTGTTTTATTACTGCTATGATTCATATTTATTTTCATTTATACCTTTGAAGAATACCAAAAAATACACTTTCATAAAAATAGCATGTTTTAATCTTATAGTTTTCATCTAATTTAGTGTATACTAATATATATTTCCATTGGGCTATCGTTATTACTATAACCCCATTACTGTATTTAGTGTACTATTATCATTATTAGTATTATTACTTTGTAGCTACTGTATTATCGCTGCACTATAATTAATTGGTATTACTATTTTTATTCTATTAACATTATTACTGATATTACTATTACAGTGTCTATCACTATGGTATTTAATTAATGAGTCGGATAAATGAGATTTCAAGATCAGGGTGCTGTGTAGTATTATTGTTAAATCGTGATATTTTATAATTGTTTCTTAGTGTCTGTAATCAGGGATGTTAAAGTTACTTTTGAAAAGTAGCTAGTTACAGTTACCGTTACTTGGGCGAGCCCGACGAATATTTCACAGCGACGCCTTTTGCGTGTTTGAATGGTATGGTCTAGGCGACCCCCTAATTACCATAACAAAGAAAATCTCAAGTTACGCGCAACATTATGACAATTAATTGAAACCGTGAGCAACTGTACCGTGAGCAGCTATTTGCGCTGACCAAACGTACCGCGGGCTATGAGAACGATGGGCTGCTAAGTAACATTTCATTTTCATTTTCATTTTCGAATGTTGCTAGCAGCCCATCGTTCTCATAGCGTGCGGCATAATATGCACGCCGCTCAAGAGCAGCGGTATACGTCGTAGACGTAGTCACGCAAGACGGCCTTACGCGTGGATGTGTGGTCAATCGGTCATATAGCCGAGGCATACTAAATAGTTATTATAGTTTATCAGCATATTTTTAAATAATATAAATTGTGACATAATGCCTTTACTACGTCTTCTATATGCACATTGCCTTGACACTATTTTACATCGGGAGCACTGCTGTAGATATTATTCTTTAAAGTATTGTGAACCATTCATTCAAAGCGATTGAGTATAAATTATTAAACTATTCTACTGACTACGACTGGGTTTGTCTTTGGCACACTTGACCCACAGCTGGCAATATATTCTGTCCTTGAAAGACGTATGTATTTGTCAAGTGATCGAAGCATATCCTTAATATTGTCACAAATTGTCACGGAGGGTAATAAACGAAGCTCGACGGATGCAGCCACACAATCCGCAGCTTGCGTGACCGCAGGCTATGAGAGCAATGGGCTGTGAAGTGGTAAAACCGATTTTGATTTTGAAATGAAAACAGAAGTCTTATGAGAACAATGGGCTGTGAAGTGGTAAAACCGATTTTGATTTTGAAATGAAAACAGAAGTTGTGTTTCGGTTTTCAATGTCTGTTTTTTTATTTTATTTATTTTTTTTTTTTTTGTTTTTTATTTTTTTTTATTTTTTATTTTTTTTTTATTTATTTATTTTTTTATTTATTATTTTATTTATTTTTTTTGTATTTATTTTTTTTTTTTTATTAATTTTTTTTTATTTATTTATTTTTTTATTTTTTTTTATTTTTTTTTTTTTTTAATTTATTTATTTTTTTTTATTTTTATTTTTTTTTAATTTAATTTAATTTATTTTATTTCATTTTTTTTTTTTTTTATTTTATTTTTTTTTATTATTTTTTTTTTTTTTATTTTTTTATTTATTTATTTTTTTTTTTATTTTTTTTTTATTTTTTTTTATTTTTTTTTTATTTTTTTTTTATTTTTTTTTTTTTATTTTTTTATTTTTTTTAATTTAATTTAATTTAATTTTATTTTATATTTTTTTATTTTTTACTTATTTTTTTTATTTTTTTATTATTTATTTATTTTTTTCATTATTCCATTGTATTTTCATTTTTATTCCACAATTTTTTGTATTTTAATTCTGTTTCTATCGTTTTTTGTTGAAATATGCTATGAGAACAATGGGCCACCATAGGCAACCTTATTAAAAAGTTTTCAACGTCAATTTATCTTCTGCTGCAGTCACCAGTATTAAATTAATATTATTGAATCGATCGTTCCCCTTCGTAAAAAACAAGATGGCCGCCATAATTGTCAAAACGAGACATGTCATTATCGAGAGGGAGGCAATATCTTTTGTTTCACAAGTTAAAGTAATCATGAAGTAATTAGTAATTAATTACTTTTTTTGGGAAAGTAATTAGTAATTGTAATCAATTACTTTTTAGGCTGAAGTAATTAGTAATGTAATTAGTTACTTTTGAGGAAAAGTAATTTGTAATGTAAATTATTACTTTTCAAAAGTAATTCTCACATCACTGGTCACAGGTAAGTGAGGATACATTTAAAAATATCCTCCTTTGTTTATTTGCCTGTTAGCCATTGTGCTACAAAGTACATACATACATACATACATGCTGAACAGTGGAAAATCTAGGCCACTTGCCTCTTATTGATGTAGCTGTTCTGTTTATATTCACTACTGCTGATCTCAGACGTGCTTGAAAGAGTTTGTCAGTGGATAAAATTGAAATAATTAAATTGTGATATCAAGGTATAGTTATATGTCTTAATGAAATCTGGTCAATATCCTAAATTGAACTATATTCAGCCTAGTGTGTATTCCATATTTCTTTTTAACAAATTTGAATTTCGCGGTCGTTGAATCTGTTTATCGTGAGACGCTGATAGAAAAGTGGGCGTTTTTCTTTGTTGTTGTTTCTTATTTTGATCGTTTGATGACAAATGTTAATTTCATCAGCTGTCTTCTAACGGAGAAGATTGAATAATTAGTTAGACTACACATAGATTGAAACAATAATACTCCCTTGTTTATCAAAAAATTAAACTCTCGGTCTAAATTTGTTGTACTATATTATTTTTGTTCAATTGGAAACTGGGCGTTTCTTTTGTTTACTTTGATACCGTTTGGTAGCAAAAATATTAATTTCTTTTTATTGTCTGCTATTAACGGAGTAGATTAAATACTAATAGCTCCAGACTTTACATAATCTGAAATAATATTTCCCTGTTATCAAAAAAATTAAATTCCCGGTTCCAAATTTGTTGTACTATATTATATTGTTTATTTGAAAACTGGGCGTTTTCTTTTGTTTACTTTGATACCGTTTGGTAGCAAAAATATTAATTTCTTTTTATTGTCTGCTATTAACGGAGTAGATTAAATACTAATAGCTCCAGACTTTACATAATCTGAAATAATATTTCCCTGTTATCAAAAAAATTAAATTCCCGGTTCCAAATTTGTTGTACTATACTATTTTGTTTATTTGAAAACTGGGCGTTTTCTTTTGTTTACTTTGATACCGTTTGGTAGCAAAAATATTAATTTCTTTTTATTGTCTGCTATTAACGGAGTAGATTAAATACTAATAGCTCCAGACTTTACATAATCTGAAATAATATTTCCCTGTTATCAAAAAAATTAAATTCCCGGTTCCAAATTTGTTGTACTATATTATTTTGTTTATTTGAAAACTGGGCGTTTTCTTTTGTTTACTTTGATACCGTTTGGTAGCAAAAATATTAATTTCTTTTTATTGTCTGCTATTAACGGAGTAGATTAAATACTAATAGCTCCAGACTTTATATAATCTGAAATAATATTTCCCTGTTACCAAAAAAAATTAAATTCCCGGTTACAAATTTGTTGTACTATATTATTTTGTTTATTTGAAAACTGGGCGTTTTCTTTTGTTTACTTTGATACCGTTTGATAGCAAAAATATTAATTTCTTTTTATTGTCTGCTATTAACGGAGTAGATTAAATACTAATAGCTCCAGACTTTCTATAATCTGAAATAATATTTCCCTGTTACCAAAAAACAATTAAATTCCCGGTTACAAATTTGTTGTACTATATTATTTTGTTTATTTGAAAACTGGGCGTTTTCTTTTGCTTACTTTGATACCGTTTGGTAGCAAAAATATTAATTTCTTTTTATTGTCTGCTATTAACGGAGTAGATTAAATACTAATAGCTCCAGACTTTATATAATCTGAAAAAATATTTCCCTGTTACCAAAAAAATTAAATTCCCGGTTACAAATTTGTTGTACTATATTATTTTGTTTATTTGAAAACTGGGCGTTTTCTTATGTTTACTTTGATACCGTTTTGGTAGCACAAATATTTCTTTCTTTTGTTGTCTGCAAACGAAACGGAGACGATTTATAAGTTTAGTTAGACCTTATACAAAAACTGAAATTATTTATCTTGCTATCAAATAGTTGAACTTCCCGGTCTCAAATTTGTTGTTATATCTATTATCTTGCTAACTTGAATACGCTGTGATTGTTATATATTTGTTTAAAAATCAGCAAAGAAAATCAATACAAGGTAAGAATATATATGTCATCGTTCCTGGTAAGTAATAAACTCAACATTTTGCCAAATATAATATTACAGGTTCTGCAAAAGCCGGCTGTGACGGGTGACTCCTCACAAACTCTACCTTAGAGAAGCTTTTTTAAAGTCATGATCAACATCCGTCAACCATGTCCGATAAAACATTTAATAATATACAACAAGTTTTCAATGTAGGAACTTTAAATGTAAGAGGCTTAAATACTGCATTAAAAAGACAACAATTAGCAAATGATATGTGTCATTATAAACTGTCTATATTAGCTATACAAGAAACAAAACTAAAAGAAGAAGGTATTTTTGATATTCAAACAAGTGATAAAAGGGCAAGATACGAAGTATTTCATACCGGAAATCAAGAAAACAACTATCATGGAGTTGGTATCGTTATAGAAAAAGGAATCCATGCAGAATTTAAGAGAATTTCTAATCGCATTTGTACAGCCACTATAAAACTTAACACTGTAAATAGAAATAATAAAACTAATAATAGAAATATAATATTTATCTCGTCATATGCACCAACTTTAGATGTAAGTGAAAAACAACCTGAAATAAAAGAAGAATATTATGAACAATTAGAAAATGTAATTCAGAAAATAAATAACAGAGATATCTGCATCGTAGGAGGAGATCAGAATGCCAAAACAGGTCTTGGCAGAGAAGAATTTCCAGATGTGATAGGAAAATATGGTAAAGGTACCATAAACTCAAATGGCAGGGCACTTGCAGAAATGCTTCTTAGAAATGAGATGATATTATGCAACACCATATTTCCCCATAAAATGGCACATCGAACCACATGGGAAGCACCCATCAGAGTACAAGACCATAATGACAAAAATGGAACATTAAGGAAAAATCCCTACAGAAATCAAATTGACTATATAATGATGAAAGAAAAACATAAACCATTTATAGAAGATTCTAGGTCCTACAGTGGCATAGAAACGTACACAGATCATAGATTAGTAAAAGCTAAGCTCAACATAAAATGGTACAAAGTTAAATTTAGAAAATCCAAAGAAAGATTAAATATACACGCACTAAAAGGCACAGAAAACAAAAAGGCATATCAAGACAAAGTTATTGAAAAATTAGGCTCTAAAAATTCTGTTACCATTCAAGATAAATGGACAGATATTGTAAATTCTTGCAGCGAAGCAGCAAAAGAAGTTGTTGGAACAACTAAAAAGAATAAAAAAAGTCAAAATAGAGAAATTTTACAACTTTCAGATACACAAAAAGCCCTTAGAGATAAAATAAATAGTACAAATAATAAAAAAGAAAAACTTAGTCTTATAAAAAAACGCAATAACATCATGAAGGAAATTCACAATAAAATACAAGAGGAAGAATTAACCCACATTATGGAATTGGTAGAGGAAATAGAAAAGCTGAAACCCGACTCAAGAAGAATGTTTCAAGTGGTTAAACATCTACAACAAAGAAATAGTAAAAGAAAAGTAATAGTAAATGGAGAAAATGGCATCACTACTGATGAAAAACAACAAATTAATATTATAACTAAGTATTTTCAAAGCATGTTTATTAAAACATCAGAAAAAGAAATCCACAACATAAATCCCGTAGAAATGAAAATCCCCTTCACAGAGAAAGAAATAAAAGATGCGATCAAAAGTTTAAAAAATGGTAAAAGCCCGGGAATTGACTCCTTGCATGCCGAATTTCTAAAATATGGTCCTGATGAGCTCTGTCAACTGATTTCCAACATATTTAATGACATTTCAAGAACAGGAACGTACCCAAGAGAGATTAAAGAAGGCTTATTAGTACCCCTCCCTAAACCAGGTAAAAAGCCTGGACTTGCAGCAAACCTGAGACCAGTGATTCTCTTGTCCTCACTCAGGAAAATATTGGCTATATGCATGCTGAGGCGCTGTCTAGATAAGTTCATGGTGCTAATCCCAAAATCACAATCAGCTTACCAGCAAGGGAGGAGCACCACTGAACAAGTCTTTGCTTTCAAGATCCTAGCAGAAAAGGCTATAACCTCAGAAGATTACAACATATTCTTATTGTTATTAGATATGTCTAAGGCCTTTGATACTGTAAAACGTGACCACATTGTAAATATTTTAAAAGAAGTAGTCGATGAAGACGAATTACATATGATAAAAATACTTATAGAAAATGTAGTTTTGAAAGTAAAAATAAATAACAATATAGGAAATAATATAGTTAGTAATATAGGTGTACCACAAGGTGACTGTCTCAGTCCCTTGTTATTCATAATTTACTTAGCTAATGCATTAAGCACAACTAAAAATATAATCAATCCACCATATACACACGATCACACATATACCATTGAAAAAAAGAATAGAATTTTAATAGACCAGCAATATGCTGATGATATAAGTTACATTGCAAATACTCATCAAGAATTACAAAAAATAAGAAAAGAAATACCATCTATGTTGAAAAAGTATAATCTACAAGTAAATGACACAAAAACAGAAGAATATAAAATCAAAAGAGAGAAAGATAATGACGAATGGAAAACATGCAAATACCTAGGAAGCATGCTAGACACTGACAAAGATATACATAGAAGAAAGATTTTAGCGATAAGCGCATATAATAAACTAAAGTATTTATTCGAAGATAAAAAGATAAACATTGAAATCAAAATGAGAATTTTTTAGAACACACGTAGAAAGTATTTTTTTCTACAACTGTGAGTTATGGACACTAACAAACAATAACGAACATCAAATAAACATACTTCAAAGAAAATTCTTAAGAAGAATAATGAATTTGACATGGGAAGATAAAACAACGAATGCTAACCTGTACAAATTCACAAATCAATCACCATGGAGCCTCGAGATTAAAGCCAGACGTTTAAAATGGTATGGCCATCTACAAAGACTACCAGATCACACTCCAGCCAAGCAAGCATTGAAAGAGGCAGAAAAATTCTGGCCAAAGCCTCGTGGAGCACAAAAATATACATGGTTGAAATTGATAGAAAATGATTTAAAATTAATGAACGTAGAAATGAACATAAAAACTAATATAAATCCTGGAAAAACATTCAAACGTAAACTAAATTTAACACAAATAAAAGCATTAACTAAAGAAAGAAAAACATGGCGGACGATTGTTGACCGCGCAGTGTCCTGGGACGGAGAAGCGTGATACACACACACACACGTGATTTACTAATATTTTGTTTTGATTAATTTTGATGTTTTGATAGCCGTGGATTTTTGTAGCAGATTATGCTACTCTCTGTTTCTTCCGTGAAGGTGAAAGTCAACCAATATATAAAGTCATGTTTCGTTTATCTGTCATCAGATATTGAAAGTTCTCTTGAGGAGGTAGGATTATGCGGCGTCCTACTGCGATAATTGCGATATTCCGATATATTGCCTGATAATTCGTCCCTGCTCTGCTGCCAGGTCTGGTTTTACATAGATGATAAACGTCTGTGAAGCTTGTCTCCCATTATTATACATTATAATTACTAGCAATTTGTGATACTACCAACTTATCAGTAGTTTTGATAATATCAACTTATCAAATGGCCCAATCTGAATGTTTCAAAGATGGCTGATAGCCAGTCTGCATTCGGGAAATTTTCTCCGCCGGATATTTCCCGCCAATATTTTATAACGCTGATTTTCCCGTCAAATTGTATGATAACAATAGAAAATCCACCATAATATGATACAAAAATCCGCCGCCAAAGCACTGAGAGGGAATTTCCACGCCAATTTGGCGTTGGCACTGAAGTATGAGCGGCTTGCGCCGCCGGAGATCTCCGGCGGGAAGCCTGTGGATTGCAGACTGGGCTGATAGTGGAGCCAACTTTACTGACGTAGATAATGATTGATTTATTATTATTATTATTATTAATGATTGATTATTTATTTTACCAATTTACCCTGATACAGGCGTAAAAATAAATTGAATGATCATTTCACTGCAATATAATGATTGCCAATTGCTAATATTTACTACATGGAAACACAATTAATTATGAGAGTGCATATTTAAAATGTTAGTCAAGACATGTATTCCTTAGAGTAAATGATTTATGGAGATGCACTCCAAGTATTTTACATGTTGACAAGAATGGATCATCGAAAAGGGTTTGGGTTCGGCAGTAATAAGTTGAGATCCGGTCTGCATTCTTTATATGAATCGCGGAAGATCTTCCCTCGTATTTTGAGACAACTCTTTTCGTGACTGCGTAATCGCGTCAAAATGACGTTAAAACGCGCAATAATTTCACACTCAGGAAACTAAAGCGCGCATTTCATTCAAATAACAGCGCAAAATAATCCACAAAATATTTGTCAACAAATCAATTTTATTGCAAAATTCATGTCAGGTTTTTGCAACTTGAATAAATAATAAATAATGTATTATTTGTTCCCGTAAACTTTAATACGCCAGAAAAAGGAAACCGTGTCAACAAACTTCTCGCTCAAATTCTAAGTAGGGTCGCTTTTGAAACTAAATATCACACACCATTTATTTGAGCAACGCTTGAATGAGCACTGCGTGTTTCGTGTTCAACAATCGGTATGAGACTTATTTATCGCGAAGAAACAGTTTATTAAATGAATACTATTCTGATATTAATACATTACACAGTTTATTGCTGCAAGGTTTGTAAATAAGACACAATGAAAGTGGTAGAAACCATTATTGTGATGGCTGATTTCTTGAAAAATTTTCGCTCGCTCCGCTTCCTCATTCAAGGTTCGTTTGTCTGTGATTACGCTGGATAATAATACAATGGTTTCAAAACTATTGTATTCATAAATGGTTTATTGTAATTTAAAGCCTACGTGATCAAATTATGTTGAGTTCTTTTGTTTGCTCAAGTGTGAAAGGTCAGCTCATTAGTGTGAATGTCAAAAACTTGTCAGCAGTTTGAAAGAAACATACATAATCCAAGCAATACTTGACCAACACGGAGAGATTGTTCTCGACCACTGTAAATAACGAATTTTATTTTCAACTTGAAAGCTAACCTGCAAAATGTGACAAGGTCATATCATATCATCCATCAATGCTGTACTAGTTTTGATATTGGTTTGATAAAATACATTTTTCTCATTTGTTTGTCGGTCTGTCGCAACAGGAAAAAGAGTCAAAAGCTGTGAAGCTCCTACCATCATTATACAAGGATATTAAATCGATTCAAAAGATTTTGGGAATTGATGCCTATGATTTAAACGGGGTTTAAGCAGCAAACATACCTTACAACCTACAAAAGTGAGCTCCAAAGCAGGTGTTGACCTATATACCGCTATACCAAGTCAAGTTTTTCTGTCTGAAAATGGAATTTGAAACGTTGTAGGCGAAAACTTTTCTGAAGGTTGGCTGTGTTCCATTCAGGATCCCGAAAGGCTAGAAGCATTGTGACACCCTGCTGCATAATTGGCAGATTCTCAATAGACTTGATGAAGATGATGACGAGTTTATAGAGGGCATGAATGAAAATTTATGAATTTGCATTACAATATTTAAAACCAAAAAATAATGACGGTATTCAATACAATTTTTTAAACACAATTAATAAAATTCAACGCAATATTTTTCTGCATCATTCGAATAGCTACAATGGCAAATAAAATTAGATCTATAGTTACTTGCCTGTGCCCGCTTCTAATATTGATGCTACATTTTACTGATGATTGAGTAACTGATTGTCATTTTTATTTGTGCAAAAGCAATAAGCAATAATTTGAAATGTTCTGGAATCATAGGCCTACCTGGAAACACTATATCCTAATCTCAAAAAAATTCACAAATTTTCTGTGACCTTAGAAATGATCACATATTTCCATTTTTACTGGAGAAAGGATGATGAATATTGTAAAAAAGTAAGTATTCTGCATCAAAATCTAAGCAATTGTTGACGAGAAACTAATAATCTAATTTCATTGGCCTATTATCTATAATCAGGTATTCACAGATTGCTAATTATGCAAAGAGGGTATTCTGTGAATTCTCAGTAAGTGTAAATTATTTATCCTATATTTGATATTAAGGAAAAAAAGAAATTGGCATTAGTTTTGAAACCACTCAATGGAGAGGCTTGCATTGTTAGTTGGGGGAAATGGTTTGTTGGTCAAAAGTCAGAGAAGAATACAATCTATATTGGAAGGAAGTTCTCCAACATTTTAGGCATCTATGACGGCGAATATGTAAGTTAATTATTTATCTTTTGAAAAACTTTATTATCATTCTGTTTTTATTATCTTTACTCCTGTGAAAAACAATTCATGAGTTCATGAACTTGAAATTGCCTAAAAGTTCAAGTTCATGAATTGTTCATGAACTTTGAAGAAATTTTACGTTCATGAACCAATTCATGAACAGGTTTATGTAATGTCCATGAACTGTACGTGACTGTTCATGAACCTACAAAAAAATGTTCATGAATTTCCAATGAACTGGATAATGAACTGTTCATGATCTGTTCATGAACTTATGGATTTTTTTGTAGGTTCATGAACGGTTCATGAACAGTCATGTACAGCTCATGGACATTGCATGAACCGTTCATGAATTGGTTTAAGAACATAAAATTTCTTTAAAGTTCATGAACAGTTCATGAACAGTTCATGAACTGCTCATGAACTTGAACTTTTAGGCAATTTCACGTTCATGAACTCATGAATCGTTTTCACAGTGGAAGGGCTGAGAAACCTGACAACTTTGTATGCGAAAGACTACGAGATTTAGATGATAAAGTCAATCATATTAATAGGCCTATACCACCCCTTTGATGAAACATTCATGAGTTCATGAACGGGAAATTGATAAAGTTCAACAAATAATAGACTATAGCCTACATATTACAAAGAAAAGGTGTTAATGACGTAAAAACATACAGCTACACGCGGAAAACAATTTAGATTTAATTGAACCGGATTGCGTATTGAATGTCGGTCTGATACACTTGATTACCAGCATTTCTTGAATCGAACAATGGAATTTATTCTATCCAGTTGCCGGATTAACCCATGGGGAGACTAGGCGGAAGCCATAGGCCCCACTAAATTATAAGCTTCGTAAAATTTGGGAACAACTTTTTATCTTTGTAATATCCTTTCGTGGCAGAATTCTATAAAATGAAGGCAATTGGATATTCTATTCATGAAGATCGATGTATATTTATTAATTTTCTTGATAAAAATCAAAGTTAAACAACTATGTTTTCCCATTAGCGTCTGTTCCGAAGAAACCATAATGGCAACAATAATGGCAGCCGAAATGGTAGTTTGCCTGGTTTCACAAGACTCTAAATCACATCTCCTTGATTTTGAGCGCCCTTAGGTCCCCAGAAATTTAACCCAGCGCTGATTCTTGCATTTCTGTAAAACCTGTTTTGTTTGTCTTTCATATTCAATTGTTGAACGTTGATCATACCGACATTCGATATGCAATCCTATTCAATTAAATCTAGCAGTCAAGACATGTTACTTTGACGAACAGCACCATCTCCCTCTTTGAGGGAGTACATAATTTATGGACGGCCCCTATAGGCTAATATTGTCAATCTAACAATATTTAAACGAAGGCAAAGTCATTCTTCCACTTTGGACAGGTGGATTTTATGT
Source organism: Haliclystus octoradiatus (assembly GCA_916610825.1). NCBI lineage: Eukaryota > Metazoa > Cnidaria > Staurozoa > Stauromedusae > Haliclystidae > Haliclystus > Haliclystus octoradiatus. Next base: position 1,661,270 of record OU744451.1, read on the forward strand.
GAATTGAATTTTGTTTGATATGTTGCACTATGAATCTTGGATGTACCGAATCTCTACTGAAAATCTACTGAAAACATACTGGAATGGGATTGTGTACTGAAACCATCTGAAATTCAGAAGACATTTAAATCTAGATTCTTCTCAGTCTACTGAAAAACTACTGAAATACACTTTGAAATTTGAAAGCTACTGGAAAAGGCCCAATTCAATGGCATATTCTGTAATTTTTCATCATGTTTTCAGCAAGGTTTTCAGATTTTCAAAATTCATAGTGTTGACTTTTGTTTCAGGTTACACTTTCATCAAGAATCATTTCTGATCCTTGCAAGTGCCTTGATCTTTATCCAACGGACATTGACGATTGGGATTTACTGGTAATTGATTTAACTAGTTCTTATAATAATGTATCCTATTATATATTTACTACGAATTTTGAAAATCTGAAAACCTACTGAAAAGTGAAAACTCACTGAAGACGCTACTGATTTCGGCACTTTTGATCGATCAGGAGTTTTCAAATTTCAAGGTGCATTTCAGTACTTTTCCAGTAGAATGAAAAGAATCTAAATTTAAGTGTCTTGTAAATCTCAGTATGGTTTCAGTACCCAATCTCATATTCCAGTGTATTTTCAGTCTGTTTTCAATAGCGATTCATTATATCCAAGCTTTGCAGTGTATGTAGTCAATATTTATGGTGATGGTAGGAATTATCAAACTAAGTGATCCAGAACTATGATTTATTATCTACCAGCAGTCTGGCCTTGATGTAGTGGTTAATGCTTTGTACCTTACCCGCATGGTTTTGGGTTCAATCCCTGACCTGGCAGCTTCGTTAGGAATTTCAAGGATTTCTACAGAATGATTAGGCTACTCACTGAAGACAAGGAGTCAAATATATATACAGATCTAGATAATTTGACCACTATAGACAGGTAGTGGCCTTGTACATGGTTGATTCGATGGAAAATACTATCTTAGACATGCAAAGAGTGGCCAATATAGACGGGTGGCCTCTGTTTGGAGATGACTGCTATAACATGTTTGACTGTAATCGAATTACATATTTTAATATAGGACAAAACAAATTGACCAGTTATATGCAGGGTTGGTTCAATAGAATAAAGTATTTTGTATATGACTAGAATGGCCACTTTGTACAGGTGAACGTTATAACATTTTTGACTGTATCAGTGATAAATAGATAGATACATGAATTATTTGTAGATTTATGGATAATCTGATGTTGAGTTGTACTTTATTTTGCTTGTTACAGGAACGGAATTCAAAAACTGTTGAAGAAAAATTACTTGATCAAATCTGTTTTGTTTATAAAGGTTTAAAATTTCCTATATTTATCAGTTCGAATTTAGCTGTAACTGTTGAAGTTGGTGAGTATATAATTTTAGATATCGTTTTAAATTTGATAATGGTTGTTTTAGTTTGATCACAAAGCTGTACAAATTCTTTATTTTTTGAAATTAATTCAGGAGATATTTCCTCTTATCAGCGGATTTCCTCCTTTTCTGTTAGCTCCAAAAGAAAGAAAACACAGCTATTGTTTTAAGAGGATCTCTTTCTACTGAACTTTATTCTCATGTTGGAGGTAATGATTATGTCATAAGAAATACTCGCTAAAATGGGAAATTAATGATGATATTAGATATCAGAATGGCTTCATAAAAGGGTATGCCCTATGTAAGTACTCCTCTTCTAGGCAAATGCCTCTATCCTTTGTTTGCTCCATAGTGAAAACATAGTGAATAAGCTACTGCATTGGGCGCTTTTTGGTGGCTTTCAAATGTTAAGGTGTGTTTCAAATGTTTTTCAGTAGAATGAGTAGAATCTAGATTTGTAGAATTTCATTATGGTTATCTGTCCCCATCTCATTCCAGTATGTTTACAATAGGTTTCCAATAGCGATTAAGTATACCTGAGATTCATAATGATACGAGTAATATGATTATTTTCATTTCCATTTAGGAAACATTGAACCAGACAAAACATGTGTTTATCTTGAAGCGTTTACTGAAGTACATATTCTACCTCGATTCGCCCCAAAGAAAATAAAGCCCACATCATTACTTACGAACAAAAAGAAACTCAAAGAAATTACCTCCAACCATTTAGCACAAAACTCATTTTTAACTCAAACAGAACGGTTATTACCTAAATTTCAAAAATTTAAATCATATTTATCTAGCAATGAAGACAACATAGATGTTGTTTCTGAAAATGATAATGTAAACAATTCTAGATCATATAAATATACATCAATACGTCTTCGATGTTGTTGTTCTCAACTCATTAATCCTATTTCAGAAATCATTGAAATAGCTTTGAAGAGTGAAACTACTGTACTTATTTCTGACATTTTATTTAAAAGAATTTTGGGTGATAATAAAAACAATTCAAAGTCTTTGGTTGCTAAAATACAATGTGTTTGTAAAAAAGAAATTGATAAAGACTCAAAAAGGCCATCAATCCCGATACATTCAGGTATTTATAATTATGTTGTTTTTGTAATAGCCCCTGCGAAAACAGTTCAGGAGTTCATGAACAGTTCATGAACAGTTCATGAACGTTGAATAGCCCCAAATTTTCATGAACTGTTAATGAACTGTTCATGAACTGTCTGTGAGGGTTCATGAACTGTTCATGAACTCCTGAACTGTTTTTCACAGAGGAGCACACATTTTAAAATTACTTCAGAAAGTTATACACCACTGTAAACAAAAGTTATCGAGTTTGATATTGTTAAATGGTCTATTTTTCATGATTCTTTTTATGAACCGTTCACGAAGCCTATAAAAAAGTCACCGACGCCTCATAAACAGTTGTATCAGCAGTTCATGAATTTTTTGGATGGTTTTACATTTGAGGTTTTATGAAATGTTGTCACAGAGGCATTTCAAATAATACAGTTGACTGAGCCTTGAAAGTTCATAAATGATTCATAAAAAACAGATCAAATTTAACCTTGATGAATGTTTTATATTTTCATAAGTTTAATAACTTGTTCACAAACGTCGTTGTCACGATCTAGTACAATGTAATACTCAATTAGCAGCACCACAATAAATATGACATCATCAATTATACATAAAATATTTACGAACAGTTCATGATAATTGGGGCCATTTAGTCTTCATGAACTGTTCATGAAGTGTTTATCGCAGGGGTAATTTAACTATTTCCTATCGGTTTGGTTTGATATAAATGATACAAAAAATGATAGTTTCATGAACAATTCATGACAATCGGGTCATGTAAAATTTATGAAAATGAAGTTTCGAAGTATTTCAGGATTTCTGTATTTATTAATTTTATTTTATTTGTAGATTCTCGTATTGTTCAAGTTATTCCTGCATTGGATTATCATTGTCATCTAGCTTTGGCAGTTAACCAAACGATATTGTCTTGTCTTGGATGTGTACAAGGGGATGTTATAGATGTTTTGCCAATAGCCCATACACTACCGTCTGTAATAAAAGGTCTTGTCCTTTACAGAAATGAAGCATTGATGGTAAATATTGATCTATTTTGTATCAAGGATGTTGCTTCAACAAAAAAGTAGAAGTTCATGAACATATAATGCCCTGTTTTTCATAAGACCTTCATGGGCTTTTTATTCAAATTAGGACATTTAACACTCATGAACTAATTTCACTACTGAGGTAATGAATACAATCTCTTTAATTACATCTATGAAACAATTCAGAGAGTAGAAAGCTCTGTAATGTATTGCTGTACCATGGAGATCAAGGCATGATCAATAAAAAAAGGAGGATTAGCTCAGATGGCAGGGCAACCGAACTTCAGATCGGATCATATCTGATCGACTGTGGTTCAAATGCCCCTAAGGTCAACTCAGCCTTGACTTTATCTGAAGCATCAAATAAGTACCATCGGATGGAATGGTCCAGAGGGAATTGCATTGTGAGTAGCTGCGGAGCATCATTGCGCATTGACAATTAATACTTACCTGCCATGAAATCTGTTGAAATTGATCTGCAGTGTCACAGCTGAGATCAACGAAGAGCGTTTAAAATGATTGCCCTCAGCGAAAAAAACCACTCATCTAGAAATAGAGGAGTGGTACGGGTGCCTTCGGTAAGGCGACACCGTCTACATTACTTTTATCAATAAAAATGGAAATTCCAGAAAAATTCCAAAAATCCTTCATTTTTGAGATTTGGAATAATTATCAGTTTTATGGAATTCTGCGGGTATGATATATCCGAAACAAGAATAAAATCACCTTTTAAATTTTATGTGGACCTGTCTATTGCCATGTTACCATCATCATCATCATCATCATCATCATCATCATTATCATCATCATCATTTATTGAGATAACCTTGAAGCCTACGCAGGACTTTTTTTCACAGGACTCATTGTAAAAAAAATACAATATAATTTTTAAAAATATAAAGCTTAACTTATTGGTTAATTTGAAAAATTATGTTATTGTAAATTAACTAATTATGAAAAACAGGTCATCAAATGTACGTGACTCTTTCAAGAACGGTTCATGAACTATTTAGAAGATATTTTATTCATGAACTCATTGTTAAAAAGACACCACTCCTCCAGCCTTTAATAGTAGACATTGTTTGCATTAGTTTTGAATTTTAATTTCAGAATGTTTCATCAGATTTGGTTTGTGAAGAATTTATAATATCAGCAAAGGAATTTTGTTCAAAGTTTTCATCATTAGTGTTGTCGAAAGAGACGTTGTACAATTTGCAAATACCTAATGGTAAGCTATTCAGCAATTTGTGTGCAGTTTATATGAGACATAGCTTTTATGTGGTACACAACGAGAAAGAGAAAACGAGAAGGCTTCAGAAAATCACGAGTTCTGATTACAAAATAAATTTCAATGTGCATGGGACATGATGTGTTTTTCATACCTAAGCAGTAAGCATGTTTCACTACGAGTTTTGCTTTCAAATTGCATTTGATAGCTTTTAAATTTTAAGGTGCATTTCAGTAATTTCTCAGTATAATAAAAAATATTGTAAATATCGAGAGATCTTCGAATGCTGTTCTAGTGATTTGATTGGCTAGCTCCCTTGTTTGGATCATGCAAGTCAAAACAACTTATAAATCATCTAAAGAGATAAACACCCAAAATAGCTACTAGCGATATACGAATATAAAAGGTACCTTGAAAGAGAATTATTCAATCCAATTCCAACATGTATTTCAATTTATTTTAGGACCTAATGGCACTATCTCGATATCGATTCTGGAACCTAACGACAATGACACTTTTTATAACTTGACATTGTCAAATATTGATCATGTTCAAATTGCCGTTGCAAAGAACTGTTTTTCTCAAAACAATCAATTCAGAGATAATTTACAATTGGAAGAATTACAGCTAGAGAATGCAAAAAGGTAGACCTTGATCTTCTATATGACCACCTGTCTTTAGTGGCCAACTGTGTTGAAATCAGAGCTGGTTGTAAAAGACAGGTTTCATTAGAGTATGCGTTTTAACAAGATAAAATGATTATAACTAATCTACGGGAAAACAATTTTTGTAGTCATAAACAACAACAAATGGTTTAACTATTGTCTAATTGAAATCAATGAAAAATAGTCATGTCAGCTCTGTTTGTAAATAAAAACATATTACTTTTTAAAATGTCTCCATCCAGAGTTATTAGAGATGTTCCGATGATAATTTTTCCCGATTGTTGATTCAGATTAAATCGGTAAACAGATTATTTTTTTAAGTCTATTAATTCTCCGCCCCCACATTGCATGAATAGCTTTATTATGTGTTTCCTAACTGTTGACATGAGCTAGAAACTGTGATGTTTTGGCGGGGGAATGCTGTTCCCCCACTACTTTCTCTGGGGGAACGGCATTCCCTCACTTTTTTCATTTGAAATGAAGTTTTCTATGTTCTTGTTCTGAGAAATAATATCATCAATATTATCAGTAATAGAAGTCAGTGGCAACAGTTTCTCGATTTTATTATTTATCTCAATGGCATTTCGGCTAATATTTCTAGCCATTTTCAAGAGAATAAAATGTTTAAATTGTAATGGAGTGTTAACTTAATTTTTTAACAAGGAAATAATTAAATAACTCAATATATTATAATGAATTGGTCTCTTGAATGCACTACAGAGCTATTAAGAGATTACAATTTTTAAAATTTTTGCGAGCTGTTCCCCCACTATTTTTTACAGAAAACATCACAACAAGACATGCAGATAATTTAATCAAAGGAAATAACAAACAATTTCCGAATTAATAAACTTTTGCAAATTTTATATGATTGCTTAATTTTGCAATACAAAAACATAACCGATAATAGCCACATGAGTTGAATATTTACAAAGATATCAAAACAATTCATTAAATTATCATCTACTGTGTTATACTGTTTACCATTACTATTCCTTGGCGTCAGGAAGAATATTGGATGATGATGCCATAAAAACACACAGAAAATTTAAATACTAATTCACTTAACCTTTGACTACATCCTGATAAAAAGAATGCCATCCAATTATACTGATTTGTGGAAAACTAGGATTATAAATTAAGCATTAATAATCATAAAGAGCGTTGTGACAAACAACAAAACCCTATCAATCTACAAAACCCACTGGTTAAAGCCCTGTTCTCTTGGACTGACCGAGGTTTAATTTACTGCGTGTTTATAACGCAAACCCAAGTAACTTGCCTAATCAAATTGAATGTTTTTATTTTTCAAACATCATATAAATATAGTTGATTTTACAAAGTTCTATAAGTTAATTTCCTCAAGAAGAGTAGATTAATATCCCTTTACTTGCATGTCGATTTCAAAGCTAGTTTTCGTATTGAAAAATATATCATCTGTCATATAAGAAAAGAAGTCAAAGACTACACATTCATAATTGTTACTAATAGTTTCATGCTTACGCAATCATCAGACAAATAAACTAAATCAACTATATTCAACTAGATTAACTAGATATCCTAACTAGATTTAATTTATTTGTCTGATGATTGCGTAAGCATGAAACTATCAATAACAATTATGAATATGTAGTCTTGTCTTTGACTCATTTTATTATATTTAGCTCTGTCATACATTTATTTGTCGAAAACGAGAATACTCTACAACTTATAATCGCCAACTTATTGTGCCAACACTGGTATCTTGTATTAATTTTATTTTATTTTCAGATGTTTTTCTTCTGAATTTGACCAAGGATCTAATCACATCCAAAAATGGTTTCAACAAGATTCCGGTTTGAGTTTAAATGCAGTCCTTATTCATGGCACTGATTGTATTTCATCCAAAGGATGTGGGAAAACATATCTTTCTAAATCATTAGCTTATTGTGCATCTAAATCACCTCATTTTGCAGCAATACATCATGTAGATTGTGTTGATTTACGGGGTAGGTAGACATTTTCTTTTATTATGATGTAGTGATAAAAATAATAATATAATAACATAAATATTTTGTCAGGATAGGTACTTCACTGTTATTAACGTGTGTCCTGTAAAAAATATATGAAGTTATAAATTTGTATTTGTATCCGTATGTTTTTGATCAAAACCAAACCTAATCCGGGTCCAATAAGTTTTGGCCCATATCGAATATATCTTTCAAATATAAATCAATTTGATTTCTGTGAAAAAATGATATCTAAAAGTTCACAAATGTTTGGAGTAGTTTATGAATATCTCATGAATGTTTGTATTGTTGTTTCAAAAGTATTTATAACTAATTAAGTGATTAATAATCTATATATATTCAACGATAATTAATAATAATTAATAATTAAATAATAATTAAATAATAAAATAAAATAATAATTAAATAATTAAATAATTAATTATAATTAATTAATAATAGTAGTTAACAATTAAATAATAATTAAATAATATAATAAAATAATAATTAAATTAAATAATAATTATATAATTAAATAATTAATTACAATTAATTATTAATAGTTGATTATTAATTATTTATTAATTATTAAAAATAATTAATAATTAAATAATAATTAAATAATAAAATAAAATAATAATTAAATAATTAATAATAATTAATAACGATAATTAATCGAAGCATATTGTTGACTGTTCTTTGATTTGAATTATTGAAAATGCACAATTTTAGAATGGATTTCTGTATTTCGGTGTAGGTAAAAAGGCAGACACCATCCTTGATATTTGGTTGAAAAAGATTGAGCATGCAATAGAACAACAACCATCTGTGTTGGTATTGGATGGTGTTGATGAATTGATTTGCCAACCTGAGCCTTCACAAGATTCTCCAGCTGCTATATTTTATTACGACAAATTAGCTGAAGGTATGAACACTTGAAAAAATATTCATGGGCAGTTCATGGACATTTTATTAAAAGTTCATCAACGAACAGCTGAAGAACATTTCATGAATGCTTAATACTGTATCTTGATTTTTATGAATCATAATTCATGAACATTTTTATGAAATGTTCATACAGGTTGAACCATTTGCAGTTCATGAACTATGTTTCACAAGTGAGATGATAAAATTTATAACAGATTAAAAGTTTTCTCGATATTTACGATTGTTGAAATATATATAATATTTACAAACTTTTTCCTGAAATTTTCATCAATCTTTCTGAATAATTTTAGAGATGAGTTCATGCCATAATATAAGCATAACGCAAAACAGTCCATAAAAAGTCCATAAACAGTTCATAAAATACACCCTAACGATTTCATAAACTGTTCATTAACCGCTCTTGAAAAAAGTTCATAGAAGCCTGATTGATATTGAGATTGACTTCAGCGATGTGTTACTATCAGGGATGTTAAAGTTACTTTTTAAAAGTAGCTAGTTACAGTTACCGTTACTTGGGCGAGAAAGTAACTAGTTACTATCAGACGTTACTTTTCAGAAAAAGTAACGATTACAAGTTACAAGTTACTTTTAATTCGAAAGTAACTAGTTACAGTTACTTTCCCGTTACTTTTTCTAAATAAGTCCAAAAATATCCAACAGAAGCAATGAGACATATATGAAGTATTCAAATAATGTTTCTGTATTTTAATTTGTTAATTAATCAAATGTTCTTGTTGACAATATAAATACGAAAACAGACACCCGACGACTATTTCACAGCGACGTCTTTTGCGTGTTTGAATGGTCTAGGCGATCCCCCTAATTTCCATAACAAAGAAAATCTCAAGTTACGCGCCATTAGTTCTATTTCAGGCTTGGTTGCTATGACAATTAATTGATCGAACAGACATATCAGACATGAAACGTTCGTTGAATCACTTGAATATATCATAAACTCGGACAAACAGATTGTATAACAGAATGTTACTTCCCTGAATGTAATTTTCTTGTTTGACATCCAAATTTATAACAGGATTTCCTGCAGTTGTTGGGAACTTTTTGTCTGTGTTTTTATTGTTCTTGGATGGTAACAATGAGAACAAAAGATTTTGACTAATTAAAACACAATAGCGATCGAGAAGCTGCTAACTTTCAGCACTCTTTTGTGAAAAAAGTAACGGAAGAAAGCGAAAATGCAGTGAAAAAGTAACGAAAAAGTAACGAGTAATCGTTACTTTATTTTTAATCCTAAATGTAACTAGTTACAAGTAGAAGTTACTTTTACATAAAGGTAACTAGTTACAAGTAGAAGTTACTAAAAAGTAACGATTACAAGTAACGTTGTTACTTTTGTAATCGTTACTAAAATCCCTGGTTACTATCATTGAAGTTTCATATATATCATAGTATAATATGATCAAGTGTAATTTCAGCTAATTAGAATTCAGCTAAAAATATTTGGCATATGTAAGATTCTTGTAGGGTCGGCATGGAGGAGACAGAAAACATGCAGTTAATTTCCAGCTGTAGCTTTATTACTTCTTCCACGACAGTCAACAAGCAAGAGGGCGAAACAACAGGCATGCAAAATACATATAACAGTTACTAATCACATGACAATACGAAGCACCAATCACAATACATCACTAATTATCACATGGCATCACATGCACTCAAACAACACCGTCACGTAAACAACTTGCACAATACCTAAAATACCACATGACATCACATATTCAACACATCGTAACTACAACACTTCACACAGATCCAGGAAGATGTGTTACATTAAACGACATCATAACTAAGTCCTACAGCCTAGGTGCATGGTTAGTGAGGAGATGGCAATAACATGATAGTCAAGGCTAGCAGACCAAAGGCTGAGATCTGACACCACAAACCAGTTCCAGTCACATTGCCAATTGTCAGTAGATCTCCTACAGATTACTTACCATACCTTTCATCGGAAAAGGATAAGGAGGGCAAATTGAAATGTTAGAAATAGCAAGTACAATTAAGCCTATTGTAAAAAAAACAGCAGCTGCAGAAAATGCTTAGCCTGCGTGCAGATTAAAACCTATCTTAACGAAAGTTGTAAGTGTGTAAAGTGTTTACACTTTCCTTAAGATAGGTTTAATTCTGCACGCAGACTACAAATTCTGAACACGGCAACATTGAATAACAATAGCAGCCTTTTATAAACTAATTTTAATCTATAACATCAAATTAGATCCTATATGATCGTCGATCAGATATGATCAGATTGGAAGCTCAGTTCCTCTGCTATCTGAGCTTATCCTCCTTTTGATCAGTAGTGTTGCTGGAAATCAATCAATATGAAGTTAATATTGTTCAGTGATAATTATACTAAGAATTGTTTTATAGGTTTTCGTGATATGATGCTCAAAGATCAATATCGCTCGTCAAAAGTAATTGTTATTGCAACAAGTAAAACGAAATCTTCTATTCATGAATTCTTAATTCCGTCATCTGGATGGCATATTTTTACATGTATGGTTGAAATCAAATCTCTTGATGAAGATGTCCGGAAAAAGATGATCAAAACATTATTAAATGATAGACAAATATTGCATATTGAGGATGAAAATGAATTCATGAGGTATGGTGCTTTAGACATTGTTTTCAAATCCAGATAAATTGACCACTATAGACAGGGCGTCTTTGTATACAGGATTGATTCAATAGAATAAGGATTTTTGTATGTAATTGAATTGGTTAATATTAGCCAGGGTTCGGCAAAACAATTTACTTTTGGGAATGTACATTTTATTCCAAAAATCTTTTCCTGGAATTTCAATTCTTTGAAAATGAAATTAAAATCTTTAGAAAGAATGTAATGCAATTTGTTTTGGTTGGATTTATTTTTATTTTCATTATTTTCGGATATGCTAGCCTTCGGAATTTGTGTCAGCGTTTTCCCCCTGCCAAAAACAGTTTAGGAGTTCTTGAACATTTCATTAGCAGTTCGTGATTGTTAAATTGCCCCCAAATTCTGATGAACTGTTCATGAACTGTCTGTGAAGGTTCACAAACTGTTCATGAACAGTTCATGAAAATTTGGGGCCATGTATCATTCACAAACTGTTTTTTTCAGAGGTCAAGGAACTAGTACATGGTATTTTGGTTAATGGAGGCATACAAGGAGGAGCATCAGTTAAGGTTTATGGATAAAATTCAAGGTTTCCAGAGTACCGGTAACATTATTTTCGTTGGACCGTGATACAGTAAAACCTGTTACAACGGTCACCTCTATACAGCGGCCACCTGTCTATAGTGGTCACTCTTGCAATGTCTAAAATAGTATTTTCTATTGAATCAAACCTGTATATAAAGACCACCTGTTTATAGTGGTCAATTTATCTACCTCCCTTAGCTGGCTGCTGTATACAGGTTTCACTGTAATTGCCATTACAACTCTACAGGGAGCATTGGCTAAAGTAGTCTTTTTCTATTACAGAATCAAGTTTATTTTCTTTATTTCCGCTCTTTAGTTTGGCAGTAACATCAACACAAGGGTTTACACCAGCTGATTTGAAGATTGTTGTACAAAGAACCCATCATACATCAGTGTCTGAATCACGTGATATGGGCAAGTACCTATTTTTATATTATAGAAACATGTAATAAAGGATTATCACACAGTTGCCGTGTTTCAATTAATATTTACTAATCAAGGAATGTCGAGAGAGATAAGTGCTATGTTTGGGAGCTTCACCTCTGCAAAAACAGTTCAGGAGTTCATGAACAGTTCATGAACATTAAGTGGCCCCAAATCTTCATGAATTGTTCATGGACTGTCTGGGAGGGTTCATGAACTGTTCATGAACTCCTGAACTGTTTTTCTCATGGGCAACAATGTAATACCTTGAAAATGTTTGCAATTTTTGCAATTTTTCCTCTCAAAGTTGCCTGAAATGTAACTCAATAGTATTATTGGGGGATGTCACACCCCCACACACCAGAGGTGTAGGAAGTCAGAATTAGAAGCGTTCAACCCTGAGTCCGACTCGAAAACTGTAAGAAAGTAGACTCAAACTCTGGCTCGAAAGGATTTACGGCGGCTGCTAAGCTGTAGCATAATCACTCCTTTGGAAACATACAATTGTGTGAACTTTAAGGTTTCTGAATATATGATGATAATGATGATGATGATGCTTGTATCGGTTAGGGCATGTTTGTATTTCTGATCTTCAAAGAGGTTTGGACGGTGTTAAGCCATGCTCGCTTCAATCATTGGCTCTACATCAGGCTCCTGATATATCATTGGATGATATCGGGGGATTAGAAACTGCTAAAGAATTGTTGAAAGAGATGATTATATGGCCAACAAAAGTATGTAGAAAAATTGGGTAGAAATATTAATCTTACAGACAAATTATATGCTTGAATATCACAACATTTTAAGCTGCCGAATTATGCATTCCATACTTGTATAACTCTTTGTTCTACACTATTATGTGCGTATATATCTTGCTGTACATTACTATTCTGTTCATTGAAGTTTTGCGGAAGAAATTTATTTGAATTGAATCATCTAAGCTCAGAAGTCTTTGAATGTTGTTTTGAGTACTAAATTCAATGTTTTTGAATCTGTAATCAATTTATTTGATCCACAACGTTACCATGAAGGCTAAACCTTATACGGTAGCCCAAAATTAATCTGTGTAACTTCTCATGTGAAAACAGTTCATGGATGTTAAATAGCTTAATTTCAAGGACTGTTCATGAACTGTTTTGAAGATGTTCATAATTGTTGGTAAAGTTCATGAAATCTACAAATTTTTTCGCAGGGTTTGTCCAACGTCTTTTTAACCAATCACAGTTTGTGAAAATTTGACAATTTCATAATATTTTTCACTATATTTTACTTTTTAGTATGCTGATATCTACCGTTCTTCTCCCCTTCGTCTTGCCAATGGGGTTCTCCTCTATGGTGCCCCCGGTACTGGAAAGACCCTTCTAGCTGGGGCTATAGCTAATGAATGCCAGTTGAACTTTTTAAATGTTAAAGGACCAGAATTATTGAGTAAATTTGTTGGTAGCAGTGAGCAGAATGTTAGGGATTTGTTTGCAAGGTAAGTTTATATAAACATTTTCACGCTGATACGCAGGGCTGAATATCGGCTAGATGCATTCATTAATTATTTAGAATTATGTGTAAGATCAGATTTGTTGAATAGTAAACATCATGGTGACAAACAATTTTCAAATTTGGACTCAATTAGAATCTCATAATATATACCTGTGGTACAGTCTTAGTGTAGGCGTTAAGGCTTTGCATTGCATCAGATTGAGAATTAGTAACATGAATGATTTCAAAAAATGTCAATCCAATCCTAATCCGTTAATCCATAAATAATTCAAAATATTTGAATTCTGCTTTGAGAATCAAATGTGATACAACAGAATCCTTATTAGAGTAACGTATAATCTTCTAACTTATTTTTGATATTAAATCTCAATCTAAAAGAACAACAGTCTGATCGGATTAACATACCTCTAATCTGTGGTACTCAGTCTATGAGGTTGATACTCTACTACTGAGCTACAAGTCTACTAATAATATTTTATGTTGACAGTTTGGTTGTTTTAACGTAAAGTGGTTGATTATTTCTTATAGAGCTCAAAATGCAAGACCTTGTCTCCTATTCTTTGATGAATTTGATGCTCTTGCACCCCGTCGTGGTCATGACAACACTGGTGTCACCGATAGAGTTGTCAATCAACTTTTGACGCAGTTGGATGGGGTTGAGGAGCTTCATGGTGTTTTTGTTCTAGCTGCGTCTTCTCGTCCTGATCTTATCGATCCTGCTCTGCTAAGACCTGGTCGTCTAGATAAAAATGTTCAACTATTTGTTCCAAACGAGGTACTGTATGATGGTTTCAAATCCCATTTCAAATTCCATCATAATTGAATGTTTTTATGACAATCTTGTAAGTTGACTCTGTTAAAAACAATCTGTGAGTCCATGAATATGTATTAATAAGCGGTTCCCATTGTACTGTTCATGGACATTAAATAGCCTAATTTTTATGAACTTTTCATGATTATTCATAAACTTCTTATGAACAGTTCATGACTTGTCATGAACATTTTATGAACATTGAACAAGTTCATGAAAATTGAGCCATAATTAACGTTCATAAGCAGTTCATGAAGTTGTCATGAAGTTGTCATGAACTGTTTCTCGCAAAGGTAATACATTTGAAGCAACTTGCATGGTTGACACAAAGAATGGCACATAAGTAGTCAATACAGGTTGAATTTCTAAGATTGAGGCATTTGTAGATAAGCGTAGATGGTGGGGCACCTGTATCCCAAATCTGATGGCAACCCGCCAAAATTGCGGCACCAAATGAGTACAACGTTGCGATGGCTATAGCAGTTGCCCACAAAGAATTGTCTTATAAAGAGCTATAACATACCACAAATCAATGCCTATCTGGTATTATGATATCTACTCATTACTGGAATTGATCTGACGTGTTTCAATACAGATTAGTAATCTACCTTTTCCATCATTGATCTGACGCAATGATCACTCCTACGTATAGAAGTTGGAATAAGCAGATAATCTAAAATCTGTTTTATCTCTGTATTAATAATATTGTGTTTGTAAATAAATTATATATATACTGATATAGATAAATAATGTAAAGTTGTCCACACTTGTGTAGGTATAGTACTCAATAATAAATATCAGAGCTTTAATGGATAAATAAATAAAATGAGTAAAAAAAGAGACATATTGTTCTCGCTACTCCGAGTTTCACATTATAAACCCAACATGTGTAATATTGTATCATGTAGTGCAACGATATATGTTTTGTTCAAATAATAAAATCTATACTTGCCTCATGATCGCCATATGGCGTAAAACTCGGAGTAGCGACAACAGTATGTCTCTTTTTTGACTCATTTTATTTATTTATCTATATACTGATATATATACTGGACCTACATTGATTGCTAGTACTAATACTTATTATTGATATTTGTTTTTAGGGGGAACGATTTGAGATACTGAAAGTACTTTCAAGAAAATTATCCATCTCATCTAATGTTAATTTACAGCATTACTCTTCAGTAACTGAGAATTTCACTGGCGCAGATTTAAAAGCTTTGATGTATAACGCACAAATCAATGCATTACATACACATATGGATGCTATGAAATCTAATAGAAATGAAGAAGAAGCCACTGAGGTAAATATAGATCGATTTTTATGTTGGACTAGCAATGATTCACTGCCCTGTAGAAAAAATCCATGATTCCATGAACAGTGACAAAGAGTTCATGAACACTTCATGAACCAGTTCATGAGCTGGTTCAAAAATGTGAAATTGCCTGAAAGTTCATGAACAATTCGTGAACAGTGAGAGAGTTCATGAACACTTCATGAACCGGTTCATGAATGTGAAATTGCATGAAAGTTCATGAACAGTCACAAAGAGTTCATGAACAGTCACAAAGAGTTCATGAACACTTCATGAACCGGTTCATGAACTGGTTCATGAGCATGAAATTGCCTAAAAGTTCATGAACACTTCATGAACTTGTTTATGAACTGGTTCATAAGTGTGAAATTGCCTGAAAGTTCATGAACTATTCAAGAATTTTCATGAACTATCGATGAACAGTTCATGAATGTTTGGGCAATTTCATGTTCATGAACTCATGAACTTCTTTCACAGGGATGGAGTTGCTGGGTTAATTTGAATAACGGAAGAAAAAAATAATAAACAAATGAAAAACAAAACAACGACTATTTCAATTATGTTGATTTTGATTTGATTTATTTGCCAAAATAAAGTTGATTTGAATTTCAAGTAAATACAATTTTTGTCAGGCAAACACAGGAAGGCATTATGCGTATTAATACTTATACTAAACGTGTGACCAGGGGAAACATTTACAGAAGGATGAAAGTCCCTTTTTCCAAGACTTTTTTTAAATGATATGATAGATATTGAAGCTACTGCGTCCTCTGGTAAATTGTTCCATACATTAATTATTCTGTTGAAAACATATTATTTAGCAGTGTTATTTATAGGCTTCTGCAAGTTGTATAATTTTCTTAAGTGACTACGGAGATTATATTTTAACTGTGCAGGGAGAAATGAGTCTTCGGGAACTCTACCGGAAAATCTACACAGTTATATAGTATTTTAAATAATATACAAACATCTGAAAATAATCTTCGATATTCTATTCTAATTATGTTACCGGTAGTGTATTTTCTTGAAATGCGACACACGGTCAAATTTTATATCAAAAGTGAGAGCCGTAAAATAAATACAATGCAACACTTCCCAAATGATGTCATTTTCCAAAATTACAATGACGTCAGTACGGGAAAACGCAAAAACGTATGAGAAAACTGTATCAATATTGTATAAGAAGAAGCAAGAAATCATCCTTCTTCGTTGTTGCTGTGCATAATCAAATATCTCATATATCTCAAATTATAAACAGTTATTGATCAAAGGCAAGATGAATATCGGCTGATAATGACAAGGTCCGCCGAGGTCATCATGACGATATTCATTAAGCCTGAGATCAATAGCTATTTTAGTCAATGATTAGCATGCCAATTTTGGAACATGTAATCATACAAGGGTTTGTATGGAAATTGAATATAGAAATTATTTTTATGTGAGGATATCAAGCAAGATGGAGATATTAAGCGAGTTTGACTGTACAAATTTTTCTCAATTTTTAATTTCAATTTGCTATCTTAGACGAATGGCGAGCAATCTTCATATCCTGTCAATCATTTCTTAATTACTTCAAGTGATTTTGATGTTGCGTTAACAACTACACGTCCTTCTCTTCCAAATAATGAATTAGAGAGATATGCCAAGAGGTAAGATTATTGGATCGCTGTCAACTTCAAGATAACCCCTGCGAAAACAGTTCAGTTAAGTGGCCCCAAATTTCATGAACTGTCTGTGAGGGTTCATGAACTGTTCATGAATAGTTCATGAACAATACAGGAAAATTGGAGCCATTTGACGTTCATGAACTGTTCATGAACTGTTCATGAACTCCTGAACTGTTTTTCGCAGGGGGAGCAACAATCTAGAATAGTAACACCGTTCATGAATAGTTCTATTTTATGTACAATTCATGAGCAGGTTAACTAAAAACATGTCAATTAACACTATGGGATTTGTGAAAGGTCTGAAACATGGCTGGGAAACTACTGAAATTTTCAATATTTTTTCTGTTGCATTGAGCAAAATTTATGTGATTTCAATTACTCCCAATTTCAGTAAAATGGTTGCTAATGTTCTACACATTTTTTGTAGCACATAAATCAATTAAAATGAATTTATCGGAGGATTAGCTCAGATGGCAGAGCAACCGAACTGCAGATCAGATCATATCTGATCGACTGTGGTTCAAATCCCCCGAAGGTTAACTCAGCCTTGACTTTATCTAAAACATCAAATGAGTACCATCTGAGGATGGTGGATGGAATGGTCCAGAGGGAATTTCACTGTGAGTAGCTGCGTTGTGCATTGACAATCGAGACCTGTCTACTATGAAATCTGTTGAAATTGATCTGCAGTGTCGTGGCTGAGATCAGTAAAGAGGATTTAAAATCATTGCTCTTAGCGAAAAAAGCCACTCCTCTATATAGAGGAGTGGTACGGGTGCCTTCGGTTGGGTGACACTGTCTACATTTCTTAGCAATTATATTACGGGAATGTAATGGTATACTTTGTAATAATTTTTCAAAAATATATACCGAAATAGTTCATTAATTTCCATCAGATTTTTACCTTCAATTATTTACTAATTATTCTCTTTCCTTCGAAAAGATTTACTGAGTTCATGAACTTTTCATGAGCATTGAATTGCTCATAAAAGATTTAAGCCAAATGTTAAATTGCTTGTTTTTTTATGAAGCTTTCATGAACAGTTCATGAAATTTGGGCCATTTAAACCTTCATGAACTTTCCCTGCAAAAAAGCAGCTCATTGAGATCATTAATGTTAAAATGGACCAATTTTCATGAATTTTTTCATTAACTTTTCCTGGAAATTTAGGTTCATAAAAAGTTCATGAATAATCATGAAAATTGGGCCATTTAACGTTCATCAACTGGTAACACTGATGCTATTTAAACCAATCAACTCGTTTTTTCTCAATGTTCCCCTCATAATAAACTCATTTAAAGTTAATTAATTTAGCATAGATTATACTTTAAATCACATTATATCAACATTTTATCCTACCCTCCTTTGTCGAATCTCATTTCATAAAACCCTATTTCATATAGTTTACTCAATATTCCATGTAAAACTGTGACCTTCATGAACATTAAATCATCTCATGTTCCCGAATCGCTACATGACCTCATAAAACAGACGAGGAGAACTGGCAAGTGGTGTGACGCCATTGTCCCAAGATCCATCTATTTATAAGAGGTTGGACACGCAACTTTTTGGGCTTGAAATTCGCCATTTCATTTCCATTTAAACCGAAGTTTTGCTTTCGAACAAGAAGTTTTTCGAATAATTCATGATTATATTTTCGCGCGCTTGTTCAAATTTCGCAAGCCTGGATTTGACGGAGCGAAAATATTGTCCATAAAATCACGTGACTGGCATCTGTCCAATTGGAGCTTAGAGTTGCACATGAAAGAGTGTCTCAACTCTTGTAAATAGATTGCTCTGATTATCCTATCACCAATGTTCAAAACGCACCCCGTCGGTCGGCCCTGTCATCAGCATATAATGTTACTTCAATCAAGGCTGCTAATTCAATGTATTTATATATTCTGTTTAGATTTGAAGAATTTATTTCACCTACACAACCAAATCAAAATATTCAAAAAGTAACACTTGCATAATATGGAATTTTGTATAATTGTTGAGCGCAATTAACTTGTATTATAATGATTATATGTAAACAATGAACTTTACTTAATTCTAATTCATGACAATTATTCAGCGATAAACTTTCATAGTTGTTGTCCTCATACGACTGATTGAGGATGACTTAAAGGTTTTGATAAACATATTACGATAACGAAATAATTATATGGTATTATACTTTGTAAAGATTTTACATAATTTTACATTGTAGTTTTGAATTTTGGATTATAAAATGAATTTACATTAAGCTCAAGCAATCAATAAATTAAATTTCAGTTCATTTTTAAGGTAAAATTGTCAAATGTTTTGTTATGTTCCTCGGATTACGGTTGATGGTTCTATATTAGAATATAATAGTATTAGTAGTACAAACAAGTCACATTGTAGGGTTGTGCCATCTCTCTTTCTCCTAACATATTTTCATCATAATCATTTATTCAGAAACCTGATAAGTTTTACAATAACTTTTTTCACAGGACTGATTTACGTAATAAACTAGAGAACAAACATAAAATAATTGATTACAATAATACATAGATATATATATACAGCTACAAGGTTAATTAAATACGAACTGAACAGTCAAGATGCTGTAATTTTATTGGTATTTAAATGCTTCTCAAGGAAACTTTTGAAACTTTTCCTTTTGGAAACCTCCTTCATTGTAGACGGTAGATCAATGTGGACATTCCACTTGTGAGCACCAGCATATTGAAATGAGTGGCGATGGCTTGTCTTGATGTATATGTCATTATGGGGTTTCTACGAAAACAACGCCAAAAATCAAGATCAGACTGTCTCAGTGTCCATATCCTCGACAAAACGTCTCCTTCGGGGGGTCACACAGTGGCTGTGAAACATATATAATATATACGATGTTGATCTCTCGACATGACCTAACAAAGACATATGACGTTGATAAGCCACATTAGAGGGAGAAGGATGAGGTTTTTTTAAATTGAGCAGGATCTTGATGGAGAGTATAAGATTACTTCGCAGTCTTTAATTGTCACTGCTACTGTAACTTAATTGGCACATCCTATAGCCTGCTCGCAGACTCACTGTCGAAATGTTAACATGAATAAACAGTATTACAAACTTGTCTACTGTTCTACGAAGTTCACATTTAGACAGTGAGTATGCGAGCAAGCTATGTGCGCACCAGCATTTTGAAATGAATGGCAATGGCTTGACTTGATGTAACTGTCATTGTGGGCGTTTGACGTATGTCAATGTAATGTCAATGTAAATGTCATTGGATTTTGAACTACCATATTTGAAAGGCCTTGATATTAATCATATACAATAACTGGTTATAGTTTAAGATCTACTCCACGGAAGAAAGACATTGAAGTTGCTGCAGTAGTAAGGTCAAAAGAATCGTTACCCGTAACAGCGAGAGGTATTGTTGAGGCTTCATTATTGTGTCCAGACGACATCATAACCAGAGAAGGTTCATGTGTGTTCTTGTTATAATGATGCGCGATATAATATCTCAATACACTATTTTATTTACACCTTTTAAATTTTCGAAAACTGCTCCGCACTCCGTGTCTCCGTTACTCATCGAATAGAGACTACCGGAGAGCCTGTTTATTGTCAACCGCGACGCTTACACCCTCAAAAGCTGGCTGTAGCACGCGCTGAATTTAATAAATTATTAGATGCAGGTATTATCAGACCCTCAAATTCACCATGGGCAAGCCCATTACATCTTGTTCCTAAACCGGAGCCAGGAACCTTACCGCGCCCTGTTGGTGATTATCAAGCAGTAATTCGAATTCAAATCAATGTTTTACTACAGTGGAGCTGAAATTCAAATAGAAGCTACGCACATCAGTCAACGCACATCAATACATCCGCAACAGAAATCATAACAGCAAATCGAGCCACGCCCATGGGTGTGGCCAACCCTGCTATAACGTACCGTACATCAGCAAATTAATGTATATCATTCCGTTTTTCTAGTATTCGGTTCTTTACTAAATAAATGAGGGGGTTTATTTCAATTAGTAAAGTATTTATAAGTGAAAGTTCATTGTGGGAAAGGTCAAACAATTTTTAGTATAATTTGTATGAAGACCTGAATTTGTAAAGCACCTCTATTAGAGTTATGTAGGCCTATGGAATTTCAATACGAAAGAAATAACGAAAGCACGGCCTAAGACATTTCAAATGTACATTGCATGAAATTAAAAAACCTTTTATTCATCAGTTATCCGATTTCTATACTAAACTATTTGTTTTGATAATACTCTCTTGATGGTATGGTGAAATGATTTTTGTCTAATCATATGCATGACTACGTATGGTTTTCATCTGTATCAACTTCGTATATAAAGAGACGTTGGCAGATTTGTAATTTTTAAAATCAAGCTGTGAACTTTTGACGGTAGCGATCATTTTCTTCAACACCTTCTCAAAAGTCAAAATACCCACATGTAAATCTACTATCACCCATCTCATGACTGGATTTCCTCTTTATGTAAATAAAGAATTGTAAAAAGAACGACATAGATTTATATCAACATCGGGAAAGTCAACAAATTTTGTGCTGGTGCAGCGCTTGATACAATTTGAAATCATCCATCCTGCTTTTTTATTGAATTAGAATTGAGCATGGCAAGCGAAGGCGTTGAAATAAATTTACGGGATGAAGATGACAATAAAGCAAATGATGAAAAGAAGAAAGTTAAGGATAATGTGGTAAGTTTCGATTTTATTTTAATTGTTTAATCTACATATCTTACGGATTGTGTAGATTTACAAAAAGCTCAATCGATACTTTACGGTATTGCTATAATTCGTATACATTCCCAAATTGACAATATTTAATTTTAAAAGAACTATTTTAATTAGTCACCGTTTGAGGTGTTTTGATTTTGATAAGCATTGTCATAAACTGTGCAATTGAGTGAATAATATATAGATTTTGCAAAGGAATGTTCTATTTGTTTTTGGATTTGAATTTTTACGAACGTTTGCAAATAAATAATGTGAGGGAGATGGGATTTGCTTTGCCTTGGAGACCAAAGCATTTTGTTTACTATTAGTATAGATTGCATTAAAATCCGATGCTCCATTTATTTTACCCATCAATTGTTTATATTCATTGATAAAATGTTATTGTCAGAACAGAAACGTGGTTCTTTTGAATTAGAAAATGGCCGGTGCTGTTTAGCTAGTTCTGTTTGAATCAGTCTTTTTTAATCGGACAGTGGAGAGTAATCATAGAACTGTTTATCAAACCAAGTAACTAATAATTTGAAATTATGGATAAAAAAGAAAAATACTTATTAGCACATAACGAGGTATGGTTTTAATAGAAATGGGGTTTGGTGAAATTTTACAAGGGCTTGATTTGCTTCGGAAATTCGCACGTGTTCCCACAGTGTTTTTACGTTCTTTCGGTATCACCTTACAAAATATGAAACACCTAGTCAAATGATTGTATTTATTCTGTAACAGATGTGTTACTAAATGTATATCCACGGAACAAATATTATGTTAATAGTTTATATTAATTAACTTTTGAGATAAATAATCCTTGAAATATATTGAAATCATCGAAGCTTGATGAAAATTGAGGTCATCGAAGCTGAATGAAAAATGAAATAAAAGTGTTCTAGGGGTGTGCGGAAGTTTGTTGCTTTCGGAGGTGTGAAAATAGATAAACTCTTGATAATTTGTCATTATTTCACGTTAATGTGCTTCGTGATTACCGCCAAATTGTTGATTGCGCAATATTTGAGTACAATATATCTGCTCGTTTCGTGCGTCATACGACTTACGATTTATGATTTTCGTGTTTGAAAAAAAAATTGTAAAAATATTTAATTCAGTTGCTTGACCCAACTGCCTCTTTGAGAAATAAGTAAAATATTTTTGATATATCAGAAATACATCTTGACTACAACTTCATTCATATGCATTCCATTGGAGATATCTCATACTTTTTGAAATGATAGACAGCACAACCATTTCATGTTATGTTAAAGGCATAAAATTGACCATCACATCTTGCAGGCTCAAAGTTGAAAAATAAATGCCATTATAAGATAGTAAAGTCGTCGTCATGGGAACAACAATCAAACAAAGTATTTGTGCCTATAACCTCACAGACCCACATCAATGTATTCAGTTGGGTACTGTTTAGATTAGCTAATATAGCCCCAATTCATGCATTAGTGCATGGCGATGCACTCAGGCATGCTATATGATAGTACTATTTGGAATACGCGTAAGAGCGTCTTCGATGAACTCAATTGCATTATCGATAGCCCGACCCCCATTTTTTTCAAAACCTCATTTTCAAACACCAGTTGTGACATCACCAACTCCGTTTAAGAAATGTTCTGATAAAATTTCAGACTTGTTCGCACGGAGTGATGATTTTAAAAGAGAAACCCTGATTGTCATCATCTTTATATTCAACTCGTATTGCTTTGCTTGTGTTATTTCAAAAATGTTACAATATTAGAAGTCGCGTTTCAGAATTCACAGCTCAAATATCATCAACTCACTGAAATAACATGACGTAAATAAAAAAGCTACGAGATCAGATTTCAAAAAGTTACATACAAAGGCTGCCGGTCTTGTTTGACCCTTTAACTAATGCTAACTTATTCCGATTGGGCTGAAAATGTGACTAATTCCCATCTTGTGTTTCTTCTCTTGACGTCTCTGATTGCAAGATTTCATATATTTGAATATTTATTGCTGCTACATTATTATTTGTGTCAAATTTTACTATTAGTCTATTACGTTTGTATTGATTCCATCAGAATTTGTTTGGACATCTGAAATGTTGTTTGTTTTAATTTTAAAGATTTAATTCTTGTTTGTTTTCCAGGATCCAGATACTAATGGTACGGAAATGTCAACAATAAATATTCATGATAATAAAGTTGGAAAGGATTACATACCACGCGACGAAAAGGCAGATAATGCTGTACAAGCTGCAAATGGTTTTGATGCATTCCGACCACTCGATATTGTCATTACGTATGCAACAGACACTGGTAAAGATATCTATAAAAAACATCAGATGCCTGTTTTGGTATTAATCACTGCTCTTTGTGTTGCTGGCTATACTGCGTATTTTATCATTGCACTTTCTAAAAATTTCGATCGAGCGTTGGATTTATTTATAGTGACAATGTTTGCGTTATATTGTGTTGTTTACTGGTTGATTAGAAAGTTTTTTGGCGAACCTATTTATAATAATATTTTCAAACCTTTTAAAGATTTCATTCAAAGTCGTTGGCTAATATTCAAATGGTAAGTCTATTATAGTTCTTCCTTCATTCATTCATTCATCCATTCATTCATTCATTCATTCATTCATTCATTCATTCATTCATTCATTCATTTATTTATTCATTCATTTATTCATTCATTCATTCATTCATTCATTCTTTCATACATTCATTCATTCATTTATTCATTCATTCATTCATTCATTCATTCATTCATTCATTCATTCTTTCATACATTGGTTCATCTATTCATTCAATCATTCATCCATTCATTCATCCATTCATTCATTCATTGGTTCATCTATTCATATATATATTTGTAAAGTATGTCGCATTTCAAGAACACATCAGTTATCAATAAATTAAAGTTAAAGTCTTTGTTGTTGTTAATTACCTCTGTTATTTAAATTAACTCAGCGATGCGGGTGACTTTACAATAGAAATTTACAAAATATTTACATTATAGAAAAAAAATAACTAATTATCATAATTAATCTAAATTATGGAGTGTAATACATTAATACATTATTTAACACTGAATGATATCAATATTAATTTCACTGAAGAAGCTAACGAAGGGCAGCGAAAATATTTTGATATAAATTTAAATTTTTAAATTAAATGTATATTATCTAATCACACTGTTGTTATAGTTGTTGCGTATTATTAGAATGGTTACCAAATTACCCAACTACAGTTTATCTTACAAAACACGAGATCATATAAAGGTTTTGATAAATCAATTAAGTCATTATATAACAAAAAAGGCTAATTTATTGAACAAAGAGCCTGGATGTAATGTGCGATAAAAAACAAATTTCTAATCGGTATTGAACACTATCATATCTAGCCTGCGTAAAAGCCCCAAGGTTTATTTCTAAAACCATAGGGTCTGTGAATTAATGTCTGATTTTCAGCCCAATAAGTTCCCATGAGTTTGGAATATAATTTATGCATTACGTCGTATTATCATTAAAGTGGGAATAAACCCCCAGACTATCTTTACATATGTAGTAGAACCCGACGTGAAAAAAACAATGGCGTAATTTTTTTTTCGATCTGGAAATTATTTCTTGGTGAAAAATGCCTCCAAAGTGGTGTTTTGACCCAAATGTCGCTGAGGAAAAAAAAGGGATTGGATCTAGCTTTATGACGACAAAGTCACAAGTCGTGTGGTTTTTCTAATAGACTTTAGATCGGATTAATCACGCGATGTTACGTTTGAGATGGCGTAGCTCTGTAACGGCAATCTGTTTTTCTCTCCCACAAAACTGAGGTAAGGAAAAACATATAAACTTAAGAGCAGCAAAATCCCAGATGATTTAATGATTTTAAAGTTCACGAATTTCAAGAAAATAAAAATCAGAAAATATTTCATTCGTAGCGCGCGTTATACAGATTATATTTTGACATATCACTCTCACACATATTTAACACATATCAAAATATTCTCTGGTGACCACAAAAGCTAGCTAAGTAACTTCTGCACTGTATTACCGCATCCTATAAACTACAGATTGTGACGACATGATGCTAACATGTTCCACTTTCTAGCCGAAGGAATGGAAACTAGACTGGTAAAATCACTTTGTGGCGTATGTATAATCAGGAACGAGACTTCACATTGCAAAACCCTAATTTTGTTAATCAGATAACTTTGATAGAGAGGATAATAATTTATGCAATGAAGATATACCCCAAAACCGACAAATGATAAAGAATCTGCATTACTGTAGTTCTAGTATACGGCTGTAAACTTGAATAAGAACGTCCGATCCCTCTATCATGTAATGTACTGAAGAATTCTCAATGGTACTTTGTTAGACTATAGTATTGAGTATAATATATCTATCTATACAGTCGTATAAACTATACGATTACATGGTTTAAGTTTTACTATACAAACATCAATTTTAAACTTTAACGTTGAAATGATAATAATGAAAAATGTCTATTTAATAATTTAGTAATACCGGTACTTGAATAAATCCGAAAAGGTATAATTAAAACTTTGCAGACCAACTATCTTGAGGAAAAGTCGTCTGTGCATGCCCATGCAAATCAAGTCAGTTTATATTCACATTTAGATCATGAAAAGGATATCCTGTAGAAATATTTACTCAAGAACAACTTGCAGATCATAGAGTTAAAAATAGTTAAAACTTATATAGCGTAAGATCAAGCTATTTTGAAGGGCACTTGTCTACTAATTAAGATTTGAGAAGTACTGCGGTCACACAGAATACGTAACTAATATGTGTCACTAGACTAGTCACAAAGGAACACTCGCACTGCCTGACATTTGTGTTAATCCGCAATCTATATCAGATTCATCGCGCTTAATGACGCTACGAGAAATTATTTATCGAGAGATTATCAATCCAAGGTACACTTATTAATCTACACCTATTACAAAATAAACTGTAGGACTATGATAATTTATCAACAAGGCAATTGATATCATAAGACGGATGCAGGGCATGCTCCAATAACTAGGTTTTCAGAAGACGCACCATCACGCCACCACGTGCTTCATCATGGACCACTTGATGAAATCATTGAACATTTGCCAATTGATATGAAACACAGTTCAGCATATTTTGTCCTCAATGAATTATCAATATATATAGGCACTGTTACATCTAACTATTGGATATTTTTATTGCAAGTATACTATGTTTTCGTTACCTTTTATTTTATTATTGATTTTATTTTAACCCTTGATCGAATTTCGAACACTGAAACGAACATCTCGCCAAAAAATTCAAACTTTTTTATATGAAAAAGACGCTCCAAAACACATCTCCGAGTAGGGATACCTACAGTGAGTTTTTCGGCATTTATATGATAGAAAATTCTTGCAAACAATTTGAGAAAACTTAACATTTTTTGAACTGATTGATGAACACTTTCAAATATTTTCAAAACTCTGAATTGAAGAGGAAATACCATTCCTTTTCCAATCAAGGCTTGCTTTTTCGATACTGACTCGGATCCCCGTGTCTCCGGACATACCCTCTCGGTGCGTCGCTCTGATGAGTTTGCTTTAGCCAACGGGTTTTAACCTGGGCTCTCGACAAACGAAACGCGTCAGCCTGATTTTATGCGCGCCGAACTCCAAACTGCCTTGCTCAGTATCAAGCGCGAAAATGTAGAATCAGTGGGGGACACACAAGATGGTGTCCACCCTAAAACTATGAACTATACAAGAAACACCAAAACAACTCCTATAGCCCCAGTCATGTCATGGGATGGGCGGATATCACTTCTAACCAACTGGTCCTATCTCACATCACTCTAAATCAGACATAACAAATGTAAAACAATTAAATCGTCCATTGACTCAATGGGAACCTGATAACGAGATATGAACACCTAAAACAGAGACCACCTGTCTACAACGACTAATATGGTTCTCCAAAGGCAAGATATAATAAATTAACACATCATTACAAAATCACGAACAGAATATTAACGTTCAGGACAGTGAAAGGCAAATGAAGCTAACTCCCAGAGGATCACAACAGACATCATACCAAGGTAATAATAGTAATAATTAATAATTAAAATAAATATACACAGGATGTATTAACAATATAAATATGTAACAGCACACAGAACAGCAGCGGATCAGCATAACCCAACCAATAAAATCTACACCAAAGGCCGTATCTGGATCCAGACAAATTGAGAACATCAACTGACTTCTCTAAAACCAAGTAAAGACCCTAAAACATAAATTAGAATTAATAAATCGGAAAAATAATACTAAAAATTTAACAGGAAAATCAGTAGGCAAACAAAAATACTAACATAAAAACGAGACAGGATCAATGGAGCAGTGATATCCAATACCCCTAATGACATGAAGGTATAATCCTGAATGATAACAATTACTGGATAGAATCAAACATGATATAATGATCACCTCAATATAGTGATCACCTCTCTTAATGACCACTAATCCAATGCCAAAGAATAGTGTCTTATATAATAGTTTCACTGTAGCTATATAACATTAATTTTGTACAATCAGTGATATACAACAATCAGATAGAGAAACAGTCCGTTATAATTACTAGGACAGTAACACTATTCGAGACATGCAGCCTCCCTCCCAACCATCACACACCCATAAAGAATCAAGGGTTAGTACCCTTTCCCATGAGGGACGTTGAAGGTTAAAACTGTAGTAATGTCAATGGAACGAACATTCCATTGATAGTTACTATTTAGGAAACAAACAGATGATATTCACTTTCAGCCACCCCTCTACCCGCGCCAGTCCAATATAAATATAAATATAAATACAATTATAATCATTATATGGTCCATTATAAGTACTATCTACACCACCTTATCCCAGCTCGCTACAGACACACTCAATACAGCATCAAGGTCAGCACCCTTTCCCAGGAGGAAAGTCCAAAGTTAAAACTGCAGTACTGTTAGCGGAACGAACATTCCAATAATAGTTACTAATTAGGAAACGAACAAAAAATACTAACCACATTGCCCAAAAAAACACTGCCTTATTCCAACTTTTTCACAGAAACACTCATACAGCAACAAGGGCTAGTGCCCTCTCCCATGAGGGTCGTTGGAAGTTCAAAGGATAATTTCCATTAGGGAAACCGTCTTTGAAATACTTCCAGTTACCCCTCTACCCATGTCAGTCCATTCTCTTTCTCATTCCGTCATATTCACCTTTAATTTGCAGACCCCCAGAAAATAGCCTCTTTCCCATAGATCCTTTTGAAACATTAACACAATGTAGATAATTGACCGTGTGATACCCATCTGCACGATACATAAACCCAACACATTATTCTTGACCAACAGATAACTATGGAGGCATCTCAGGATTCAATATCTATTTTCCAGTTGGATAACGATGAAATGGAAATCGACCCAATTTTTGACATTTCAAAGAAAAAGGAAGAAACATCCAGTAAGGCATCAAATCAAGCTTCCAATACCAGGATCACACCACAAACACCCAGCAAATCCAATCAATATAAAATCCCAAAAGTAACAGGAACCAAGGATGCCCCAAAACAGCCAACACTTACTAATTCCAACAAAAATAAGACCTTGAGAACAACAGAAACCATCAAAAAATCCCACAAACAAACCGGAACCAGCAAAATAACAGCAAATGCCAAAAAACCGTCACCTAAGAAAACCCCATCCCGAAAATCTCCCCAACCGTCATCCCCAAAAACAAATAAACCCTCGGAAGAAGAACCCCTAACAAACCAACAATCTGAAACTCTTCCTTCCATTCAAAATCTGAACATTACCGATCAAAATCAACCACCCCAAGAACGTCCCTGCCCCATGGAAGTGACCAACCTTAGCCAGGAACAACCCCTAATCTCCATCACAGATTTAACCACCACAAATAACCAATTCAACACTAACATAAACAGCAAAACCTTCCTCATACCAACCCTTATCTCAACTTCCAACCACTATATCACAAACACAGATCTCATCTCCTTCTTCATAAAAATCCTAACAATTCTTAACCTACCCCACAACAACATCCACCCAACAAAACTACCCCCCTCCCACACAAAGAAACCCCTGGACCCTGAGCACCGACTCCCCACATTTATAGCAGACATTAAAAAATTATTAACGTCAATAATTAACTTTAATTTCCTAAAAGAATGTATCGACAAAAATATCCCCTGGAATATCCAACCAGAGAAAACCTGCCCCCCTCCCTCTGACCTTACACCTGATCTCCAAGAATCTTTCAAAAGGAAAAGAGACAAACACCTAGAAAAATCCTTGATCGGCCTGAATAGAATAGCCTATGAACAATACACTGAACACCTCCCCGCTCTTGCCCGCCGTATGCTACACACCTATAATGACCCATCTAGCCCCATTCTATCTGACTCCCAACTCCAATCCTTTCTCCTTGTAACCTGGTGTAAAATTAATTTCGACCTTAAAAAAATAATTGAAAAGAAACAAAAAAATTTAATAGCCCTAATAATTCCTAAACCAAAACACCCTGACCACCAACCACCAACTAACATAATCCTGAATCAAGACTTCCCATCTGAAACCCCCCCAGCACCACTAATGTCACACCGCAATCAAATACCATCACTATTACAATTTAACCCATATTACCCCAGAAGCCACCATGATAACTCCCAATCACCACACTCATACTACCCACATAGATATAGACCACGCCATCATTCCTCACGAAACCAACCATCTGGGACAACAAAACCATACGAACGCCGACACAGCAACTACCACAACTGAAAACAAAAGACAAAATGCCTACCATCTATACTCCATGTGAAATTACTAATCTATACTCTTTATATGCTCTATACTCTGTACTACAACCTATACTCTATTCAACATTATCAATATATATCCCTTCAACGAAACAAACTATCAGGATTACGTCTACCATAACCATAATCACTGGTATATAATTTAATAATTTATAATTTTATAATTTCATATCTATCAAGTATCATTGATATCACTACTTTATCCTAATAAACGTTACAAAAGTTAGCAATGTTTAAGTTCTTCACCAATGTAATAATCTCCATAATCAACATTACATTAAGTAATTCAGCATTATAAAATATTCTTTACTGTCAAACAAATTTATTTAATTACAAAAACTAACTAAAAAATCATTGATAATTTGATCATTGATCATTGGTAATTTGATTTCAAATAACAATAAATTAGTAACAACAGAACACAATTTGAATATTTAATCTCTGTCTCAGCCAGAACATCTCTGTTTCAAACAGTCATCTCTTAGAACATTTGTTGAATACCTTTATTTAACAGATCATATGATGATATCATTGCAAAAAAGTAAGAAAGGAGGCAACAACAAGAAACACCATACCCACCCTTACAATAGAGACCATAGATCACCATCAAAATCTCAACATCCACCTCGAGGAAAATCACTGAAAAGTTTTTTATATTACCTAGATGAACCACATCATAACTATATGAAACACCTCCGCAACGACATCCATAAAACCCTATACAACACCCACAAACTTCTCCAACAGTCCGGCTCCATTTACCATGACCAAAACACTGCTCAAATTAAGACATTTCTCAATCAAATAACTCCCCCTCGAGTAGTTAACCTTAGTAATATCCCACTACCAAAAGAAACTCTAGAATTTTTAGAACTGGGACCCAGTTTCTGTCCACACCCACCCAAACATGTCTTCCAGTATTCCTTGGAAAATGCATTCCAACAAATTAAAACGAAACTCAATAACCATCACAAGAAAGGCTCTTTTGGTACCACAACCCCACATGAACTCCAGTACCTAATAAAAAAACTCAGAACCCCGATTAACCTAGCGTACGAAGATATGGAGGAACGCTGCCAACAATCTAAGAGTATGTCACTACATACTCAAAAATTCTTAGATAGCCTCCACACACAAATCCTCTCCATACCTCATAGAACCCACATAGAAAAACCTACATGTGACCAACAACATAAATCCATTGATCTAATCCATGAGCTACAACAAAAGTACCAACTCATAATCAAACCCGCAGATAAAGGAGGAGCAATAACAATCCTCACAAAATCCCAATACATCGAAAAAGTACAAAAACACCTCCAGAACACCCAGACATACCAAAAACTATCCACCCAAGACCCAGAACAACGCTTCCGAAATGACCTAAATAATTTTTATGATAACCTAAAAAAACGCAAGATAATTGATGATAAAACCTATGACCTCCTTACTGATTACCCGACTTCTATACCTCCCCAATTCTATATACTACCAAAGATCCATAAGTTGGGCGCACCAGGCAGACCAATTATATCTGCCTGTACAGCACTAACTAACCCCCTGTCAGCTCTTATAGACCACTATCTTAATCCCTTACGTAAATTGATCCCATCCCATATTGATAATACACCTCACCTCCTTGAAAAGCTAAAAGCTATAAAATTACCGGAAAGTTGTCTGCTTGTTACAATGGATGTCTCTAGCCTATATACTTGTATCCCACACAAAGAGGGCGTTGCAGCAATAAATACATTTCTACACAATAACCCAACATCCTACCACGGCCCCCCAATCCCCACCTTACTAGCCATGATCAAACGAGTCCTAACAACCAACTACTTCCAATTCAATGAGGATTTTTATCTACAACTACAAGGCACAGCCATGGGAACAAGAATGGCACCAGCATATGCCGACATCTTTATGCATGTCTTCGAACAACAATTCCTAGAAACGCAGACCCTACTACCTATAATATACTACCGATACCTTGACGACATCCTAATGATATGGCCACACAGCCCCTCCACCCTCACAGACTTCCATAATAACATTAACACCACCTGCCCACAAATAAAACTCACTATGGAATCATCCAAAACAGATATTGCATTCTTAGATCTGAAAATCTATATTGATAAAGGAACGCTATCCACAGACCTATACCGTAAACCAACAGATACCAACAATACCCTACACTTCAAATCCTTTCACTCTCAAGCCACTAAAATAGGCATCGTCAAATCTCAAACAGCACGCTACTACCAAAATATATCTGACCCTAAAATCCTACACATCAGACTTTATCTACTCTACCTTTCATTCATAGAGAGAGACTATCCATCCCTCGCCCTCCTCAAAGCTATGAAACTGACACTTTCAAAACAGAAAAGTGAACAACCCTCACCAACAACATCCAAACAAATCCTACCAATAGTACTCCCATATCATCCTGACTTTGAACGACTCCTAAAACCTATCTTTAAGAACTACTTAACACCGTTCCTAGAACAACAAATACAATTCTGTCGCCTTCAACCCACACTCACTTATAAACGGCATTTAAACATAAAAAACCACCTGATCCATACCAGGGACCAACTCCACTGTGAGCACTTCCGAAATCAACTTCAAAACAATGAATCAAATCTAGACACCCCCCCCCCCACATTGATAACCTAGGCCATCCCTATCACCCTGAAATTAATGACTGAAGGAACGTCAAATATATCTCAATTACAATGCAACTCTTACTTATCAAACACTAACCCATAGATTCAGTAAATAGATCCACTATTCTACTCCCTCCATGGTACAAGTACCCACGTTATTTGACCTCGAACATAGGATAAATAAATAGACTCCTCAACTTCAGACCAATGCATCGAAAGTCGGCCAAAAACAGAATACTATCATGAGAAATAGAGAATGGCCATGGCAACATAACCAAGGAAATAACCAATGGATAAAAAACTATGAGACATGAACTATATGAATAAATATATAAAATAGACATACCCACCTAATTATCTATCAATGTTAAAAATTTAAAAATACTGATAACAATCACATGTATGTCACATCAGCCTACATTTAGTAGCTCCATACAATTTAATGTATTTGACTAATTGACTCCTATTTTCAAAAACCAGAGTCGTATATCTATATATTCATAGCACTACAATTAAACAAGTTGATAACTGAAATATCAAGTTAAACAACGGATCACAACAAACAATAGTTATGAGTTCTTATATACAACAACATTAATTTGATTATCTCTATATAACTTACAATATCAACAAAAAATAGCATGTATTGGTCTTAATTTCAAGATGATTAAAAAATATCAATAAATACCCTTCAGGCTACATTTATTATCTTCAATTCGTATTTATTACAATAATAATTTGGAATTAAAATACTAGGCCTATTGAACCAGTTCATCGAATCCAAGAAACACAACAGAGCCTCATCAAACACCCCCTATCAGACACTTTTCGGCTAGAACACATTTGAACCATAAACCAGCACACCAGATCCATGAGATACAGTAAAAGCTCATAAAACATTCTTATCTAATACCCCCCACTTTATACAATACACACAAGTAAAACAAACCCATGAAACACAAAATAATCCCATTAAACACCCCCTATCTGACCCCTCCCCACTTAAAATACTTTTGAACCGTCAGTCAGCATAGCAGATCCATGAGACACAGTATAAGCCCACCAAACGCTTCTACCTGATACCTCCCATTTTATAACTATAGGCTATACCATCTCCACAAGTCCAAAAAATACAACAGAACCCCATCTGACATCTCCATATTTTAATAAGAAAACAGGCTCCAACAAACCAGCTAGACGAGAATTACAGCACATAATACCTCCTCCTAATCATATAATGCTATATGATTCTACCAACAGCAACAGCCCTAGGACCGTCAGGTGACCGAAGCCGAAGGAAAGACAGTTAGAAAGACCAAGCCAAAGATACGATAAAACAATGATTTAAAAAACTTACCAGTGGACATTCCACTTTCCAATGTCCCCCAACAAACAATTCGTAGATGAATCCCGAACCATATACCCATGAACTAATAACAAAGTAATCCCAATTCCCAAGTAATTTAAGTTTAATAATACTCCATAAATACAATTCAGCTCTACCATTTTGGATCCTATATTTAGGAATGTTCTGAATCCAATAAACCCGATCGGATCTAGCTAACGAACCTCTTTCTCGGAGCAGAGCCTCCTCCTGAGCCAAAGGATTTATAATCCTCCACCCAATAAATAACCATGACTACAACCAATGAACGAAGGGCAAATAAAATCGATAAGTACCTCGTGCTTGGCCTTAAAATTTCTCTTCCCGATTTATCATCACTAGAGTTAGTCAAAAGACACAAATCAAAAATTATTATCAAAATATCAATCCAAGGTACACTTATTAATCTACACCTATTACAAAATAAACTGTAGGACTATGATAATTTATCAACAAGGCAATTGATATCATAAGACGGATGCAGGGCATGCTCCAATAACTAGGTTTTCAGAAGACGCACCATCACGCCACCACGTGCTTCATCATGGACCACTTGATGAAATCATTGAACATTTGCCAATTGATATGAAACACAGTTCAGCATATTTTGTCCTCAATGAATTATCAATATATATAGGCACTGTTACATCTAACTATTGGATATTTTTATTGCAAGTATACTATGTTTTCGTTACCTTTTATTTTATTATTGATTTTATTTTAACCCTTGATCGAATTTCGAACACTGAAACGAACATCTCGCCAAAAAATTCAAACTTTTTTATATGAAAAAGACGCTCCAAAACACATCTCCGAGTAGGGATACCTACAGTGAGTTTTTCGGCATTTATATGATAGAAAATTCTTGCAAACAGTTTGAGAAAACTTAACATTTTTTGAACTGATTGATGAACACTTTCAAATATTTTCAAAACTCTGAATTGAAGAGGAAATACCATTCCTTTTCCAATCAAGGCTTGCTTTTTCGATACTGACTCGGATCCCCGTGTCTCCGGACATACCCTCTCGGTGCGTCGCTCTGATGAGTTTGCTTTAGCCAACGGGTTTTAACCTGGGCTCTCGACAAACGAAACGCGTCAGCCTGATTTTATGCGCGCCGAACTCCAAACTGCCTTGCTCAGTATCAAGCGCGAAAATGTAGAATCAGTGGGGGACACACAAGATGGTGTCCACCCTAAAACTATGAACTATACAAGAAACACCAAAACAACTCCTATAGCCCCAGTCATGTCATGGGATGGGCGGATATCACTTCTAACCAACTGGTCCTATCTCACATCACTCTAAATCAGACATAACAAATGTAAAACAATTAAATCGTCCATTGACTCAATGGGAACCTGATAACGAGATATGAACACCTAAAACAGAGACCACCTGTCTACAACGACTAATATGGTTCTCCAAAGGCAAGATATAATAAATTAACACATCATTACAAAATCACGAACAGAATATTAACGTTCAGGACAGTGAAAGGCAAATGAAGCTAACTCCCAGAGGATCACAACAGACATCATACCAAGGTAATAATAGTAATAATTAATAATTAAAATAAATATACACAGGATGTATTAACAATATAAATATGTAACAGCACACAGAACAGCAGCGGATCAGCATAACCCAACCAATAAAATCTACACCAAAGGCCGTATCTGGATCCAGACAAATTGAGAACATCAACTGACTTCTCTAAAACCAAGTAAAGACCCTAAAACATAAATTAGAATTAATAAATCGGAAAAATAATACTAAAAATTTAACAGGAAAATCAGTAGGCAAACAAAAATACTAACATAAAAACGAGACAGGATCAATGGAGCAGTGATATCCAATACCCCTAATGACATGAAGGTATAATCCTGAATGATAACAATTACTGGATAGAATCAAACATGATATAATGATCACCTCAATATAGTGATCACCTCTCTTAATGACCACTAATCCAATGCCAAAGAATAGTGTCTTATATAATAGTTTCACTGTAGCTATATAACATTAATTTTGTACAATCAGTGATATACAACAATCAGATAGAGAAACAGTCCGTTATAATTACTAGGACAGTAACACTATTCGAGACATGCAGCCTCCCTCCCAACCATCACACACCCATAAAGAATCAAGGGTTAGTACCCTTTCCCATGAGGGACGTTGAAGGTTAAAACTGTAGTAATGTCAATGGAACGAACATTCCATTGATAGTTACTATTTAGGAAACAAACAAACAGAATACTATCATGAGAAATAGAGAATGGCCATGGCAACATAACCAAGGAAATAACCAATGGATAAAAAACTATGAGACATGAACTATATGAATAAATATATAAAATAGACATACCCACCTAATTATCTATCAATGTTAAAAATTTAAAAATACTGATAACAATCACATGTATGTCACATCAGCCTACATTTAGTAGCTCCATACAATTTAATGTATTTGACTAATTGACTCCTATTTTCAAAAACCAGAGTCGTATATCTATATATTCATAGCACTACAATTAAACAAGTTGATAACTGAAATATCAAGTTAAACAACGGATCACAACAAACAATAGTTATGAGTTCTTATATACAACAACATTAATTTGATTATCTCTATATAACTTACAATATCAACAAAAAATAGCATGTATTGGTCTTAATTTCAAGATGATTAAAAAATATCAATAAATACCCTTCAGGCTACATTTATTATCTTCAATTCGTATTTATTACAATAATAATTTGGAATTAAAATACTAGGCCTATTGAACCAGTTCATCGAATCCAAGAAACACAACAGAGCCTCATCAAACACCCCCTATCAGACACTTTTCGGCTAGAACACATTTGAACCATAAACCAGCACACCAGATCCATGAGATACAGTAAAAGCTCATAAAACATTCTTATCTAATACCCCCCACTTTATACAATACACACAAGTAAAACAAACCCATGAAACACAAAATAATCCCATTAAACACCCCCTATCTGACCCCTCCCCACTTAAAATACTTTTGAACCGTCAGTCAGCATAGCAGATCCATGAGACACAGTATAAGCCCACCAAACGCTTCTACCTGATACCTCCCATTTTATAACTATAGGCTATACCATCTCCACAAGTCCAAAAAATACAACAGAACCCCATCTGACATCTCCATATTTTAATAAGAAAACAGGCTCCAACAAACCAGCTAGACGAGAATTACAGCACATAATACCTCCTCCTAATCATATAATGCTATATGATTCTACCAACAGCAACAGCCCTAGGACCGTCAGGTGACCGAAGCCGAAGGAAAGACAGTTAGAAAGACCAAGCCAAAGATACGATAAAACAATGATTTAAAAAACTTACCAGTGGACATTCCACTTTCCAATGTCCCCCAACAAACAATTCGTAGATGAATCCCGAACCATATACCCATGAACTAATAACAAAGTAATCCCAATTCCCAAGTAATTTAAGTTTAATAATACTCCATAAATACAATTCAGCTCTACCATTTTGGATCCTATATTTAGGAATGTTCTGAATCCAATAAACCCGATCGGATCTAGCTAACGAACCTCTTTCTCGGAGCAGAGCCTCCTCCTGAGCCAAAGGATTTATAATCCTCCACCCAATAAATAACCATGACTACAACCAATGAACGAAGGGCAAATAAAATCGATAAGTACCTCGTGCTTGGCCTTAAAATTTCTCTTCCCGATTTATCATCACTAGAGTTAGTCAAAAGACACAAATCAAAAATTATTATCAAAATATCAATCCAAGGTACACTTATTAATCTACACCTATTACAAAATAAACTGTAGGACTATGATAATTTATCAACAAGGCAATTGATATCATAAGACGGATGCAGGGCATGCTCCAATAACTAGGTTTTCAGAAGACGCACCATCACGCCACCACGTGCTTCATCATGGACCACTTGATGAAATCATTGAACATTTGCCAATTGATATGAAACACAGTTCAGCATATTTTGTCCTCAATGAATTATCAATATATATAGGCACTGTTACATCTAACTATTGGATATTTTTATTGCAAGTATACTATGTTTTCGTTACCTTTTATTTTATTATTGATTTTATTTTAACCCTTGATCGAATTTCGAACACTGAAACGAACATCTCGCCAAAAAATTCAAACTTTTTTATATGAAAAAGACGCTCCAAAACACATCTCCGAGTAGGGATACCTACAGTGAGTTTTTCGGCATTTATATGATAGAAAATTCTTGCAAACAATTTGAGAAAACTTAACATTTTTTGAACTGATTGATGAACACTTTCAAATATTTTCAAAACTCTGAATTGAAGAGGAAATACCATTCCTTTTCCAATCAAGGCTTGCTTTTTCGATACTGACTCGGATCCCCGTGTCTCCGGACATACCCTCTCGGTGCGTCGCTCTGATGAGTTTGCTTTAGCCAACGGGTTTTAACCTGGGCTCTCGACAAACGAAACGCGTCAGCCTGATTTTATGCGCGCCGAACTCCAAACTGCCTTGCTCAGTATCAAGCGCGAAAATGTAGAATCAGTGGGGGACACACAAGATGGTGTCCACCCTAAAACTATGAACTATACAAGAAACACCAAAACAACTCCTATAGCCCCAGTCATGTCATGGGATGGGCGGATATCACTTCTAACCAACTGGTCCTATCTCACATCACTCTAAATCAGACATAACAAATGTAAAACAATTAAATCGTCCATTGACTCAATGGGAACCTGATAACGAGATATGAACACCTAAAACAGAGACCACCTGTCTACAACGACTAATATGGTTCTCCAAAGGCAAGATATAATAAATTAACACATCATTACAAAATCACGAACAGAATATTAACGTTCAGGACAGTGAAAGGCAAATGAAGCTAACTCCCAGAGGATCACAACAGACATCATACCAAGGTAATAATAGTAATAATTAATAATTAAAATAAATATACACAGGATGTATTAACAATATAAATATGTAACAGCACACAGAACAGCAGCGGATCAGCATAACCCAACCAATAAAATCTACACCAAAGGCCGTATCTGGATCCAGACAAATTGAGAACATCAACTGACTTCTCTAAAACCAAGTAAAGACCCTAAAACATAAATTAGAATTAATAAATCGGAAAAATAATACTAAAAATTTAACAGGAAAATCAGTAGGCAAACAAAAATACTAACATAAAAACGAGACAGGATCAATGGAGCAGTGATATCCAATACCCCTAATGACATGAAGGTATAATCCTGAATGATAACAATTACTGGATAGAATCAAACATGATATAATGATCACCTCAATATAGTGATCACCTCTCTTAATGACCACTAATCCAATGCCAAAGAATAGTGTCTTATATAATAGTTTCACTGTAGCTATATAACATTAATTTTGTACAATCAGTGATATACAACAATCAGATAGAGAAACAGTCCGTTATAATTACTAGGACAGTAACACTATTCGAGACATGCAGCCTCCCTCCCAACCATCACACACCCATAAAGAATCAAGGGTTAGTACCCTTTCCCATGAGGGACGTTGAAGGTTAAAACTGTAGTAATGTCAATGGAACGAACATTCCATTGATAGTTACTATTTAGGAAACAAACAGCTAAGTAACTTCTGCACTGTATTACCGCATCCTATAAACTACAGATTGTGACGACATGATGCTAACATGTTCCACTTTCTAGCCGAAGGAATGGAAACTAGACTGGTAAAATCACTTTGTGGCGTATGTATAATCAGGAACGAGACTTCACATTGCAAAACCCTAATTTTGTTAATCAGATAACTTTGATAGAGAGGATAATAATTTATGCAATGAAGATATACCCCAAAACCGACAAATGATAAAGAATCTGCATTACTGTAGTTCTAGTATACGGCTGTAAACTTGAATAAGAACGTCCGATCCCTCTATCATGTAATGTACTGAAGAATTCTCAATGGTACTTTGTTAGACTATAGTATTGAGTATAATATATCTATCTATACAGTCGTATAAACTATACGATTACATGGTTTAAGTTTTACTATACAAACATCAATTTTAAACTTTAACGTTGAAATGATAATAATGAAAAATGTCTATTTAATAATTTAGTAATACCGGTACTTGAATAAATCCGAAAAGGTATAATTAAAACTTTGCAGACCAACTATCTTGAGGAAAAGTCGTCTGTGCATGCCCATGCAAATCAAGTCAGTTTATATTCACATTTAGATCATGAAAAGGATATCCTGTAGAAATATTTACTCAAGAACAACTTGCAGATCATAGAGTTAAAAATAGTTAAAACTTATATAGCGTAAGATCAAGCTATTTTGAAGGGCACTTGTCTACTAATTAAGATTTGAGAAGTACTGCGGTCACACAGAATACGTAACTAATATGTGTCACTAGACTAGTCACAAAGGAACACTCGCACTGCCTGACATTTGTGTTAATCCGCAATCTATATCAGATTCATCGCGCTTAATGACGCTACGAGAAATTATTTCGACTGAGCGTTTCAATAGATTTTATTCTGCTCCTGAAATCACAAATTGTATCTTTTTTACGTAATTCACGAGTATATATGTTTGTTCATGGCTCAGCCTTGTCAGAATTTTTTTTTGTGTGACTTCTCGGAGCTAGGTCACCTCAAAGATAACGTCGCGTGATCAGCCCACTCTTGAGTCTGTTAGACAAACCGCACGACTTGTGACTTTGTCGTCATAAAGCTAGATCCAATCCCTTTTTTTTCTCAGCGACATTTGGGTCAAAACACCACTTTGAAGGCACTTTTCACCAAGAAATAATTTCCAGATCGAAAAAAAAATTACGCCATTGTTTTTTTCACGTCGGGTTCTACTACATATGTAAAGATAGTCTGGGGGTTTATTCCCACTTTAAGATCATTGTTGTTGCTGATGAGTATGACGTGATTGACAAAGAGTTGTGATTCTATGACAATTGATTTTTTATGACAGTGTGTGAATTGAAGTGTGAATAATTTACCAAATTTATATAGGTGCTATTTTCAATGGGCTGAGAATCACACATTGGTTCACAGACCCTATGGTTTCAGGAGAAACCTCGGGGCTGGTACGCAGGCTATAACATATCTGAAGATAGATAAATCTGTCTTTATTCTTATAATATTATCATTATTAATATTATTTCACACAGAGTATAATTGCAAAATACGAAATATGGTCTATATATATATATGTCTCTTCTATCGCTGTCGTTGATGTCAAAATTGTGATTATGAATTTATTGTGAACGTATGATTAATTGCAGTTGCTGTACTACCAATATGTTTTAATAATAATTAAATGGTTGATTGATTATGATGTTGTGTATTTCAGGGTTTCAATTGCCATCGTTATTATCTTGATTGTACTTTGGCTTGTACTTGATACAGCTAGTCAACCAATCAGATTGATCTCGTTAGCAGGTCTTGCTGTTTATGTCCTGATGGCTTATACATTCTCAAATAACAGACGTCAGGTATGTTGCATCTTGACCTGCTTTTCTGACAGATCTTTTTATCATATAGACTGTATGCGCATATGCGCTGAGTATTACATACTAAGTGTTTACACATAATACTGAATTCATTAAAATTGACAAGGGGGAATTGACAAATTGACAAATTAATTGACAAATTAATTGACAAATTTGGTAATTGACAAATGGATTGACAAAGGGGCAAAATTGACCGGCGACCGCTGCGAGCACGAGTTGAATTTATGCTTAGCGTAATTCAACCGTCTCGCTTTGAAACAATTGTTATACGCAGGCCTAACTTGTAATAAAATTCATGTCAACAATGAACATTGTGTTATAACAATAAGCGTGCACGTGATCCTAAGTGCGTAGCGCCTGCCGGTCATTTTTGCTCCTTTAAATCAATATTTATAAAGTGTGGTCACCTGTCATTACTCAAGTTTCAATGTTTTAAAATACTTGTCAATTGTCTAATTGTCTTGTTTGATAATAAAAATCTATTTGTTTTTTTTCTTTAAGCTCTATTTAAAAGATATTAAATTATTTCTAATAGTGTATTATGTAACTATCTATAATTAAATAAGAATGGGCATAACAACTCCAAATTCAAAATGTATGCCTAATTTATTTGCTGTTATAAGTGCCTTAATTACTTTGCCAAGCTTTTTGACAAACGGGTGAATATATTTTGAGAAAAAAATCATTTGATAAAAATACCTTTCCCAATTTGAAAAACTTAGATTCAAAATTACTTACATCAATTT
Source organism: Haliclystus octoradiatus (assembly GCA_916610825.1). NCBI lineage: Eukaryota > Metazoa > Cnidaria > Staurozoa > Stauromedusae > Haliclystidae > Haliclystus > Haliclystus octoradiatus. The sequence goes on from OU744451.1 coordinate 1,704,497, forward strand.
CGTAATGCAATCATCGGTCCATATCTGAAGGCCATTTGTCTATAGCTGTGTATCTAGATCTTATAGATGACTTCTACAAATATATAGGTGGTTTGGTAAAGTTCAGCTTGCTATAGCAACCACCTCTATACAACAACCACCTATCTATATTAGCTGTGTATCTAGATCTTATAGATGACTTCTACAAATATATAGGTGGTTTGGTAAAGTTCAGCTTGCTATAGCAGCCACCTCTATACAACAACCACCTATCTATATTAGCTGTGTATCTAGATCTTATAGATGACTTCTACAAATATATAGGTGGTTTGGTAAAGTTCAGCTTGCTATAGCAACCACCTCTATACAACAACCACCTATCTATATTAGCTGTGTATCTAGATCTTATAGATGACTTCTACAAATATATAGGTGGTTTGGTATAGTTCAGCTTGCTATAGCAACCACCTCTATACAACAACCACCTATCTATATTAGCTTTGTATCTAGATCTTATAGATGACTTCTACAAATATATAGGTGGTTTGGTAAAGTTCAGCTTGCTATAGCAACCACCTCTATACAACAACCACCTATCTATATTAGCTGTGTATCTAGATCTTATAGATGACTTCTAAAAATATATAGGTGGTTTGGTAAAGTTCAGCTTGCTATAGCAACCACCTCTATACAACAACCACCTATCTATATTAGCTGTGTATCTAGATCTTATAGATGACTTCTACAAATATATAGGTGGTTTGGTATAGTTCAGCTTGCTATAGCAACCACCTCTATACAACAACCACCTATCTATATTAGCTTTGTATCTAGATCTTATAGATGACTTCTACAAATATATAGGTGGTTTGGTAAAGTTCAGCTTGCTATAGCAACCACCTCTATACAACAACCACCTATCTATATTAGCTGTGTATCTAGATCTTATAGATGACTTCTAAAAATATATAGGTGGTTTGGTAAAGTTCAGCTTGCTATAGCAACCACCTCTATACAACAACCACCTATCTATATTAGCTGTGTATCTAGATCTTATAGATGACTTCTACAAACATATAGGTGGTTTGGTAAAGTTCAGCTTGCTATAGCAACCACCTCTATACAACAACCACCTATCTATATTAGCTGTGTATCTAGATCTTATAGATGACTTCTACAAATATATAGGTGGTTTGGTAAAGTTCAGCTTGCTATAGCAACCACCTCTATACAACAACCACCTATCTATATTAGCTGTGTATCTAGATCTTATAGATGACTTCTACAAATATATAGGTGGTTTGGTAAAGTTCAGCTTGCTATAGCAACCACCTCTATACAACAACCACCTATCTATATTAGCTGTGTATCTAGATCTTATAGATGACTTCTACAAATATATAGGTGGTTTGGTAAAGTTCAGCTTGCTATAGCAACCACCTCTATACAACAACCACTTATCTATAGTGGTCACTCTTGGTATGTCTATTAAAACAAACCTGTATATATAGGTCACCTGTACATGTGGTCAGTTTATCTAGACGGTGTAGGTAGCTGCTACATAAAAGTTTTTCGGTACTACAACTAATTGTGTAACTATTTTACTGCAAATGTTTCTAACTAGATGACATTTCCATTTTTAGGTACGATGGAGGCCTGTTCTTTGGGGTTTAACATTACAGTTCTTGTTTGGTGTTTTGATTTTAAGAACAAGACCTGGTTTCTTGGTTTTTGATTGGCTGGGTGATCGTGCCACAATATTTTTGAGTTTCTCTGATGCTGGTGCCAAGTTTTTATTTGGAGCAGAAACATATACACATCATTTCTTTGCATTCAAGGTATTAACTATTACCATATTATTCAGGCATGAGTGTCGAGCGTACCCATTCTTTTATACAGTGTCCGACAAAAGATTTGACGTTCTGAAATCTTGAAAAAAGGTCTTATTTCTTCCCTTTCCTTTTTTGTGCTAGCTTACCGGACTCTCAGTCCCAGAATTTCCCCATTATATCGAACCCTGTAGATGACCAATGATTACAGAATAAATTGTGATAATGTTTTAAAAAATGATATAATTCATGTTTACAGGTTCTACCAGTCGTTGTGTTTTTCAGCGCATTCATTTACATGGTGTATTATCTTGGTGTAATGCAAATCGTAATTAAGAAAATTGCATGGTTGATGCAAGTTACCATGGGAACATCTGCTGCTGAATCGTTAAATGCTGCTGGAAATATCTTTATTGGCCAGGTAATTTGAATTGCTTATATTATACAATATAGTTATTGTTCAATATACGCAATTACGCATGTACAGGCTCAGTCTTCTGGAATCCTAGAGGTATTTCAAGATTTTATTGTGAATATCTTTTGTTGATGTTTCTAATAAAACATTAATAATATCAATTTTCTTCTGAATTTTCTCTAGCCTTCTGTAATTTAGAATTCAAGGATTCCCACTTTTGGGAAAAAGTTTTACCTTTAGGAATTCTAAGGTTTGCTTTAAATTTTCTTCTGAATTTTGTCCCACAACATAACAAAAGAATCAATAAATAACTTCATGAATACAATATCCAATTTTAGTGGAGTCCAAGAGACTGGGACAGAATATTTTTTTTTTGCTGCATAATTAAACCATCCTCAAATTAGATATGATTGTTTTACAAAATTTCAAACTTCTGACAAACTTGTTATTACAGACTAGGAGAATTTCGGGTTCCTAGATGCCGGGATCCCTATTTTTCTCATACACTGGTAGCAGGGTCCGACAAAAGTGGGGATCCTGGAATTCTAGATCCCATAAAGCTAGAACGAATTCAGAAGGAAGTTGATAATTTTCAGGTTTATAGGCCAAACTTCAACGAAAAAATCTAAAGAAAATTTACAACATTGTTCAAAATCCTGGAAGGCTAAACCTTTTGTCAGACACGCTGACTGGTAGTGGCCAATTACAAGATTAGAGAATATTGACCAAGAGCTTAGCTGACCCTTCTATAGAGGTTGTAAAACTCAACATTTGTAACATTACAAAGTGACCACTATAAACAGGTGGCTGCTCTATAAGATGATATTTTATGTACATTTTTTATTATCTTCTACTTTTTCAGACTGAAGCTCCTCTTCTCATCCGTCCATTTCTTGATGACATGACATTGTCAGAACTTCACGCTGTCATGACAGGTGGTTTTGCAACAATCGCTGGTAGTGTCTTAGGTGCATATATTGCGTTTGGTGTCTCTGCGTCTCATCTTTTGTCAGCGTCTGTTATGTCTGCACCAGCTGCGTTAGCCATTTCAAAATTAATGTATCCGGAAGAAGAAGTGCCAAAAACTTTGAAAGTTGAAGACATTGTCATCGAGAAAGGGTAAGTCAGCATTATAAAGCTAATCTCTCCTAATCTAATCTAATCTCTCATAAGCTAATCTAAGCTAAGCATTTTAAAGCATTTTAAAGCTCTCCTTGAGACTTTTGATAATCATAGTTTAATGAACTTTATTTACGTTTGTCCTTCAGCAGGGCCTGATGAAAAGTTCACAAACACTTCATTTGAGCTTGTCATACACTACGTTCAATAAAATAATAATAATAATATTTCATATAATAGATATTAATTTTGGTTTGTTATTTAACTTTAATAAAAATCCATATACTATGGTACACTTGGAAACAAATATAAATTCCACAAAAGCCTTCCAACAAATTCACTGGAATGTAAAAAGACTTCTTCTGTGAAAGGGTTATATCCCCATGGAACAATTTGCCGAAGGATATTGTAACATCAAATTCATATAGTAGGCCTAACAAGATGTACTTTTTTTTTTCTTTGATGGCATTTTATTAGCGCTGCTTTTCAGGTATGCCATTACTTGCTAATTTCACTTTCACTTTATCTATTGTATATATTATCTAACCTTTTAACTGAAATTGGAAATAAACAAGCGTATATACATACATACAAATTTGATTATTAGGTAGTATTGCATTTTCAATAAGAGTCTTCTTTGATAGTAATTTGACACAATAGCTAACAGCAAATACATTTATTAATAATGAACAATGGAAGCGGGACCATATACATTTTTAAAATGTTGACCAACAGCAGAAGATTGTCGTTGATGCTCTGTATCGCGTTTGTGTAGATACCGGCAAGTAAAACCGACATAATTTGCCTCACATAAATCACACTTAAAATGGTACACAAGGTATTGCATTTTGACAGGTTTAATAATAAGTTAGATAAACAACTGCTGTAATTTTGAGTATCAATCAATTTTTTTCAGTTGCCGTAATATATTATTATTTTTGTTGTTGTAGAAAAGAAAGGAATGCCATTGAGGCACTTGCTGCTGGTGCCAGTATGTCAATCTCTTTGGTTGCCAACATTGCTGTAATGTTAATTGCTTTTCTGTCTGTTCTTGAACTGTTGAATGCTGTTTTGACCTGGTTAGGAGGAATGGTTGATATCGATGGTCTTACATTTCAAGTGAGTACAGCATATATGTGCAAGGTTAAATAGCAACACGGCGTTCATACATTTAGTGGATAGCAGCAGGGTCTTTTATAACTACTGGTAAGCCTATTTCTCGTTTTTTCGAAAATGTGCGAAAATTAATAATTTTCTGTGGATGTAAAGTGGAACATTAAGCAAGGTTGGAATATGAGAGTTTATATGGAGAATGGAAGATTAAATCAACGTTTATGTGGGGATAAAATGTGGGGCATAAAAAGGGATATTAAGTTTATTAACCCCAGTTTTGCCACTGTCATATCATACCATATCATCAACAATAAATATCGTTGTTGATTTTGTTTTCAGCTGATCTGTTCCTACGTTCTGATGCCGTTTTCATACGTGATGGGCGTTGACTGGGATGATTGTTTCATTGTTGCTGAACTTCTTGGCATCAAAACATTCTTGAATGAATTTGTGGCTTACGAGAAATTGTCAGAATATATCCAAAACCGTGTACAGAGAAGAGGTGGCGAAACAATATCGGTATGAATTTAATTAAAACATAAGTTTTTACAATTACTGATGCAATACTGTGTAACCCGCATAAGTGCATTTTGAATAAATGGGATTCCCACTCATCTGCAACCTGAGTGTGAAACCATACACAGGGTCCAACAAAAGGTTTAGCCTCTGGGATGCTAGTAGCCTGTGTACCAGCCCCGAGGCTTTTTCCGAAACCATAAGGTCTGTGAACTAAAGTGTGACTTTTAGCCCAGCAAGTTCCCATAAGTTTGGAATATAATTTATGCATTACGTCGTATTGTCATTGTTGTTGCTGATGAGTAAGACGTGATTGACGAAGAGTTGTGATTTTATGACAATTGATCTTTTGTGATAGAGTGTAAATAATTTACCAATAGTATATAGGTATTATTTTCGATGGGCTAAAAATCACACGTTAGTTCACAGACCCTATAGTTTCAGGAAAACCTTGGGGTTGGTACGCAGGGATTCTAGAGGCATTTCAACATTTTTTTCTGATTTTTTTTGTTGGCGTTTGACCAATTAATCATAAAAATAGCAATTCTCTTCTGAATTTGCGTCTAACCTTCCGGAATCTAGGATTCCAGCATTCCTACTTTTGTCGAACCCTGACTATATACATAATATTGTGGTCAAACCATTTCTAAATAAATTTGGATAATTTCAAATTGGATAAAATAAATCAATATATCTAAATAAATAAAAATTGTTGGTAATTTGACTTGCAATTAAGCCGGTTATACTATATCAGTTGTAGACACTTAGCATCATTTTTAGGGGTACTATTTGAGATCGTGTTATGAACAACATGGAACCCAATTGCTAGGGGTTTTATATGGCACGTTTCTCAAATGATATCATTTTCCAAATATACAATGACGTCAGCTCGAGCAAACGCATATAATATGAGAAAGCCATATAAAGATCTTTTAAGAGGAAGCAATAACTCATCTTTCTTCATTGTTACATAATCAAATATATCTCGATTCAAATAATTTCTCTTGTCAGCCAATTGAAGGTTTGTTTGCCTGTACTTTGCCCGTACGAGCCATACTTTAATTTAATTGGGAATCGTGCCATTGAATGGTTGGTAAATACCCTGTGTGTGAAGCTTATACCAACGTTTTCTGTCTGTAGTACTGGTAGGCCATCTATAAGTTTTGTATGGAGAAGTTTACAATGAAACATTATATATTAAACAGCCAGCTGTTGGAGGTAGATAAACTGACCACTATATAGAGGTGGTCTTTATATACAGGATCGATTCAATAGAAAATACTATTTTAGACATTGCAAGAGTGACCACTATAGACAGGTTTGGGTGTATTGTTAAGACTGCTATACGACACTGTCAATGTTACCATAATAACAGTCAAATTTTAACATAATATTAACAGTATTAAATGGCAGGGTTCAATAAAATGGGGACTGCTAGGACCGCCGGTCGCAAGCACATTTTGAGCGCAATAGAATTACTACAGAGGCAACATTCAAAACTGCACAAATTTCTGCATTTTGAATGATTATTGATGATTTTTTTCAATTAGTAATGTTATAACTTCCAAACATGCCTCAATCGATGTTATTCTCACTAAAATAGTATCCTTTCATAAGTCTGTAACCTGAACAACTTTCAAGCACTTTGAAAAGGGAAAATATATTTTTAGACCCCTCTAATAATTGGGTTACACTGTACCAGACTCTTCAGTCTCTCACTACTTTTTGATATTATTTTACCGTGTAGCAACGCTCTGAGATCATTGCTACGTATGCTCTATGTGGTTTTGCTAACATTGGATCAGTCGCTGTACAGATTGGAGGTATCAGTGCATTAGTACCACATCGAAGATCAGATCTTGCAAAGATTGCGATGAGAGCATTGGTTGCAGGAACTATTGCTTGTTTTATGACGGCATGCATTGCAGGTAAGATGATGCTATTTTAACCTGTCAGAAAGGTCACCTCTGTTAACTAGCCTTGTGTAGACATCATGATTGTTACTACAGAAGAAATATTTATGTTACCGTGGTTACCTATGTATAGAAGTCAGTTGGGATATGTAAAGAAATTGACCACTATACACTACACGTTTTGAACACCTACTGAAAACATACGAAATAAGCTACTGAATTGGGCACTTTTGATAATTAGTTGATTTCAAATTTTAAGATGTGTTTCAGTAGTTTTTCAGAAGAATGCAGATTGAAATTCAGTATAGTTCCAGTACCCAATCTCATTCCAGCATGTTTACTGTAGGTTTTCTGTAGCGATCCAGTTTATCCAAGATTTGTAGTGATATATGGAGACATTTTTTATACAGGTTGATGCAATAGAAAATACTAATTTGGAAGAATGCCCGCCATAGACAAATGGATGAATACCATTTTTGACTTTTGATTTTATTGGATTCCATCACATTAGTAATACATTCTATTTTCAAATAGAATTTCAAACTACAGCGTAGTATTTCTAATCACATCTAATAAAAAAACGATTACAGTATACAGTACTGAGAATGACCACTATAGACAGGTGACCTTCACTTCCAATGGGAAATACTATCCAGATACTGTAGAAGTGATATAGACCTTTTTACATAGGGTTGATTCAATAGAAAATACTTTTTTAGACGTGCCAGGAGTGACCACTATAGACAGGTGGCTGATGTATAGAGGTGACCATTATAACAGGTTTGACTTTGTTTTTCGTTTAAAATTATTTGTTCATGTTATCACGTAAATATATAACAATAATCGTATTTTTGATGCAGGTATACTCTACGATGAATCCTTGGATGATTCCAAAGTAAATATACCACAAGCTGTCGCAAAATGTTTTGTAATACCTAAAGGATGTAACATTACATATGTTTGAATAATTGTATTACCTTCTGTGAGTGCGATAAAATAGGAAAGGAATAGATGTTTCTGATTCAATTTTATACTGTAAATATAAAACCAATTAAACCTAAACATAATTTTTACATATAAAATAATTAGGGTTTATTTAAAAGCGATGTAATTTTTAATCTAACTTGTCTTTATTTTACTTTTCTGTTTGTTTGTTTTGAATTTGTACACTTTATACATACATATTTGATGTGTGGTTTTTGGTTTTGCTTTCTTCCTATCTTGTTTTATTTATATGTGTCTATTATAAATAACAAAGTAATTTGGGGTACCTTTTCAAGCATGAAACCGCGTCAAACTTGCGTTACTCTTCGGAAAGCATTAAACCATATTGTGTAACACATTTCACATGCGTCTCTCACTACCAACACCAAAATAATGATAATGCCATGAAAATGTTTGGACAATAATAATAATAATAAGGCATTAATAGAGCCTATATCGTTGTGTTCTAGGCGCTGAAAATGTAAATGAAAATGTAAAAAACCATGAAAACGCAGTGAAATTTCAAAAACAAAATCATGGATTTAATGTCAGTAGTGTCTTATGCCCCATTTAGTTCATTTTTGAGGATCTGACTCACTAATAGTAACAAAAATATTAAAAATTATTAAAATATTTGTTTTACTATTTCAATTTACCATTTCAAAAATTAAAGACAATGTACATTTATAAAAAGGGAATCTTAAAAAAAGCGTACAATTGGGTTTTAAGGAGAGGGGATCAACATGGAAATATGTGAGAAAGTACTTTACTTGTGGCATAGTTTTTGAGTGTGATCTGATGCAGCAGCCTATAGATGGCAAATAAAGATATGAGCCGGATCGGATCTACAGAAAATTGATTACGGGTACGAAAGCGATAGTGATCCGAATCCGATCGGAAACATCCAAATTTTTTTGCATGAAATCCAAAATGTTTCGAGTTCCACACAGGGCATCCAAGATATGTAAATCATGTAAACATCCCATATACGTACATTTAGTCAACATAGTTTAAAACAATGGCACTTATAAATCTATCGACACTTGCTTCGTACAGTCCCCCACACAGTCAGATATTTTTCAACTTGATTTCTATGATGATGATATACAATGCTCTTTTCTACGAAGCTTGGCTGATACACTTATCCAAGTGTAGAAGTTTCAAGTCACTACTACTGCAATAAAATACAAAACCACAACACCTTACATGACGTTCAATTTGAAGTACCTAGCTGCTGACTGAGGTCATTATGCCGATATAAGTTGTTTTAGTCAATGATCAACAGTTCAATTTTGGAACATTTATCACACAATTACCCCGTACGTCTTTTCGCCCAAACAGTTAAAAAAGCAGAGCAGTCAATATATCTTAAAATTGACAGGAGCTTGACCAATCAAATTACCCGATTTCCATATTGACCTATTGGCGGATAACTAAATACAAATTTTATTGTTGGGTTGGTGAGAAGTAGGCCTACTTGCTCATCAGCGTTGCTGCCAAACTTATCAAATTTTGTTAAACAAAAAGAGAAAATATGCACTTTTTATTTTGAGACATAAAAAAATGAAACAGAAATACAAGCAGCAAATAATATTTGCATATATTTTTAGCGTAAAAATTAGAATTTCAATTCTTGTGTTAAATTTGTTTTCATTTTAAAACAAGAAATAATAAAAATTGACATCATCATTAAGCTACATTTAATAAATTGTATTGATTTATCTAATTTATAAAATTGTGAAAGTTGCACCATAATACTAATATCATCCATTTACGAAATAAGAGACATTCTTAAAATTGATGTAAGTTAAATTAAATCATTTTCTTTATGACTTACAACATCTTTTTGTATTATTTTGATTCTGATTAATATTCTCGTGTGACAAATATAACCCCGAAGGACGGAACGGAAGTGCTTTAACACCATCCCACCCATCTCGCTGCTGAATTTCCCCATATTCAAGTCGCCGATGTATATCTTTTGCAACGGTAGTAAATGCTTCTTCAATATTACAAAGTACTTTAGCTGATGTTTCCATAAATAACATATTATGCGCCTCGGCAAAAGCTTCGCCTTCAGATGTAGGTACTTCTCTGTTAAAGTCCAAATCAACTTTATGACCAACTAACATATATACAATATCTTGTTCATATGTGTTATGCATGGCTTCTTTTAACCAATCACGTACACTTTCAAATGAGCTACGGCATGTTATATCATATATTATCATACAAGCCGCACAATTTCGATAATAAGATCTTGTTATTGAGCGGAAACGCTCTTGTCCTGCAGTGTCCCAGATTTGAAGTTTAACTCTAACGTCATCTAAAAATAGAAATAAAAATCAGTATTATAACTCAAAAGTCTTCTGAAAATAGAAATTAAAATCAGAATAATAGAAATTCATGGAATTTGACTTTCCAATCTAATCTCTACCTAATCAAATCTAATCTAAGTTAGTTTTAATATGAATTTTTGGTTTCAAAATGTATATATAGGCTATTATAGACATTTTTAATTCGTTAAAGTATAAATTACATTAAAGGGCATTTGTATAATACTAGACCAAGCACCACAGAACTAAAACGGCAGATTTCTCCGGGCAATTTGAAAATCACATAAAAATGTTCTTAAAATATGCTAAACAATTCCCTATTTCTTATTTTGATTAAATTTTATTGTAAACCTTTCAAAAATCCATTTTATATTTCATGATTCACGGTCAAAGCCGGTAAAAGCGTTTATCATTTTGAGAAAATGCTGGATGTGAGCTTCATGGTCTTTGATTCTTTTGTTCTCCCAAGATTTTGTGAACTCATAGAAGCATGACGACAACACAAAATGTATGAATTAAGAGGGCTCCGCTCTGACCGTGAAATGATTTATAAATTCATCACTGGTGAGCTCCACAATAAAATTTGACCAAAACAAGAAACAGGAAAGTATTTATGGTATTTTTATGAACATTTTATATGGATTTCAAGATGTTAGGAGAAACGTGCCGTTTTAGTTCTGTGGCGCTTGGTCTTTATGGAATGGGAAAAAAAATTTGCGAGTAAAATCTAATAGCCTACTCTTCTGCAAATTCCTCTGGTGAAAAACCGCTGCATTCGTTCCACCTTGTGGACATTTTTTACTAGGGTTGGATTCAAAAAAGGCATGTAGATGACTCCATCAAAGGTCTGACATAGGTTGTGTTAGCATGCGTGCAGACCTAATGTTTTCCTTCGTCAAGGTAGCGTCTGCGAAACGCTGGCAGAATCTCAGTTCACCTAACAAAAAGCTGTTAAGACCAATCAGCTTCAAGCGAATCGAATTCCTTCTATTAACTCAATCGATTTTCTTTGGTCACAAAGGACGGCATTTTGGTTATGTTGGGGAACTGCAATGTAATTCTGAACTAAGATTCTGACAGCGTTTCGCACACAGGCTAAGATTGTGTAGGCCAATGTTGACATTTTGAAGAAGGGAAAATTTGGAAAAACAAAGCCAGTTAGGTACAACTGATGACATCAGAGTGTGACGATCTGAACATTCTGATAAAAGTGGAGACTGATTATGAAATCCTAGAAGGCTGGACAGGTGTGGCATCAGAATTTCCCGAAGAGGGGGCTATTTATAGAACATATTTGAAAACTGCTTGGAAAAGTGTAAACAATTTCCCTGACAGTCAACAAATTTATTTATTATGATATTTTTTTGATTTATAGGATAAAACTCAACAGAATATCTAGTTGAAAAAGTTTGAAAATGTTCCTAGATTCCAGAAGGCTATGCCTATGTCCTAAATAATTTAAACCTGTAAGCCTATCTCTGTAAATTGTTTCATTCATAAAGAGTTTTGCGGTTGATAATCTGTCAAATTCCAGTAAAACATGGGGTCTTTATGACTGGAGATTTAAGAAATGATTTGGCATAGTTTAAGCAGCTGTGAGAAAAACAAACACTTTGAATACAGTGTGAGGGTAGTATGTTATTGTTGATAGCCTGGCCACGCAACTAAGACAATTGCAGTCCACATTATAAAGATGACATTTAATACTATGGCACACAGCTTCTAATTGGACTAATATTTTCAAGCGGATTAAAAATAGTTAAATAAAAATATAGCTGCAGTTATTAAATACTGCTTCACCAGCCTTGTAAATCAAAAATATGGGATGAATTTTTAACTGCGACTAAACAACGTCAGTAAAACGTCAAAAGATAAGGAATGTGTTTAAAAATGTCCACAACAAACGATTAAAAACATAAACTTGAACTTGCAACAAGCATGGCAACACAAAACCAGAAAGGCAAATATTATTTATTGAATGTAGTAGACAATCATGCTAATTAGATCCAATATTCTGAGATTGAGACACAATAAACATAAATAAAACAATCAATTTCAATACAGCAAACAAAACCAGATTATATAGACCGGCTCTAGCTCTATGTCGAAAACTTACCGTTTATCGTTATGATTCTGACGTGAAAATCAACGCCAACAGTTGGATCTGAACTATGCATAAATTGTCCTTCTGTAAATTGTCTTAAAAGCGAAGACTTCCCAACAGTACTATCACCAATTAGAATAATACGAAATTGATAAAAATATTTTGGATCTTGGAGCTTGTTTGGCGATTGCATGGTTGCAAACCTTCGGCTTCTCTCAGAAAATAATGTGTTTTTAAATTCAAAAACAAAAGAAAGCTATGCTTTTCTTTATCATTAACATCTTGCGTTGTAAATAATAAAATTCATTGTTTAACATACAGTATATTATTATCTTTGCCAATAAGAAAGAATTTAATAGGAATCTTGTTTTCTTTTTGAAGTTAATCCCTCGTCCCTTTCTGTGGCATGTTAGCAGCGAATTCTAATATTTCAGCATGATACAGTTTTGTGTTGATTACGCAACACAAAATGATCTTCTACCAACCGGATTCTTGTCCGGAATGTCACGTGACCGGAAAAGCCGACGGATTGTAAACCGTGCAACGAAATATCATTTTTACCGTTCTTTTTTTGCCTTTTTCACGGCATTAAAAAATCTAAATGTATAGAAAAGAGTTATTATGCTATATGTATGCCATATATTTAAACCTCTTTCTAAATCGAGAAAATAAAAATAAGACTTTTCGAAAATATAAATAACATGTTCAAAATGAAAACAGACATGGTTTAAAATAAAATATTTACAAACACTTTGCAATACTGGAATGTTTTAGATATACAAGCAGCTTATTCCTCAGTTGTGTTAGACTAAACATAATTGACAGTTCATTTGAAAATGTGCTAACAGCTGTATAAATATAAGAGAATGTGGTAAAACTAGGCGAGCGTGGGGAGGGGGTAATAGCGGTCCCGTTATCTCCTAGAATCATATACTGACGAGATACAATTATTTCATATTTCCCTTCAATACGATTTTATAGATATCAACAGAAATTTTAGTAATAGATTCATTTTCACAGTTCGTGGTGTGCAGCTTTTCATTTTAGATTATGTTTACCATTTTTTGGTAACATCTTATCTTAGTATTCCTTGCATGACTTTTCAAAAGGAAAGGCCAAACATCTGCTTAAGAAAAAATTAAAATGACAATTGACAAAGGATCCATCTCTGCTAACATTTACATAAGAAAATCATGTGCAAAATATGTCTCAAAATTATAGAAATATGTTTTGATACTTACAACAAAGCTCGATATAGCCAATTAATTGAAGAAATTGTATCATTAAAAAAATAGTGAGATTATTTTTAAAAGTCGCGAAGCTGGGTTGTACTAGCAGCCGCTTGCCCGTTGACGGCGTATTTATTAGCCGCGCGGTTGATGGAAACGAGGAACAGCAACAGAGAGATTTCAAAGTTTTGCAAACCGAACGAGAGAACAAATTTTACAATGAAACTAATAATCCAACTGAAACCACTACTACACCAACTCATTTATTTGAGATGTTGAAACCTGGAAATTTCCCTGCACTTGGATCTCCACAAGTTCAGGGTAGTAATGCTGGGAGAGCAAAAGTAGGTTTAAAACCTGGACGAAGTTTAATGGATTGGATTCGACTTGGAAAAAGTGGGAAAGATTTACAAGGATTTTGTGGTAGAATTACGTCAGTATCTATGACTGAATTAGCTAAACACAATAAAGAAAATGATTGTTGGATACTATTAAGAGGTAAACTTTCATCAAAGTAAATGTAAACAACTCAACTTATGCTAGTTTTGGCATTTTGAGCAGGATATATAAATATAATAATCGTTGGTGTTTGATGAAGTGTGTATATTAAAAGCATAGGCCTACCCCTAGCTAGAAAATATGTCAGATAGCCCAACAAAACAAAGACATATAGCTTATTTCAGTCCTAGCACACAAATGTGATAATTCCCTGTTTGTTTGGTTTTGAAAAGATAACTTGACCCCTTGATGATATCTTCTGATAATTATTGAAGTGCTTAATTACTATTTATTATGATAACTTGATAGATGTAGACTTTACAGATATGTTTTCAATTAAGTCATCCAAATATGCCCTTCTTGGCCATTCTATGATGCTGCAAAGTAACATCATACCTCGTCTTGAGATAATGAAACATTCCTTTGCCTTGAGAGTCATTCCTTGGTGGAACTGTCTTCCAGACTCTATAGTTCTCAATAAAAATTTAAATAAACTAGACTTCGAGTTGCATGCAAATGCATGCTTATATTGAGTTGTGAATCATCTGGTTTAACTGGCTCAAAATAAATGCATGAACAAATCTATGTAGAAAAGCCGATCGAAGCCGCAATTTAATTGAGAAAATTTACAAAATTTGGTACTATCTAGTTTATCCCAAAGCACGTGGAAGTAGTAGCCATAGCCCCCCCAAAAAACCAAGAAACATCACAAACCCGAGTATCATACTGAATGTCATAAAGTTCAAGTTGCAAGGTAACAATTTGTCAGGGGCTTTTCTAAATTAAATTGTGTTTCACCTATACAACATCGGCATAGCCCGGAGAAATACCAATTATACATATTCCAAGTCATATAGGCAAGGTGGTGTCGATAATCATGCTAGCTAAATACTTTTCCAATTTTATCTACTTTTAAAACACTAAACAACGTGCCAAATAGTGCCATTTCGTTGTCACAGTACGAAGGGGGTGATTTTGCTTGAACACTACACTGATTCAGGATAAATCATCGCCATGTGAAAACACATCATCACCATGTGAAATATGTCATCGCCGTGTGAATCGAGTTTGACCGTAATTTAGCTTCATACGCATGAAACAGTCCTATCTTTAATAGCATGATTACTGGTTTTATTTAAAAGTAGATTATTACATAGTCCTATGTAAACGACTGGCCGACTCTCGAAAGTGAAGCAATATTCTCATTTGAATTGATTATATAAATAGGGCCATTATTACAACTCCCGGATTTGTCTGCATTTTATTTAGCTTCATCACTAAACATTGTAACAACACTCACATCATGGCAACATTTATAAATCCATCGATTTGAATATTCAATAATTGATTCAATCCACTTTCCCGAAAGAAAAAACTATTTATTATTGTTTACATTTTTTAGTTAAATACACTGATCCCATCAAACTGTTCAATCGAGTGTCATCGCATTTGAATCCTCGTTAAATCTATATATGCGATCGCTCATATATAATAATAATAATAATTTGTTGTCGATGATGAAGAGGAAGTTTGTATGTATATTGTTTTCTATATTAATGTCTTTTCATTGCAGTAAAATTGCCGGCTATCATTATCAGTAGACATGTGAGATTATGTTGAATAAATAAGAATTTCCCCAACATGGGTTTGTTTACAAATGTGATATCGTTCCTATCCGAACAGTTTATAAATAATTTTCAAAAAACATTGATTATATAATTTCCATTCTGACGCATGACCATACACGAAACAAAAGATCGATCTGCACTGTTGCTCAGAGACAATAGAAAGTCATTCAAGTGCGAAACTGCTTAGTTAGCGCTTCAGTCTGAGAAAGCATTGTTGTTGAAAATGGAAACAGTTTTCATTGGTTTTTATCAACTTCGATGTATTTATTTAAGAAATGAAGCCGGCCATGTACGCCTCTGGTTAATAATGAATCCATTGATATGTGTTTCAAGTCAATTGCATCAAAAATGGCATCGTGAATCCCCGCCTTACATAAAATGGAAATAGCGTAAATTTAAAAGTAGATTCCGTACAAATTTGGATACTGTAAATTTCAGCACCTATTGCAAATATTCCTAGATTTTAGTTTTATATTAGGCTGTACATATATAAGCGGTATCACTAACCTTTTACCCTGTATTCTGCCTGTCATGGCATTTTTATTTATTTTTTTTGTCATGCAAATTAAATCTATCTATCTATCTATTACCCCCCATGATCTCCCACCACAAGGGGACTTAATTAGGGGAGAACTCTCAAGAGTTAGCATAGGGTCATATTCGAAATTTAAGGAGCATTGTAGAGACCTGGCTGCATTCCACAAGCTACTTGCCAGAGATTTCCGCCAGTGCAAGTCGCCAGTTAGCCTACATCACATTTAATGCTAAATTGGGGTGGAATTTCCCCCTCAATGTTTTGTGGTGGAATTTGTTACCATATTTTGGTGAAGAACTGTGCATTTTCTATTATTTATCATACAGTATAATTTCAATGGGAAAATCAAGGCTATAAAATATTGTCGGCAAATATCCGGCGGCGGGAATTTCCTGAATGCAGACTGGTGAATAAATAGGTAACATAGAAATTGTTGAATTTGCCTTTTTGAATAGTTGATAAAGAAGCTTAACTAGAAGGCATAATTTAATGAACAGTAACTTTAACATAATAATAAATGAAACTGTAGCGCTGTTGGGTTAAATGCACCGTTGCAGTGACATCTGCTCCATTTGGGCAGCAGCTGGGACAGTAACTGTGCCCCACCACTAGCCTATCTATCTTGATTACGTTTTTTAATGTGATATTGTGTTCATATTTACGATACCAATAAACTTATGCAAATGATAAGATTTATTCTCTAGATAGTTGAACTGTTTTTTCACCACTTTACTTCAAGTTTGCCGTGCTGGCTGAGGAATATTTTAATCTTTCTTAACTTATCATCATCATCGTCATCATTTTTTCAGAAACCTGATAAGTTTTACAATAACGTTTTTTCACAGGACTGATTTACGTTATAAACTATAGAATAAACATAAAATAATTGATTACAATAATACATAGATATATATACAGCTACAAGGTTAATTAAATACGAACTTAACAGTCAAGATGCTGTAATTTTATTGGTTTTTAAATGCTTCTCAAGGAGACTTTTGAAACTTTTCCTTTTGGAAGCCTCCTTCATTGTAGACGGTAGATCATTCCACTTGTGAGCACCAGCATAGTGAAATGAGTGGTGATGGCTTGACTTCATGTATATGTCATTATGGATGTGAGATCTTGTCTTGGTCGTAATTGGTTGTTGAAATATAGGGGAGAGCAGATCAGGAAGAGCTAGATTGAATTTTAGTTTGTGAGTGAGCATTAGTTGGTGTGAGGTTATTCTGTCTCTGACAGAAAGCCAGCCAAGCCGGCTTTGCATATCAGAGATTCGAGTACGATAATTACAACGGAGTACTGCCCTCATTCCTCTGTTTTGTAATCTCTGGAGGCGGTCAAGATGTTGGTGAGCTTGTTATGACGCATGGTTGATTGTCTTGTCTAACACAGTGGCATTATTTTGTAGTCCGTCCAAATGAATGCTTTGCTCAGGGCAGAACATCACTCTCCCAATAACTAGCTAAATATTGTGTGCCTATGCTGTTAGTTTTTAGCTCTAGATACACATGACGGATGGAGTACAAAAGATAAACATTCTTGTTGTCACTCCCAATTACACTGCAATATTGATTGGGGGTGAGACGATTGTTCTGGAAATAATCGGTTGGCGCAAATTTTTACTTAACAAAAAATAATCAGCATTAACAGATCTACCAAGTTGTTAATCTTTGAATCAATGATAGACAGCATTATTCAAAATTAGATTTCTTTTTTTGCTCTTTTTGTATTAATTTGTTTTGATGGGAAAGAAAATTCTCCTTTGGAAATTGGAATTGAAAACAGCCAGCGCCAAAATTGTTTCCAAAAATATTTCACTGCTGGCATCATTTAACCTAGGCTATTTCATTTTGTTGTTAACATTGGCACTTGATTTAACCTAAAGGCCATTTCATTGATTCGTTGCTTTTTTTAGGTAAGGTTTTTAACATGACATCATACATAGAATATCACCCAGGCGGCGTACCAGAAATAATGAGAGCTGCTGGTAAAGATGGAACACCTCTTTTTGACGAAGTAAGATTCATGATTTATGATTATGTTTTGATGTATTGTGATAGTCAGGGCATTGAGTTCATGAACCTTCCATAAACCTAGCGAGTTGTGGTTAAAGGAGAAAAATTGACTGGCATGCGCTACGCACTTAGGATCACGTGCATACTTACTGTTTATAACACAATGTTCTTGTTGACTATTTTATTACAAATTAGGCCTGCGTATAACAATCGTTTCAAAGCGAGACGGTTGAATTACGCTAAGCATAAATTCAACTTGTGCTCGCAGCAGTCGCCGGTCAATTTTGCCCCTTAAGACTAAATAAAAGGTAATACAGGACATTACATATTGAAAACGACCCTCGCATTAGATTCACATTTATCGTTTAGAAAATATTTCCTCGCAAATTGAAAACAAGATTTTACGTGTTGCCTCATGTTTCCAAAATTGTTGATATTTAAATACTTATTTGTTTCATAAACTTTCATTGGTTGAGGCGCAGTGATTATTTCGTCCAGCTGGTGTGTGGAACAAACTGTTTTTACTCAGGGTATAGACAGTTTGGCATTCAATTTGCTCATTTATTAGGCTATCATTATTTATGTTATTAATTGTTTATTAAGCTACTTGTTGTTCATATTACGCATACATTGCTATAATTAGAAGCAGTGATACTGAATGTCCTTTGAGTTAATCTGGATCTAGCCGTGAATTGTTCATGGACAATGTGTGAATGAAATATGACCATTCAAAGTTCATGAACTGTACTAGATGTAGGGCCAATTGGGAAAGGGGTTAAGCTGGGCAATTACCTAATGGGCCCAGGCAAGCTAACTTATTGGGGCCAGCAAGGTTTTCCTATTACATTTTGAATTTGAGGTGAGTTGCGGTTATATTTTGAAATTAGATTTCATTTTTGTACATGTTATTTAACTATTGTTTTAGCTTATATATTTGTGTCATGTTTTTCAAAGGTCTCATTTTTAATTTTTTGTTTTGTTTCAGTATCATAAATGGGTTAATTTTGAGTCCATGTTACAAAATTGCTACATTGGACCAATTAAATCAAACGGACCAATAAAGAATAGCCCTTCGCTACTAACTGCAAACGGTAAGTGGATGACCAACAATTTCATTGAATTTATTTAATAAGGGTTTCTTATTAAAATATCACTTTAAAATAATTAATTGACTGTAAAGTTAAATAGATAGAATAAGTAATACTTTGGTTATACTTCATAATATAATAATAATAATAATAATAATAATAAGAACAACAACAACAACAACAACAACAACAACAACAACAACAACAACAACAACAACAACAACAACAACAACAACAATAATAATAATAATAATAATAATTTAATTTATTACAAACTCGCTAAACTGAACACACATTATGACGAAAGACAAGATTCTATGAAGACAGTAAATACGGACATGGTCCGACAAAAGGTTCAGCCTTCTGGAATCCTTATAATTAATATTAACAAATGCTATACAAAATAAACTATTCAATTACAAAAGACAAAATGTTCCAACAACCTGCAACGTCATTGTCATTGCTTGTCATTAAGTCTCCTCAATAATTTATCTTTTGTCCATGAAGGTCCTGGAAAGTCACCATTAACATTACAAACAGCGCAAATGAAACCACCAAGTAAGTTGTATATTAAGAAATGATTTAGTCTACAATTAAATAATGGGAGACAAGTAGCCAATCTTTCTCAGAGATTGAAGGAATGACTACCCAATGGCAACTAGGCTGAGATGAGTTATCTTCATCACTTGAAAGAAGATCATATCTGAGTCATTACCAAACAGGGCGTGGCACCAGAAGAATTTTAAAATCTTCATTATTTATATGATTGATAAAGTTGCGGTAACATTTTTCTATGCTTACAGACAGTGATCAGGATAGCCTTCTTATCAGAATAGGCGTTTAATGGATTATTTTAATTTGTTATTAATTATAATATTTTTATTAATATGTTTTAGGTTCTATGATCGTAGCTAAAGCGAAAAGCCAAATGCCTAGGTAAGAGCTAACACTGATCAGAGATTTTACTGCGTGATTACCTCTGCATATACAGCAGTCAAAAGCGACCACTGTAAATAGGTGGTCCATATATACAGGGTTAATTCAATAGAATTTTCAATTTAGGACATTGCTGAACCTTCGTTAAATAAAATGAAAGAAAGAATGAATGAATGGATGAATGAGCGACTAGATGAATGAATGAACGAATGAATAAATGAACAAATGAATGAATGAATGAATGAATGAATGAATGAATGAATGAATGAATGAATGAATGAATGAATGAATGAATGAATGAATGAATTATGGATTTATGAATGAATAAAAGAATGGATTATTGACCTAACAATCAAAAAGACTCATCTCGTGAAACACAACTAAACGTGACGTGCACGTAAAACAGTATTTTCGGTAATTGAATTTTGCAGACCACACACAGCAAACTGTGTTTGATATCTGTTTGACGGAGAAATGATTTTCCAATTACTAAAAATCCTTGTATCTCACATATTTCTTATACATGATTATTAATTCTGAGTAGAGATTTTTCCCAAAGATGCCTAACTTGGTTGTTGAAACTTTAATGTAGCGCAGAATGAAATACAATTTTTTATATTTCTGACTCTCACCTTTTTCTATGATATCAGCCCTCCTGTCTTGCTGTTTGTCGTTTCGAGTTTTGAAAACGTAGAAGCATCAAAATAGCACCCTTTTTACATTGAATATCTCTACTTATTTATGTGCGCCCAAATTAAAAATTACTTCTACATTCTTCCTCATTCAGAATCAGTATTTTCTTCAATTATGTCCACTTTAATGTGCCTTGCTAATTCATTATGTAAAGCCCTGGAGAATCAATTGCTGCAAAAAAATAATTCATTCGCCTAACAAAAGCTTCATGAAAAAGTTCATAGAAACCAGGCCACTGAACGATCAGGAACGCCTGTGAATTTTCAGGAACCTTTTCATTAACCGTTCATGGACAGTCTGCTAGATTAATGAACCTCCATAAACTCATTAAATTCTTTCCCAGGGATATAATTTACAATTGGTGAATATAGAGAATTGGAGTTTCCTCGGCATAACACTTATTTTCATGTTCGACCAGATTTAAAGATCAATTCTAATCTTGCCATTCTAGGTATGATTGGTACCAAACAGACGATAAAGTGACACTCACGATATTTACAAAAATAAAGGTTAGTTTGATTTAGAATCCCACCCAATTTATTGATTTGTACTTTTATTCGCACCTCTATCCAGGGTATGATAAAGTGCTTTCTCAAATTCATTTCTCAAATTCTCATTGTTTTATATATGTTTGAGTTATTCATTAGTTTGTATTATAAATTTCTCGTTTATCCACAAATCAAATATGGTGAAATCTGTATATAGCAGCCAGCTACGAGAGGTAGACAAATTGACCGCTATAGACTCGTGGACTTCTTCATATACGGGGTTGATTCGATAGAACATATTATATTGGACATACAAAGAATGACCACTATAGAAAGGTGGCTGCTGTATAGACAGTTTAGATATGTATAGATAGTTTTGATTGTGGCGTAACTTTTCTTCATCTGGATGATCAATTGATTTGTTGGTATTGGAATCGCGTGTGCGATTAGTAGTGCTACCGAACCTGAGGCCCTGCAGGGAATGTAAAGTTACGTTAGAAATTTCATGTACATGTGAACAAGGTGGCAAGCACACATAATTATAAAATCTATTAGACCTCACAACCAACTAGCGTACTATTCAATAATCTTCATTCTGATTGGCTGCTCAATCATTCACTATTTTGTCATAGTGAATGATGGCCAGTTCTCTTGCAAATTCCAAACGGTAAACAAGCGATTCGCAAAATGTCTTTGAATTAGTTTCATATGAGAGTCCATGCCCAAGAGAGCAAAACAAATAAAAAATATGAGATGAAGATTTTTAACGGTAGGCGATGCATACAGACCATACACAATTTTAATCTTATTTAACAACACAAGCTACAATCACATAGGAACATAAGTTGTCAAACGCTACCTTTATAAAATGGCCACCAGTCTATAGTGGCCACTCTAACAATGTCCAAAATAGTATTTTCTATTGAATCAAACCTGTATATAAAGGTCACCTGTATATATTGGCCAATTTATCTACTTCTCATAGTTTCACTGTAGGATATGTTTTTTTATATTTTTCATAGAGTATTAAAGTTTCAGACATAATTGCAATACTCAAAGAAGGCAAGGAAATGGATGTTAAAGTGATTTTAGGAAAGATGTACTTTTGGCTACATCTTGGTAAGTAAACTTGAAATTATCTTGGTTACTGGTCGCCCTTGTGAAAACAAGTTGAACCGGTTCTTAAACTGTTCAGGAATTGTATGTGACTATTCATGAACTGTTTATGAACCTACAAAAAAAAAGAACTCATGGAATTTTTTCACAAGTGCCTGGTTAGCAAGTGGCTGCTTTCAATTAAGCTATAATTTATAGGTAAATCTTGCTATAACTTTTATTTATGTGCAGCTTAATTATGTACAGTGAAACCTGTATATAACGGCCAGGTACGAGAGGTAGATAAATTGACCACTATAGACAGGTGGCCTTTATATACAGGTTCGATTCAATAGAAAATACTATTTTAGACATTGCAAAAGTGACCACTATAAACAGGTGGCCGCTGTATAGAGGTGACTGTTATAACAGGTTTAACTGTATTAAAATCTCTGGTTTGTAATATCAAATTCTTTTTTTTAATGATATATTTCAATATTTTGTTTGTAGAATTTCCTCATTCGATCAACACTTTCTCAGGTAGGCTAAAATTACGGTCACATACATTAGATTGAGCATCATCCATTTGTGTAGAAATCTTGTTGTTGTGGGTTCGAGTAATACTCCTGCAAATAACAGTTCATGACCTGTTCGTTAGCTGTTCATTGAACAGTTCATGTACTGTTTATGAACGCTTAATGACCTAATTTTCATGATCTGTTTATGAACTCAACAAATTTCACAATGGACCTGACTTACGATTATATTGGAATTCAATATTTCCCACATGAAAAAATCCAAGAGTTCATGAACAGTTCATGAACATTTTTTGTAAACAGTTCATTAACCGATTCATGAACTGGTTTGTAATTGTGAAATTTCTCAAAAGTTGATGAACACTTCATGAACTTTTTATGAACATTTAAGGACTGTTCATGAAACTCCATTGACCAACACAAGAGGTTTGAGCAATTTCACATTCATGAACTCATAAATTATAATAACAGTTTTTATTACCTAGTAAATATTTTACGAAATATGCTAGATCGTTTTACATTTTTCAATATTTCATTTTGTTTCAGTTGAACCAAAATCATGTTCTCTTGGCAAAGCTACTTTCATTCTTACTAAAACGAAAGTTGGTGTTAAATGGGACAGAATAGGTGATCCTTTGGATGGTCATAACTCATTATATCCAGATAAAGAGAGAGGTAATGTTGAAAAGGCCAAAGGCAGAAATTACACTATACTGACACCAAAACCGTGAAAAAGCGTGAAATTGTATGGTTTTTTGTGGTTTTTTCTTGGCATTGTTACATTTTAATATCTTGAATATGGATGTTGCTATGGTTTCAGACTTTTTATTGATCTAAAATACATCGTTTATATTTTCAAGGTGTGTCCCTGTACTTCACGTTTACAACATTTACATAAACTCAAAATGACCTATCACAGTTTAGCATGTATAACCTTAGGCGATGGTTGGTATATTTACTAATTTATTGAAATACTTGTGACGTCTTTGTGGAATGAAAAAGTGCTAATGATCATAGGATACCATCATCGTTTCCCATTTCTCATCCCGCATGTCTCAAGTGGTCTTTTCTATTCTGTTTATAGAATAGGTGACACAATGTGGAATTTTACAAGGCCCAGATGTAGAGTAGATAAATAATGGACCTTGTGGAACTAGGCTAATATTTTATTACCAACCATTTTGATGGTACACACACTTACGGGTTGTCACTTGAAACATTGGTATTACTCCTTCTGTTTCAAAATGAGGGTGGTAGCATTTATCAAGCTATTACGTTTGATTTTGACTAAAATTTAATTTCTTTTCTTTAGATATTTCTTTTCATCAATGCTGTCTCACAAGCATCAAATCTATCAATTACAACACAAACCTTTACACTGTTACGTTACCTATAAATGTTCATTTTCATGTACCAATTGGTAGGCATTGCGTTTTCAAATTACTTGTTGATGGTAAGTTACTGTGGAGCCTGTATATAACAGCAAGCCATGAAGGGTAGATACATTGACCACTATGTGAAGGTGGCCTTTATATAGAGGGCTGATTTAACAGAAAATACTATTTTAGACATTGCTAGAGTGACCACTATGTACAGGTGGTCTTTTTATGAAGGGTTGATTCAATAGAAAATACCAATCTGGACATTGCAAGAGTGATCACTATAGACAGATGGTCGCTGTATAGAGGTGACCATTACAGCATGTTTGTTTGCATCATTCATCATTTATTTAATTAAAAACCCGATAAGCGCCAAGCTTGTTTTCACAGCACTATACGTAATAAATAAAATATATTAACAGGTTATAATAGAAAAAAGGAATTTGAATAAACCAGCGTGTTTGAATAAATGTGAATGGCTTGTATCAATGTAGATATCGTTGTGGGAATATAGTAATCGTGTTCTGGTTGAGCAAGATTCATGAACTACTTATGAACCACACAAACTGTTTATGAACATTTTATGAACTTGATAAACCTGCATTTGATTTGTTTGTGAACAGTGAACACCTTATAAACAGTTAATTAACTGTTGATGAACGCTAAAAGACCTTCTTTCATGAGTTGCTTTCACTAATGTTTGCAAAACAAAAAACCAAAGCATGTCCTGTCAGTACAAACACTTGAAAAATAACCTATAGAGAAAATATTGCGAATGCAAATGATTGCAATAATGCATTTGAAGTAGCTTATATATTTAGATAAGCATTTCATGATAATCTGAAACCGTAAAATATTTATTTTCTCTGTATTTATTTCCTCAGAAATGGAATTAACAAGAAATTACACTGCTATCCCTTCTGCACTTAATAAAAGTATATCGAAATCGAATGAAATAACAATTGATTTTATGATAAAGATTTATCAAGATGGAGCTGTCACATCGTCATTACAAAAATTACACGAAGGTATATAAGCATCACGTAGCATCACATAGAAGAAGTTATATGTAGGCCATTTGAAGTTATTCTGATGAAATATACACCCGATATTCGTAATATGAAGTGGTAGATATAAATAAGTAAATAATAAATAGATGATAGAATATTTATAATGATAGTAATGTCAAGATAATGTTTCTTTTCGTTATTAGATTTCTCGTTTATCCATAAACCGGGTATGCTTGAGGTTTTTACATTGGATAGCTAGTTAATTGAATATTTGTGAACATTATGTGAATTGTTTACGAACTTTTTATGAGTACTTGTGTACATCCATGAACAGTTCATCATGAATGGTTTATCAAAAGTTCATGAACATTGAATGGCCTGTTTTCTATGAAATTTACCTATTTAAAAATTGAATTATTTAACATTCGTGAACTGGTAAAAAACCACCTGTCTATAACATTTGGTCAATATTAATTGTCAGTTCTAATGGCTTCACAAAGCTGTTGCGTAAAATTATTTATTATTATCTTATGTTCAGGTGATTTCATTGCTATGAGCGATCCAATTGGTGATTTTGATTCTTCAAATCTACGGAAGTATGAAAACATCTTTCTAATAGCTGCTGGCACTGGTAAGTAAAATTAACATATATCACACATCTGTGGAATTGTGCAGAGAAAGCTTGGAAATACAGTGTTACGTGCTTACGTGCAATTCGGATAAGTGAAATTCCCGCTTATCTGCAACCTTGCTTTGAAACCTGTTAAAAAATTGGTAAGCAATTGGCAAGTCCTTGGTAAGCAATTTCGGATAACTGCAAACTCGGATGCATGCAATTGAAACCGTTGGCAATTTTGACTTGCACTTAAGTAGGTTACACTGTGCAATGATTTGGTCATATTTGGTCTGAAACCATGGATACTATGGAATACCACAAAATTAACTTTTATATTCTATTATATATTGTTTTCATCAGGGCCGGATCTACTTTTTGAGGCCTAAAGCAACAATCTAAAAAGGCCTAAAAAATGTTCTCACTTCTCTTCATCAACCCATCCCTAAATAGACAGCATATATGAGTTGCAATGGCAACACAATTCCCTTTTTCGTGTTCCCATGGAAACGCGATATTTTTCAGTTTAAGGCATTGGACTTGACATACATGTGTATAATAAAGACTGGCCTGTAATCCTAAACCATAAATAATTTCATTCATCTCAATATTGTCTTGATAAAAAGAGTCTGAAACTGGAATTTTGAGCAATCATGTTTTGAGTAAAATCCAAGCCCCAAATTCCATTTTGTCACCTGTTCGAATTGCAAAACAGGAAATGATAATGGTGTGAACAATGTTGTATGATTGACACTAATTGTTCTTGCTTGAATGAATGGCGTAATTGCTCTCAAAATAGATCAAATGTACAGAAAACGGTGTCAACAACACTCATCAATCTCGCGTTTACAAAAAGCGATAGCGTCTATGCAAAAACTTTTCTCTGTTTGGTAAAGATATAGTATAAATTATGCTTCCAATTTCCCATAACTTTGTTGAATCAAACAATAAATCTATTGCAAAGTTTTTTTTGGTAAACAGAAAAGGGCCTATTTTTGATTGGGCCTAAAGTTGGTGCTTGTTGTGCTATCGCCTAAATCCGGCCCTGGTTTTCATGATATTTTGATGGCTTTTGGTCAAACGCACTGATTAGGATTTTATTGTAAATTTTGTTATATATTTTGTATAAAGTCTGCTCCAACAAAGTAGTTGTCATTTAGCTCCAGAAAGTTCAAGAACAGTTCATGAAAAAACACATCATATTAAATTGATTAATTTTTTTGAACTTTTCATAGTTTTGTTAATGAACAGCATTAATACTGTAAACTGTTCATGAAATTGTGTGAAGTTCATGAACTGCGCATGAGCACTTGAAATTGATTTATCTGTTTTGTTTAAGGTATTACACCGATGTTAGGTATAATCAAGAATTACCTCAAAGATCCTGAAAATCAAACGTAGGTACCATTAAAATGATAGATTTATTTGATAAAATTATATTTTTACTATTGGTGAAGAGTAAACCGATAATCATCCATCTTTATTCTATAAACAACATCATCATCGTCATCATGATTTATTTATTCTGATAAGTTGTAAACTTTTTTGATAGGGCTGTATGCCATGCTAGCAATGTCTTACCCGCGTTGTTGGATTATAATTTTGGCTGAATTAAAATACCTTTGACATTGTCTGGTTTTCAAGACAAACGAATAATTGATGGGGAAAATTTTCTAACTGAAATTGGAGCACCCACAACGACGCAGCTCCAAAAAGTCCGAAAAGCAAAACAAAATCAGTGCATGAAATGAAATTTTCTTTCAATATTTAAACAAATAAAAAATTTGAAAAAGGCAGTGTTATGTAACATTATTTGAAATTATCTATCAGAAAGTATGCTATGTGATATGCTTTTGTTAAGGCTGAGAAAATCTAGAAAAATCGCCGCAAACATACATTTACAAAGAAATTTGTATTTATTGCTAATTTAGGTCAAGAGTTGAACAGGTTAATTGAGATGAGGATTTTAAAATGTATTCAAATTTTGAATTTTAAACTGTTTAGAGTGAATCACATTGTTTATGATCATATGAGATGGCCTTCCCCGACTGCATAACACACTTTATAGATACACTTTGAGTGTAAAATCCAACCTTGTTTTTAAAGTGCACTTGACTTTTCGCCATTCTTTCTCATTTAACATAATAGCTCTATCTGAATATGTGTTGATTTGCAATTTAAACCAACCCAACAGTTTCACTATTTGATCTAACAACAATGTCCTATTTGATTCATAATCATTGTTTTTCAGAAACATCAACTTACTGTTTGCAAATCGTGAAAAGAAAGATATCTTGATTAAAGAAGAACTAGATTTGTTAGCAACCGAATCTAATAATAAGTGAGTATGCTGTTCTTGTTTGTTTCTTTGTAACAAATCGTTTCATTCTAACCCCTGCGAAACTTCATGAACAGTTCATCAACTATTCATGAACTAGTTCATGAAGCACCATAAATGATGTTGACTTCATTTTCATGAAAAATTTGTTAAAACTTCATGATCAACAAATTCTAAGCTGTTCTTAAACTGTTCTCAGATGTCACGTTTAGTAAATTAATTAGCAGGGATAAGATTAGTAATGATTGATCATTATATCAAGGTGACTCAACCCAATCCTTTTGCATGCAACAACTGAAGCATCAAAGTCATTCCTTGTATCAGAGTATTGTGTATCTTCAAAGTTTTGCAAGTTTAATAACTATGAAATATACACAAAATCAACGCTTTAGAAAATGTTTTGTGAATTTTCAAACAGTTCATGCACTGTTCATGTCCCTGCGAGAAAATTTATTGAGTTCATGAACAATTCATGAATTAGTTCATGAACGTTAAGTGACCCAATTGTTATGGACCTTTTCATGAACTGTTAGTGAATACCATAGAAGCAGTTCATGAACAATTCATGAATTAGTTCATGAACGTTAAGTGACCCAATTGTTATGGACCTTTTCATGAACTGTCAGTGAATACCATATATAGAAGCAGTTCATCAACAATTCATGAATTAGTTCATAAACGCCAAATGACCTAATTTTTATGGACTTTTTCATGAACTGTTTTTCACAGGAGTGAACATTGAATAAATAATGTCTGTTTGTCTGTTTTTTTTGTCTGTTTATAATTTTACCAACGATACATGTGTGTAAACATTATTACTGGTTCAGGCATGAATGCATCTTTGACATTTAAAAAAAATAAAATAAGCCATTGTTTGATTGTAAGATATTTTCAAAGCGTTTTTGTCATTTTGCAGTATTAACTTGTTAATATTACGAACTTCTTAATATCATAATTTTTCAAAAAAGCAAATTTCAGACTATTTCCACTCGTTTGAACTCTACTTTTGCTATTGAAATTTATTAAAATAATCTAGATATCTTTAATTTCAGACTTTTTTGGAGCTTGAACGCTCATGTCATGTGGTTGCTGTCTGCCTTATATGTGATTCCATTGCTTAACTTTTTGATGTTATAATATAATTTTATACTATCCATGCAGGTTGCATATTACCTACATACTTAGTAAACCATCAACCAACTGGGGAGGCTTAACTGGTCGCATTTCAAAACCAATTTTAGAAGATTTCTTAAATGTCAATCAAGATGACAAGGATGGCGATATTTATGTTTTTATTTGCGGGTCGAATGAATTTGGAGAACTCATGGAAAGGTAACCTGCAATGTTTTGTTATTATCAACTCGTTATACAAATATTAAACATTTTCTGCGCAATATACGGGTTATATAAACATAAGTGTTGCGTCTGCTGAGGTATGAGGAAGGCTTAAGAATATCATGATTTGAAGAAATGTTCTTGTTTACCCTGATTAATGTTCGTCAACAATCGAATCATGACAATCAAATCCATTTTCAGTCGAATCACACAGAGTGTTTGTGTGACGTTGTATTGATAGCGTTTCGATATTAGGGATTAATGAATGTTTCACTCGTTCTATTTTATAATTATATTTATGAATCTGAATGTCCAAGTCCTTATTTTCCTCCTCTCTAAATTAATACAACATGTCCAACAGTGCGATTACAAGCAATTGTATATCTAAATTCCCACAAACAAGCTACCCAATTGCCATTTCTTACATCCTTGGATGTTAAATGCTGTCTCTCTGCTGCTTCTATCGATCAGTTTACGTAGCTGATACAAGAAACACAATACTTGTATTATTCTGTCGTAACCCTAAATTATGCTACATTAGGAAGGATTAAATCAGATAGCAGAGCAACCGGACTTCAGATCTGATCAGGATCATAAAGTCTGATCGGCTGTGGTTCGAATTTCCTGCAACGTCAACTCTTCCTTGACTTTATCTAAACATCAAATGAGTATAATTGTCTAATGATGGAATGGTCCAAAAGGAGTTTCATAATGTGTAGCTGCGTCGTTTCGCTGCTTATTGACAATCGATACCTATCTGCTTTTCAAGTTTTTAATCTGTTGAAATTGATCTGCAGTGTTGAAATTTATAATCTTTGTCTTGAGCAAAAAGATTCACTCCTCTAGAAATAGAAGATTGTTCTGGGTGCCTTCGATAGGGAAATTCCGTCTCAATTACTCTTGTGAAAAACAATTTAGGAGTTCATGAACGTTAAATGGCCCCAAATTTCATGAACTGTTCATGAACTGTCTGCAAGTGTTCATGAAAATTTGGGCCATTTAGCGTTCATGAATTGTTCATGAGCTCCTGAACTGTTTTTCACAGGGGTACCACCTTTCAATATACTGTCCTATTACATTTCAGATGTGTTCAAGAAATTGGAGTAACAGATAATAGAATACACTGCTTCAAGGGTTGAATGGCACGACAACCCAAATAAATTATAACACATCATATATTTTCTATCTTCATATCTTTCAAGTCAAACATCAAATACTACCTTATCATTTATCTACAAGGCAGTATTTTAATGCTATGGTCAGACAGAGAAAGATGAAGTTACGAATCAAACACATGAATAAATTATTTGTGGAGGATCTAAAGATACATCGACAGTCAAATGGTATTTATCTGCCATGGACGGATAGATAGATACATATGGAATAAATATGAAATATAATAAAATGAGAAATACTCTCGTCAAAGTATAATGAGTTGTAATTAACAAGTTGTACAGTTTTATTGTAACCATGGAGACAACCATGTGGGTAAAACTGCATATGTTTTCCAGTAGTAAATTTTTTTATCGTCTTGAAGAAAACTGAAGTTATTAAATTCTGAGCTAGGTTATTTATAATTCCTCAGCTTTGATTATTAATGATTATGGTTGAGATATACATGGTATGGCCGACGGTATGAAATACTTTTTATAGACCGTGATGCTTATGCTTGTGGCGAAGCATCAATGGATTGTATGACCTAATACCTTTGTAAACTAACCCCGCAAAAAATATACTGAGTTCATGAGCTGTTAGTGAAAGTTCATGAACAATAAATGACCTGTTTTTCATTAAATCTTTATTAATGATGGATCATTCATGCTCAATGATGCTTCTCATATGACTTAGACTTATCTTCCTATATAGTTAATGGCACACTTCCTAATTATATTAAAGTACAGGCATACAAACCTTCAAAATAGCCAATAAGAGAAATATTTGAATAAGTATATTTAGTTATGTAAGAAGAACGAAGATGGATAGTTCTTGCTTCTCCTTATACAATCTTGTTACGGTTTTCTCATACTTTTGTGTGTTTTCCCATACTGAATTCATTGTATTTTTGGAAAATGACATGAATTGGAAAATGTTTTCAATTTATTTTTGGAAAGACTCTCTCAATATTATTAATCAAAATAATTTTTCTCAATTTTATTTCATAAATAATTCAAAGAAGTATTACAATCTCTTGACATTTTAAGAAGAAATTTACTGTATTCATGAAATATGTATCAACGTCAAGCACTGTTTATGAACTGTCCATTCTAAATAACATTGCTTTGAAGATTAAACAACATAAAATTCACAACACATTTAAATCTTTTCAAAAACTTTCATTTTGAAAAACACAATCATCTTCTGATTATTTTTTTTTATGTCTTGGAATTTAGTTTGAAAATTAAATACTACATTTTGATATAAAGAACAAGAGTTTTATTTATTTTATAATAAAAACTCTTGCTACTGTATTTAATTAAAAAACTTGGTTTATTTATTATCAATTTTGAAATTTGTAAATATTATGATGAGACTAAATTATTTATCTTTTATCATCTAAGA
Organism: Haliclystus octoradiatus; assembly: GCA_916610825.1. Lineage (NCBI taxonomy): Eukaryota > Metazoa > Cnidaria > Staurozoa > Stauromedusae > Haliclystidae > Haliclystus > Haliclystus octoradiatus. The sequence goes on from OU744451.1 coordinate 1,736,783, forward strand.
ATTTCAAGTTAATTGTAGACACGTCTATAGAATAACATATAAGCTTGTTTTCGTAATACCCCAGCTTCTGTAATTTCTGATACGTGACTGTCACTAATGCAATACCATTTTGATGTTGCCATATTGCGTATATATGCAACATAATGTCCGCCGTTCAATGATCCAGAATGTTCTACAATACCATAAAGAGTATACTTTGCATCAGGCAATGTACCGTCCTAATAAAAATAAAATAAAATCAATGTTTATAATCTCTGGTTCTTAATTTTTTTATCTGGTTCATAGAATAGCACGTTAAAGTTCCTGATTCAAGAATTTCTGAGAACAATATTGGATTATTGGAAACCTGTATATAACAGCCAGCTACGAGAGGTAGATAAATTGACCATTATAGACAAGTGGTCTTTATATACAGGTTTGATTCAATAGAAAATACTATTTCAGACATTGCAAGAGTGACCACTTTAGACAGGTGGTCGCTGTATAGAGGCGGCCGTTATAACAGGTTTGACTGTACTCAATTCACACTTCTTCACGTACTGTCCAAGAATCACAGCCTTTTCTATAAGTATCGATGTTTTAAATTTTATTTGATAGTTCTAATTTACAAGTAGAAGATTTATAAATGACATTCAGTTTTTAAGAGAAACAAGAATAAATACTAAATAAATTACATACCTTTGTTGGTGTACAATATCTTGATATATCCAACGTCAGTTTAAAATCAACATATTTATTAAGTTTACGAAAACATCGACCAGTCTGTGCGAAACGTTTCAAATGTAGCACCAGCGTATTTGGTGGCGATGATATTGAGAACTGTTTGGTTGCATCACGTAAAACAGGTTTCTTTTTCTTTGTCGATTCTGAAATAGGATAGAATTAATAGTTGACAACTGCGAACAAATATATCGCCTTTATGAACTTTATGAACATCCATGTATTGTTCATGAACACCTTATAGCAGTGCATGGACGGTTCATGAAGCGTTTGTGAGCTGCTTTTCACATTGGGAATGAATGATTAGTTAGTAAAAATAGCGAAGGTCAACTCTGCCTTGACTTTATCCAAATATCACATGGGTAATAAATTGTGATTGCAGACATGTTGTGCTAGAGTGAATTAATAATATAGAAATACAACATCCTTTCCGCTTTGATAATCAATTAGGCCTATCTGCATAAAATTTGTTGAAACTGATCCGCAGTCATTTCTTGAGGAGCTGAAGACTGATGCACATGTTAGGCATTTCCATATTAGTTTTTCTCAATGAGCATCACTGAACTACACATGGAATATATCATTTTAGCAATTGAACAACAGGTTAATCAATTATGGAAATCGTTGTAAGAAATTGAGCAAATTGATTGATCTAATATGGCCCAACCCAGAGAGGAGGATTAGCTCAGATGGCAGAGCAACCGAACTTCAGATCGGATCATATCTGATCGACTGTGAATCGAATCTCCCTAAGGTCAACTCAGCCTTGACTTTATCTGAAACATCAAATGAGTACCATCTGAGGGTGGCGGATGGAATGGTCCAGAGGGAATTGCATTGTGAGTAGCTGCGGCGCATCGTTGCGCATTGACAATCAAGACCTATCTGCCATGAAATCTGTTGAAATTGATCTGCAGTGTCGCGGCTGAGATCAACAAAGAGCTTTTAAAATCATTGCTCTTAGCGAAAAAAGCCACTCGTCTAGAAATAGAGGAGTGGTACGGGTGCCTTCGGTAAGGCGACACCGTCTACATTACTTACTTACTAACCCTGGTCAATTCTAAACTGCCTACGAAGATGAAATAGTCAGAATCTATTGTCATTGAAACAGCAACGTTTTACAGAATGAGAATTCAATTATTCAGGGCTATAATTTTTGTCTTTGTTTTTGCCACAATATAATTTCTTCTATTATTGAATATAGACCGAGCACCACAGAACTAAAATGGCAGGTTTCTCCGGGCAATTTGAAAATCACATGAAAGTGTTCATAAAAATATGCTGAATAATTCCCTATTTCTTGTTTTAATTGAATTTTATTGTGATCCCTTCAAAAATCCAATTTATATTTCATGATTCATGGTCAAAGCCTCTTTATCGCTTTGAGAAAATGCTTCATGTGAGCCGCATGGCCTTTGATTCTTTTGTTTTCCCATGATTTTGCGAATCCATAGAAGCATGATGAAAACACGAACTGTATGAAATAAGAGGGTTCTGACCTTGAAATGATATACAAATTCATTTATGGTGAGCTCCACAATAAAATTTGACTAAAACAAGCAACGGGAAAGTATTTATGGTATTTTTATGAACATTTTGTGTGAATTTCAAGTTGCCTGAAGAAACCTGCTGTTTTAGATATGTGGCGCTCGGTCTAATATTCTACCCAACCTGATGATACGGATATTACTTGAAAGAACATTTACTACTATAATTTTCTGACGGGGGTTAGTTTTTGTTTGTACCGTGTTGAACATTACCTGAACTTGAATCCGAAGAGTTTCCTCCGCCAGCACAATGCTCACAATTAAATTGATTATTACCCGTCAGATAATCAATAGTAAAAAAATCATGTAGAGACGATATGATAGAGCATTCGCCAGGCTGTAGCAATGGCAACTCAGGTTCTACAATCTCTTCAGACTGGAACGAGAAAAAAAAGAATTGAATAAAAGTTAGAAATACAGTTGAACATCATAGTCAGAGAATAGTCACAACACTTCTGTAGTGGACACTATACACAGGTGGACTCAAGATAGAGGTTATGTGTATAGATTTCAATTCTTCATTGTTCTTTTGTTGAGTTTTGTATTTAAAATTTCGGATTAAGATTTTTTTTAATCTGATCTGATCTGAGATCTGACCAAATCCAAATCCAAATATTTATTCAAAATGTAGAAAAATTCCGAGGAATAAATACACAAAATTTTTAATTTGAAAACTGTAATTTCTTGAATATATATTCATAGAAAATGATCAAATAGTAGTAAAATTTAAACAGAAATATATTTTTATTTAATCATTTAACCGAGAATGAGTACTTGCAAATGAATAACTGATACTTTTCAAGAAAACCAATCTGATCCAACGATAAAATATCCAGTCTTAAATTCAACAAAAATCAGATCAGATCGGATTCGCAGACCTCTAATACATACATATACCTGAGAATGTTCCTTTGATATATGGTAATAACATGCAACATTTAATAATATACCGTAAACTTACAGTACCATGGAACACATGTCTCTGTTGTTTACACTTCATTCATGACAAGAAAGTATAAATCTTAAAAATAAACTGGAATTGAGAATTTAGACTGAATATGAACTGAAAAAGACAAATTTTATAAAGTTTTCAAAGGCAGAAAAAGACTGAACAAATTCACGTCTGCATTGTATACCTCATGTGGATTGACTTTGATGCTAAATAATATAAAATACGATCGTGCCACTACTTTCGTCATGTCCGTCTGTCAATGTCACTATTTTTCTTACCTCATCATTATTATCTGATTCGTCATCTTCTTCATCGTCATCATCATCATTATCATCATTATTTGATATGCCATTTTCTTCTATTTGTATCTCTCCCTCCACAATATCATCATTATCTTTAAGTTCCTGCGTGTTATTTTCAATATCCTTCAATGGATCTGGAGTTGTTAGGTTTTCATTCTTTAAATCTAACATCAGATTTAATACACCTTTACACAGTGAAGCAACAGCCCCATCAAATTGCTTATGTTCAGAATCAGAACTTATATCACCGCCTTTCATTTTCGCTTTAGTGTCACTGTCCTGGGTTTTGTCACCATTGTCGTCATCAGCTGTATGACATTCTAATGCCGTCAAACCATTTTCAAGAACAATGCCATTGCTAAGAGCTTTGTTGACAGCGTTTGCAGCCATTTCGGTTCCGTTAGGCGTTGGAATTGGCACCAATGTATGGTCGCTATTAGTTGCAGAATCTATGATGCCTTGTTCTGTATCCTTGCTTTCAAAATGCAACACATCTATGTCTTTATCCGTATCACCGTCCTTGTTCCCTTCGTGATTAATACCATTTACCAATGTTATCTTTGTATCATCTAAATTTATGTCGACATATGATGTACTTGTTTCAAAGTCTGGCTTCTGAGTTATTTCATTTCCATTCTTTCCCAGCCTATTTGGGTCAGTTTCTGGGTTTTCAGACATTGTGTTCATTGTATCATCTTCTATTTGATCAACACCTATTTCTTCAAAGACTGCAATCATAACAAAAAATAGAGAACACATCGTCATAGATATATATATATATATATAACTTAGTTGGTCGCGTTGCATGACTTTCATTGCAGCCGTTCAAATTTCACGCACAAGTTTTGACGTAATGTGAAACAAACAACGTCAGCATTGATGGCGGATGAATTTTGTGGCACAAAACAACGAGTGAATAAAATCTGCACTTATGCGATACCTATCAAGTTAATTTTAACATTAAATCACACACTTGTATGCATAATATTTCATAATCTCAGTGGAAGCAATTATAAAGAAACGTGTATATAACAGCCGGCTATGATAGATAGATAAATTGACCACTATATGCAGATGGCCATTATATACAGGTTTGATTCAATAGAAAATACTATTATAGACATTGCAAGAGTGACCACTATAGACAGGTTGTCGCTGTATAGAGGTGACCGCTATAAAAGGGCTGACTATATATACAGGTTTGATTCAATAGAAAATACTATTATAGACATTGCAAGAGTGACCACTATAGACAGGTTGTCGCTGTATAGAGGTGACCGCTATAAAAGGGCTGACTATATATACAGGTTTGATTCAATAGAAAATACTATTATAGACATTGCAAGAGTGACCACTACAGACAGGTGGTCGCTGTATAGAGGTGACTGTTATAGCATGCAATTGAGGGACAAGATTTGATTTCTAAACGATAAAGAATAGTCGTCAAATCTTTCAACTCTTGTAAATAGACGGCTCTGGTGGCTACAGATCAGAATGTATAAAAATCCTCTTTATTCATGACAAAGACAAGATGTTTTAATATTCCTACCACTGATCTGATTCTGTATATTTTTAGTGTCAATTTCATCGGATGGATCTTCAGTTGCTTCAATAGCAATCTCAGTTGATTCACTTTCAGTACGAGATATCGTTCGACTTCTACCACGGCGACCTTTTTGCTAATGTAAAAAAAATACATAATAGATTCAATGCTGTTGAAGGGCTGTTCGTGAAAAGGCCAATGTGAAAAGCAAATTAACATCGATTATATTATAATTAATTGAAGACAGTTCATGAATTGTTGATTCCTGTTCATGAACTTATGAAACTTATTTACAATGGAGACGTATGTATATGCAAATTGGAATTTTCAAAATAGCTAAAAATAGTTGAAGTTTGACTTACTGACTTGCTGGAATGTTGAAGGGCTGTTCGTGAATAGACCAATGTAAAAAGCAATTTAACATCCATTACATTATAAATAATTGACCACAGTTCATGAACTGTTGGTACGTGTTTGTGAACTTCATGAATTATTCGTAATGTTCATGAACTTATGAAACTTGTTTACAATGGAAGCGTATATGTCTGTATAACCAAATTGAAATACTTCCTCTATTGAGAATTTTCAAAAGAAGTGCTTAAATGACTATAAACGACCATGTATAGATGGACTGTATCTTCATAGTTTAAAATAGTCGAATTTTGACTTACTTTTCGTTCTTTCTTCGCATTCATTTTGCGTTGATGTTTGCTCATTGCTGCTTTAGCGATAAGCGTCTGCGGTCGTTTAGTCTTTCCAGGCTGCTGCGTATTTGTTGTTGTTGTTGCCTATGGTCAAAATTAATTTGTAATCAAAACATTAATTAAAGGAGAAGCATTGCCTGGCGGTTGCTAAAAGCTTTATTTTGAATAATGCTTGGCATAATTTTTGAGTTTATGAACAGTTCATGGACTTTAGAAACTTTCCTGATTTGTTCATGAGAAACATCATAAACAGTTCATGGACTTTACAAGCTTTACTAATTTGTGAACACTTTATAAACAGTTCAATAACAGTTCATGGACTTTACAAACTTTACCAATTTGTGAACACCTTATAAACAGTTCAATAACAGTTCATAAACTTTACAAACTTTCCTGAACTGTTCATAAACACCTTATAAACAGTTCATGGACACTTTATGAACTTCACAAACTTTACTTAACTGTTTGTGAACACCTCATAAACAGTTCAAAAACAGTTCATGAGTGTTAATAGTCCAATTCTCATTACCGGTAACGGCTTCACGAACTGTTTTCACAGGGGAACGGATAAAAAGTTTTCACCACTACAAGAACAATTTATCAACACTTCATAAAAAGATGTGACCAAAACGATCGCTCATTAAGAAATATTACAAATTAAGAGGGTCCGTTATCCCAATATACATACATGTGTGAATCAATAACATGTGTCATATCTGGTTGTATAATAATTGTAGTTGACATACATACATTTTGAGGTACAGTGACGATTGGAAGTGATAAATCAAAAAAGCGATCAAATGTCTGTGAAATCTGAAAATAAAAATCAGTTTAAATCTAAATAGTGATAGACTCAAGCAAAGGGTTCAAAAAGGATGTGAATCTGTAAAGAACTTGACAACAGTGATGTCAGCTACTCGGAACAAATAGCAATTGTGAGTTCTGCGAGTTAAAGATGAAAGTTCTACCCATCTAAGCTTTGAAATTAATTTTTAAATCTCACATTTACTTACAAGGGAGAGTTGTCTTCACTTGTTCGATAGATGTTGTGATATATGGAAATGATTTTAAGATAGTTAGGCAACAAACTGCTTGTAAGTACACAACATTAGTTACATGTCAACCGGAACAAATGCGGCCGGCTTATCCCACCTACCCACATCTAAATTAAGACAATAATTAGATAAGTATATTAGGATTCTCCATTGACTTAGTAGTGTGATTTGTGATTGCATGATGGTGGTGACAGATTGGGTTCTATACGTAGTGAGTCGAAAGTAACGGATCCCATCATCCAAGAAGCAATGCCAAAAAATGTATACAAGACAACGAATTTAATTGATAGTTTTGAAAAACTCACTGTTGGCATCAATCCGAATTGAAATCAAAGTCATATAACTACTGTATTACATCATTAACTAATTAATACAAATGACTTACCTCTTTACACATGGAACATACCACAGACGATACTAAAATGCCACTAAACAAATCATCAATAAAAGTTCGATGTTGTCTTAAAATATCTGAAATATGAAAATTTAACATTATTAATATAGTAACAACAGCAACATCACTTATCTTCAACAACATGGCATTTAGTATGCATACAGTTGACATTCAAATTTACCTGGTATTTTCTTCTTTTCGATGGATAATTCTTTAGCTTTTGATTTCAAAGCACATTCAACACGCTATTAATCGATAAAATTAGTAAACAGAATTTAAACAGAAACATTAAAAAAAAACTTTAAAAACAGAAAGTAACATGGAATTGAGTAAGAAATAGTAGGCTAACTAACTAATTCCTTGATTCCTTCACATACATAATCTACTTCAGTAACCCTTAGGACATAGTTCAAGCATTTGTAAGGAACACGCTTGTTTTCCATAAAACCTTTCAGTTGTTGGGAGATGCTTACAAATTATAGTTAGTTGCTCTTCCTTGTACAGTGGTACCTTAGGGAGGATTAGCTGAGATGGCAGATAGCAGACATGTTTTATATCTAATCAACATAACCGACAGTGGTTCAAATCCCCCAAGTTCAACTCAGCCTTGACTTTATCTAAATCATCAAATGCGTACCCTCTTCTGATGGTGGATGGAATGGTCAAGAGGGAATTGTATTGTTAGTAGTTGCGGAGCATCGTTGCACATTGACAATCGAGGCCCATCCGCAATGAAATCTGTTGATATTGATTTGCAGTGTCGCGGCGGAGATCAATGAGGAGCATTTATAATCATTGATCTTAACAAAAAGAGCCACTCCTATAGTAACAGAAGAGTGATGCGGGTGCCGTCACTGCCTTCGAAAGGGCTATACTGTCTCAACCACTTTACTCAATAATACCAGCAATGGTAGGATTAGTACTTCGGAGTATAGAGTAGGATTTAGAAGTAGGATTTGAAACAATAAACGTGCAGGTTATATTCCAAAGAAGTTGCTACTTTCCAAAAGGGTCCTTTCTTGCAAATAAACTAAAGAATGTGAAGTAGTACACAGTTAGATGAACAGTTATTAAAAAGTTCATGAGCTTTGGAATCGACAGTTCATGAAAAATGTGAATTTTCATAAAAGTCGTTTGATTCTAAAATATGATGCCATAATCAAACATATTCCTGCTGTTCCATTGGTGGGTCGGTTCAATGTCTGGAAATTCTAGGATAAACATCGATCTGAAAATCCTGCTTGGAAATTTGACAATGAAATTATGTCATAGGCTCAAAGCTGAGGAAGAATAGGAACTACAAACGAAAATGTAATAATTCATTTTTGTTGAAAGACCTTGTGTTTTCCAACATCCCATAGTAAGTAGGCTAATTAAGACGGTATCACCCTATCAAAGGCACCCGTATCACTTTTCTATTTCTAGAGAAGTTGCTCTTTTCGCTAAGAGCAATGATGGTAGATACTCTTTACTGATCTCAGCCGCGACACTGCAGAGCAATAACAGATTTCAAGGCAGATGGGCCTATTTCATATTAACATTCCATGTGTAGTTAATATGAGTACAAACATGGCAAGTGCATGGTAACCCTTTAACATAATGTGTGTGGAGTTCATGAACCATCCATAAGTTTCTACAGGATTCAGTGGAACATACCGCTAATTCTTCACTTCTAATCCCATCCAAAATATAATGGAATAATTCTTGACTGTCTTGTTGCTGATAACCTCTGAACATTGGAGCTCTTAAATTTAATCAAAGTAATAGAACGTAAGACTAATCATTATATAAAAATTAAAGAAAACTGTTGAAGATAATTGGTGCATTGATGTGCAAAACAGGTAGCATTTAAAAGTGTAACAAAGTGTCGGAAATGCACTTTAACATTGAGAAGCCTTAATTCAAATAACATACCGGTAGCTATATTAGTACATTAGACATATTGACATAGAATTACGATGGCTGGTTTCCCCTGGCAACTTGTTGTGATGTTCACATGAAAATAATGTCCAAAATTTTCCTTTTTTTATTTAAATTAATTCTTGTAAACCTTGTAACATTTAAAAAAAGAAATTGGAGAAATAAAGCGTGCATGTTCCATGGTTAAGTTAGCAAACACTTTCATGAAGATTTCAAGTTGTGCAGAGAAAGTGGTTGTTTATAATTCATAATGTCTCTTGTTTGGATGAAATATAGTTCCTCACGTTCCGCAAAATAATTTGATTGGGATGGTAAGAAATATATTTGCAAGCAGTTATCCGAAAGACATGTTTTACAGAATTCTGAAGAGTACAACCAATTAAAATCTTACATTGTTTAAGAAATATTTAATTTAAAAAAGTGACCACTATAGACAGGTGGTCGCTATATAGAGGTGGTCGTTATGACAGATTTGATTGTATTTTATAAGACTTACTTCTTACAAACTTCACCAAAAAGCTTTCCAGGTGAAATAACCTTTTGCTTTGAACTTTGAAAATCTTTTACAAGAGCAAACAGTGCTGACGTCAGTGAACCAGCTTGAGATTTCAAATTTAACACAGCAGATGGCTTAAAAAATGATAAAAGTTAGATTTATTTTGTTAAATCTGAATAGATAAAGGGAACATAATTATTGAATCGTAACTGAGAACTACAACACGTAAAAATCATAAACGAAGTAAGTTAGTTAAATACCTTGTTGATTCTTTGAATAACAGCTTTGGATTCCTCTAACATGGATATTTTCAAGGCTTCCATCACTCCCGATGTCTGTGTAATATTCTGCATACAATACAACAGTTATATGACAATGTAGTGATAATTAATCATTACGATGTGATCGACAAGTTAATCATCAAATACAATAAGCAATAAGCAATTGAGAGTTTCATATTAAAGAGCCTGTGTCCAGACGAAAACCTATCTTAATGAGAGTGTTACAGTTTCCTTGGGATAAGATTTAGTCTACATGCAGGCTAACAGTAACTAGCCAATCAATCAAGACTATGATGGTCTCGCTTGCATTCGAAACAAACAGGCTAAGAGATAATCTTGAATCCTGAGAAAATTACCCAACTTTCTAATATAGGCTTGGTCAGATGCAAAAATCGAACGGTGTTGTACACGTGGGCAAACAACACATCGATTAATTATCGATCAACTTGGCAAAATTCTGAGAAATGCAACCGAAAAGTCTTTGGATATTGCGCATACGTATACACATGTGTGCCGTGTCTAGACATATCCAAGCACGGAAATCCCATCAAGATTCCCAAGCTCAAATTTGACTCTCAAAACATTTTTGTACTGGATCCGTTCTACTAGTTGAGAGGGCGAATAACACCCATAATCCATAATCCAAATGCTTGGGTAAACAATCAGATTTTGTTGGTTTGAAAAAATGGAAGATATAATTGAATCAGCAAAGTTAGATCTTTTCGTCAAGCGTTTAGTAATTGTTTCGTACGTCATAATCCATAATTAGAATTCTATTGTTTAGTTAATTAAGTTTCATGTTTAAGACGCATCATATAAAGATTAACGCATGCGCACAACCATTTGTAAATATTTCAGTAAAAAATTATGTACATCAATATATTTTCTTTGTCAGATGTAAGTTGCGAGACAGACTGTTTTAGATAACGTTAAAATAAATATTCATTTAAACAATTAAAAGTTAATGTTTAATATAGTCTTGAAAGAAATCAAGTATTATATGTTGTTTATTGTTATGCTGAACTGATATTCTCTTTGTGTCAAATAGTCTGTCCAAAAGATTAATTGAACTAATTTGGAGAGTCCGAAACAGTAATGGTGTCAATTGAACAGTGCGTGATCACAACAATAAAATAATATTAAATACTTCATCAACATCCGTTTCTTACTTGTATAACAGCGTTGAAAAAACAGGTATTTCCGAGATTTGATAAACCCTGTAATAACAAGAATGAATAATTATTACAGATGTTAATCTTTATTGTAATACTGAAGGCTATAATAATATCCCCAATATTATATGAAACGGAGTTGTGAGCTTTCGTTTAAAGTATTTCACAAACTGTATCTTACAGCATTGGAAAAATATTTCTCATAGTTTAGACATACAGTAGTATATATTTTATATTTGAAATTCAAATCAAACAACAAACTACTTGAAGCACACCACTGCAAAAAAAAACCACAAGCTTCATGAACTGTTCACGATTTTCATAAACTGTTCACAAACCCCAAGAACAACCCACCAACTTTACAAACATTTGTACATTGTTCATGAACACGCTATAAACAATTCATGAACTGTTAATGAACGTTAAAATGGTCCGTTTTTTTTTACATATTTCATGAACATGTGGGGGACATTCATTTAGGGACTGTTTTCACAGGGGCAATATAACTTTAGAGCAATTGAATAATGTTAATCTAAAGGAAAACACCTTGTGGATTATAAGAAAAAACAAGATTAGTTACCATGACGCCAGTGGAATCAGTAGATGTTTCAGACTTAGATTTAGAAGATTTGGAAGCAGCTTGTATAGGAAAATCTTGAGACGGTTCACTCCCTATAATCATTGAAAAAAGATGGAAGACATCAGTACAAAACCATTGTCTGAAGAAACATAATGATTATTTAATTTTTAAATAGACAATGACATTTAAAATGTATATCTCGGATACCGGGAGATTGTTTATTAGATAAAGAATCATTTTTACATTATTTTCATGTTTTTTCCCTTAGCGAACAAATCCCCTTTAGATCTAAAGTAAAAGAGAACATTTTACAGAATTTGTGTCTCACCGTTAACATGTTTGCGAATAAATTTCACACATTTGAAGAGAGCGTGTTTTTCGAGTCCTATAGGTACCTCATTATCACAAGCATAACACCTAAATGAAGAATAAATAAATTATAAATAGTTATGAGATAAAAATACAGTGAAACCTTTATAAAACAGGCGGCTGCTATGAGAGGTAAAAATATCGACTGCTATATGCAGGCGACCTTTACAGACAGGGTTGATTCAATAGAAAAATAGAAAATCCTATTTTAGACATTACTGCAGTGACCATTATAGACAGGTGGCCACTGTATGGAGGTGACCGTTATAACAGAATTGATTGTATAAGTATTTCTTGGTTAAAAAAATGTAAAACAAATTTGTCATTTGCAGTAAATCCTATCTTAATTTGACAAAGTACTACCATAAGAAAGAAATAAGAAGGGTTTGACCGCAAACATTAACTTTGTCATGCTACGATTGCATGTAGCGATCTGCTGAAATTCTCACTGTCCTTAAATATTTGGTGCATTCTTGCAACAATGAAATCTCATGATGTGACTTCAATGTAGCAGCTGATCCTCTGCGAAAAACAGTTAGGGAGTTCATGAACAGTTCATGAAAATTTGGGGCCATTTAACGTTCATGAACTCCTGAACTGATTTTCACAGGGGATTAGCTTAGCTGGAGTCTATGTTGGGCATTTCCAATTTGAGAAAATATAAATTGCGTGCCTGCAACCCTCCTTTTATGGATTAAGCACGGAATAGAGGCCTTTGTGATGACTACATCTTTAGAAATAAACTCAAGACATAAATTTTCATGCACACAAAGATAACTAATTCTACATACTTACCAGATAAGCCAAGATTTAATATTAATGTTCAATGGATGTGAAGGAAACTCTTTATAATGGGCCAAAGCATGTTGACTTTTACTATCTCTGCTACAACCCTAAAATGATATAAAATTAACATAGTAAACAACAGTCATTGTAAAACTCGAGAGATTTTCGAATGATGTTCTAGTAATTTGATTGGCTAACTCTCGTGTTTGGATCACGCAACCCAAACCCACTTGGACATCGTGAGGGAAAAAACATTCAAATTTTCTAAATAACTGTGAATAAAAAAATTGCATTATTAACATCGTTGATGATATATATTTCAGAGTACAGTATTATAATTCAAGGCATTCTTCTTCTTTGCGTCATTTGTTTGGCTATGGTGGCTATTCCGAGACAAAAAGGCCCTACAAAACCGGAAAAGCTTACAAAACAGCAGAAATGAGAAACGAGACAGATCAAAATCATATCTTTTGAAAGAATCGAAAATGATTCGAAAGCATAACTCTGGATCTATGATTCGAAGAAAGACAAAATATCACAAAGATGTGAAGATTTATAGGAGAAAATTGATCTCATCTGTCAAATCTTTTATGCTAAATTCGTTTAACAATAGTAAAATTATGTTTTATTTCACAAAAGGGTTACTGCACGGCAGCTTTGTGTTTGGGTTCTCTGATACCTACACTTGGGATGTTGGGAGACTCAAAAGCTGAAAAACACTCGCCCTACGGGCTCTTGTTTTTCTGATGCTTTCTCGTGTCTTCCAATTAACATCCCGCGTGTTGGTATCAGAGAACCCAAACACAAGGCTGCCGTGCAGTAACCCTTTAATACTATCATTATCTGCTATCGTTAGTACGAACAACAGATATAACACATTGTGCGTAACAATTATAAAATGTTCCTAATTGATTAGGCCTACAGATTGATCCTATAATAATCTTTTACAACTACAATCTAGGGATATCAATAAATTAATATCATGCTTTTGTCTAAAGTCTTGATAATATAGCATAATGGATAATATAGCCTAAAAATTAAAGTCTGTTCAAACATATAAAACTTCATCTCTACGAATTAGCAAAATGATATCAAACTGTTCACGAGTGGATCTATCATTTTAACATCACAAATCTTGGATATAATGAATCGCTACTAAAAGCCTATTGAAAACCTACTGGAATGGCATTGAGTTCTGAAATCATACTGAAATTCATCAGACAATTAAATTTAGCTTTTTCTCATTCTATTGAAACACATGTATTAAAATTTGAAAGCTAAAAAGAGCCTTATTCAGTATATTTTCAGTAGGTTTTCAGATTTCCAAAATTCGTAGTGTAAGGTAGTAATAGCATGTGTGAGCATAAGTAATTCATTTAAAAACAAACCTGGAACGAACAGCGCAAGCAAATACATGTCGCAACATCGTTGCCATTAGTTGATTCTGTCTAAACAAAAACCAGAAGAAAAAAAAGATAATTATGTTTTCGCTAAGTGTCAATCAATGAGGAAAATAGTTGTTTCCTTCCTTTATTTTTCTTATATTACTTCCTTTGTTTATTTTATTTAAGAAACTAGCAAATGATACAATCTTTTTATATGCTATTATTTTATTTATTTTATTTTATTTATATCGAATATTTATACAGGATAAAAACTTCAGCAAATTGCTGTTATCAACGTTTGTCCTGTTTCAAAAATTAAAATCAAATATATATAATATGTACAAATGAAAAGTATCTAATGGTGTAATTTTTATTTCTAGTGATTGATATATATTTTTAAAAATATATGGAGGGTGATTCTAATTTTTATAAAGTGATTTAAGACCTAATTTTCGAGTATCTATTTGTTGAGAATTAAAAAGTTTGGCTCCTGAATAATAGAATCCATTTCTTCCAAACTCAGTTTTCATTTTAGGTAAAACATCGTTGTAGCCATTATTACTAGCGTTTTTGTTGTGTAGAAAAGGGATAAAATGGTCCACAAATGCATCACAGATATTGCCTACCAATACATCTCCTACTAGCTTACAAGCCCTTTTTTCTATAGATGTGATAGGGTCCGACAGTGTTTGTGATACAATCTTTATATATGTTATTATGTATGATATATTTGATCAGAGTTGTTTCACTCTTATAGGCAAATAATGAGCAAATCACATTAACATCAGTGTCACTAATACAGTCAAACCTGTTATCACGGCCACCTCTATACAGCGGCCACCTGTCTATAGTGGTCACTCTTGCAATGTCTAAGTATTTTCTTCTATTGAATCAAACCTGTATAAAAAGGCAACCTGTCTATAATGGTCAATTTAGTTACCTCTAGTAGCTGGCTGTTATATACAGGTTTCACTGTATACAGTCAAATTGTTTTCTCATGAAAAAACAAATTGGGTGGAGTCCAACTTGAAGTAAATCATGTAGCATGCATCAATAACCAATAATCAATAATCTATTTACAAGTACATAGAAGATTGCATACAGCATTATATTCCAGCATTAAATAACTTAAAAATTCAAATACTTCAAATGCGTGCAGCACTACTGGCAAAAGTTTTAAGCTATTGAATTATTGAATCCGACAACAACAACAAGAATCTAGAACCATAGCATTCATAATGGTCTCAACACCAATGTATATTATGAAATGGTTTAATTTTGCCACAACTGCGATTGGGTAAGAGCCCATATATTAGAGCCAATATTATTGAATAAATCGAATACAATGTACTTGAGAAAATGTTTCAGTTCAGGACAAGTAAAAATGAATAGTGGTAGTTATATATATAATATTAGACATATTTTCAATGGCTGTGAAAACACAAATGATTTAATTTAAAATAATTTCTTTCAAGTATTTGAATTTGAACAGCATTCAAGAACTCAAGTACTTAAGGACTTGTAAACACAAATAATCCAATTTACAACAATTTGCTTAAATAATCCATTCATCTAATATTAGAATATTCTAGAATATCTTTAATAAGCATGCGTGTAGTTTTCTTTAAATAATTGAACTGTCAATGCCACAATGTTGTATACTCAGACATGAGAATTCAAAGTTAGAAAATAGTCTCAAATCTATGATATCTTTTATAAATTTTCAAGTACATTAAAAGGAAAATGTAATAAATACAGAATAGTTCAACGGGCGCTCGAAGATATGGGATTTATTTTCAACGTGTTCAAATCTCTATCTCACGAGCGTCAGGCTCTTAAAGTAGTTTTTCAAGTACAGTCAAACCTGTTATAATGGTCACCTCTATACAGTGGCAACCTGTCTATAATGGTCAATTTCTATACCTCTAGTAGCTGGCTTTTATATACAGGTTTCGCTGTATGTTATTTCAGAATTTCACAAGGACTAATAAATCCGCTGTCTGAAATCCGCTAATAGTCTGTATTTATGTAGTAAACATTTTTATGTATGGACCATAGTCGAGAAAGTTCCTATGAGTCAGAACGGCCTAGTTATGACGGCCTTGTACTTGGCAAAGACAGTTGTTATGACTTACCTCTTCTGCTTCACTTTCTTTTGAAGATTGACATTTCTAGATAAAACATAGCAACAACAAAAATGTAAATTCTAAACAACAGTGAAACCTGTATATAACAGCCAGCTATGAGAGGTAGATACATTGACCACTGTCTACAGGTGGCCTTTATATACAGGTTTGATAGAATAGAAATTACTATTTTAAATATTGCAAGAGTGACCACTATGGACAGATGGCTGCTGTATAGAGGTGACTGTTGTGACAGGTTTGACTGTAATGTGCAAAATCACTATTTCCAAAGATAGATAATGGCCAGATGCATGGCCCAACAATCCTAGATTCCCGCAGGTTAGAGGCTGGAGTAAATTCAGAAGAATATTGATATTTCTATGATTAATGGGTAAAACTTCAAAAAAATATTCAGAAGTATTGAAATGCCCGTAGAGATGAATCTAGAAGGCTGAACTTTCTGTTGGACCCTTGCCACCCAGATGCACTTATTTAACTAATGTCTACGGTTATTATTTTCAATATAAATTTTTCATTATTTAGTATAATCACTGTCGATAAGCAATTATGGAATTGTATAATTTTTTCGGAAATGCAATTGATTGAGGGGCCTTTTTGATCAAGCTATAAAGATTAATTTTAAGGATATACAAATTAATTTTCTTTGAGGAAATACAGATTATTACTGTTGAGCTCTACCGATAAGCTTCCATGGCAACGTTGTGATTCAAATAATTGAATACAGTCAAACCTGTTATAGCGGTCACCTCTATACAGCAGCCACCTGTCTATAGTGGCCACTCTTGCAATGTCTTAAACGTTATTTTCTATTGAATCAAACCTGTATATAAAGGCCACCTGTCTATAATGGTCAATTTATCTGCCTCTAGTAGTGGCTGTTATATACAGGTTTCACTGTTCAAGCTTCAAAACACATCAAATAATGCAGGATACTGAAAGAACTCAAGAATCCAAGGACTTGAGGACTTGTAGACTAATTAAACAAAAATGGTTGAATTCCAATCAATTTGCTTGAATTTTTTGGGCTGCTATTAGTTCATAATCAACGTGGACCCTTCTGACATTGAGACTACTATTTATTCATGTGTTTCACTCCTCCATAGGTTCGTTTAATTGACCTTGTTTGGGTTCATCAAGTGATAACAACGGGGTAGTGTTTATCTACAAATGTCTAACCACATGCATCACCGACCGTGATACAGTGGCGCTATTTTAATATTTATTTTGATATAGAGTAGTAATTTAATTCCGTTTCATAACAAATTCCAAGGTTGGCAACGGTTGTTGCAGCATGTGTTTACAAACAGCAATGTGAGATGAAACAGTAGATATAGGCCACAGACTTTCATAGACTGTTGACAAAAATATGCAATATGGGGAACAAATATGGCTGGCGCAAAGGATTTATTTTAGTTCACTTCCCATGAATTTCATTGACATTTTCAAAATTATTGATGTTTCCTATAAACTCTTTTGCAATCTAAACTCTAAACAATATCTTCTCACTGTCGTAAAAATAGTTTAAATAGGAATTTCAAGCCAGAAAATAGGAATAGGAAATTTTTGTTCCATATTGTATAATTAAAACACTTACATCACAATTACCAATCTTCATATGACTTAATGTATTGTTAATTGATGCAAGACGAACAGCTTTGAAAACGTGATCGCAACCTATATAAGAAAAATATATACAGTCAAACCTGTTATAACAGTCAATTCTATACAGCGACCACCTGACTATAGTGGTCACTCTTGCAATGTCTAAAATAGTATTTTTTTATTGAATTAAACCTGTATATAAAGGCCACCTTTCTATAGTAGTCAATCTATTTACCTCTAGAAGTGGGCTGTTATATACAGGTTACACTGTACACTGAATTTGCATATTTTTTCAACTATAGTAGAACGTGGTTAATACCTCTTTTTAATGCCCCGTCCCTTGCTTAATATTCCCCAATTAAACTGGTTTTTATTATCCATACTTCATACAAACTCTCATGTTCCCACATTGCTTAATGTCCCACGTTTTATACGTACCAAGGAGAGGAAATTAGGTAAGTTCAACTATAGTAGAAGCAGACATATGGCCCCGTATAGCTTTTGTTATATTTACCAAAATGGATTTTGTTCCGGCTACAGGAAACGTGTACTCAAAAGATAATAAGACCTTAGTGTAGCGGTTAGGGCGTTAGACCTAGGCCCCCAGCGTCTTGGGTTCAATTCTTGGCAGGAACACTATTGGTTGGTGCCACGAAGGGCATCCGGCCATTAAAATTCAAACGCAAAACATCAACAAACTAACCAACCACCCAGGGGAAAAAAGCTATTAGCATGAATTAGGATAAATTAGGATAAATAATGAAATGCAGAACAAAATGTTCTCTGTGTCCTTTGCAAACGCCGCACATGCATGTAAATCAGCTGGTTGGATTTGATAGGAGGCCTACACGACAGAAATGATCTTCAAAGGATATCTTTGCTTTATTCATTTTATTCTGTGTTTGATTTAGCGATCTTGAAGGTTTCAGTGAAATTTTCATAACATTTTTATTTTGATGATTTCTAGGCCTAATGATGTGGGATGAATTGGTTATTTCCTTGCCCAGTAACTAATGCTATATACCTAACCAATTCCAAACGTAACGATTCGTTGGCTTTCTACAAGTTTGGGAGCACGTTTTGCTGTCTGTGGCACCTAACTTGCGTTAATCTCTCAAATAAATCATTATCATCATCATTTATTCAGAACCTGATAAGTTCACATAGAACTTTTTTTTAACAGGACTAATTATAAAACTAATCTAAATGATATACAATGTATTATCCTTTTAGTTCGTTCAGGTACGTGTGGAACAACGCCAGGTTTACTATTACAAATTCTTCTATTTTTCTCTTCACGTTTTTGTGAATCTTTTATAACTTGTGTGAAATATACACAGTAATATAATCTTAAAACAAAATTAAAGGTATAAAACTGACAGTCGGCCTTTGCATTAACGAAGTTAACCAACAAAGTGTTTTCAACCTCTAGCATCTTCGTTTCAAGTTTCATAATTTTCATATTATTGAGGTTATCAATAATGTTGTTATTATTAAATTGATGAACAGAGTTGTTATTAACTTGATTGAGGAAGAAGTACGTCCGTCACAATTGAATCTTGAGGGAATGTGAAAGAAAAACCAACAACACAACACATACGCAAGAGACGAACGGAACATTATTTCTAGCGCTCAAGATTCTTGCTTGACTTAGTGGAATCCTTGTACTTGGATCACCTGACATTCAACATTCGCCAATCACGCCAACAAACTGTTTGGAATATCTGTACTATACTCCAAATTTTCGAAATATTAGCTACGATTGACGCCGGAATTATGACGTAACATCCATGAATTCCACTAAGGTCTAGCTGCTGGAACATTATCCATTTTGTATATTTAAACAATGATGGTAGGCCTATGAATTTATGAAATGGTATCCAGTTAAACCGTACACACTTTGAACCGTACTTATACTAACGTGTCATGTCGATAGCTGATCAGTACTCAGATCCGTACACAACTTCGATGTTTCAGGATTTTGCTTTGGTTAATGTTTGCTACGGTCTTTAATTAATTAATTAAGTAATTAAACAGTTTCCAGCCTTATGGATGCTATGCAGGTAAATAAATGGAGGACAAATTAGCAATAATTATGCTGTATTCTGTTTCTGAGTTTGTGTATTATTGACATGCGCTTCGATTATGAACCGAAAACTTTTACACTGTTATCAATTACTTTCTAATAAAAATAGTAAATACATTTACAAAATAATTATATGATCTCTTGATGGACCTTACTGACTTCACTGTGAGTATTATCGAAAAACATAATTAGGAATAATGTAGTATGATTTGTGTTTATGCACGCATCGAGTTGTGTAGGCCTGCCTACGGTCTAGTGAACAAAAAGGATGTAGGGCTCCATCTGTGTTCGGTTCGACCAGTTGGTAACCAACTAGATAATAATTACTTAATTTGGAGTAAATTTTAACTAAATACGTGCTTCGTTTCAAATACACGAGGATGATATCCTACTAAGTTACCAGTTCTATTTAAATTACACTATTTCATCAAGTCATATTTTTAATTGACAATTTGACATCGTCTTCTTTCAATCCTTCGATGACATAAAAGTATTGGAATCAACAGTATTTACCTTCCCTCTCTTCGTCACTTTTATCACGTCTTTTTGAATTCTTTTTTTTCGTCATTTTTAATCATTATCTACATCAGCTTCAATGTTTGTATTTGATTGCGCATATCTACAATTTAGTCACGAAATTTACAAAAATACAAATCATTTTGCGCAAAATTCCGCGTCAAAATCACCATTATGTATCTCACTCACTTTTCATCAAAATTAAAAGAGGCATAATGAACATAGTTACCACGTGGAAAAATTTGGATTTGAACACAAAACACGATTTGCCTAATTGCCTTAATGTCTATTCATGCTGCATGCTCAGCTCTGACCTTTCAAAATGTGTGATCTATAGTGCTTTTGCTGGATATATATTAGCATAACTTTTGTTTAATACTGGCTTTAACCCTACAATCTATTCAGGCAGTTTTGACGACCCCGACTTGTTTGAATCATGAAGGTCAAAGTTTTGGTTAGAAATCCAGAAGATTATGTTCGACAATCAACAACTGAAATCAACCGTCTTCCTCGTAATTTAGACCCATCATTACATCCATTTGAAGCTCAACGGGAATACACAAGAGCATTAAATGCAACAAAACTTGAACGTGTCTTTGCTAAACCATTTGTTGGCGCATTAGAAGGACATACTGACGGTGTGAATGCACTTGCACGTTTCCAAAGAAATTTACCACATATTGTATCTGGCTCTTGTGATGGAGAAATAAGAATATGGAATTTAACAAATCGGACATGTTTACAAAAAATAGCAGCTCATACAGGTTTTGTAAGGGGTATATCAAGTGATCCTAGTGGAGAGAATATATTATCAGTAGGGGATGATAAAGTGATTAAACAATGGAGCTTACGGTCACATGATAATAGTGAAAGCATCGAACCAAAACATTCTATCTTACATAAATCTTTATTAACATCCATTGATCATCATTGGAAAGATCCTGTATTTGCAACAGCCGGACAACAAGTTGATATATGGAGTGAAGGACGTTCAACGCCATTACATAGTTTTTCATGGGGTATTGATACATTACATACTGTACGGTTTAATCCTATCGAAACATCAATCTTAGGATCCACTGGTTCAGATCGTAGTATTATACTATATGATATAAGAGGTACTAGTCCATTGCGTAAAATCATCCTTAAAATGCGAACGAATGCAATTGCTTGGAATCCTTTAGAAGCATTTATATTTACAGCTGCCAATGAAGACTCCAATTTATATACGTTTGATATGCGTCGACTTGATGTACCGGTTAACGTTCATAAAGATCATGTTGCTGCCGTCCTGGATGTTGATTATTCTCCGACTGGACAAGAATTTGTTTCTGGTTCATTTGATAAAAGTATAAGAATATTTAAACGAGATAGAGGACATAGTCGTGAGGTTTATCATACATCACGTATGCAGCGTGTGTTTTGTGTGAAATTCTCAGCTGATTCAACATTTGTTTTGTCTGGTAGTGACGAAACTAATATTCGTTTATGGAAAGCAAATGCTTCAGAGAAATTAGGTGCTGTTAGACCAAGACAAAAAGCTGCGTTACGCTATAATCATAAGTTACAAGATCAATTTAAATATCATCCAGAAATTAAACGTATTCAACGTCATCGTCATGTACCTAAACCGATTTATAAGGCGAGAAAGAATACACAAGTTATGGAAGATTCACAGAAACGTAAAGAAGAAAATAGAAGAATTCATAGTAAACCTGGCGCCGTTCCACACGTACCTGAACGAACCAAAAGTATTGTTGATCTTAAAAAATAATTGTACCTACTAATAAAAGATGTATGGTTATGCAGTATTAAAGAACAACGGTTGACTAATATATATGTTTGCCTTTGATGTCAATTTGGAGTCAAAGTAGTCAATTAATTAATTTATTGGTTTCGCTTCAATTTATTCAGTATTGATCTGAATTGTGATGGATTTTTCTATCAGATTCTCATTTCATAAAATAATTCAAGGCACTTGGACAAACGAAATAACCTTATTAAATATCCGATACGAAGTCAATCAAATTTATTATATTTACGTTTATTCTTACCAAAAATTTATTTTAATTTAACTACCTATAAAATAAAGATCTTGTGTTTTTGTAAATTGTTTTAATAGATATGCAAACTCTGTATTGTAAACATAGAATATCATAATTATGTGATAGCCTACTGTACCAATTTGCCAATAGTCTCTGGTATCTGAGTCAATTATGTTTCCGTTTAAAGTAATAAGTTTGAAATTGAATATGATTCATTGTCTCTTCAATTAGTGTGTTTTTCATTTCCTATATCCTACGTTAACTGTACCATCATTTTACGGACAACCTGTTTTCAAACTAAGGTATTTAAAAATTTTTGTTGAGCAATGAGTCTTGATTCTATTTTCTAACAAAACAAATTTGAGAATTTGATATTCAGTTGTATAATTTTGAATTATAACTTTGATTAAAGATTATAAACAGTGCTACACTACAGTACATCTCTCCGAGATTATCTATAGGTTTCAAACAAATCATTCCGGAGGTAAAAACAAATACAATAAATGAGAATTAAATTCACCATGGTAACAATTATATTGGAATGAATAAGGGGACAAAGTTCAACCTTGTACGCCCCTTGTCCAAAATCATTCTGCAAAACCTTTTCAAAATGGAAGACCGAAGAAGTTGTAAAGAAGTTTTAGCTGATGGAGATGGTATTGAATATAATATCAAGCACTTGGTATGCATAAAATACGACCCGCTCTTCATGTTTTTTGAATAATAAAGCTAATGTTTAGTGTACCCTACTTCGTCCTTTCTTTGATATCACAGTTCAGACTGTCAGCATTTCAGTCACTTAAATTGCTTGCAAACATCCTGAGTGTTGAGCGTGACCCCTGTTCTATAA
The DNA here is from genome assembly GCA_916610825.1 of Haliclystus octoradiatus. Classification (NCBI taxonomy): domain Eukaryota; kingdom Metazoa; phylum Cnidaria; class Staurozoa; order Stauromedusae; family Haliclystidae; genus Haliclystus; species Haliclystus octoradiatus. The sequence goes on from OU744451.1 coordinate 1,760,235, forward strand.
ATACTATAGTATTAGTATTGTGACCTTGCAGATAACTTGCATACAACATTTTGTATTGACTAAGACTTGAATTAAGAGACAAATAATTGTTTCATTTCTGTATCTACTCATCAATCGCATGCCTGGATTGTGGATATACCTGAATATGTTATCACAGCAATTTAAAACATATTTACATGTATTATTATTAATTTAAATCAACCAACGTCAATTTGAAACCCTTGCATTAATTTAAATCAACCAAAATCCATTACTTTTGCCATGCTTTTGGACCCTACCCCCTGCCCCATTAACATTTGAAATCTTGACAAAAAGTGTACACTTTAACTTGAATTGAATGAATGAATGAATGATTTGTTTATTTCTGCATAACAGCATATAAATGTGAATTACTTACAGAAGAGCTTAGCATAAATTGAAAAATGATTAAATAGTTTTACATCATTAAGAATTTAGATAGATTTTCATTGGAGATATATATTTTAATTTTATAAATTTAGGGTGCCTAACGTGTTTCCAGGCTTAACGAGCTATATACATTTATACATCTCACAAAAAAGGTTTGACGACGGCGATTTGAATGCACCATTGGAACAACAAGTCGACCATGTGGAGTGACAGTAATAAGGTTACTGGAGTCAATATCCACAAAACTATTAATAACTTTATAACAAAATAATAGGTCAGCAATCAATCTTCTACTTTCAATTGTTTCGATATTCAAATTAACGATGCGTTCTTTATAAATTAAATTGTATTGAATTCAAAACATTCGACCCAATTGGCGAAGCATACTCCGTCCACTGATCGATGTAAATAATGAGTTCAGACATAAAAGCATCATGTCAAATTTTGAAGCCACGACATCTGACGATTTGTGCTTACTCAAACAAAATGGTGTCAGTTTAATTACAAAGGTCAACAGAAAATCGAACATTTTGTGCATACTGAAACAGCCGCCATGGAAGCTTCATTTGTGTCTACTGGAATGCTCTCTATCCAATCTCTTATATAGCCTACATCAGTGATTCTGTCCTTTATCTGCAACTGCTGGGTCCATAAAGGACACCATTGCTCAAAAATCTAAAACAATTATTAATTCGAAAAAGTCTGGAATAGTTATTATTCCAGATGCTAAATTTTTTTCAATTTTGAAATTCTTTCTGTGTTTAAGGTAATATCATTCTCGAAATGTTTGTGAGTGTTTAGTCCCTCTATTTTATTATAGGTATTTTATCATAGGCCCACCCTGTCGTGAAGGCTCCTATGATGCACTTCTATTCTATAATTTATATTGAAGTTATTCAGGTTATGACTTTAACGACCAATCTCAAGCTATGTTGCCCTTTAGCTAAAGCTTTTTCAATGTCACACTCTTTAACTAACAGCCTTACTAGATCCACTCAGTGTTCGGAAAAACGTTTGGCCTTCCTGAATCTTGAAACATTTTAATATTTTCTACCAAATTTTTTATTGAGGTTTGACCTGTAAATAATATCAACTTTCTTCTAAATTTGCTCTAGCCTTCCCTCCCGGAGGCCTGATCTAGAGTCCAAGGATCCCCACTTAAATTATTGGACCCTGAATCCATGCCTGGTCTTCTATGCTAGCTGATGTAGGCAAATGTGTTCTATTCTCATTCCAATTTTAGCCTCCGTTTTAAATTATACACTTTTTGATGCAGGTATTACCAGATATTTTTGGCTGGAAAAGTGGCGTTGCATCATGGTTCTTAAATACGGTATATAGTTTATTTATAGACCTATGTTTTCGATTGAAAATATCCTGATTTCGTAATATTTATTTTTGCCATTTCAAGTTTTCAACCTTTAAGCTGCTTCAGAGGCTGAGGTATAATGAATTAGAGTCTGTTTGCTGGCCTGCATTTTCAATTATATCACACACTCTACAGTATAAGCATTGAGTACATTATGCATTTATAAAAGATTGGTAATATATATCACGTCTCACATCAGATATCTATACAGTGCAACCTGTATAGAACGGCCAGCTAAGAGAGGTTGATAAATTGACCATTATATACAGGTGGTCTTTATATACAGGTTTGATTCAATAGAAAATACTATTTTAGGCATTGAAAGAGTGACCACTATAGACAGATGGCCGCTGTATAGAGGTGACCGTTATAACAGGTTTGACTGAATCGTAATCATCAAAAATGTGTGTTTGTGAATGTTTATCATTACAGTTGAACTCGGTTAATATCCCCTCTTTTAATATCCCACCTTGCTTAATATCCCCACATAAAACTGATTTCTAATTTCCATTTTCCATACAAACTCTCATCATCCTACCTCGCTTAATATCCCGCTTTTCATCTGTATCAGAGGGGGATATTAAGCAAGTTTGACTGTACTAGCATTAAAGATTATATTGTTTTGATTTAGGGATTTGCAAGAGCATGTATACAACCAAAGATGTTAAGGTATGATACCCCCCCTCCTGCGAAAAAAACTCCTCATGAGTTCATGAAAATTTTTTTGTGGGTTCATGAACAGTCACAAAGAGTTCATGAACACTTCATAAACCAGTTCATGAACGTAAAATTGCCCAAAAATTCATGGACAGTTGATAAACTTTTGAGCAATTTCACGTTCATGAATTCATGAGGATTTTGAGTAGATGACGCACAATCAAGTCCAAGGTCTTACAGAGTTGATTTAGTGTTTATGGACAGTTCATAAAAATATAATCATTAAAAATGTTCCTTAAAAACAGGCGATTTGGTGCTGTTGAACACTTCATGAAAGGTTCATGAAAAATTTCTTGAAAATAGACACATTTAATGGTCATGGACTATTCATGAACATTTCATGAACTGTTTATAAAATGTTCATTAAAGTTAACTTTTTCGCATCGCGGTTATATTGTTTCTTCTTTTTCAGGGATTCAAAATTCTTTATCCTACGAACTTTGCGTCTTCCAAATCAAGGAACGCTATTTCCACTTGGTATACATTCTGAAAAACGTGCTTCTTTAGACGAAGTTGTGGATGCTGAACCTCTTATCAAAGAAAGGTAAACTTATCCTATTATTTTGGAATCATATTGTCTAAATATCTTCCATGTAATCAGCTAATTATAATTAGTATAATTAGTATAGTTAGTGCAACTAATAGGCTGAGTAGTGTCTGACATCGGGGAAGATGCAATTTACAATTTTACAATTAATGACACTCATTATTTCTTTTTGTTGTAGTGATCCAATGTCTGTGGAATTTCGTTTTGAAACTGTGTCAGATTTTGTTATAGCATATAGGTAAGCTATTTTATAACTACACGTCATAGATTGCTGTTTGCTGTAGATTGCATGAAAAACCCCGCTTAAGTGCAAGTCAAAAATTTTACAATTTCCGTCGCATTCATCCCAATTTGCACTTATCTGAAATTATTTAACAAGGATTTAAATTTAATGATTGACCACAATATAGTTTGAAGCACAAGTTCATAGGGTTACTAACTTTCTGTATCAACCCTATACGTAAAGACTACCTGTTTTTAGCAACCATCTCATAGCTAGATGTTTTATCGTAGCTTATTTTTTCATTTCGCTCATTTTAGGAAGGGTGTTGTAACTCCGTTGGATGTCGCAAATAAAGTTATTAAATCAATTAAAGATAGTGACCGACATTCCCCGTCAATGAAAATAATGATACAATGGGATGAAGAAGAAATTCTCAGGGTACGTTTCCAATTCATTGTAAATCAGTACGAATGTTGTTGTTTATCATTTTTCAAATATTTTATAAACATCTATGAACTGTTCCCCTTGAAATGATTGAATATTTCCTAGTAATTTGATTTACCAAGAAGCGTGCACGGATTTCAAGACAAAGTGCATGAACTCTTTAAGCAATATATTCTATTAATGTTCATGAACTGTTCATCAACATTAAACGACCTGTTTTTATAGGCTGTTTTTATGCCAAATAAAATTCATGAACTGTTCATGAACGTTAATGACCTGTTCTTATGGACTTGATATTTTTATTGCTTTTATGCCATTAACGTTCACAAACTGTTTTCACCAGTTCGTCAGACACTAAATGAGGAATGATCTCTTCTGTGTATAATCATTTCTAATAATAATAATTTGTTATTATGTTGATTAGAAACTAAATTTAGTTTGAAACATTCGTATTGTGTTTTAAGATGGCAAAGAAGTCAACCGATCGATACAAAGAAGGAAAACCATTATCAATATTCGATGGCATCCCTGTTGCTGCTAAAGATGAATACCGCGTTGTAAGCTGATACTTGTTTTTTTAAATTTGTTGTTTTGAAATGTTATTTTTTATTTGTTAAAAGACTGGATGAGGCAGATTATTGGGTCTAGAGCAGAGGTCTACATCAGATCAAATTAACTACGTACTTAGTAATCCAAATGACATTTCGTAATCAGAATTCGATTTAAATGCGTTAAGTTCTGAAAAAATCCAAGAAACTCAATTTTAATTTTTTAATGATCCAATCCGATTCAACCAAACCAGAATCCGATTATTCGAAACTGACAAAAATCCGACCAGATCAGATTCAGATTGTATCACATACCTCTGGTGTAGCCCTGCTGCTCAATCAACTCTGTTGTGCGGCTTATCCCTGGGTGATCGGATTTACGATTGAATTTATTACAGTCGAACTTGCTTAATATCCCTCCTCTAGTACGGATGAAAGCGGGATATTAAGCGAGGTAGGATTATGAAAGTTTGTATGGAGAATGGAAAATAGAAATCAGTTTTATGTGGGGATAACAAGCAAGGTGGGACATTAAAAGAGGGGGTATTAACCGAGTTTGACTGTACCACCAAAAATTTTAATTCCGAAATGTTTGACTCTGAACATCGTGATTCTGCGTTAAAAAATCTAATCTTCAGTTGTATATTTCCCATCCATCCCTTATAATAGGCTGGTTTTAAATGTTATTTTGGGACATGTTTTCTTGGTAAAGATCTCGAAACCGAAGAAACCGAAGCAGAACTTGTTAGAAAATTAAGAAAAGGTGGTGCCATTGTTCTCGGTGTGACAAATATGCATGAGATGGGTATCGGTGTCACTGGATGTAATCCTAGTAGGTATGTAGCATAGCAGCAGATACCTGTTATACTGACCACCTCTATACATTGGTCACCTGTCTATAGTGGTCACTCTATCAATGTCTAAAATAGTGTTTTCTATTAAACCTGCGTATAGTGGTCAATTTATGCAATTGCTTTCTCTGCTTCACAGCGATTTCCTCGGTATCACCTTGTGCAATTGATCACAAAATGAACTCCAAACATTTAGCAAACATTTAACAAACATTGAGCCGTTTTTCAGCAAAATATGACAATGCTACAGTATAAGGAAAAAATAATTTTGATGAGTTGTGATAGATAAAAAAATTGAGTCTAAAATGACCATCAACCTAATTTGAAAATGGTGTGAAATGTGGGAGCAAATTTCAAGCTTGAAATCATAACATTATATAATAGTCATTTGTGGTTTTCAACCCTTGTTTCTTTTAAACTAACAACAAAAGCAATTTGAAACATGCTGGTTACTTTAAACTCTGGACTGTTGATTTGACAGTTGACAAAACAATTTGGAATATTGAAAATAATGATTGTAACCTAACTATTCTAATTTGTATTTAATTTGACTTTATTTTGTAGTGTTCATGGTACCGCACGTAATCCATACAATCCATTATATTCTGCCGGTGGGAGTTCATCTGGGTCTGGAGCTGCGGTCTCTGCTGGTAAATTAATTCATGGACATAGTGAACATTTCCTTTAAGGGTTCACGAACTGTTGTGAACAACTCATGAACCGTCTCATGAAAGTGAAAGTGTGCAAATTTTAATGAACTGTTCATGAAAAGTTCATGAACAATAGGGTTGACTCATTGAAAATTGAAACTCAAAATATTTTCCTTAACTTGTTGTACTGAGTGCCTTGATTATTTTCCCAAGTTTTTTCGATAGGTGGATAAGTATTTCTTGAGAAATTAGCAATTGAAGAAATAAGAATTTTAAATCTTGCAAAACGCAAAATGAAAGCTAAGTGACTTCATACTGTAAAAATTCCTATTACGGCAAGTGAGCGCGATAAGATCACCAGAACTATTGAGCATTTGTTCGTCAGATTCGAAAATCGTTTTGTTGTTGTTGTAACTGTATTGATGTACACCTTACACATGAACACATAAAAATAGTTCTGTTTTATAACGAAGTAAAGTAAAGTTCAGAACAGTTCAGTCAACTTTGTAAACAGTTCATCATCAGTTCCCAACAGTCAATAAACAATGCAGTAACAATTTGTTTACATTAACGTGAAATATTACACAATTTTTTTTGAGATTTTATTGTTATTTGATGTTTTATTTTAATTTGACTGTATTTTCAGGTTTTTGTCCTATTGCACTTGGCGTTGATGGTGGTGGCTCAATAAGAGTACCGTCTGCACTGAATGGAAATGTTGGATTTAAAGGTTAGTATTTAATAACCTACACCTAACTAATTTAAGTCTATGCATGTATCGATGTTTGTATGTCTAGAACAGTTTTCTCCGTCAATTGTAGCTCTACAGCTTTGAAAAATATATCATTGTAATTAGTATGATCAACATATTGTTATGACGGTCTTGCTTCGTATTTTAATTTGCTTACTGTTACTCGCATTGAAAGGAAACATGTCTTTCTCCTGTAAATTAGCTTTGCGTTACTATAACAAAACAATTTTGGCTTAAGTCTAATTTTTCACATGCATGATTAAACGTTATGTAGTTGTTACTTTTGATTTTGAATTTCACCTGGTGACGCTCTTATGTAAAAACACATCAATGTTATTGAAGCATTTATTAATTTTATTTACCCAAATTATTTCTGGGAATCAGATTTACTGAGTCGCTTCTGCTAAAAAACAATTTTGGCTTGGTGTTCTGTTTTGAATAGCTAAAATACACTTTCTCAATGAATAAGTTACTGTATAACTAAATCAACCCAAATAAGCCCAACAACGCGGGTACTAATTGCTAATGTATACAGTGAAACCTGTATATAACAGCCAGCTACTAGAGGCAGATAAATTGACCACTATAGACAGGTGGCTTTTATATACAGGTTTGATTCAATAGAATATACTATTATAGACATTGCAAGAGTGACCACTATAGACAGGTTGTCGCTGTATAGAGGTGACCACTATAACAGGTTTGACTGTATATTTATATTTATAAAATCATTGAATATGATACTGATCGCTGATTGGTTGCTATTGATGTTTGTGTCAGGCTGCCTAAAATCGTAAAATTACAGCTTTTTTTTTGAAGCCCCAAAATGAAACAAGTTAGCAACAGAAACATAATGGCGTTCATACGAAGAAAAGCTTTCATTGATATAGTGCTTGAAAATACTCTTCAAATTAAACTTAATAACACAAAATTCAATAACTTTAATACAAAATCATAAATTAAACATTAATCTATAAAATTCTCATGTTTCTGTTCGTAGTTCCTACATCAGTTTTGTTTTGTGGATAAACACCATAGCAGCATATTACGAAACAATAAATTTTAGCATTTGGCTGCTCTAATATATATTCATCATCCTCACTCACAAACTTTAAAGCTCCATTTTCACATGATCATTATTCATTTGTTGTTTGGCAACAAGAATATTGTTTTAATTGGCGCATGTGCATTTTATGGACGAATGCCCTTAATGGTAGGTCAACCAATAGATTAATGCCATAATTCAGTTGGGTAGAGCCAAAACATAAACTTGCAGGAGTTAGGACTAAATGTTGGGTTAAAAGAACTATTGATTTGATGTCAAAAAGGGCATCTAGGGCGAGGGGGTCTTGAGTACCTACTTTATTGATGGTCCCTATGTCTGCATATCTAATTAGTTTGATACATCCACTTGAATTTCTTATTTTAGCTTCATTTGGTCGTTTCAGTGAAGCTGGTGTCTATCCATTTTGCGAAAGTGTCAGTCATACAGGTGAAAACATATTATTAGTTATGTAGCCTGCATACACCTGTCGAAAACCATTCAGGAGTTCATGAACAGTTCATGAATGTTAAATGGCCCAGTTTTCATATCATTTTTCATGAACTGTTAATGGACTCCTGAATGGTTTTCAAACAGATCAGGATTCCACCGAATAATTTTCCTTCTGGAGTTCATGAACTATCAAATATCAAATATCAATGGATACTCAGAATGCTCCCACATAATGATCACGAAACAAAACCAAAGTGTCAATTATTTCGAGATTTTGCTCTTGTATTAATTTTTTCCAGAAATTCCCCCCTGCGAAAAAATATTTTGAGTTCATGAACCTCCATGAAACTGTTTATGAACAATTCATTTAATGAAGGGTTGAATAAATAGAAGAAGAAGAATAATGCCTTTAATTATAATATTCTGAAATAATTATATATCATCGAACGATGCTAAAGTTATTCAAATTTTGTATTTACAATTATTTAGAAATTTTGGGTGTTTTGTTTTTATCTATCATGATGTCCAAGTTGTTTTGGTTTGCGTGATCCAAACACGGGAGTTAGCCAATCAAATTACTAGAACAGCATTCAAAAATCTCTGGAGTTTTACAATTATATTTACTCTTCTAGGTCCACTTTGCGCAAGTGTTAGAGACGCAGCTATTGCATATGGTAGGTTAAAATTATTGATATAATCGCTAAAGGAGGGAATATGGAAAATATTTTTATCTGTGGGATTTTAATCAAATGAGGAAAGAAATCTATGTTCTTTCAAAGTTTTATTTAGTCAAAGTCACGCTGCGGGTTTACCCCTGGTAAAATTTTCCAAATGGCCCCAAATTTTCATAAGCTGTTCATGAACTCCTAAACTGTTTTTCGCAGGCGTAGTTCTTGGAATTTCTAGAATTTAATAATGATTCTAAAACTGTAAAGTTCTGTTCAGTGTTAGAAGTTTTGTGTTTGGTTTGAATAGAAAATAAATAACAGGTTCATCGAAACACAAGCTATGAAGCTGCATGAGAGTGCCCCAAAGAAACACATACCAGTATCCAATCGATCAACCTGACTATCAAGGACAATGATTTTGAATTTAAACTACTTTATATACAATGTTTGTTTCTCTACAATATTGCACTATACATTAAATCACACATGTGATCAAGGTCAGCCAACGATGGAGATTATGGGATTCTAGATCGCAGAAGTCTAAAAAACGTTCAGAAGAAAATCGATATGTTTATGATTACCCTTGTGAAACAAGTTCATGAACTGTTCATTAATTTTTATGAACGTTCATGAACTGTGATGATCAGTTCATGAACTGTAAAGAATAGTTCATAAAAACATAGTTGATTAACTCTTACAGTTCATGAACGTTCATGAACTTTGATGATCCCAAATTCATCATTCATCAACTACATTTCAAGTTCATGAACTGGTTTTTAAAGTTCATGAACGTTCATTAATTGTTTTTCAAGTTTGTGAACATTCATGAATTATTTATAGAAGTTTTTCAATCAATAGTTCATGGACCAGCCAACACATAGTGCTCCTGCCAGTGATTGAAACCCAACCCTTGTGGGCTTAGGTCCAACACTCTATCAACTGCACTGCAGCATACTGCTGTGCCTTCGTAATCAACACCCTTCTGCCATGAAATATGTTAAAATTGATCTGCTGCGGTATAACACCTGACATGAATAATGAGAATTTACAGAACAGAAGAGGTATTCCTTTAAAATCAAAGAGAAGTACCGGTCAGAAGCATCTATTTACAAGAATTGGGACACTCATACCATTTTTTTTTGCCTGGACCCGAGCACGTTTTCAACAGCAGTGCGCATGTGCAAGAGAATGTTGTGTTTTTTTCAGCCATTTTGGAACTCTGTGAAATGGTTTGCGATTGTTTAGCAAGAGTAATATAACGATTTAATAGTTGTCTTTCTCCATATTTATTTGCTTGACCCTCAAAATTAGCATAAAATCTACTTCAATGTATACTATGTTATCAATTTCATCAGCATATTGCCCGGGAGTAAATACAGGTCAACGCTATTGGAATTTCTACATGGAAAAGGAGTTGGTGGACTACATCTTATGCCCTTACGCCTACATCTTTGCTGTCAAATACTCCTTCTTTCTAGTCCTTGTCCCCAATTGGTATAGTTTACTATGTGCAATACTTTTATTTCAATTGCTATTGCGTCCATTAATACAACAATCAATCATTCAATAGCCTATGTTTGTTTTCACTGATAAAAGTTGTATTTTTTCACCTGCCCAATAGGAGACGATAGCGGCACATGAAAGCGTGTCCCAACTCTTGTAAATAGATGGATCTGGTACCGGTGCCTTTGATAGGGAGATAACATCATCATTATGTTTTGCCAGGTTTAGTGAAATGTTGAAAGTAAATATCTTGCTTCTATCTCTTACAGTAAAATATGTGTTTTTCTTTTCTTTATAGCATTTCTTGCTGGCCCAGATCAAAAATATCCTCCAAGTAAGTGTTGTTTTCAGGGTGATGGAGGGTCCCCTCCCCTGCGAATAAATTAATTTAGTTCATGAACTTTAAAAAATTGAAGTGTGACCTGGATATGGCAAAACAACCCCTGTGAAAACAGTTCAATTCAAGAAAAAAATTCATGAAAATTGGGTCATTTGACGTTCATGAACTGTTCATGGACAGTTCTTGAAGGTTTGTAAAGTTTGTAAAGTTCATGAGTTGTTCATGCACAGTTCATGAACCTGTCTTATTTTTCTACAGGGGAGTTTTCAATCCTAGATTCTGAAGGTTATATCAAATTCAAAAGAAAATGTTGACATGCCTTTAGGATTCCACGTCAAGCCTATGTTGTACCATGTGATAGAGATGATCATTATTTCAGATGAAATCTATTAAATCTGTTTCCAGATGAATAGTGCATTTTTCATCAGGGTGGTTGGTTAGTGTTTGAAGCATGTATGTATTTTATTGACGGGCTTCCTTCCGGGTCCCAACTAATTAGGGTCTTGCCAGGGACTGAACCCAAGATTTTTTGGCCACGTCCAATTCCTTTTCCACTATGTCACCTAAAGGCCAGACATTAAAACAAAACATTGAATTTGGTGTAATATATTTACATTTGCCCTCAGGTTTCAAAATTTATTTTTTCTGTCAATAGGCCTTCAACAGCCAAGTGTCACGCTTGGTGATTTTGAAAATTTGGACTTAACTGGAATCAAAATTGGAATTGATTGGATATACTTCCAGGTAGGATGATAGTTTATTGTAGCACAGGCCGCAGCAAAAGTATTCTGACCTGACTTCTGAGTAAAAACTTCATATCCCACTTTTTAATTTCATAGCTTCTGTCTTTCTGGATTCAAAAGTAGTTCAGATCAAAAATACCCCTTTTCATTGTAGCTTAAGAGTTCCAACAATAATGCCAATTGTTGCTTTTGGAATTAAAAATTGCATGGAAAAACGAATTTTAAGAATGTTGGATTATTATCTTTGGACCATCGAACCTTTCTCTGCCACTGCAAATTTGAAACTTTCAACATTGTGAATTTCAATAATAACAACTTCACGTGACAGCAAATAGAGTCCATTGATTACTGATTGGTTAGAAAGGGTTATTCTCAAATCTAAAAATGTCATCTTTTACATGCGAAATAACAACTTCAGTAAAAGTTTTTTCGAAAATCATTCCAAGATAAAGGATAGCGACAAAAAATAAACAGACTTAGGTTTAAACAACGTTTCGCAATAGCTTAATTGCATCTTCAGGTTAAAAGGAATAACATATTAAAATTACAAAGTATTTATTGTAAATATTTACGTGTCGCTATCCTTTATCTTGAAATAACAACTAATTCAAATAACTCACTTTTACAAGGTATGAGTAGATAAATAAGCATCAAAACATCAACTTGTCATTATTTTATCGGATTTCTAATGTTGAAATTTCCGTTTAGGATGCACCAAACGACGTTGTATCTGCTTGCACTGAAGGTAAAAATTACTTAGATGTAGTGTCAATCACAATTCGCAAGGTGCAGTCACACAACCAATATCAACACACAGCTGGAAGTCTTGGTGATGCACCAAACACTTCTAGTACAAACCTTTGCTAAATATAGCACATTCTAATCTCATTTAAGACTTTGCTGAAAATCCGATTTGTATTTTGAGAATGGAATCGTGATAAAAATTCAGACATCATATAGCAATTTTGTAATCTTTTTCCCGTCTCTCTGACCATTTTATATGCATTTGAGCTAAGAACGGTTTGACCGTAAATTTACTGCCCTTGTAAAAGGTGTCCTGCTGTGATTCTATTGTTTGATCGGTTCAACACCTCCACTGCACCTTGCGAATTGATCCAAATCATTATTTTAGTTCAACTTTATTCTTGAGTCTCAATTCTTGAGATGGGAAATTATTTAACAATGCATTTGAGAGATTGTATCTCTATAAGGCACCATTCTATGCTAGAATCATATGTTAGAACAAATTCACTTCATACAGATCAAAAGGATATAAGTAGTTTCCAAGTAAATAATTTATTCTGGTATTTATCAACTGAACAAATTGATTGGAGAAAATATGAATCCGATCCGGTAAGGAATGACGGAGATACTCAAGGTTTCAATGCATCTATTCTGCTGCTTGTTTATTGTGTAGTGTGTGAATATTCAGATTTTTCTCAGACTAATTTAAAAACAATATTTACGTCTCAAAAATATACGAGTGACAGAATAGACACATTAAGGCATTGATATCTTCTTCATTTGTTATTGGATTGGATTTAGCCGATGATTATATTGCAATTCTTGTTCATATTTGATTTCAGCTGTAAAGTATCTGGAAGAGAAATGCCACGCAACTATTGTTGATATCAGAATTCCAGAGATTGAAGTAAGTCCATCTTTGTTTATCTGTACATTTAAAATAGAATCATCAATTATCAAACAAGATTGAGCGTGACACTGGAAGGTTATCAGGCCAAGGCGCTTGTTATCCGCTGAAGACGTAGGCTGACGTGTACAGTATATAGAAGCAAGAAAAAATTCAAAAATACTTGTCATTAATAATAATTTTAGCTATTATCATCAGCTAATTAATTCTTCCTTCTGATTACGAAAGTCTCTAATAGCAACCAATTCAATAGCTCTAATTTTTCAGAACCAGCTTCTATAAAACTCAACTATTTCGTCTCAGTTCATATCACAACCATATAATTTTTCAGGGTATTGTCATCTGCTATAAGATGACCCTTTTATATACTAGGGTAAATCACTGAAAACCCTTAGGATATGCGAAATTGCCTTGAACATCTTAAACATGTACATCAACTTTGGGCAATCAAAATTAACTCTCCCATCCCATGTGCATCTGTTAGACTGCAAACATGTGCAGTGTCTGAATAGAATGTTTAGAACTGCCTTCTGGAATCCTTGAACATTTCAAACTTTTTCTTCTGAATTTTTTGTTGAGGTTTGGCCTATAAATTGGAAAATTGACAATTGTCTTCTGACTTCAGTCTAGCCTTCTTGGATCAAGGATCCCCGGACCCTCACTTCTGTCAGACCCTGGACCTGTTGATGCTACTCATGATAATAATTGACAGGGAAATAGTTGATGTTACCTCCTGCAATTCACCCCCTGAGAAAAACAATTCAGGAGTTCGTGAACATAAATGGCCCATATTTTCATGAACTGTTGATGAACTGTCTGTGGAGGTCTATGAACATTTCATGAACGTTAAATGGCCCATATTTTCATAAACTGTTCATAGTCCTTCACAGACAGTTCATGAACAGTTCATAAAAATATAGACCATTTAACGTTCATGAAATGTTCATGAACCTTCACAGACAGTTCATGACCAGTTCATGAAAATATTGGCCATTTAACGTTCATAAAATGTTCACAAACCTTCACATACGGTTCATGAACAGTTCATGAAGCTATTGGCCATTTAACGTTCATGAAATGTTCACGAACCTTCACATACGATTCATGAACAGTTCATGAAGCTATTGGCCATTTAACGTTCATGAAATGTTCACGAACCTTCACATACGATTCATGAACAGTTCATGAAGCTATTGGCCATTTAACGTTCATGAAATGTTCACGAACCTTCACATACGATTCATGAACAGTTCATGAAGCTATTGGCCATTTAACGTTCATGAAATGTTCACGAACCTTCACATACGATTCATGAACAGTTCATGAAGCTATTGGCCATTTAACGTTCATGAAATGTTCATGAACCTTCACATACGATTCATGAACAGTTCATGAAGCTATTGGCCATTTAACGTTCATGAAATGTTCACGAACCTTCACATACGATTCATGAACAGTTCATGAAGCTATTGGCCATTTAACGTTCATGAAATGTTCACGAACCTTCACATACGATTCATGAACAGTTCATGAAGCTATTGGCCATTTAACGTTCATGAAATGTTCACGAACCTTCACATACGATTCATGAACAGTTCATGAAGCTATTGGCCATTTAATGTTTATGAAATGTTCACGAACCTTCACATACGATTCATGAACAGTTCATGAAGCTATTGGCCATTTAACGTTCATGAAATGTTCACGAACCTTCACATACGGTTCATGAACAGTTCATGAAGCTATTGGCCATTTAACGTTCATGAAATGTTCACGAACCTTCACATACGGTTCATGAACAGTTCATGAAGCTATTGGCCATTTAACGTTCATGAAATGTTCACGAACCTTCACATACGATTCATGAACAGTTCATGAAGCTATTGGCCATTTAACGTTCATGAAATGTTCACGAACCTTCACATACGATTCATGAACAGTTCATGAAGCTATTGGCCATTTAACGTTCATGAAATGTTCACAAACCTTCACATACGATTCATGAACAGTTCATGAAGCTATTGGCCATTTAACGTTCATGAAATGTTCACGAACCTTCACATACGATTCATGAACAGTTCATGAAGCTATTGGCCATTTAACGTTCATGAAATGTTCATGAACCTTCACATACGATTCATGAACAGTTCATGAAGCTATTGGCCATTTAACGTTCATGAAATGTTCACGAACCTTCACATACGATTCATGAACAGTTCATGAAGCTATTGGCCATTTAACGTTCATGAAATGTTCACGAACCTTCACATACGATTCATGAACAGTTCATGAAGCTATTGGCCATTTAACGTTCATGAAATGTTCACGAACCTTCACATACGATTCATGAACAGTTCATGAAGCTATTGGCCATTTAACGTTCATGAAATGTTCACGAACCTTCACATACGATTCATGAACAGTTCATGAAGCTATTGGCCATTTAACGTTCATGAAATGTTCATGAACCTTCACATACGATTCATGAACAGTTCATGAAGCTATTGGCCATTTAACGTTCATGAAATGTTCACGAACCTTCACATACGATTCATGAACAGTTCATGAAGCTATTGGCCATTCAACGTTCATGAAATGTTCATGAACCTTCACATACGATTCATGAACAGTTCATGAAGCTATTGGCCATTTAACGTTCATGAAATGTTCACGAACCTTCACATACGATTCATGAACAGTTCATGAAGCTATTGGCCATTCAACGTTCATGAAATGTTCACGAACCTTCACATACGATTCATGAACAGTTCATGAAGCTATTGGCCATTTAACGTTCATGAAATGTTCACGAACCTTCACATACGATTCATGAACAGTTCATGAAGCTATTGGCCATTTAACGTTCATGAAATGTTCACGAACCTTCACATACGATTCATGAACAGTTCATGAAGCTATTGGCCATTTAACGTTCATGAAATGTTCACGAACCTTCACATACGATTCATGAACAGTTCATGAAGCTATTGGCCATTTAACGTTCATGAAATGTTCACGAACCTTCACATACGATTCATGAACAGTTCATGAAGCTATTGGCCATTTAACGTTCATGAAATGTTCACGAACCTTCACATACGATTCATGAACAGTTAATGAAGCTATTGGCCATTTAACGTTCATGAAATGTTCACGAACCTTCACATACGATTCATGAACAGTTCATGAAGCTATTGGCCATTTAACGTTCATGAAATGTTCACGAACCTTCACATACGGTTCATGAACAGTTTATGAAGCTATTGGCCATTTAACGTTCATGAAATGTTCACGAACCTTCACATACGGTTCATGAACAGTTCATGAAGCTATTGGCCATTTAACGTTCATGAAATGTTCACGAACCTTCACATACGATTCATGAACAGTTCATGAAGCTATTGGCCATTTAACGTTCATGAAATGTTCATGAACCCCTGAACTGTTTTTTGCAGGGGACTGCATTAGACAATGCAAACAGAACTGATATATTCACACGATTAAAATATGAGACGTATCTATGACTGCATTACATATAGTTACTTGAACTACTACGAAAATGATTATGATTGATTGATTATCACGTATAATTAAAGGGGATATGTTTAAATGGGATAACTTTCAATTAATCAGTCCTTTGAAAAATAGTTATGTATAACTTAAAGGTTCTGAATAAATGATGATGATGATGATGATGATGATGATGATGATGATGATGATGATGATGATGATAATGATGATGATGATGATGATGATGATGATGATGATGATGATGATGATAATGATGATGATGATGATGATGATGATGATGATGATGATGATGATGATGATGATGATGATGATGATGATGTTTGTTTGTTTGTTTTGATTTAATACCAATATACCAGTTTACATAGATACAGGTGTGTGGTAAGTATTATTTGATATTATTATGTTGTTATTCGATATTTGTATATATATATATTTTTTTTTATTTATTTTTTATTTAGCATAGTTGTTATAAGAACCTATTTATCCAGTTTGCTTCTAAATAACAACATATTAAGATAATATTGATTCACTATATAGTTATAAAATTATCAAAACATGGGCCATTCTATTATTCACTATTGCAAATTATTATAGCGTTTCTGCAAAGATTCGTAAAGAAATCTTCCCAACAGTTTCTTTGTTTGTAACTCTGTTTGGGAAAAGAGCAGTTCCAATTTCTCTGTATCCGAGAATACCTGAAAGTTGTTATGCAACTTTTCTATTTTATTAAAAAACGCTACCCTCAAGTTACTATTTATATTACAGTTAAAGAGTAGATGTATCTCATCGTCGATACTGTCACTATCGCAATGGGGACATAGCCGGTCCTCGTAGGGAATGTTAGAATATCGTCCGGTCTGTACTCCGAGCTTATGAGCACTGATTCTGATCTGAGTTATTGCTATCCTAGACTTTTTGTGTGGAAGTAGCAAATAATTTTCAAATTCAAATTTATGTTTGATTGTTTTGTAGAATTTCAATTGGTTCGATTGGCCTGGAGTGTTAGAGTTTAGATTAGTTTGCTCAAAGTTGATTTTGTATTCGTTATTTAATTGATCTTTAATAGAGTTGATTAGTTTTATTTGATCAGATTTTTGATTTGTTTCTTTAGAGATCAAAAGCTGTAAATTGATTCCTATTTCGGACAAATGATGTGTAACTTTACCCAGCCATGAAGTTGATGAACTGTTGACGATTTGTTCACCAAATGCCTTGTACAGTAAACTACTTTTTTTGGAGTTAATCATTCTAACAAGGAATTTGATCATATTAATTTTAACGTCAATCTGTAGAGGGATGATCCCCAATTCCGCTCTAACAGCTATCTTACTGGAATTCTTTCTAACATTTAATATTTTCCGCATAATATCTCGCTGTACAGTTTCTATTTGGTTATTTTCAATGTGAGTAACAGAATCACCCCAAACATCACTAGCATAGAGAAGTATGGGTTTTATCATGGTAGTAAACATTGTTTTGTGAATTGCGACATAGCTGGTTGACGACCGCCCCATAGAGCGCTGTGTTATTGCCCATGCTTTTTCGGCTTTTGTGCAAAGTTGCTTAATACCAAAACATTGTTTTGAGGAGCAATGAAACGAAAAACCTAGATATTTGTAATTTTCAACCATTTCGATGGGGGTATTATTAATGGAAAAGAAATGTTGCTCATCAACATATTTTTTTGAGAAGATCATGCATTTTGACTTTTCATAATTAATTTTGAGCTTCCATTGCTCGGCGTAAAGATATGCTTTCTCCATGCATTTTTGGAGACCCTCTTTGGTTTGAGAAAATAAGACTATATCGTCGGCAAACATTAAACAATTCAATGGCTTATCAGCAAGAAAAACTGGATGTGTTGATTGACATGTTAAAGATTTTGCAAAATCATTGATATAAATATTAAAAAGATTAGGACTAAGGATACACCCTTGGCGAACGCCAACACTGGGTGAGATCGACGTAGTCAAGAGATTGTTGTAAATGATATGTGCTTTGTTATGAACATATAAGTTGTCAATTATTTTATAAAAAATTCCATCGATGTTTAATTGCTTTAGCTTCAATAAAAGGCCAGGATGCCAAACAGTGTCGAACGCCTTTTTCAAATCAATGAAACAGGTAAAAAGCTTTTTATTATTTTTTGTGTATTTTGAAATAAGGGTTTTAAGGCAAAACAAATGATCTGCCGTTCGTTTATTTTTTTGAAAACCACCCTGTGCTTCATGAATTATATCATTTTCGTCAAGGAAATGCCTGAGCCTCTCATTGAGGATAAGACAGAACAATTTGCCAAGAATACTAGTGAGGCTTATTCCTCTGTAATTATTTGAGTTGAGCTTGTCCCCAGATTTAAAAAGGGATAAAATAAAAGACTCTTTCCAAGAATTTGGAAAGTAGCCAGATTGAAAAATTTGATTGAATAGGTTTTTGTAAACGTCGATAAATTTATCTGCCGTTGCATGGACCATTTCTGCCAATATCCCATCCCTACCAGGTGATTTTTTTTTTTTTAAGAGTTTCATGGCAGAGATAATTTCCCTTGTGTCTATTGCCCTGTCGAGATCTCCCACGAAATTGGATTCAGATTGGGATTGCATAACAGTATAATTCCCATCTACAGTATCTGACTCGATAGGATTCTCTTCATGGAGTTGCTTAAAATGAGATAGGAGCTCATAGGCATCAGGCAGTGTCTCATTTTTATTTTCAGAAGCTCGAAAGGATTTCATTAATTGCCAAAATTTATTTTTATCGTTATTCATGGCGTTGTTTAGATTATGCAAAGCAGTATCATTGTGTTGACGTTTTGACAGTTTGATTTCTTTTTTATATTGCTTTCTTAACCGGCAAACCCTACCTCGAAGAAATGGATCATTAGGGTGCCTTTTCAAAAGTCTGATGATGTTATTTAGTCGTGATTTTATATGAAAACATGATTTTGTGTACCATCGTGTTTTGAATTGCCTAGCATGTTTCTGCTTTTTAAATGTTTTTAATTTCAAAATGCCTTGAGCGGACGTTGTGAGCAAATCCGAAATTTTATCGATGATCTGGTCAATGTCTTCAGTTGATGTTAATATTTCTGAAGAGAGTGATTCAATAAGGCGTTCATGAGATTCGCTAGAGAATCGTTCCACGTAATCAGATTTCTTTTCGTCGCACCACAAATATCGGGGTGGTCTCTCTTCAACAAGAATGCTTGAGCAATCATTGTTGGTATGCCTTAGAGTAACGTTAAGAGACAAATTAATTGAGCAATGATCTGAAAGTAGCAATGCATCTTTATCGACTTTGATTGATTTGAGAACTGATGGTGATTGTAAGTACAATTGTTCTGAGGCCAAAACAAAATCGACGAGACTAGACCCAATATTACCATGGTATGTAAATTCACCTTCCTCGTCACCTTTTAGTCGGCCGTTAAGGATCCGAAGTTGGTTGCTAGTGCAAATACTGATTAAATGTCTACTATAATCGTTGATTGTATTATCTCGAGTTTTTCTTAGAACTAAATTGTGATAGTCGGGTACATACGTTGGAGGTAAATCAAAAAAGGAGTCATCATCATTGGAAATAAAATCATTTAATTTGCCTAGTCGAGCATTGAAGTCGCCGCCAACCAGCACATCGCAACCACCCGGTACATTTATCAATTCGTTTTGCAAAATTTCAAATACCTGATTTTTATGAATAGGATTTACCGAAGAGTATTGTGGACTAACATATACGAAAGCAATATACAAGTCATTATTGAGACCAAAAGCTAACCTATTCATTTTTAACCACATTATATCTTCTGAATTTGACGGAATTTCGGTAAACGCATGTTTAATATTACACTTTATGAGGACTGCTAATCCTCCTGAACCTCTACTACAATTTGGTTGTTTACTTGTTCTATGTTTATAAATTATATCATAATTTGGGGGAGGGTGAAAATGTGATGACCTTTGAGTCCATGTTTCGCTAAGAAAAATGACATCATTTTTTAAAAATTTTTGAAAATCAGGATTCCCTAGCTTAGAGCCCAGACCGTTGATGTTCCAAAAGGTAAAAGTAAGATTTTCAGGGATTTCCATAGTTTATATTGGAGAATTTCGAGGGATGAGACACATCTCTCGAATGTAAGGGCTTTACTATATCTATTGTAACGCTGTTTCTAATAAAAATATTTTTTAAACTATTCTTAACATTACTATAATTAGTTTCAGTAGCTACGATATCAATGATATCACACATAAACTTATCTGAATGGTAACTTCTATGGATATTCTTCATAAACGTGTACTTGATGTATATCTTTGTAATAATCTTGTAATTGTATATGTAAATCATTTTTAATAATGTCTTTGTGGATGTTGATATATTTGTGGCGGAATATTTTCCCATGCTGAATGAGCATCGTAATTTCTATCGGTACTGCGATGGAGAGTAGGCATTAAGTTTAATGGTCTTGCCATTTCTTGAGGGGGTATAGTAGACGTAAATTCGACAGAATTACTAAATCTGTTATGAAAAAGTTTCATGAAATCTGAAAGAGTCTGTTGCATTATCTCCTCTCTATTTCTCGGTGGAATAACATAATTGGGTTGCTTTAGGTGTTGGCTCATTAATGGATGAATAACCGATTCTGATGATGATGATGATGATGATGATGATGATGATGATGATGATGATGATGATGATGATGATGATGATGATGATGATGATGATGATGATGATGATGATGATGATGATGATGATGATGATAATCAACCAATAGATCAATATGGAAATCGATCGAAATTAAGCATTAAGCAATTTGATTGGTTGAATATGGTTGAACAGCAGTCAAATATAAACTGTATTGAAACTAATCTGATGATCTAATGTGCCAACTATAAATCTACGAATTTTGAAAATCTGAAAACCTACTGAAAAATTAAAAAATAGGCTACTGAATTGGGCCCTTTTCATAGTAGCTTTCAAATTTGAGGTGTATTCACTAGTTATACAGTAGACTGAGAAGAATCTAGATTTGAGTGTCTAGTGAATTTCAGTATTGTTTCAGTACCCAATCCCATTCCAGTATGTTTGCAGTAGATTTTCATTATATCCAAAATTCATCTATATCTATAAACGTCAAAGTCTGTGTGTGTATGCGTGCTGTCGCGACCATGGATTTGTTTTTCGTTTTTCTCTGTCAATTGTTACATAAAAATATCGAAAAACATATCATTAGAATCAATGTCATCCCGCGAGTTTAATGACACTTTTAGTTTTTTATATTCCATTCCCTATTTCCTACATCGAAAGAAAACACATCTTTATTTTGTAATCCAACTTTGCGTGACAACAACAAAGCAATTTGTCCTTCTCAATTTCACACGCATCATTGACCATTCTCTATTGTTCACACAATTATTCTATTGTTCTATTGATGAAATCTGTCAATCAAATTCTAAATCTAAGTAACAGAGACTTGCAGTCTTGTAAATGAATAGATCAACCCAGCAGCGCGGGTCACTCATTGCTAGTAATTATATATATATATGCGTATGGATATGGTGAAACTTTGAATAGCAAACACGATTGTCTGATTTTTAACTCTATATTTTATATATTATTTAAAGCTCTGCTGTATAGCATTGATCCCTTTGTTCAATCAGTAAGACAACTTACACCACATTATATAATTACTGATTTAGGAATCAAGAATTGGTCATGTAATTTCTATCTTATCAGAAATGGCTGCAAGTGGCAAAGAAATATTTGAGAAACATTATAATAAATTGGTATGTTATACTTTATATATACAGTGTAACTTGTATATAACGGCCAGCTACGAGAGGTAGATAAATTGACCACTATAGACAGGTGGCCTTTATATACAGGTCTGATTCGATAGAAAATACTATTTTAGACATTGCAATTGTGACCACTATAGACAGGTAAAAAGTAATGTGGACGGTGTCGCCCTACCGAAGGCACCCGTACCACTCCTCTATTTCTAGAGAAGTGGCTCTTTTCGCTAAGAGCAATGATGTTAAACGCTCCTTAGATCTCAGCCGCGACACTGCAGATCAATTTCAACAGATTTCATGGCAGATAGGCCTTGATTGTCAATGCGCAACGATGCGCCGCAGCTGCTCACAATGCAATTCCTTCTGAACCATTCCATCCGCCATCCTTAGATGGTACTCATTTGATGTTTCAGATAAAGTTAAGGCTGAGCTGACCTGAGGGGGATTTGAACCACAGTCGATCAGATATGATACGATCTGAAGTTCGGTTGCTCTGCCAACTGAGCTAATCACCCCTAATCACCACAGGTGGCTGCCTTATAGAGGTGACCGTTATAACAGGTTTGACTGTAACAAGCTTTTGGCTTCTCCAAAGAGGTGGCTTTGCTCCCTCTAGAAGCAGTCTGGTGAAAACTTGTAAAAAGAAAACACTTTTATCAAATAATAAGAAATAGCCCTTGACAAAGCAAAGAAGTGAATTAGAAGTTTGTAAAGTGTGTCCCAGAGAAGGAGTTCAATGATAATAAAGTCCATTGTGTTTGTTGTCCCAGTCGTTATTGGTATTATTATTATTATTATAGATAGATAATTAGATATTCAAGGGTTGTCATGACTAAGGATAATGTATTCCCTGATATTTTCATTATCAATCTAGAGACACCTGCCTGTGAAAACAGTTCATGAAAAGGTCAATAAAGAACGGACCATTTAACTTTATGAACTGTTTGTATGATGTTCATGAACTGTTCATGAACTGTCTGTGATGGTTCATGAACAGTTCATGAACAGTTCATGGGGGCCATTTAACGTTCATGAACTCTTGAACAGTTTTTCGCAGGGGATATCTTTATTTCCATCAGTGGTCAGTGATCAATTATGTCTTTTATGAGCTGATCCCTCTACTTTATCAAAATCAAAACAATTATTTAACCCAATAACCAATAAACGTTGCCTGTGGGGACTCGCCAACCGTGTAAAAAGCAAAATTTTTATTCCAAACTGCAATTCACAATGTGAAATTTCATGAGCTGAACATCAACATTTGTCTATCTATCTATCTAAATTATCTTCATTCTTAAAATCTCAACGTACCAGTATTTAATGATTCCCTTACAACATATCCTCCTCCCTTATTGTTTAGGCTGTGGACACTAGAATTGCACTTGCTGCTGGTCGAGCTTTGAAGGCTGCGGATTTTGTTCAGGTACAATCTACTATCTATGATCTGTCATTAATGTTAACGATTATAATAATACCAGCAATGAGTTACCCACATTGTTCGGTTTGATTGGGGACATCTATGGGGAGATCCGTCACGAGCAATAGCAAATTATGACATCAAGCAGTAAAATGAATTGTTTTGATGATACAGTTTGTTTTAATACGAAGGGTAATAAACGAAAATGGAACAGAAAGCCAAATAAAAACATAGATCATACAAGGATAAATAAAATAAAATGAAGGACTCAAAACACAGCGATTCTAATGATACTACTTCTATACATTTTGATGGAGAATTTGGAGAGTTATTAACGTACATTAACGTTTGAAGGAACTCCCTTTTATATGTTAATATTATGCAATTCAGAATTACTGGATTATATTTTCATTAACGACTAATACAAAACTGATCAAAAGTGTAACCTCGAATGTAAGGGAATATTTATCCTGATGGCTGAACTTTTGTAATAGTTTTGAAGACATTGCAGACATTGTTGAGAATCAAGGGAGGGTGCCACACCCTCGATAAGCACCCCCTTATTCCCCTTTTTTGATAATAGGGACTTTCTATCATTTTATAAATATGATGTATGTCTCATTCGGAAATTATGATGAACAGTGAAGGTTGTGTATATAACATCCAGCTATGAGCGGTAGATAAATTGACCACTTTATACAGGTGGCCTTTATTTACAGGGTTATTTTAATGGTACATGCCATTTTAAACATTTGAAGAGTGCCCACTTTATACAGGTGGCCTTTATTTACAGGGTTATTTTAATGGTACATGCCATTTTAAACATTTGAAGAGTGCCCACTTTATACAGGTGGCCTTTATTTACAGGGTTATTTTAATGGTACATGCCATTTTAAACATTTGAAGAGTGCCCACTATAGACAAGTGGTCACTGTATAGAGGTGACCGCTATAACAGATTTGACAGTATAGTTACAATGTGAAGGAAAAATCATGCCGCGCAGAAATTATTCAACATTCAAACAAATGTTCTGGATTTCTTCAAAGGCTCAAAGGCAACGGACGCGCTGCATGGAGTTCCTGCGTTTGATCTTTGAAGATGTTGATGCAATAATCACTCCAGGTAAATATACGTAACTCTCTGTAATTGCATCAAATTGAATTACCTTAGAACTGATTTATGACGTCTTCATTCTTTTTTTTTTCATATTTGATTGACAGCAACTGCAATGTTAGCACCAAAGATTATACCAGCCTCACTTTCAACTGGTTTATTAGATGGTACAACTACGAGTCAAGTTATGAAGTAAGGAGATTTTAGTTAAGATCGTTCAATCATATGTTTTATTATTATTATTATTATTATTATTATTATTATTATTATTATTATTATTATTATTATTATTATTATTATTATTATTATTATTATTATTATTATTATTATTATTATTATTATTATTATTATTATTATTATTATTATTATTATTATTATTATTATTATTATTATTATTATTATTATTATTATTATTATTATTATTATTATTATTATTATTATTATTATTATTATTATTATTATTATTATTATTATTATTATTATTATTATTATTATTATTATTATTATTATTATTATTATTATTATTATTATTATTATTATTATTATTATTATTATTATTATTATTATTACAGTATAACTATCATCATTATTAAGTGTGTTGAATATTTATTCTGTGTGATCCCTGACGACCACCCACCAAGGTTGCAATGTTAGAAAATAGATCGAACTGTAACCTTTTTCACTATCGATTCACCCGTTCAGTGTTTTTCTTTACCACATATTTCCAAAAATTAATGAGTCATGCTGTCAGAAACTGTTTCAAGTCTAAACATAGATGAATCTTGGCTTGGGGCAACATAGCTCGTACCATTTCATCTTTCAAACCAAGTACGCTCAAAATGACGTCTGCCAATATATTATAAATAGAATCTATAGATAGTAGATCAAAGATCACGAGTTTACTCCGTTACTCTGAGTTGTCGCGTAAATACGCTCCTCAGGCGGTTTGATAAAACATTGCTCTGCTTTTAGCATTGAGCACTCAAATTGATGTTTTGCCCATACAATTGTACTTTAGTATCTATAGATAGATATTAGTAATATCAAGGTACTTGTGTTGTCTTTGCTGTTTCAATAGTGCTCGATGCCATAAATGCAGAGCTGTTTAATAATTAATAAACGAAAAAATCAGACATTCATATTTGCTACTATTAGTTTCACGCCAAGGCGATCATCCGCCATGAATGATCGCCCTGGCGTGAAACTAATAGTAGCCAATATGAATGTCTGATTTTTTCGTTTATTAATTATTAGATAGATATTATATAGATTGAGTAATAATAATCTATTAACGTCATGAGCATCTATTTTAAGATGGGCAACATTTCTATGATGAACATTGCTTTTTGTCTTTTATTATACATCTAGATACATCTAAATATGTATTCTCAATGTATTTCATTTGTATCAGTGCCGTGAAAAGAAGCATCACGCTTACCAGCTTCTAAATAAACGTAACAAACAAAATTACAACTAAGATTTTTCTTCTCTATATTCAATCAAGTATAGAAAATTATGTAATATGTCCGTAAAAGTTAATTAGTTATGATTTTTATTTTGTGCAAGTATTAAATCGAAAAATGTAATAAAGCGAATTATTTTATTTTATTTTGATCATATCTTTGCTTAATTCATTATCGTATAGATACATGACTATGGCAAATTTCGCGGGAAACCCCGCACTCGTGCTACCAATTGGTTATGAACCTGAGACTAACCTCCCAATCAGTTTACAAGTAATGACATCATGGTGGAAGGAAGACATGTGTTTGAGAATAGGTCACGCTGCCGAAGGATTTATGATTACTCGAAAGAAACCAGAATTTTATAATGATTTACTACAGAAAGAAATTGAACAATTAAGTATGAATTAATCAACGTTTTTCATCCGGTGACCGTGTTGGAGACTGCATCCATTATATCATTTTGTAAATGTTATAACGGTTTTCTCTTACGATAAAGGGATGAGTTTCTGCTTCAAATATGGCTATTTTTACAACTCCTACGATGAATAACTGCCATGTCACAAACTTTTCTGTAAATGTGGTTATCACTATTTTTAAAAGACGCATTTATCCCGGCAATAAATATCCACAACCTCTTTTTCATTAGCTATTTCAATTAATGAATTAGTTGAATATGAGGCTGCAAGTAAAATGAGTTGAACTCATTGCATGTTTAGTTCAATATTTTCATTGTATTTATTTTTAATATCAATTAAACAATATGCATTCATGTATATATACATACATTGACATCATGCTCATTATTTTGTTTTAATATTTCTATTTGTCGAGGAGGATGATTCGCCTCCTTCTAACACCCAACAAAAGTCCAAAATTGCATGTTGTTTTATGGGCTTTTGTCAAGTGCAGTTCTTATAAACCAATGTAGTATAAGCCTTAGTGTTAAGCCTTAGTATATAAGCGTGGTTAGGACTTCGGGCCTCGGCCAGCAGGGTCTTTGATTCAAAGGGGCAAAATGGACCGGCGGGCTCTACGCGCTTGGGCTCGGGCTTGGACTCACGTGCGTGTTTGTAGTTTGTGTATAAACCAGTGTATAAACCAGTGTAGTATAAGCCTTAGTGTAATGGTTAGGGCTTTGGACCTCGGCCAGCAGGGTCTTTGATTTAATCCCTGGCAGAAGCACTATTTTTTTTTTTTAAACTGTAGTGTACTGTTTAGAACTATGTTCAAAGGTAGTAAAATTATATTAACATTGATATTTTCTTACATATTTAAAAAAAAGAACAATCCATGAAATTTATTTACAACTTAAGAAAAAACTACATCTATGGCTAATTTACATTTGTAGATGTTAATTGTTCTGGGAAAGTTCCCAAGACACACAGCGCATTGGTCCTCTGTATGACGATGCTGCTACTCTCCCGGATGTGGTGCTTTGATTTTTCCTGATCAACAGTGTACATTAACTTTTCCAAATGGTCGATTAGGCTGTTCGCACTTGGGCCAGATAGTCTCATCGTCTCCACAGCAACTGGTATTACTTGATACAACTGGTCTAATTCTGCATATTTGATAGATTTTTCATTCTCGGCTTTGGTCGCGGCAGCTCCAGCAGATTTGGATGT
Organism: Haliclystus octoradiatus; assembly: GCA_916610825.1. Lineage (NCBI taxonomy): Eukaryota > Metazoa > Cnidaria > Staurozoa > Stauromedusae > Haliclystidae > Haliclystus > Haliclystus octoradiatus. Next base: position 1,788,084 of record OU744451.1, read on the forward strand.
GTCTTCCATGTGACTGGGAGCCATGGTGTCGACATTTCACATCAGATTGACATACTAGATTGAACACTATTGGTTGTTGACGTCAAGAAGGGAATCCTCCCATTAAACTCATACATGCCCCAACATTACTAGCCAACTAACCCCCAAAAAGGTAATTGATGATCCTGCCAATACCCCCATTTTGTACATTTATTGATTGTAGGTAAACGCCGTTATCCTGTGTACATTACGTCAGAACTCCATTTCATACGTGTAGTCAAACGCCGTTATCCTGTGTACATTACGTCAGAACTCCATTTCATACGTGCAGCCACTCTCAGTATCATGGAGCGAAAACGGGATAGAGGCTCTTGCCTAGCTCATTCCATAAAAACGGTGCTGCAAATTGGAAGGACCTAGTAACTAAAGTGTTTTCTTTTTTCTCAGCGTTCTGAATAAAATTTCGGTCCGTCCGATAAAGAACGACCGATCTCCTTATTTTTTTTAGTACTTTCAAACCTGCTATAGCGGACACCTCTATGCAGCAGGCACCTTGACTTTCTCAACGGGATTATACCAGGGGTGTACGGGTTAAGAATTTTGAGACTTCAAGTCCAAAAAAGGCCTCGTGGAGGTGTTTGACTCAGAGTACGGCTCCAAAACTGTAGCAGAAATGAACTCCAACTCTGACACTGATTACAATATATTCCATACAAACTACTGTAAGAAATCCGAAAAGGGATTAATTTATCAACCTCTAAGCAAACATAGAAAAGTACAAAATAAAATAATATAATCTGAAATAGGGAGCCAATCAACCAGTATTACAATTTTCAACTCTTTGAAATACTTATTAAGAAGTTACCAGGACTACATTGCAGACTCCTGCCTGGAAAAAATTCACTCCAGTCCGGCTCTTGTTGAAATATGGATATTCCTGCCGGAGTCAGAGTTTAACTCCGGCTCCTGCACACCTCTAGGCTATACTACTACACAGATTGCAATCAGTATAGCGTAAACTGTTGGAGTTCGTTCGGGATGACTGTAACGTAAATAAAAAAAAATATATAATTATTTCTGTATTTTGTTTTATTTCTTAAATACGATACGAAGAAAAGGTCTGTCTGCACGCAGGCTAATTCTCCTTCGTCCTGCAATTGTATTTATTTAACGTTCTTGCATATATATATATATATATATATATATATATATATATATAATAAAGTAATTGTGTGGGCAAAACATCAATTTGAGTGCTCAATGCTAAAAGCAGAGCAATATAAATAGTAGATCAAAGACGTAAATAAACTCGTAGACGGAATAAACTAGTGACCTTTGATCTACTATTTATATATATATATATATATAATAATTAGGAATATTAGTCTCCAATATCTGACTCTAATTACTGCCGCAATCGTTTTGAAAACGAACAATGCAACATATCGGATAATTCGAATCTTCGTATTTCTCGTTCCAAATTCTGGTGGTTAAACAGTTGTTATATATATACTGTATATAATAAGTGTTGCTGACCTTATTGTAAAGTTTAATTAGACATCACGTTTTCGTTATCTTGAAATTAATGAATACCATATTTAATTCTTGAAACAAAATGTTCACCATTCCGTTTATAATCAGATTTCATTTATATCGATCAATTTAATCAGATACATAAATTGTTTTTCCGTTTTGAATTAATCGATTGACAAGGCTACGGCTATATGATTAACTTCGTGTATAATTTTTTTGATTTCATTGAAACATTTTAATATAAAAGGTATAATACTCGTGCTTAAGGACAAGTAATCAAGTAGAAAGCACTGAAATTTGTTAGTCTAGATATCTTTCCAAAAGCCCGGGACCGGGATTGTTTGGTGGTGCGCTAGGTAGAGAGTTAGACCTATAATTGAAATGAGTTGGCTAATATAGTCTATAATTTGGTAAGTTATATAGGTGTAAGGTTAGAATGATTGATTTTAGTGAATTGGGAATTTCACAATTATGCTTTTTTGCATGCGTCGCGTGAACGTGAAGTTTGAAAACAATGATGCTGTGATCCGAGAATTACATCCCGTAATTTAATACCTCCTCCGGGCTATAGACTATGTATGAAGCTATAGCATAATAAAATGTTTACGCCAAAAGTATTTCTCAACATACTTCTAGTATTAATTACCGCACCTAATGAGAGTGGACATTAACAAGCTGTTTTATATATCTCTTCCGTTAATTAAAACATAAGAAATGCGTCCATTGGCCGTCGAATCTCCCCGGTGTTGAATAATTCCTTTGCCATCGGGGTTCACAATCTAAGTAGTTTTAATTTTGTCTAATGCATTAATCTGATCAAATATTCTTTTGTGCATATAATTTCCTGTTTTAAGACAAATTTTATTGATAAATTTCGTTGCAGATTAATCGTGGTTTTAAAATCTGATTGAGTGTGGCCATACCTAACCATAATTCTAAGCTTGAGTTATTTCTACGGCCGATTAAAACTATATATAAAAATAACGCTTTTCTGTCTTATCTCAGATAATTAATATCTCAGCTCCCATCAGTAGCCATCACTTTTAAATAGTTAGGCAAATTATATTGACTTATTTATTAAACGATGCCCGTAATGTTTCATATTCTTAAAAACTGACCAATAGGCTATAAGATTTTACCGTCGCAGAGGAATAGTTATAAAAACAATTAATGAATATATATGGATGAAGATTGAGAGTTCACAGGTATAGACATAGAAGTGTCATTATCTGACAGTAGAAGTTAGAAAGAGGCGTGTACAAGCGAATCTAACAGGATTTATAGTTGTCAATTTGATGAATTGGAAGTCTGTTTGACGAAATGAAAGTTGTCTATCAGTGTTAGAAGGGATTATAGATTAACGTTTTACTAATATTGGTAAATTAGTGTAGACGGTATCGCTCTGTAAGATTCTCCTTTTCATTTCTTCCGCTGTGAGGGGGTCATTATCAAGGCGCAGTGCATGGGGCCAGAAAACGAAATGTGAATCCCCTGGGAATATTTCTCGTTTCCATTGCAGAAGCACCGGGATTGTCCTTGTCACCCAGCGGTCTCCGGTTGCCGTCTTGCTCAATACTTGGCGTTCTACGGAAATAGAATCCAGGCTAGCCGAAGGCAGGCATTGTCTTTGAGTTACTTGGTTGCATATCATTTTGATCAGCATATAAACAAGTTTACTATTTTCAGCATCGAATAAAGAGGACGATAATAGCAAACCTTGGACAGGCGTCCGGTATATGATGGCCGCTATTAGAGGTTTTCTTACTTCAGGTTTCAGTGTTCATATAAATGTATGAAATGAAATCATTCTATCAGCTGTAATGGAAATTCATTCAATTGAATAAAGCAGTCGTTATAACAATCTAGCTAACTATATACCCTCTTTTGAACATTCGCCAAAATATCATGCTGTTCGATGTAGAAATCAATGTCGTGTTAACAATGGTGAATGATAATCAAGGGAAGTAAAACTAACTGAACATCATATATAATCATCATAGGTTTCGATTCCTAATTGAATAATAAATAAGTTTTTATTTTATACTTTTCAAATTCAATATTGATTTGCTTGACAGATGGAACGGTGTGTGCAGTTAAACGGCATTGTGATATAGTTTCAAATCTATAATTTATCGAGTATTCTACATTTAAAAATCTTTAATCTCGTAAGTTGTCTTCAACATTATCATATATTCAAAGAAATGACGCGACTAAAACATATAATTTTATACCTCCCTTCTTCAATAGACGGAACTTTTCTGTCAAAGTCTGTGAATTTGACTTTAACAAATAATTTAATTTGTAAAGAGAAGACCAGTCACAAGGCAGTTTCGTCTTTCGTTTTTTGAACATTCTGAAAGATTTTTCAGTTTAATAACAACGACATCATAATTGGTATATGTAACGTATATAGACGTACGTGTAAATGTAGATTTTAGAATTTAAATAAACAAAATATTGTAGAAATAATTTTGTTTTAAAGTTGATAGTGGCATTTTGTATCTTTTTCAATTCAGTGCATCCATCGACACATATTTAATTATAATAAATTATAATATGTGAAATTAGGGAAGCAATCCTGTTAGCGTTGTTATATTTGTCTCAATGGTCACTGTTTTGTCTCAGAAGGTCACTGTTCGATTAGAGGACACACAACGATGTAACTCAATGAGAGGGTCACAATAACACCAAATACAAGTTCTTTTATAATAGTAACTTATAGAATTTATAGGGATGGAACATTATGCAATATCGATTTTTTCTGTATCTATGGTTTTCCTCGGCTAATTTTCAAGGATTATTGTTTGCACCACCTAGATTAAAACAAGATGCTAAATACTGTTTATTGATTCGGTAGGTATTTAACTTCTGCGGCTGTTACGTTGATACTTGTATGATGAGACCAAGTTGTGATGATAATGACGCGTAGAAAATAATGGGTTTAATGCTTTGTTAAAGGCCTAAAGTAGGTGTGCAAAGAGGGGCTATCAAAAGCGAGGAGGGGCTGAAAAGGAAGGGTTATCGAAAATTGAAACATTCACTGAGTGACGTATAGGTGACTGTTGAATTTGCAATACGTATGTTGTATTCCATAAGATTTTGAAAGAAATTTAATGAAATTGTTTAGAAGATTTGATTTGATAGGCTTATAAAAATATTATTATTTAAAAGGAAGGATTATTTAATGTTCTTGACCTTAAACGAGAAACATTTTATAATCAGGAAATGTTAGAATTTAGAACTTTCCGGCATAAAATATTTCTAGGTTTCATATTGCACAAACTAGAATAATACAAGGACATTATTTCAGGTAAGAGTTATGTTTTTGCTCTCTTATTGATAGGTATAAGGGGGTATATATTTAAGCACCGTAAGATTAAAAGGTCATTTTAATCTCAAGTCTACATGTTTAATGTCACGATGTTGACAGTTCACGTTACAAGTTCAAGTAGGTAGAGGGAAGGCGTGAGTTGTTGAGCCAAAATTGTATTTACAACTTTGGAAAAAAATAAAACTTTGCTAGGAGAAAGATGAATTTTTATAAGTCAAACCACAATCTCTAATAATGTTGAAGTATGCATCTTGTAGTGTTTTGACGTTTTAATATCGTTGTAAAAGGATAATTGGTTCAGTGAAGACAGATATGTGTATATAGTAAACTTGTCGTACATTGGGTTAAAAGGTTAAGGTTACGGTACTCGTTTTTATCTAGACCATTATTTGACAGATTTTTGACACGTGGGAAGATTGTTATGGATGAGTGCATTCATGATTTTCCAACTCCGTTGCTTGGAAAATGACGTCAAAATTATAAAAACATTTCTATCATGCATAGAAATTGACTTTATTCATTGGTTTCAAATAAACAATTGAAGTGTTTTGTAGTACTACATAAAAACACTTGATGTGTATTTATGTATTTTTCATTAAATTTAAAACTCCGCCGATATACCGTGCGCTTAACACGAATAAACTCTTCTACCATTGAATTAATGTTTGAATGAGCTAATTGATAGAAAGATAAATTATATAGATGTGCTACGACAGGATATATATATTTCTATTTATTCATTTTTGTAATTGTAAATAATAATAATAGTGATAACATGTATGCATAAAAATTAATCTAAAGTATTGATAAAGTCAAGCCGGAAAAGGCGGCCCAAAATATAAAGCAACAAAGACTTCGACGCAGCGGAAAACATGTAGAAAACTTTGATAGTTTTTATAATAATTGTTGCGAGCAATGTTTGCTTTTTCTTTCTATTGACATAAGAACGCTGTCCCGTTAGAACATTGACGAGTTTAATAATCATCGTAAAATAGTTGCCCTCCCTTCTTTAATTACAAATTTCATGAATAGAACAGTCCAATATTTAAACGGTATGTTGGAATGTCTACTTGGTCTGGAATATTGTTTAAATCTTTTGTTATTAAGAGACATTTTTGTTATCTACATCGGTAATCATCGATCTTAAATTAGATCATTTCGTAGTAATATTTGATGTCTCAAAAACAAATTTCATTTGCGTACATTTTTTACTGCTTCTGTATATATATGTTTATAGCTGATCTTGTTATATAAAGATGAAGTTAACAAAATCGGGGTTTCCTTTCATCTTGGAGCTTGTTTTCTGAATGGCAAACGTCAACCTTTACTCTTGTTCGCAAACAAATTGTATTTCTGGAGTTGTTTTCCTTTTTGCGAACAGCCTCTTTGCTTAAACAATACACTCAACATCTTTCCTTACTCAATAATACCTTCCGTTTTTATACATAGTTTTGTAAGATATCATTATATTCGTTTAAAAGTTCTTCACAAATATTAAACAATAGATACTTCGAAGAGCTCGTCGTCCGTACTTCCCAAAAACCCGAATAATGTTCAAACTCTATTTCTAGCCTCTAGGGCAAGCAGATGAGTACAAAAAGTGACATTTTCATCGATGATGAGAAAGAAATTATCCGTTTGTTTAATAATGAAAATGTAAGGATCAAACATAGTGATTCCAAAGTGACATTAACTGACAAGTTAAAAGATCAACACGCTTGCTTAGAATCAATAAACTTTTAAAGTAGTGTGGACAGTTCACGCGCGACCTCGACGGCTAAAACCTTATGAAAATCCCGTCCTTCTATTCGTGGAAACACGATGATAATAACATGATATATCGGGGGTTTTATTATAAGAGAGCATCATCTGAGATATAATGAAATTTCTATATACCCGGGGATTCTACACTGGGGGGTTTATTATTAAGTTATTTAGCATTTGCAGGGATTCTATTTGGAACGTCAAATGTCATGAAACCCAATAAAAACATTAACATGACTTCTAGACCCTTTATTGCATAGCTCAAAACGTTTACGTTACGGCGTTCAATTGCCTAGTGAAACATAATAATGATGATATCCAACTTCTTTATCCCCAATGTGCCCCTATTCCGTGGCGACAAATCAAATGTTACTTTTGTTTTTAAAATGATTGACAGTTCTGACAGTGTTCCATTCTTCAAAATGCTCCTCCCACGATCAATCGTTTACTGCGACAAGGCTTCTTCTGATCGTGGTTGCTCTATCAAAACTGTTGCTTAATTCCGCTGCGTAGACACGAGGTAAAGAAAAGGCAAAGTGCGCATAATTGTAGACTGTTTAATTTAGTCGCGTGCATCTAGCGTTGGGTAACGGATCGCTAAATATAAAATGAATCAAAAACTATTTTGAAAATATATGATCATATATATTATTATTATTATTATTTGCTATTTATTATAGCATTCAAAGATCAATTGTGGTATAAAAATCAAGACTTTAATAATAGCTGAAAATTGCAAAAAAGTTTTTGCAGAAGCCGACGCCATGAGAAAAGAGATTGTGCCAATATTATGATTGATTCTTCGATCCATTCAAACTACTTAATTTGACAATACCAGAAGTGATTAAGGCTTGTGTGCGCTTAATTTTTTGAACAGTGGGTTTTCTCGAAGCCATGATGCTAGTTTACGTTTGGAAGACGTACAATATTATCATGGTTGTGACATTAATAAATGTATGGATACAAAGTTATACATGTCGTTCGTTAAATAAAGAATTATTCAATAGTTTCACTAAACAACAAATCATATTAAGTTCAACTCCATCGACTATAGTTAACAGTGAAAGACTTTCATCAATTTCTACGACATTATTAAAGGATTATAAACTATCAAAAGACGATATAGATTATGATGATATTAGCAGTAGTATATTAAATGATGACGAAGAGGATTTTAGTGATGAAAATATAATTCAAAGTGATTATCTTGGTTATGACGAAGACGCAGAGATCGAAAGCGATTTAGATGAATTCGATTTTTTTGAAAGTAATTTTGAAGACATACCTACTGAAGCACCTGAAATATGGAAAATAAACGAAGAACGAGTTGGTACAGGTAAGTTTTTTATACATATTTTATATATATATAGTGTGTTTTTATATAAAAATTTGACGGTTTTTGTTTAAATAAATAGACATAACTAAAAAAACAGTTGGCATTTGATCAAAAATATCCTTTTCTTTGTTAAGAAATCATTATGAAGTCCAAAAGAAAATGTAAATAAAACATTGGTTAGGATTAAAAAATAATAAAAATATCAATTTTACATATAATAATAAATAATTTTAATGTTGAATTTATGATTGAGTACAATCATTTTTTTTTAATTTTTATTCGTATATTATTTTTAGTACTATTTAATATTTTATTTTTATTTTTAAAAGAGGAGGGACATATATAAATAAAATCCCGCCTTGATAACTGTATTTTCAATCTGAACACCTGTTTTAGGTGGGAGAGAAGAATTTTACAAACAAAAAAATCTAGTATAGGCTCTCCATGAATATTAAAAAACGATAAAAACTTTGAAAAATAATATTATTATATTAAACATACAAAAAGAAGATACGAATTTTACTGTATTTTAATAATCTAAAGTAAGGTTTATAAATAATATTTATTGATAATAATTAAAGACCGTTCTTTTGAAAATTTATTAGCAATTAAAAACTATTTTATATTGTCATGTGCGCTTTACACGATTTTTTGCGCAATAATTTTGAAAGCAATCATTATTAAGTGGCATAATTTTGTTTGCAATTACATATATTTTCTTTTACGTTATTTTAATCATTTTTCTATTTTTTTTAGTATTAAAAAATGGCAAACGGCTATTCGAAGGTGATATAGTTTTAGACCCAATTACAAGATTAAAAATTGAAGTAGATCGTTTTCCTGCAAGACGAAAAAGAGCTGTTAAAAAAGATTCTGTATCTAGGTGGATAAATCGTACAATTCCGTATGTTGTTAGTAGCGAATTATGTGAGTATTTTTATCTTTTAATTTTTATGTTACTTAGGTATTAAAAACCTCTTCAATAAATCTGTACTCGATGACAGAAAACATCTAAAGTTAAAAGTAATAAAAAAGTATTATGTGATTTTTTTAAGAGTATAAATTCCGGATTTTAATCTTATATATCTTAATATATATATATATATATATATATATATATATATATATATATATATCTGTATTTTGTTTTTAGCCTATAAAACCAGGAAACAAATTCGCAGAGCAATAAGGCATTGGAGAAAGCGAACATGTTTACAATTTCGTCCAAAACAAACGCAGGACAAAGATTATATCAACTTTGTAATCGATGAAGGGTAAGTCAGGTTGTGTTTTTTTATTTTACAATTATATATTGTATCGCATGATGTCCTAATTTTCATCTCGATTGAATTGTGTTTATATAGTACAAGGGTTGAATATTTATTTAGGCAACCTTTCGGTTATAGTGTTAAGTTGACAAACGGTAAAAGACGAACAAAGAACTAGATTAGAACAACTTGAAATCTCTTTCTTATGTTAATTTTTACTCACTAGCGGATTATAAGCTTCTATTATCCTTTACGTTACTCTTTCGTCATTCATTGATAAATATATGTATATTTATTAAAAGTTCTGGACCGAATTATATGTTGTACAAAAATAAATATAACTCTTCGTTGTACATTTTGATTGTATTTGGAGGAAAGTGTCAATTCAAATACAACATTTACAAAATGTGTTTATAATTTTGAATTTTCGTTCTTTTGAAAAGAAAAAAGAAAGTTTTACTTTTTAATTTTGTTAATATTCAAGATGGATAACTGTATACAACAGTTTAATGGGAAGGTAGAAAAATTACTCGGATTTCCTTTTAACATTACATTAGGTTCCTTCCTGTATCTAGTCTACAATTTATACATTTAGAAGTATAGAGAGGACTTTGCATAAATGACTGAGTTTAAACACAAAACAATTGACTTCCTTTAAAAAAAAAATAACACGATAATTCGTTAACTATTCAATGAAGTCTTCTATAATATGATATTGTAATAACGTTTACTTATCTCGTTAGAAATTAAATAGGTAATCTTAAAAAGATACCTGACGTGCATAATTTTACTATCGTGTTAAAATTAACCTTTTATTTGGCAATAAATTATGAGATATTTTTTCGATGATGTCTATTACTTCAGATAGTAATTCTATTGTTAAGGAATTATTTGAATCATGTTTGAATAGTATCTGGGTATGATAACAATAAAACTTCCTTGGCAGGAAATTTGATTCAAATATTGAAGATTTAGGCGTCTCCTATGGTCGCCGTTCGTTTATTACTCAAACTATTAAACGATCTACTATATAATGTGAAGCGATAAAAAGTATGTCTCTATGCAAATGTATTATAAATTACCAGACGTTTTATTAATATTTGAAATATGTATTTTTGTTTTATAAAGTTTAAAACTATCGTATTAGTTCAATAAACTTTTAGTAGACCACCCTATTTCGTATGAATAAAAGAATATAATAATAGTCGTATTCTTTCTTAGTTTTATTTCTCTTATGACGCTTTAATGAATTGTTTTATATGAAATGTATTCTGACATCCAACTGAGTTACTTTTGATGTTCGCCATGTTGGATTTGCATTGCCGTTTTGTAATCTGCGGATATATCACTACAATGTATTCCGTTCGCTCTGTAGTCGAATCATTAGAATTATCGTGACTTGAAGCTGTTGTACATGGACATAAAATAACAGCGCTATAACAAGCCACGTTGTGTTCCTTGATTCAACTTTTTTTATTAATCATACAAAGCTATGGAATATAAAGGTGTATTTTTATTAAAATATAGAAAAAAGGATTTGATTAAAATACGATTGCCTCACCCATTTATTGATTGTTTTAAAGTTTGATTATTTTCCCACAATTTCGTTTGTTTGTTTATGTAGTTATTTGTGTTGGATACCTGATTGTTGTTGTTTTTCATGTTCGTGTGACAGTTATGTCGATATGAGCACGTTATTATTTTCAGTGTTGTACAGCTAGTTCATGTATAGCGGAACAGTATCGTCTATATGCACCTCTTTTGGGCGACCATGGTGGGCCTAGTAAACAGGGAGATTATAAAAAGTGCGGGAAGCAAAGAACCTCCTTGTTCTACGGATAGACCAGAGTCGTTCTGATAATTATAAAGAAAGAGTTTATGTTTTTTTCTTTCTCTATTAATTCAGACATAATAAACAGATTATTTTTATTTGCAATTTATGTAATGTTTGAATATACGGTATTTTATCTCAGGGTATAATATTATCTGCCCTTTTTGGAGCTTCCAAACTAGCATGCATTCAAATTGTGTTGATTTTGCCAACTGTTAGTAGTTTTTTGTTCAAACGTATGAGCTCTAACTAAAAGCTGGGAGTAATTCTTTTAGTATGATTTCATAATTGTTTGTATCTATTTATTTGTGTAGTTGCTGGTCAAATGTTGGACGAATGGGAGGTGAACAGAAAATATCTATTGGGGAAGGCTGTCGTCAAGTTGGCACAATAATTCATGAAATAGGTCATGCGATTGGATTTTGGCATGAACAAGCACGAAGAGATCGTGATAAATATATCCGAATAATGAGGGATAACATCGCCGAAGAACAAAGGAAACAGTTCAGTAAGTTTATTGAAAAAATCTCCTACTCCGTTCCCTTTACTTTTGTTATAGCTAATATATCACCCCTTGTATATTATACTCCCTCAAAAAGGGGAAAGCATTTGCGGAAGCATCTGACTTGTTTAAAAATGTATTATTAAAACATTCGTAAGTGGTGTTTAAATTTTTAATTAAGTTTTTTGAGAGTTTTTAATTAAAATTTGACATTGAAGTAAATTATAAAAAGTTTACTTTGATATCGTTTATATAAGAGGCCTTGCAATTGAATTATAATGACAAAAAAACTTACGATGTACAATTTTTATAATGGTGAACGGATACAGTATTGTTTTATGTAACAAGTTTTTGTTGAAGTTACGTTATAAATGCGTATCCTTCTTGTGTTTAGGAATACATTTTCCGTCTTTCCTGCGGTGAAAATACAGCACACGTCAATAATTAAAACCATCCCGTTACTAAGGAAACCAATGACATCTTATTTGTCCTTCATGTCAGATAATCTTTCCTTTATAATTTGAAGAAGAAAAAAAACATCAAACAAATATGTTTCTGTTACAAAAATGTAATATAAAATAATGTATTATAAAATGATTAATTAATTACGTCTAATTCTTAAATAATCCTTAATAAAATTGTGCTTTTAAATAAAAAAAATGTATGAAAGCGCTGTAAAATAGATCAAATAGAAATTTCAGAGGAATGGATTTTGAATTGTTCATAATTTGATATTCGCTTTGTGCTTTTCAAAATTGATAGATTTTCCATCAACTTTTCAAAATCTTTTCGACATTACTGTGTGTGGTTAAGTTTTTCATAATTAATTTTTTTTAACTTAGGAAGAATGCCTGCGGCTTGGATGAATTCAATGGGTTATGCTTACGATTATTGGTCAATCATGCATTATGGAAAAGATTTTTTCTCAAAAAATGGTAAACCAACAATTAAAATACGAAAAATAGGACGTCGTGTTGGTGCACAAATTGGTCAACGGAAAGGACTTTCGCATCTTGATATTGCTCAAGTAAATGCTATGTATCAATGCAATAGTATACTACCACAAAAGAAAGGTATGTATATCATATTTTATCTTATGCTGCATAAACTCGGATTTTAAATTAACATTCGGTACTCTTAACAATGATTAATTAAAGCCTTAATAGAATACCTGGGGGTTTTATCTCTAACTTTATTATACCATTTTGACATAAACTCAAATTTTAAAAGAACGGCACTCTTCATAAATCATTAGAAAGTAGCATTACTCCCGCATATCTAGTAGAAGTAAAAAATTGTTCGGTCAGTCAATGGCCATTCCTCAGATTTTGACATCGGGCAAATATTCCGATCCCGATTTTTTATAATTTTGTCTAATAATTTTTCTTGATTGTTAATCATCATTTCCTTTGCTTGATTGACATAGAAATATTCCTACGTCAGTTTATTAGATGTAATCCTTTCTTCAAATCTTTTTATTAATGTTCTGTTTGCATTTCTTTAATTTCAGAATGTTTTAATGATAGAAAAGGTCAAAGTTATCGTGGTAAACGAAGTTATACTGACCAAGGTGTCACGTGTCAACATTGGCACGCTGATTGGCCACATGAGAACAATGAAAAATGGGAGGATGGTACTGATGGACTAGGGAAACATAATTACTGTCGCAATCCTGGTGGTAAAAGGAAGCGACCGTGGTGTTATACAACGTTAACGGACACAAAATGGCAATACTGTAATATAAAGTCATGCAATTAAAAGACGTTAACAGATATTACATCAAAATGAGGTCATCGTCCATGAATATGCCTCGTTTACATTTAATGAGTCTCCATTTGATGGTATAATATATTATTAAAGATACTCTATTCCCATTAATTTATTTACATTCAAAACATTGAAGCTTTGAATAACAACGTAGATATTGGTTGACACTCTCATCGTATTCACTACGAACTATACTTATATTTCGACGATGAAAATAGCGTACGAAAAGAAATGAATTTGTTATCAAATAACACAAAATATTTATTCGACAGTTTGTCTCTCAGAAAATTGTGGTGGTTTCAAAATGAACTATTCTTTAAACTTGAAATTATTTGAAAATATTACTCTATGGGTAGTAATGAAAACGTGAATCCTAAATTTTATTGTATAGCTTCTTTAACGTTCTATATATATAATATATATATATGTCTATATACACGCAGAAAGATTGTTTTTCTCATCATTAATTCCGTGAAGTTTATCTTAATAGTTGAGATAAATTCTGGACAAAACATTTCACCGTTCTTCAAGAAAACAAACTCCTCATATCAAACTATTAAATACTACGTAAATTATTAGTAAAAAATGCATGTAGGTTTTTTCAAAATAATTTTTTTTTTGTTTTGTTAAATTTTTTTGTTAAATTTTATTTTTATCTTTATAGTCTCTTATTATCAAATCATTTGACCACCATTTAATTTTATCATACATTAAAATAACTATATATATATATATATATAATATACAAAGTAAAGGAACATTGTCTGCTCAATAAAAAAATTATTTATGTTTGAAGAAGAAAAAAAAAGTCGATCAGTTTATATAATTAATGTAAATATTATCAACAAACAAACAACAAACAAACAAAAAATTATCATATGATAAATTTTTAATATATATATACATAGAATTATTGAGAAGAAAAAACTATTATATTATATGAAGTGCACCATTCCGAGAAAAAAAAATAATAATTCGGTTTGATATTTTGTAAAGTTTTATATTATTATGATTATTATTAATTTTTTGTTATTATTATTATTATTATTATTTATCATTTATTTTTTAATTAATTATTATTTACAGTTTGATAATGTATGTATTAAAAGAAACATTAAAAAATAGAGATACAAACTGAATAACATAAATTTGAGTATAATATATATATTGTGTCATAATATATTCATGATACAAAACAACAAACAATCCATTAATTCATTGTATATTCTTCTTGTCTTTGATCCCTACTCTTTTATACCGCAACAAACATCCCACTTAAACTGATGATAAGAGATGTAACGGTCACCTGTCTCTAAGTGGTCACGCTAGCATCTTCAAACTATCTTATATTGAAGTCAACGCTGCATATAGCGATAAGCTTCTCTCGATACATCAACAGTATACAGGTTTCAATCAACTGTAATTTGGCCGCTTATTTTTCATGAATTTGAAAAGAATTTGACTGAACAAATTTTGCGATCGGTCTCATACGTTTGTTACAACCCTCTACTAAATATTTGAGGAAAAACTCAGGCAGTCTTGAGACGTAAATGTGCAAAATCGAGCAAATTTGAAAGTATTGAAGTACTGAATACTGCCGACTACTAGATTCAATATGGAATGGGAAATCAAGCTTGATTAAAACTCCATTGCTGACGGATATGCTCATTATCAATCGGAATCCTAACCAGACGCGTTTTGGAGCAACCTCTTTCACAATCCGAAGTCCTGGACGTGCATTACGTTAAACAATCAGAGATTTAAAAAAAACTATTTTCTTGGCAATTTCAATGGCCACCCTCTACTCTATAGAAGACATTCTGAATGTGTTTAGTGTTGTTTTGGTATTTGGCACTGCACCGTCATATGTTTTTCGTTGATGTCATTTATTTACGGTGTAACTATAGAACACAGACAAGTATATATAATTATAGTACACGTGTTCTATCAGACGGGAAACCTCCCATGGTGAACAATTTATCAATGATCTTATTGTTAGTACAAGGCACGCTTCTTAAGCTAAATTTTTGTAAACAAGTTTCTATAATAAGATGTATTTTGGATTCCCAATAGATGGTAAGTTAAATAAAAATGCGGGGTATCCAAATTTAGTATAAGCAAATTGCGTGGTGGCATCGAATTGAATACACAGCTGAGCTGAATCAATGCTGTCTTCCTTGATGACACATAATTGAAATCTCAGAATTATATAGCGGAATCTTAAATATTCAATTGTTATTTTCCCATTCTGTTACAATGCATGTACACTAGAACTAGCTTGGATCTAGCTGCTTCATATCTAGTGGAAATAGCTCGGCGCCAAAATGAGGTCGGAGCTAGGGCTAGATTCGTTCAAGTATTTAAGTTCTGTACTTCCATCTTCTTCATATGATTTAACCCAACGTAGAGGCCAGGCTTGGGCAGCCATTAGAGTTCTAAATAAATTCTGGACGTCCGATGCCAACACTGACGTTAAGTTACGACTGTT
This sequence comes from Haliclystus octoradiatus, assembly GCA_916610825.1. Lineage (NCBI taxonomy): Eukaryota > Metazoa > Cnidaria > Staurozoa > Stauromedusae > Haliclystidae > Haliclystus > Haliclystus octoradiatus. The sequence continues at coordinate 1,803,883 of OU744451.1, forward strand.
CAGGCACACGATAGAACCTGTTCTATGATACGCATCTATCAACCACACTATTGACTCGACTTGACTGAGCTTATGACGCTATGCTTCGGCATGCTTTAGGAATGCATTGGCCCAACTTACTGTCTACTGGCTACTGCTAAACTTAGGAAACTTTCTCCTTCTGCCTCTGCCATTGCTCCCCGGGGGTAACTCCACTAGGACGGCTATACGGGGACGTGCCACTTTTTTGGGTCCATATTCCAGCTGAGAAAGAACTTTTTGGGTGTGAGATTTCAAATTTTGGAGCTTTTGGGTATCCTATTTTGACTTTTTCAAGAATTTTTGAAAATTTTTTTATCATTTTTGTGTATTTACCTAAAATTAATCAACCTGTTAGAACTTTTTGGGTAGCATCAACAAAATTTTTAGAACCTTTTGGGTACCTTACCTTTTTCCAAAGTGGCACCTCCCCGTCCCTGAAGAGCTTGAGTTACCCCCCGGGCATTGCTCCCCAACGTGAGATGTCTTTTTTAGGTCACATCGAAGATCAAAGACGCATGCCCCTCAACCACTGCATGACATCCTTCACTGGCAACCGAAGGAGATGTTTCGACGTGGCTATGGGCAGGTAGTATCTTTTCATAATGTTTTGTATCGTGAATTGTCTTATTTACAAGTTTCTTTGTCAGCTATGTCTGACCGTGATTTGTGGCGTTCTTTGTGTAGCAAATAGGTTAGGCGTAAGAGGAACAGTAAATGAATGTGACTGTCTATACTACTACCATTACTAAAACAAGACATACCTCGCCGAGCAAGAGTAAGTACTATCAACCTTTAGCACTTCATATATGCCTGTGAACGAAAGGGAGAAAGAATACGAAATTATAGATTTTAAATCGTTGTTAATTAAATACAAGCCATGAAAACTTATCTAAATAAGATCCTATACCCGGATATAATATACTTTTTTGCTATTGTTAATAAAATATTAATTGATTTCTAACTTAATAATTAAAAATAAAATCCACTATACAGTTATGTGCAGTTCCATGAACTGTAAATGTTGGCAATTTTTTGTGTGTTAAAACGTGCAGGTATAGGTCTATAACCGCACATTCCCGGGGGGGGGGTAACTTTCATACTTTTGGTATACGGGGACATTCAAATATTATAGGGTACGTTTTTCGGAATCCAGAAAACATTTTTTGGGTATGCTTAATCATGAACATTTTTTGCAGTATCCTCATTGACGCTTTCGCAATTTTTTCATTCTGCAAAACAAATTTTACCGATGAATTTTTTTTTTAATTTGATTTGATTGAATCAATCATTCATAAAAATACATTTGAGGTATTTTTTTCATTATGTCAAGTTCCATTTGAACAACCCATGGAACAACTCCATCGAAGCGCAATAGAAGTTACCCTCCCCCCGGGGTTATATTTGCACAAATTGATTAAAATATGCTTTGGTTAATTATTGATTAGAAGGCTTCTTATTGCTCCATTAAGCTCTTGAATATAGTCGGAATAGCAATAAAATCAACCAGCTACCGTCAATTAAATTTTTAATACAATTAGTTCCAAGAATGATCGTATAATTATTAGATTTATAGCTTCTAACTGACCTCATTAAAAGTGCCAAAGAATAACTATGCTGAGGCCAATGTTAGATTCGAGAACAATTTCCCGATCGTTACAAATTTGAAGAGGTCATAAATGACACTCCTGCTAGAAAGAGTTTGTAATGCTGAAATTCAAGTAATAATTATCAGAATTGTTAATGACATAATAGAATAGAATAGAAATAGTTTATTTAAAGACATATAAACAACTATGATACATGATTTTTGCTTTTTGTTCTATTTGATTACATGTATGTGTTATATAAGGCATTATTGTTAAGCAGTCGTTTCTTGATGTCTGCATGATGTCTGACGGCGTCATAGTCGTCTAATAACCTTCTTGTCAATTCTATTTCTGATTATGAACTTCACTCCAGAGTTGAGTTGAGTTGCAAGGAAAATGTCAAGTAGATGCGTTAATGACTAAATTAATAACGTAAATGTATTGTGGAATTGGGAAAAATACACGTTTAATGAGCAGTGGTAAGCTATATACAATGTTGTGAAAATTGAATTCAAATTTAGATGTTTGTTTGTTTGAGGTACAATAGTCTGTTGCTAGTCACGTGACTCTTTACATAATGGCTTCGAAAGTTGTCATGGCGCACATTCGGCTCAGTATTATTTAGAAGCAAAACAGTTTTTCAAGTTTTAAAAATCTTCACCAATACATCAAATATCAATTATAAAGTCAACACAATACTATTTTACTCTATTTAGTTTACAAATATTGCGTTTTGCCTATTATTGGACTTTTTAGAATTAAAGATTAAACCTGTTTTGGCAATGAGTTAAGTTTTTGGAATGCAAGTCTTCGTCACGATTTTGTCGAAATAAATAATGATATGATACTTTGAAAATAACTTGTGTAGCTATATCCGGATTAATTGGCAGTTGTTATGGATGGTTAAAAACTAGAGGACAACCTGTAAGGTGAGTTGAATAAGTCATAGTAAAAAAACTGATGTAGTCTAGTTTCTTAGGCCTACCATACTAGAAGTAGAAGCAAAAATATGTCTGGGGTCCACCAAAGACCAAACCAAGGAGATCTTGTTGTTTTATCATTACTCGATTGTTTGAAACTGATAACAAAAGCATTGATAATGAATTATAAAATCATTTTTACTCAGATAAATTATATTGATGCTCTAGCCTACATCTAATATAAATATAATAATTTACGTTATTAGCCTATTGAGATTGTAACTGTTTTCTGTGGTTTCAGTTTGGTATGCGATAATTCGTAGATTGTTTGTTTAATAATTGAGTAGTTGGGCCTTTTCAATGGTTTTTAAATCCAGCGATCGATTTATAAATGAGCGAGCACTTGCTTACTTTGTGTACATATTGAATAAAATCATAAAATCTAAATCATTGATGTAATAGACTTATTGAGGGGAAGGACACTGCAATATGCATGATAGTTAACGTTATATAATATTAACTTTCGATCGCTATAATTCATCAATATGCCTGACCAGTGAATGAAGCAGTAAATGTAATTGAGATGGTATAACCCTTTGTTTCCACAAAACTTGATATGAACGATATATGAGGACTGTATTTGTTTGGGAAATTGTCATATATCGTCACACAGATTTAGTATAATTTAGTATACATTAGTACCCAGGCATTTGATGTGTAATTACGTGAATCTTGATTAAGAGATCAGATCCAGTTGAGCCACAGTTGTTATCGGTCATGTTTTAACTATCACATTTATTATAACATAAAAGGTTATACATAAAAATGTTTGATGGGCATTAAATACAACGCGACAAATAAAATACAGGATGCAACACGTTAGTCTGCGTTTACAGACCGCGATTCATTCACAAAAGAATAGGGTCTGTGTGTTTTGCACAGTTCTCTGTCCAGCCACTCTACGAAAACGTAGAGCGGAAGTTTCTGATCGTTGCCTGGTAAATCTATTGTTCTTAGATAATAAATTCATCACATCCGTTCGATCAATTAATCGTCATAGCTACGAAGCCTAAAATAGAACTTATTGCAATCATGTCAACTGAAGTGAACAAAGTAATGTGAGAATCCCGGTGAGAATCATCTTAATCTTGCATAATTATGTGACATCAATCTTATTCTGATACGAGGCCCGGACAGAGAAACTGAGCAATTCACACAGACCCTATTCTTTTGTGAATGAATCGCGGTCTGTAACGCAGGCTAGCAACACGTCAGATAAAATCGAAAGAGTGGCTAAACAACAAGGATTTGCATTCGAATTACACTGATAACATTGTAATCTGGTATGCCAAAGTTTTCTCTAACCAAGCAATATCCACTCTGATACTAACGTGGGGGTGAAACCTGATCCAGTACGAATTATCAAATCAAACGCTTGGTGATTTGACCTGTGTAGTTGTCAGAGTTATGCCAGTGTCTTCCAACAATCAATCTAATATAATTTTTAGTCTAATGGCGCAATACTTATCCGATATTATAGTGGAGTCCCCATCCATCTAAATTTGTATACATTTATATTTGATCATAATTTCTTACATATTTCCAGAAACATTAAGCTTATGACGGTTGGTCTTGATGATGCTGGTAAAACAACTACACTGGCATGTCTTCAAGGAGGTATGTCTCACTAGCTCATTTCCCTACGGGTTTTTATCATAATCACAATCCTGCTTGAAATTTGTGGCATCCTCTATCCAGGCACGAGAGAGTTCCTTGTTTTCTATCAGCACAGATGAAATCCACTTGAAATACTGTTTGTGTTATGTTTTAACAGTTTTTAATAAGGTTTTCTCGTCTTTTGACTGGAATTGTCTCTCATGTTGGGCTCTATCACACTATAACTCACTTAGCAATAACGTACTTTCAATCTGGCTTAATCATCATCATCATCATCATCATCATCATCATCATGATCTAGATGAGTGGTCTGCATCGAATTGGATTGGGCATTGGTAATCTGAATGATCGCAAACATTTTCAATTCGAATCCAATCCAATCCAAATCAATGTAGAACAACAGATCCATATACTCTGTGTTAAGAATCAGATCCGACAGAATCTGGTTTAGAGTAAGCCAAAATATAACCAAAAAGCTCAAGAAGTCAGTACAGTCAAACCTGTTATAGCGGTCACCTCTATACAGCGGCCACCTGTCTATAGTGGTCACTTTTGCAATGTTTAAAATAGTATTTTCTATTGAATCAAACCTGTATATAAAGGCCACCTGTCTATAATGGTCAATTTATCTACCTCTTGTAGCTGGCTGTTATATGCAGGTTTCACTGTATCCTATTAATATCAAGAATATTGAAACCCCATCTGAACCAATCTGACTAACTGGAAAAGTCTGATCCCATTGAAAATATCCGGTAAGATATAATCCGAGGATCTCTAATTGAGATTCATCTGGTTTGTTCAATCAAAAAGATGCAGAAGGCTATCAATATTTTATCTACGTCATAGCAATAAATTGTTTGGAAAAACTCTTAAGGCTGTTGTAGCCATACTCATACCAGTTATTGATATAAGACGAGCTAAATATCGACCAATAGTGACCAAGGTTCTGCTCTGCTGAAACTCCTCGAGCCTTCAAGGTCAATAAATGTTTAATCAATGATTGATAGGTCAATTTTGAAGTATCTTTACAATAATGCCATTTTAATGATAATGTTACACACTTTTTACCGTTCAGAGGCACCAGATGGTATTACTCCAACGCTGGGTTTTGCAAATGCTGAATTACAGATGCATCGATTCCAACTTACAGTTTATGATTTGGGTGGTGGTCAAAGAGTTCGTTCAATTTGGCAGAAGTATTATGCAGAGGTAAATGGCAGATGTCTGAGATATGACTGATGGAGATGTACCCCTGCGAAAACAGTTCAGGAGTTCATGAACAATAAATAGCCCCACATTTTTATGAACTGTTCATGAACTGTTCATGAACAGTTCATTAACAGTTCAGGAAAATTGGAGCCGTTTAACGTTCATGAACTGGTTTTCGCAGGGGTAGTTTCATTTATTATTGTTGAGTAGAAGAACCAAGAATAATGACGTAGGAAACTTGAATGTGGATGTTAAAATTGAAAATCTGATGAGAACAATTTTGGATTTATACCTGACTCTGATTTGTTGATATTTTTTTTTCAATAAGAGACCTTTCCATAGCTCCAATTTTGAAGACTCAAATTGACGTTTGAATCCTTTCCCTACGAATATTTGCTTCATATAATATCTCATGCACTAAATATCAATTAGGAACGCTCAGCAAGCATTAAATCATAATTATTTATTTTTGATGATATTTAAATACAATATTTTATTTCATGTTATGAATTTTTGTAGGTTTATGGGGTGATATTTGTGATTGATTCATGTGATCAAAATCGTTTGGATGACGTCAAAAATGTTTTGGCTGATGTTCTAGCTCATGATTATATTTTAGGAAAGCCAATTTTAATGTGAGTTGACATATTGTGTTCATTAAACCATAACATACACCCTATTGCATTACCACCAACATCAAAACCATGAAAATGTCATAAAAGTGTTGTGATCACACCATGAAAATGTAATAAAGTGAAAACCACAAATTTTGTAGGCCTTGAAAAAGTTTGAAAACCATGAAAACATCCATATTCACAATATTAAAATGTGAAAATGCCATCAAAACGTATTAAAATTTCACAAATGTTTTCATGATTTTTGATGTCTGTAGTGCTGCCTTCTGCTGACTTCCAAAATAAATATAAATGGATGGAACAGAAAGCCTCTAGAGTCACTCAAGATATGTTTCTACACTCAAGTCACATGGCGTAAAGTGCCAGAGACAGAAACTGTTATCCCGTAACATAGCTTTAACATACCCCATCCCAATGGCCATCATGCCCCCATAGATGTAATTGAATTGCGAAGCAGAAATCAAATGAGGTAAATTACTTTTTTCTTTTTTTTTTGGATTTATCATTTTTCCACGGACCGGGTAAGCTTACAGCTTTTTTTCACCGGGGTGGTTGGTTAATTTGTTAGTACTTTGAAGCTTGTGTGCGTTTAATAGCCGGATGCTCTTCCTGACGCCAACCTATAGTGCTCCGGACAGGGATTGAACCCGAGACCCTGCGGGCCGTGGTCCAACACCCTAGCCACTACACCAAGGCCGCACTACAAGAGTTTTATATAAGGCAGATCAATGGGATATTAACCAAGGGGGATAGTAAATGTTCAGGAGTATCAGAGTTTTGATATTATGTTGTTTTCTTTGTTGATAAATAAAGTTGGAAAAGTTCAAGAGAAAATATTTTCATGGCAAAAAATGTGTTATCCCCTGAGTCACTTCTATTTGTGTAAATATTCTTCACCCAAAGTACGTATTTTAATTTAATAATTTCTGGGAGATTAAATTTATGAATTAAAATGTGTGTGTTGTTCCTGGCAGCTTGAAATTACAAAGACAGATTATATATACTTGAAAAAATCATGTGATTTTAAATTTAGTTTTGCCAACAAACAAGACAGAGCTGACGCCATGCCGATTGAATCAATCAAAGCCAATATTGGAATCGCTGATTTAGCTGAAAAAAATCTGTTTGCTTATGAAGTAGTAAGTTTCTTTTTATATATAGTTTTATTTGCAAGGAAGATATTTGTAAAAATATGCACAGAGATTCAAGGTAAACAATATTGTAGAAGCCTTCTTCAGATATGTGAAAGACAAAGTCCCTAGGTATTTATATAGGTAATGGTACAATGGCCGTCTCAGTAATCTAATCCAAACTACTGTATACTGTATATATTCAATTCATATGCTAACATTGATATTTAGATTTTATTTTGCCACATGTTGCAACATTTCGACTTGAAATACAACCATCTAGTCTAAGATATTGAATAAGTTTGAATATTTAGAACTTTAGAATATATTAATTGACTTATAGAAATTACCAATATTACTTTTCATAAAATTCTTCAACTGTCCATATTTACAAAAATTCATATCTAGTCATAGATCCCCTGCGGAGAACTGTTTATGAGTTCATGAACATGAAATTGCGCAAACGTTTATGAACTGTTCATGAACTTTCAGGCAATATCACATTCATAAACCAGTTCACAAACCGGTTATGAAGTGTTCATGAATTAATCCTGACTGTTCATGAACTCATGGATTTTTTCACAGGGGATGTGATGTTTTGGTATTTTGATTTTTTTTCCTCAAAATAGTTTGCTTGCTCAGCTGTCAAAGGATTTGGCAAAACTACTGACAAAGGAATTCAACAAGGTTAGCTGATAAATAATTAACAATAATTATGTGATCTTAAATTATTTGTTTATGAAGTTTTATAAAAATTTCATAAACTGTTCACGAAGTTCACAGGAGCCTACTTAAATCAATACAGTGAAACCTGTATATAACAGCCAGCTACAGGAGGTAGATAAATTGACCACTACAGACAGGTGGTCGCTGTATAGAGGTGACCGCTATAATAGGGCTGACTATATATACAGGTTTGATTCAATAGAAAATACTATTATAGACATTGCAAGAGTGACCACTATAGACAGGTTGTCGATGTATAGAGGTGACCGCTATAAAAGGGCTGACTATATATGCAGGTTTGATTCAATAGAAAATACTATTATAGACATTGCAAGAGTGACCACTACAGACAGGTGGTTGCTGTATAGAGGTGACCATTATAGCAGGTTCGACTATATTCTTAATTTAATTTTCTAGGAATGCAATGGTTATTATTAACTATCAGAAAAAATTTCCAAACTTTATCATCAAGAGTTGAAAGAGAAGCAGCTATACAGGTTTGAATCATTTCACCTACATGACCCCCTGCAGAAATTACTAAATTCACAACTGTTCATCAGTCCCAGGGTCCGACAAAAGGTTCAGCCGTCTAGAATCCTAGAGGCATTTCAACATTTCCTTCTGAATTTTTTTGTTGATGTTTGACCAATAAATCATTAAAAACATCAATTTTCTTCTGAGTTTTGTCTAGCCTTCCGGGATCTAGGATCCCAGGATCCCCACTTTTGTCGGACCCTGATCAGCCTCTTCAACAGTGCATGAACTTTACAAATTTTCATGAACTGTTCATGAACACCTGATTAGAGGGATTACCACACACTTGCCGTGTTCGTATACATATTTATTACACAACAGATGATGGAAGACACAAAGGAAGTGTTGAAAGCACGAGTCTAATCGGAATCAAGTTTGTTTATATTGCAGAAGGTCGTTCCAATTATAAAGTACTTACTAAAATGTCATTGGATTAAATGAAAGCTCCAATATGCTGTCTTTCCTATACAGTAACAGCTTCTGTTGATATTATTTATTCAATAATAGGCTGTACTTTCCTATTTTTATTCAACTTTGAGCATCTGTCAAAATTTTATCATGGAATTTTGACAGGGATTATTGAGAAATGTTTATATCATGATTTTTACGAACTTTCATGAACAGTTCATTAACTTTACACACTTTCATGAGCTATTCTTGAACATCTTATAAACACTTCATGGACAGTTCATGAACTTTGCAAGCTTTTCTGAGCAAGTTCATGAACTGTTCATAAACACGTTATAAACAGTGAACAGTTCATGAATTAGTTAGCACAAGCTGAGTTGCAATCAAACAGATGAGTAGCTCCTACCTCATCAAAGAGTGAGGATGAACTCTATTAATTAAGAATTATTATTGTTGGTCAAGTGTTATACCATGTTTGAATTCTACTTTACATTAATTAATTTCATTTTTTCAATTAGAAAGAGGTTGATGATCGGGAAAGAGCTGTGAAAAGAGCCGAGGCAAAAAGAGTAAGAGAAGAAAGGTTGGTTTAGTTATTAGAAGTTGTGAACAAATTGCCTTGCGTTGGTATCCATGCTGTGCCCAACATGGTTGCTATGTAAATTAGTGCCAGATTTATAGTACCAGGAGCCTGAACATGATTTACCGGAGATTTGGCGGAAAATAGCATTATTTTACGGTCTTTTGGTCCCCCCTCTATTCTGCCTCTATCCAAGCAATTACAATCACTCTTCTTGAAATATAAAGTGTAATCTAGAAGTTATAAAATTATTATTACTAACGTAATGGGATGTATGGAAGTTAACTGTGTCTCTTCCCATCTATAGGTCAACTTTTTATATTAGTTTTCCTTCGTCCATTGTGATTGGTCGTTGCCATGGTAGCACAATCTTTTTGGGATTATTTATTTCAAAACAGGAAGTTGAAAGGCATCTTTTTAGTTAACGACAATGCGTTATAATTGACAACGATTGTTTTCTTTGTAAAACCAGTGTAATTTCATCTCAAAGTAGCAAGGCTGAAAAATCCAAAGCTGGAAGGAAATTCAAGAGCGCAACATTTGAAAATAATTTGATCAATTGGTGTATGGTGTAGATGTATGACCAATTCACTTGTGAATGAACGAAACTTTTTATTCAGTTTAATGATGATAAAATCTCACTAAAAAACTACAAATAGCTACAAATATCAGTAATTGTTTTTTCAAACGGTCACCTCTATCAAGCAGTCACCTGGCTATAGTGATCACTCTTGCAATGTCGAAAATGATTCTTTCTATTGAATCAACCCTGTCTATAAATGGCGCCTGCATATAGTGGTTACTTTTGGTAGGTCTAAAATAATATTTTCTATGAATTAATCCGGTATCTAAAGACCATATGTCTATAGTGGTCACTCTTGTGATGTCTAAAATAGTACTTTTGATTAAACCAATCCTGTTTATAAAGGTCACCTGCATACAATGGTCAATTTATCTACCTCCACATGGCTGTTGGCTGGTTGTTAACTTGTTATATCCAGGTTTCACTGTACAAGAAGGAGGATTAGCTCAGATGGCAGAGCAGCCGAACTTCAGATCGTATCATATCTGATCGACTGTGGTTCAAATCCCCCTCAGGTCAACTCAGCCTTGACTTTATCTGTAACATCAAATGAGTACCATTTGAGGATGGCGGATGGAATGGTCCAGAGGGAATTTGATTGTGAGTAGCTGCGGCGCATCGTTGCTCATTGACAATCAAGACCTATCTGCCATGAAATCTGTTGAAATTGATCTGCAGTGTCACGGCTGAAATCAACAAAGAGCGTTTAAAATCATTGCTCTGAGCGAAAAAAGCCACTCATTTAGAAATAGAGGAGTGGTTGGGTGCCTTTGGTATGGCGACACCGTCTACATTACTTTTTTTTTACTTACTGTACAAGTACATATGTTTATCTTATACAGAGAACAACAAGAAAAGGAAGCTGGTATTTACCAAGAAGACGAAGAAGACGATGAGAATGACGATGTTGTAACGTCACATAATCCATTCAAACCAATTAATGATCACATTGTACGTATTGTATGTCATCATGCTTTGCATTGAGAAATACATTACATGAAAATTACATGAACAATTATGTTTTAATTAATTATTATATCAACTGATGTATATCAACTGAAAAATTAATCACATTCCCGCGGGGTAACTTCTATAGCGCTTCGATGGGGTTGTTCAAATGGAAATTTGGCATGATGACCATTAAAATTTTCTCCATGATTAAAAAGATACTCCAAATATATTTATATGGATGACAGATTCAACCAAAAAAATGAAAAACATTTTTTTTCATAGGCAAAATTTGATTTGCAAAATGAAAAAATTGCAAAGGCATCAAAAGGATACCTCAAAAAATTTGCCAGACTGAGCATACCCTTAAATATTTTTTCTGGATTTTGAAAAAGGTACCCTTTAATATTTGAGCGTCCCCGTATACCAAAAGTCTGGAAGCTACCCCCCGGGGATTGCATTGTAACCCGCTAAAGTGCAAGTCCAAATTGCCAGCGGTTTTCATTGCATTTATCCAAAATTGTTTACCAAGGACTTGACCAGAAAATTGTTTAACGGGTTTCAAAGCCAGGTTGCAGATAAGCAGGAATTTCATTTATCCGAATTGCACATAAGTGAGTTACACTGTAATTTGAAAACTTTTGCTCAAATATTTTTTTAGTATATTATCCCCTATTACACATGTTTTAATTTTTATATGTTTTTCTTATTTTTAGAAATCGGTTGAATCAAAGCAAAATCATAAAGGAAAGAGAAGGGTAAGATAATACCTAATTAAAAATAAAAGCAATGCGAAAGGATTGAGCCTCAACCGGAATCCAATGCTTCCTCTACTAATTATCAGACTTTTGAGCTTTCATTTATTTTGCATTATAAATTCCATAATGTCATACAATCATATGATGACGATATATAATCATATAAACACTTTAAACACGATAATTTAAATATATTCCCTAATAAATAATGAATAAATAAAAAGTTCTATTATCAAGAAATATTATCAAATCATAAAATAAAAGTACCTCAAGTAAGGGATTTGAACCGTAGCCTATAGAATACCTTCTAGGAAACATCGGATACTGACCAAGCGTTTGAGCAATATTTAGTTCCAGCCACACATGATTTTTGTGAAATATGTGATGTTGTTGTGATGTCCAAACACGTAAACACCATTCTTATTACCACAGAAGAAGAAGAATACAAAGCTCTGTCGTAATAATAACCTAATATTTTCAATTTTGGAAAACACTAATAGTCAATTACGAGTCATTTCCTATAAGAGCATAATTTCCTATATCTTCTGTTCTGCAGAAGTTTGTTTATTGACTTTCAAAACTTCAGAAATCAAAAAACTGTATTCGATTTTTACCGTCCATTGAAGGAGTGAAAGTCTCGCAAATTTGAAAGTTTATTTCTATTGATATGGCAAGAGTGATATAATATTAATATTATCATCAAACTCTGAAAACAGTAACAGCTTGCCAACTAAGAAAAGTCTAATTTTTCATTTCATGGAAATTTATGGAAATTTTTTGTTGTTGTTGTTGTTGTCAGTATTTTCAGAATTTGAAACAAACTATTCTATTGTTATCATTGCGAAAAAGTTCATGAACGTTAAATGAACTGAAATTTTCATCTTCATGAACTGTCGGTGAAGGTTCATGAACATGCAAATTTGTATTATACTATTTTCCGATAAGCTATACATTAGGTGTTGACTTTGCCCTGTTTTCATTAACACTTTTGGATTAGATGTTTATCAAAGAAGACTCTTGTTTTCTATATGTTATCATTTTAATTTATCATAGAACAAGAAACAACTAAATATAGGATCTGATACGAATGGTATCCCATCGATTGCCATTGTTCCAGCATCACCCGAACAATATGATAATAATGATAGTGGTTTGGAAGATCAAGATATTGGGAATTTAGATGATGATGATATCATCCAAGTAACTGTACATCAAAAAACAAATAACTATACAACAGATCATGCTGATTATAATGGCATGCCTCATGATCATACTAACGGGTATAGAAATACTAATGAAACAAGATCACCATTACAAAGAAAGAAATTAACAAAACAATATGAACTTAATGATGACGATGATAATGATGAATATCGAGTTACAGAACCGATTAAAAAAAATAAAAGAAAAAAGAAACGACGTGGCAATAAAACCGCACCGTTGAACATTGCATCAGATGATGATAACGAAAATCATAATCATACGTCTACGGAATGGGGTAAATCACATTCTGCAATGTCGTTACCACCATTAAAGGGGGACTCACGATTATTTCAACAACGAGAAGGTAATACACAATACATTGTAGTCTGTTTAAATACTACAGTCAAACATGCTTAATATCCCCCCTCTCGTACGGATGAAAAGCAGGATATCAAGCGAGGTTGGAATACGAGAGTTTGTATAGAGATTTGAAAATAGAAATCGGTTTTGCATGAGGATATTAAGCAAGGTGGGACAATAAAAGAGGGGATATTACCCAAGTTTTATTGTAGTTAAAATTTATGTTTCATTATCTCTTAATGGCTGCAGCTATGCTTTTCAACCTGTCGATAATCAATTCAAATATACACAAGTCCTGATTGGTGGATTTGTACCACATGATTTCCATAAAGACAACTCATGACATTCAATGGCAACCACTAAAATTATATAAGAGTGCCCACTATGTAGAGTTAGCCGCTTTGTAGAGGTGACCGGTTGTATTCAGAATCGTTTAATATGCAATAATTGATCATCTTTGGATCACTTGATGATTTCTAAGTGCTTCACAGCACTATGAATCCTCTCAAATCTACCTGTAATGTTTTATACATTTGGATTATGTAGTGAGTGCTGTTTGATGTTACAGTCAAACCTGTTATAACAGTCACCTCTATAAAGCGACCACCTGTCTGTAGTGGTCACTCTTGGTATGTCTAAATAAGTATTTTCTATTGAATCAACCCTGCATATATAGGTCACCTCTCTATAGTGGTCAATTTGTCTACCTCTTACAAGTGGTTGTTATATACAGGTTTTACTGTATTTTAAAATTCTGATCTTTTTTCTCACTAGAACTACCTGGATTTGAACCCTTACCATTCCAAGTAAGTTGTAACTTGGATTGTGATATGTAGGCTAAGAAGTAATAAGGTTTTAAGTTAAGAAATATCAAGTTTACTTGGCAGGTTGGGAGGATATATCTTGATTACAGGGCCATGCGATAAAACGTTTGTGAGTTCATGAACTTTTCCTGGATAATTCATGAAATGAACTTATTCTCCTTTCTATAAACAATTTAAGCCTTGGGCAAACGACAGCAACTTTTACATAACAAATCTGTTTTTATTTGACGTGTGTTCTGAAGCAGTTTTTTAAGAGCAGCTAAACGATATCACTTTCTCATAACTATTCTAGAAAAACTCAGAGGGTCTTTACCGAAATTAGAGAAAGTCATGGATTAGCCCAAACCTTAGAAAGGCTCGATAAATTTCAAATGAAATGGTTTGAATCAAATGATGTACATAAAATGTCTATAACTTCCGCATACTAAGATTAAAAGCATCCTAAATATATATCATTTTTGTTTATTTAGAAAAACAAAGTTACATTGCCGTCTTGGGTAAATAGAAAACCAAATAGCGAAGAAGATGGTGTAATGACTTAATTTAAATCTATATGTACAGTAGTTTTATTATTTTTAATTAAAGTAAATTATTTCTAAGAATCATTAACAAATTTTATGTAGATCTGTAGATCACTTCATTGTTATAGAAATGATCATTTTTCAATTCATCAGGGTTGTTTATAAATAATTTATACTTTTCACTTTTATTTGGGAATTTTAATATGATTAAACTGTAAATAATTATATATATATCTTTATAATATATCTATATTATTATGTAATGTAAAATATTATCAGACACAAGAAGTATTACAACATATTCACACCACGATAATTCAGTTTGAGTTTTTTTTATTTGTCAAATTTCTATATATTGCGAGTTAAGAAAAATTCATACATCAATTCTCTAACTTACTGTACAAACAATAAATAATACATTGGTAATAAGAATGCTCAAAATAGATTGTTATTATTGATGCATGTGCAAATGCAATAGTCAAACTATGAACTTCAGAATATGTTGAGTAATTGATTCAAGTTTTTAAAATCCTTGTATTTCTTTTACAAACAATAGGATCGACTCATAAAATTTTTTAAATTCAAATTATTTACCTTGATGTATTGTATAAAGCGCCATGATTACTTTGCCAAGTTTTTACGACGGATGTATAAGGAGTTTTTTTTAGAATTAAGCGTTTAATGAAAATGAAAGTTTCAAATCTTGAAATGCAGAGATTCAAACACGCTTTCCAAATGATGTCATTTTCCAAAAGTAACATACAAAAACTCTTATTTCTAAAGATCTACTTAACCATTCGTTGCAAAGACCTGGCAACATGATCAAGGCACCCAAATAGAACAAGTTACTGTAAAAAATGTCACGAGCCTTGACCAACCAAAACATTATTAGGCTTACATCCCTTTTGTAGTTTGACTATCGTCTGCATATCAATCAATAGAAATATATTTTGTTACATAATTTGCGTTGTCAGTTGATAAATAATACTTGTCTTTAGTAAATTAGTATTCAATTACTTTTTTGATTGCTTCAAAACATCGCCACTTATCAGGCATGTAAAATGGCTCAAAAATATGAGGGAATGGTGTATCCCATCCACACACTCTTTGAACAGGAGCTTCTAAATTCAAGAAACATTCAGTCTGAAAACAAATATGACATTCAAGAATTATTCATAGTTATAAATTAAAGGTTACGGTAGTCTGCTGGGTACTGAAGCCAAGTTATTTTTAGGGAACCATATGTGAAATAGTGTTTGATTTTCCGTCCAAGAAGTTCGATTGAGTTGTGGATGTTATTTATGCGTACCGGTATTATCATTTGGTTCGCCGTGGCGGTTTCTAGCAATAATGAGTTTGACCAGTTGTGATTTTACGATAATTTGATTCTTTGTAACAGTGGGTGCAATGGGGTGTAACTTTATATAGGCGTTATTTTTTCTGGGAAGAAATCACATTTCAGTTTCTAGACATGATTCCTTTGGGGCTGGTACACAGGCTATAAGGGGTAATGTAATGTAGATGGTGTCGCCCTACCGAAGGCACCCGTACCACTCCTCTATTTCTAGATGAGTGGCTTTTTTCGCTAAGAGCAATGATTTTAAACGCTCTTTACTGATCTCAGCCGCGACACTGCAGATCAATTTCAACAGATTTAATGGCAGATAGGTCTTGATTGTCAATGCCCAACGATGCGCCGCAGCTACTCACAATGCAATTCCCTCTGGACCATTCCATCCGCCATCCTCAGATGGTACTCATTTGATGTTTCAGATAAAGTCAAGGCTTGAGTTGACCTTAGGGGGATTTGAACCACAGTCGATCAGATATGATCCCATCTGACGTTCGGCTGCTCTGCCATCTGAGCTAATCTTCTGAGTTAGGGAGTGAACCTAGGCTAAATAGCAGAGCACAACTTACACTTTAAGTCTGATATTAGGGAGGCTTAGATTTGAAAAGTTCTGGTACCGGTTTGAACTCTTTGAAATCTTCAAGTCACATTTTTGGCTTGTTTAATAATTCAATTTTACATGGAAACTTTGTCGCTAAAGCATAGTTATATTCAAAAAGCAAAACCAAAACAATGAAATCAAAAATGTAGTAATTGGCCCAGGTTTCAGAGCAAAGGATCCCCAATGTGCAGAGAACGCTGTACAGTACTTGAGCCGGCATCCTATAGAGATTATAACCATCACTGCACTTGACATTCAAGACCAATCAGCTATTTGATCTGTGAGAATTGATATACAATGCAAAACTAAGACCATACGTCAGAAGTGTGTCAATGGTACAAGAGGAGTGAAACCATAGACTTACATAGACTGCTGACGAAAATGTGCAACATGGAGAACAAAGATGGCTGACGCAAAGGACTTATTTTAGCGCTCTCCTCATTGACATTTTCAAAATTATTTGATCTCTCCTATAAACCCTTTTGTAATCTGAACTCAAAACAATATGTTCTTACTGTCATAGAAAGATAGTTTAAATAGGATTTTCCTGCCAGCGAAGCGAGGTTTGTTCATAGGATCACAATTATTTTCAAACATTTATGAATAATTTAAAATCACACTGAGAGACAAGGAAATATAAAAATTGAAAAAAAATACTATTTACCTTCAAATGCGATTAAAAAATAGAATTTTTATCTCATGTATGATGCAACTTGAAATTGGTAGTCATAAATAACTCTTTTATAAATAAAAACCCTGTTTCATTTAGAAACAAAAATTGCTCAAAATATGGCTTGAAATTTCGCGGTTTTCAAGCCTCTGTTTTGGTACCTTGTGTCAGCCATTATAGATGCCCATGGTCGCTATGTGTTTTCCATGAAGTTTGGCAATGGAATCAGCAATCTATGTAAGTCTATGAGTGAAACTCAGACACTGGCAGGAGTATCTATGTATCGATAGGAATCGGACTGGAGTAAATCTCTTGCCAGGTATAATCAGCAATCTAGGATGAAATCTTTGTAATTTCATGTCTGAAACAATTTTGAATTACTTTATCTCATACCTGTAACGTGCTAATTATTTCAGCAGCAAAGCCACCAGTAAGCGGTGCCTCATGAGCGACGACAACTCTTCCAGTTTTTATTGTTGACTGAGAAAGAATAAAATAAACTGATCACTATGTAATAAATATGTAAGGTGAAAAGAGACAGCTTGATCTTACGGTACAGCTATTACGCTATTACTTATAAATTCATTTATAGAATGGATGATTGCTCATATGATTGCTAAATAATTTGTTTGGTTAATATTTATTTAAAAGCTATACAGAGTCGTTTAAAGGCAGTTTTTAAAGGAGCAAAAATGACCGGCAGGCGCTCCGCACTTAGGATCACGTGCATGTTTATTGTTTATAACACAATGTACATTGTTGACATGAATTTATTACAAATTAGGCTTGCGTATAACAATAGTTTCAAAGCGAGATGGTTGAATTACACTAAGCTTAAATTCAAATTGTCTCGCAGCGGTCGCTGGTCAATTTTGCCCCTTTAAAGATGCAACTTAGTTTGAAATGTTACGGCATGAAGTCCAAAGAAAATCTTACTTAAAATCCTACGAGTGGCAATTTTAAATAAAAAACAAATTAAAGTAACAAGCATCTCATTTTGTGAAATTCTTGTCTAAAGTAGCTACTTTTCATAGACCAATTAATTGGCTCTTATATTATAGACTGGTTCAAAGGAGGATTAGCTCAGATGGCAGAGCAACCAGACTTCAGATCAGATTATAACTGATCGGTTGTAGCTCACTTCAGAGGACATAGAATTGTGAGTAACTGCGGTGTATCACGGCACATTGACAATTAAGGCCTATCTGTAATGAAATCTGTTGAAATTGATCTTCAGTATCAGTTAAGAGCATTCATAATCATTGCTCTAATAACAAAAAGAGACATTCCTCTAGAAGTGGAAGAGTGGTACGGGTGCTATATAGGCTATAGGGCAATATCGTCTCAATTAATACTACTCCTACTGCTACTAATGTTCTGTACACTAAACGTATTAAAATTGTGTTATTGAATACCTTGATAATGGTTTCTTGATCCCATGGTAAAATTGTTCTAAGATCAATTAATTCACAATTAACACCAAGTTTTTCTTTTGCAATCTTTGCAGCTTCTTTTAAAACATGAATCTGTGTTCCCCATCCGACAACAGTTACGTCTGATCCTAAGGAAATTAATAACCAATAAGGTTGAGAATAATCAAATAAAACGTCTCTAAATTCTGAATCAAAATCTTTCCAAGTAAGTAAACGGTCTGAGTTGCAAAATTTCAACAAGTCACGATGTGTGACTTGATAGCAGTTTGACGGCCTCCTTGTAGTGTTTTCATTTTGAAAATATAAATGATAAAGTATTTTATAATTGATTAATAAAATAAATCGTGTAGTGCATTTGTCTAAACTGTTGAATTTAAAAGATATTTTCACCTTGCACAGTCAAACTTGTTATAAAGTCTACCTCAAACCTGTTATACAGCGGCCAATTGTGTATAGAAATCACTCTTCCAGTGTCTAAAATACTATTTTCTATTGAATCAACCCTCAATATAAAGACCACCTGTCTATAGTGGTCACTCTAGTAATATCAAAAATAAGGATATTCTATTAAATCAACCCTGTATATAAAGACCACCTGTCTATAGTGGTCACTCTAGTAATATCAAAAATAAGGATATTCTATTAAATCAACCCTGTATATAAAGACCACCTGCATGTAGGTTTCATTAACCTTTCATAGATGGCTGTTGTATGCACGTTTTATTGTGCGTATTGCATTGAAATGCATATTTTCACTTTGTGCATCGCGACCTAGCAACAAAGGCACTTCTACCTCACAATCTAATGCACATGTTTCTAAATGATACAGTAAATATACAGTAATACAGAAAAGATGCCTTAAAAATATTGTATCGGATTTCTAAAACATTTTTTGTTGTTGCTTATCAAGTTGAGATGAAACAATTGGATGGCCTTGATGGTTGAGAGAATTAATCGAAGATGTTATCTAAAAATCCCTAAGTAGAAATAGAGTATGTATGTGGAATTTCTCAGTATCTTAGTAATACCTTCTGTGAGGACTTCTGCTTTGGATAATGGTAGTTCAAAATCCTTTGTTGGTACTTCTTCAACTGAAATCACAAAACAAGAATCAAGTAAACAATAACATTGTGAAAGACAACCAATCAAGTATGAGATGTTTAGAATAGAAAATGACTGGCATTGAACAATTTGCGCACAGTTTTCGATGAACCATAGCTTTATGGCGCACAAGAGGCACACAAGGAGAAAATGAGAATGCATAAGAAAATCACAAGCTGTCGCAGCAAGTGATTATCGCCTTCACGTCTCTCCCGTAGCGACTCCAATGCATCATATAGCTATGGGTGGTATTGAAACTGCTTGCTAATTGGTTTGCAAAATAATTAGAATACCTATATAAACAACTTTTACATCATTTTTTACTCATAGTTAATGTTTTTGAAACTTCCTCATCAAATTGGAAATACCTTGATTGAATTTGTAAACAAGAGTAAATTGAAACAAGTACATTACATTAAATTAAATTTATTAAAGACAAGGGAAACTATGACTGAGTGGCTGGTGGTTTATACCTTCCAACTTTTCAAAATTTCAATCAAGCCAACTTCATCAAACTTCATCAGAGTAACATTGGGATTTCTTACCATAATTCATCACGTTTTAAGAACGGCATAGAGGCACTAACCTGCTTGTCTGTATAATACTTTTGGTTCTAAAACCAAAACAGGATTGTCATCACGTATTGCCGCGATTAATAGACCTTTGGCTTGGATTGGTCCTCTCGGGATAACAACCTAGAAAAAGTTATAATTTAAAGTAGTGACACAGCTCAATACACTTTTATATATGCGTGTTTGATTGATTGACTGATTGATAGCAGTTTATTAAAGACATATAAACAGTTTACAGTTTTAAGAATAAGGTATTATATATTTTTATACAGTGGCTAATTAATTACGCTAAGGCTGTTTCTTGATGTGTGTGTGTGTGTGTGTGTGTTTTATTTCATCACGTAAATGAAATGAGTGGAGCGAGCGAATAGGTTTGTTTACATCATTATAAGAGGCATATTTATAAATATGCCACAAAACTATTATAGAACTCAATAATAAAATATGATAACTAAATAGTTATAGATGAAAGTAGTTAACTATGATAGCCTACAATTCGGGTGATGTACAACTTATTGATTAGTGTTATACCAAAGGTTTTTTTTTTAAATTGCAAATTTGTCAAAATGTGGGGCGAAAAGGAATGATCACAAATTTTCCATTATTTTGTGAATTTTTTCAAATAAACTAAGTTTGATAACAATGGACATTCATTGACATTTGAAAATTCATATAAACTCTCTAGAAATTCTCTACACAATGGCATGCAATAACACCCAATGTGTGAAATATGAAAACAAAATGTAGCGTGATTTTTAAAAGAAAATTAGCTATTTATTAACTTTATGTATCAAAATGAAACTTTCCACCATGTTTAGAGTATAAATTAAAAGCAATGTTCTGCTGCAGTTTTTGTAATTTTCAAGTGCTTAGAAGTTCCACATTCCGATTCACACCCATCTATCTCACCCTCTATTATTGTTATTATCATAAATAATATTTTTCTATATTAAATCAATTAGGCATTCAATTTACATATTTGTTGATCATAATAAGATACCTACCTTGATACCAGGCGTATGTGCAAAGTATGCTTCTGGACTCTGTGAATGATACAAAGCCCCATGACCAACAGCGCCATAGGGTGCACGCATTGTTAATCTACCAACATCAAATTGATTACCACTGCGATATCGATACTTGGCAGCCTCATTGACAATCTAAAAGTAACAAATAGAAGATTTGATAGAGAGGATAGACTTTCGCACTTTGCAATTTGATTAATTTGACAGAAAAACTGTTTAAATAAATGTTAATGATGCACTGAACTATCAGACATGAGAATTTAAATTTCAGAAATAGTCTTAAATAAAAGATATTTAGATTACTTGTAATGGAAATCAATGGGAAAATGTAATAACAAGAGCTCACAAGAGTGGAAATAAAAAAGTTTGAGAATTCTCAAGTCTCATAACAGAGAAATTACCTGTCCATAGAGACTAATGGTTTTTCTAGGAAGTTAAAAACATTGTTTCTAGAAAGATACTATGATGTCTGCACTGTCAAGAACTGCAATATCTGTTGTGACTATTAAATCTTATTTCTTCATTTGCTCATTCTTCTAGTCCCCTTCATAATTCTTTCCTCCTCATTAACCATATAGTTGGTTTTCCAACTGAGTTTATTATCTACTGTAATTAAATCATATTTTCAAATGTATTTCACACCTTTTATAATATTGCTTATTCTTTATTTTCAAATGTATTTGAAACATTTTATAATTTATTCTGTTCATTTAGCCATATTTAATATTACTATTATTATCATTCTCATTGTCGACTATTCTTACTTAAATGCTGTTTTAAATTTTACAAATTATCTAAATATAACATTTCTTTAATCATTTTATAAATTTACAGGTATCCCAAATAAACAAGCATTGATTGCTTCAGGGATTAACCTTATTACGTATCACTAATTAACGTTCAACTATGTCGATTTGTATTATTATTGTTAAGTGTTTTACATGATTAAATAAACATTTATCTATTATACACATGTTTCATTGTACAAAGAATTATTGGCAAAAGTAGACAATTTGTATGCAATTTAGCAATAAGCTTAGGCTAGGGTTATATTGACGCACCGAACTCAATTGATTCATTCATTC
Source organism: Haliclystus octoradiatus (assembly GCA_916610825.1). Classification (NCBI taxonomy): domain Eukaryota; kingdom Metazoa; phylum Cnidaria; class Staurozoa; order Stauromedusae; family Haliclystidae; genus Haliclystus; species Haliclystus octoradiatus. The sequence goes on from OU744451.1 coordinate 1,826,344, forward strand.
GAATTAAATCTCATGATAGCGCGCTTCGTATAACATCATTCGGTTCATCAACATTCCTCAAAAAACATTAAGTGCGGAGCTCTTCTCCATGAATTAAATTCATCGCCGCGTTATAGGAGCGAGCTATCATCGCACCGAACTAAATACATTCCACTCACAGTGCCGTGACTGAGCTCCTATATCTACCTTATATGGCAATAAACCGGGGGATGTGCAAATCATAAATCATTTTAAAGGATGTTTCCATGGCAATGCGATGGAAAGAACATCGCTTTTGAGAAGTTGTTATGGTGACTTGTTTATATGATTGAAAGATGGCTGACAGGGAAGCCGATGTTTTCCAAAATCATGATTTAAAACATTTAAAAACGCTTTCTTCTAGTCAATCACAATGCATCAGCACTAGAATTGGGGTCGCTTTTATCATAATACGTTATTTTAATGGAAATTCGCATTTAATTTGCTCTGAGTACTATGCCTTGCTAGAACAAAAACTGTCTCCCGTAAAAATGCTTGCAAACCTTTGAGATTACTACTTCATACAAGTTTCAAACTATTGATAGGCAAAATAGAACGGAAAAATCACTGAAAGTGAATAGGTAATGCAAACAAAACACTCTGATTTCAAACCATGCGGCATAATTCCAAGAAAACTACTTCCTATCACGTGACATTTTGGCCAGTTTTTAAAGATCTTTGACATTTGGTTCGTCTGTTTAACCCCAAATGCGAATTTAATGCTATTCGATGTCGCACCTAATTCAAATTGAGTTCGGTGCGTCCATATAACCCTAGCCTTACCTGGTCGAATGCAGGAAATATATAATCAGCAAATTGTATCTCAGCAATGGCTGTTGAACCAGCTAATGCAAGACCAATACCAAAACCAGCAATTCCTTGTTCAGACAGAGGTGTATTAAATACCCTATCTTGACCTAGAAATAAAACAAGTGTCTTTATTTATACTCTGAGACGATAAACATACTTTTAGCAATATCTTGATTGAAAAAAGAATGCTAAGCAAATAGTGCTCCATTGATCTAGTCAAATCAATTTTTCAACTCAAATTGTAGCCTGCATCCAGACTAAAACGTTTCTTATGGAAAGTGTGAAGTGAAAAGTGAAACTTGGGCAAGTCCAGGGAGCATGCTGAAAGTTAATTGTGTGTCCAGATGATAATCCATGCGAAAGGCAATCATAAATAATACTCATTTTGCTTACCATATTTTTCTAGTAAACCCATTGTACATCTGAATACACCACCAAATGCCACATCTTCACCAAATATTACTATTAAGAATAAAATTTAAAATAAATAAATCAAATTCCGGTCTTGACTATCGTTGATTAGCGCATAATGACGATGATGATATACCCCTCTATAATTTTACCCATAATACCCCTTTAAATAAATGAAGACCATCTCTCTATAATCGGCAGCTTGTGAATGTTCTATAGATGACTATTCTATATGGTAATGCCCTTCACATGGTATGGACTGCATAATAGATCCGACAATAACTAAACTTCTTCTTAAAGCATTTGATAACAAAAATCAAAGACATTGTTGCATTGCAGATGTTGCATTGCAGCTCCAAATGGGACCTGCCTCGTTTACGAAATGCTTTTCATTAGGGACTTACAACCAAACCTGAATGGTCAATCAGATTCAATAGGATCTAAATTATTGTCGTAATTAAGTCAATTTCTTACTCTATTTTATCAAACAAAAAATTTTGCTTCTTGTTTACAATTAGGTAACCTAGGAAGTTCAAGTCATAAATTAGAAATAAATTAATTATTTATAGTATAAAAGTTAACTTAAGTTAAATAAAATTTTTATCACTCTTGAAAATGGTCACAGACGATGGCCAAAACGTTGAGTTTTACTAATAAAACACATTCAAATTACTGTTGTCTTTGGTTTTTGTTGTCAAATAACTATACTGTTGCCCGATTAGATTATAGAGCAAGTAGGTATACCATTCAAATTCTTTCCAAGCCGGTAAAGCCTACATTGGTCAACAATTTTATGTTGACTAATTCTGCTTTGATTAATTTTGCGCTATTAGAACATTCTCACAGTTGTCCGTAAATAAACAATGGACATGTCGAGCGTCCAAGATCAAAGATGGCAGATTTCTTTGGTCAATTTGAAATTGATAAACAAAAGTGTTCCTATAAATATATACTAAATAAATTTTCCCATTTCTTGTTTTTATTAAATTTTATTGTGAAGTTCACCAACAATGAGTTTACAAACAAGTTTACTTTTAGAGCCCTTTGATGCAAATGTTTAGTGTTTTTATCATGATTTGATGGATTCGCAAAACCATGGGGAAATAAAAGAATCAAAGACCATGAAGTTCACATGTTTCATTTTATCAAAATGTTAAAAAGGCCTCGACCATGAATCATGGAATGTAAATTGGATTTTTGAATTGTTTACAATAAAGCTTGACTAAAACAAGGCAGTGGAAAGCGTTGAGAGTGTTTTCATAAACACTTTCATGTGGATTATATTTCTCTTCTCTAGACAAATTTTGTCATGGTTTTGCAAAATACATTTGCAACCAAATCTACCCTTTTCAAGATGCCTGCAAAAACAAATTATTTTAGTGAGGATAACATTGATTGAAACATGCTTGGAATTTTCAACATCTACTGATTCAGAAACTTGGGTAATAATCATTCAAAATGATTCCAAATACGGATATTTTTCCGGGAATTTTTGCAAGTTCCACTTTGTATTACTCCCTGAGTTTTGACAAGGTATATTTCATAGACTTTCTTGTTGTTCTGCCTAAAAGAGAATGCAAGTTAAAAGAACTTCATAAATTCACCTGCTGATTGGTCTGTTTGCATGATGGTATCCATGGCATTATTGAGTGATTGAAAATAATTCATTCGCTTTGTTTCACCTATCAAATAAAAAAATAAAAAATAAAAATCAAATAAAAGCAAACATAGTTACTTTTGTTGGAAATTTGATTGCAAAAGAAGATTACGCGAAGCAGTAGCTTAGGTGCAAGAATCTTCATTATCACATTATTGAGTCGATTGTTGTTACAGAAATTCTGAATTTCATCTAATTTAATGGATTTAAATCTTTACGCTGGAGATTTCTTGAGAAAATGCCCCACGTGCAGATTGGCATACATGGTCATGGAAAAGGGATTGGAGCTCAGAGGATGTCATAACCTTAAAGTCAGACCTGACTGCAGTTTACTCCACATGCTTTCCATCGGAGTTCTTAGGCGACGCAAGCCACTAGCACGCCGCTGTCAGTGCAAAATCGACTCGAAAATTCCTTCTTAATGCTTTGGTGGTGGATTTTTGTACCGTATTTTGGTGAAGAACTACGCATTTTCTATGGTTTATCGTATAATTTTGGTGGGAGAATCAGGGTTATAAATTATTGGCAGAAACTTTTCGGCAGCGGAAATTTCACAAATGCAGACTGAAAGTCAGATAAATTATCTGATTATCACAATATCAATATGTTATGATGTGTGATGATGGTACTGATTAACATTGATTAATACGTTGATTGACCATGACAGTATAATTTCGCTACGCAAGACCATGGCTTTCATGTATGTAAATCATAGCTGGCTTTTCAAAAATTTGGTGTAGGCCTACAGATAGCCAAAATCTGGATATTGTTTTTAAATAACTGATGGCATACTTTTGGCGTATTCTGAATGTGACTCGGCGTGGCGTGAAATTGGTTCGTAAATATCTGGACTTTCAAGTACAAGAATTCCACTAGACACTAAGGGCATCTGCTGTCTTACCTGGACCCAGTCTGCAAAGCATGGCAGCTGCGCCCCAAGATGAGCATTTTTTTTGTGATTGCCGTCCCGTCCAGGAAGCTGCAGTTTTCATGAAAATCAGCGGTTAAAACAGATTTTTTCGTCAGGTTCTTCCTTAAATGATGGACTTTGTGGCGCAATAGAAGTCAAAATTGATCAGCTGCCGCATCTAACTTTTTTCTCCATTGTCTCCCCCAAGATCTCATTGCCATCACCCGCAGACTGGGCCTGGACACTATCAATCATCTGAACATAATGTCCTAATGATCCACAATTCCATGAACATTTTGAAATTCCATCAAATTCCATCTTTTCAATATGCCTTGGGCCCTGCCCTTCTGTTTGCAATGTAGCGCGGGTGCGCAAACAATTGTTTTAGCTTTTACAAAAGTTTAGTACTAATTTAAGAAGAATGCGCGGTAAATATATTCCCTGCGCACAACAAAGAATGCAGACTGGCAGGCTCTGCTTCTGCTTGGTCACTCCCCTTGTCTGCCCCACCTGTGTCTGTCAGCCCTTGCTCTTCCTTTTTCCAGTTTGCAGTTGCTTGGCTTATGGCCCTAGCTTACTAGATTAAGAGTTGTAAGATTAAAAATCGGGTCCGGGATAATCTGGATTCAACTATAGCCTATAGATGATAGATCATGATTCATGATGCATTGGCCATTGATGGAGAATTCAAATCTCACCTAAGGATGCATCAGGGGTATCTGGTATATAAGAGAATCCAACATCATGCTGTACAGCAGATATAGAAAGTGTTCGAGATCCTTTTGATAACAAACCAGGAGAGTTTAACATTCTCCGCCATATTGTGGTCGACGCCATCTTTTTTTTGCCACAGAGTGGCCTCTTTCTGAAATAGTTAATGATTTTGTAAATAATCTCCCTCCCTCCCGTCAACTGCCCCAATAGGTTACAAATAATAAGATCCGAATCAAATTCTGATGATAAAAATGGATGAAAAATTGAAACCATCAACTGATTGGATATGTTATAGATATCAACTATTAAGTATTGATAATATAAATTTTTATTCGGTAGCATCACATTGTAAACCTTGACCATGGACCTCATAATAATTTTCTCAAAGGGGGGATAATTGATTTATAACACTCGAACGAGGCCACTTCGATAGTCGATTTTGCATTTTGGAAAGTTGGAAACACAAATTTTGTTTTGGTTTTAGGGCTAAGCACACATTTGAAAATATAACGTAATATTTATCGTCAAATGAAGTCTGCAATTGAAATCTACTAGCATCATAATCACGATATTATTCTGTTAGAAAAGTTTTCCGGTAAGTTGATTGTTTTTCTGTAAATTCCCTGTGAGTTGAGTAAATTTATTTAGATTGGCCTAGCCTAAGGCCCCCAAGGCCCAAGCCTGTGGTTTGTGGATACTATACTGTTATTGCTTGCATTGTTGTGGTGCGGACACAGTGGATGATCTTTTGAATTTTGGGGAAGGTGGACTACCACATACCATCAAATGCCTGGAGAATGTACGAGTTTATCATATCCATCCATTCCAGAAATTAGCAGAAACACCAATTCAATTTTACATTCAATATTAACTTTATTGGTGTCAAGCAATAGACGATAGACTCTGTATAGAGTCTCTATTCTTATATTTCTATACTGCTCTGCATTTCCGCATTGAGCACTCCATTTTTTTGCTTCCAATAAAGTTAATATTATATATCTATATTTATTATGGTATTGATATTATATGCCGGCCAGTCTGCATTCTTTGTATGAATCTTGGGAGATCTTCCCCTCGCATTTTGAGACAAATTTTTCTGCAACCGCGCAATCCGGTCAAAATGACGTTAAAACGCCCAATGATTTCACACTCAGAAAACTAATACATGCAACAGTCAAAAAACAGTCATCCGTGAAATATTTGTAAACAAATTAATTTTATAATATTTTATATCATTGACGTGTGAAAGTTTGAAAGTTTGTGAAAGCGGCGCTTTTGAAACTGAATATCTAACACCATTTATTTTGAGCAACACTTGAATGAGCACTGCGTGTTTCGTGTTCAACAATCCGTAAGAGACGTATTTATCACGAAGAAACAGTTTTTTAAATGAATACTATTCTAATAATAATACATTACAGTTTGTTGCTGCAAGGTTCGTAAATAAGACACAATGAAAGTAGTATAAACCATAGTTGGGATGGCTGATTTCTTGAAATTTTTTCGCTCACACCGCTCTCGTTTCATATTTATTTCATTTTTGTAAGCTAGCATCAATCACATAAATTCAGCACATTGCTTGTCACCATATTTATGGTTTCGTGTTTGCATCAAAATTTATCAGACAAAAAAAGTTTAATTATTGAAATACAAAACCAGAATAAACAAAAGTAGCCAAAAAATGTCTGATTCTTCGAAGAAAATTTGCTTGCTCCGCTTGCAAAACATTTTACTCAATTATTAATCAATCAAATCATTTTCAATTCATAACTGCTGCAAACTTTACAACACGTTCACCACATTATTTGTAAAAATCTGGCTAATGTTTACTTAGACTTTAAACGGCGTTGCATCATATATTGTAAGACGTCATCCGCAATTTTTTCGTGGATATTTTCCGTCAAACCACGCAATTTTTACAATCGACATTTTCTTCACCACGCATTTACAAAGAATGCAGTCTGGTATACCGGTAATAGCAGACAGTTTCTTATATATATTTATAACCAATTATGAACACCAATATACGCAGACCTACCAAGTCTCACAGCTTTGCCGTGAGTCTCCTGATTTTACACTGAATCTCACAGTCTCACGGTCTTAATTTCTCTCAGCAAAATCTAAATAATGAGTAACTTTCCTTTAATTTCTGTGTAGGCCTATAAACTGGGGCTCCTCTATACCATACAGTACAATTCTTGATTGATTTATTTCCTTTCAGCAGTAATGGGACAAGGAGGTGCAAAGCAAGCCAAGGCAGAACTAAGCAAATCAGAATCAACTCTCCATTTCGAAACTGGAAAGAAATTGCCAGATGTTGCTCCTCCAATTCCTGAACCGTTACCAGAGATATCAGGTGAGACATGTGACGTTCTATATATAGGATCCTAGTGTACTTTTGGAAAGCCCTTTAGGGGTGCCGTTATAAACAGTTTCTACTGTATTAAACAATTGACACACAGTTTCTTACTTACAAGCCATAGCTTTTCGCCAAACATGGAATTCTCATTTGTGATGTTGACAATCAAATTGCGCTATCGACGTTTTGTTGAGATAGTGATTTGGCAATGTATCTCTAAACCAATCAGATTGTTCGATTGAATTTTATTTTTATGGAAACTGGAAAGACAGATGACTGCTAGCTAGGTAGGCCTAGAGATGATCGTTGATTGACTGTAAGATTTTTATGTTCCAGATATTGGACGGAAATCACCATTGACAGCAGTATCTGCTTCAGACGATGATAATACAAGTGCACATGACAGGCGTACTGTTCCTACTGTATTTCGATGGGAGTATGGAGGTAAAGAAATCTATCTTTCTGGCAGCTTTAATGACTGGAAAACAAGAATACCATTGACATATAGGTATGGTTTTTGCTAGAGTCAAATTGTGAGTTTGAGAGGTTCTGCTAAAATATTTTTTTTCTTCTGATTTTATTTTCTTAATACTAAAGGAACATGATTACAACTATTTTCGCCATTTCTTTCTGAACTTGTGCTAGCCTTATGGGACCTCACTCCCAGACAGGGTACCAGGGATGGGAGTAACGATTACAAAAGTAACGGCGTTACTTGTAATCGTTACTTTTAAGTAATTTGTACTTATAACTAGCTACTTTTTTGGGAAAACTTTGAAAATACTTACTTGTAACTTCTAATTGTAACTAGTTACTTTTTCATTAGAAAATTAGTAGCGTATTTTCCGCTACTTTTTAATTTTTTTCCGTTACTTTTCACATTACTTTTTCATTTTCCTGTTGTTTTTCACAAAATAATGACGCCCAACACATTTGTCTAAAGGACAATACACGAAGCGAAACCATAACACTTCATAGAAAGCTTGCTGATTGTTTCGTGTAAATCAATACCTACGAGTTGGACTGTGTCAATGTTCAATATTTTGTTGCTATTTCCGTTCCCAAGAAAAAAACGGAAGTTACAAAAAGAGTCGGAGCTAATCTAGTTCTTGGACAACTGTGATAATAAATTAGAAATATTAAATGCATATCCAGCTTTAAGATATATTTTTATCATGTTAAACACATCGCTCCCAGCAAGTGCAGCATGTGAAAGACATTTTAGTGCTGCTGGCCTGATATTTAAACCCAATAGAAGAAGATTAAACAATTTTAATTTTGAAAATTGTTTACTTAGTAAGCCAAATTCTGACATTTCAATTTTACCTGAATAGTTTAATGATTTATTTTGTATCTACATATGATTATTCATTATCTTAGATATTATTCTTTTATATATGTTTCACTGATGTCAATTGCATTATGTTGATCATATTAATTGTGTTCTCTTTTTTGTGTACTCCATATTAAACCTGATGAAATTCTTTACATTTGATAAAGTAACGGCAAAAGTAATTGTAACTAGTTACTTTGAAAAGTAACTTCCCATCCCTGCAGGGTACTGCAAAAATAGTCTAGATCATGGAAGGCTAGATAAAATTCAGAAGAAAATCAATAGGCCTACTTTTCTGAATTATTAGGCCCTTAAAATTTTCTAGGACTCCGGAAGGTTAAATCTTTCTTTTGACAGAACTTGATCAGAATAAATAAATATATACTTGCTTAAGTGTGATTTTTAGAAGTGCAATGTTTTCTCATGTTTTCTTTTTGAAATAGATCAAATAGATTTGTCATTTTTGATGTGACGAGAAATGCGGTTCACCTTTTGTTAAAGGGAGAATATTGACCGGGGAACATTGCGCGCTCAACCAACTCATACGTCATCAATTTAAACAAAGCTTTGAGAAAAGCTGCCGTGCGTGTGAGTTCCGAGTGAGCTTCGTTTTATTATTCTGGCCGTATGTTGATTTTATGGTAAAGCATTTCAAATGAACAAATTAAAATCACAATTTGGGAGCAATACTACGTACTTATTTTATCACGTTCTGGACTTTAATGTATTGTTTACTATGTGATCAACAGTATAAAAAGTATGATGTGCAGAAGCGGTTTTAGTTCGATCAGTTCGATTGATATGTTGAACGAAAGTAACACTAAACAAGAACCTTGTTTAACATTTTTATTTTTGTTATAAAGCCAAATCCTTGTGTTTCTTGACATCTTAGGTCATCTTGCGTATCGACTATCGTTCTTTTTCATGTTTTTGATGTAACGATCGGTCCATAAAAGCTTGCCAACTAATAACAAGGCAACTTCAGGAAATATAACCAAGGATAAATATACCAAAAGCAAACTAATGTGATAATTCAATAAAACTATGCGAATCTGAGTTAAATACATGGAATAAATCGTTGTTCAAAAACATTGATTCGTTGATGATTGTCACGAGTTCACGGCTTCGACATTTGTTCCTGTCTCGTGCTTTTGATTATTTCGTTCAAAACAATAGAATTAAGGCGAGGCCGACTCTGTTTCAAAACGAGTACTTGAATTTGGTATGAAGAATTCAAGTTCCGCGCGCAACGTTCCCCGGTCAGTATTCTCCCTTTAACATTTTCTGTTTATTTTTCAGTGGTGGAGAGTTCACAACGATTATTGAACTGCCAGAGGGAGATCATCAATTCAAATTTTTAGTTGATGGCCATTGGATTCATGACCCCAATGTGGTAATGTGCTACCTGCTATAGAGGTCACCTCTGTATAGTGACCATCAGCTTGTATTTGACTATATGGAATTCATTTCAAGACTTTAAAATCAATTTTAACTTAATTAGAAAATTAATTTAATCACTTTTTAAATTTTGCTTGAAAAGTTTTGAAATATATTTGCCTATCCACATGGAAACTTTTATACAATCATCAAACCTGTTATAATGTTCACCTCTATACAGCAGCCACCTGTTTTCAGTGGTCACTAGTGCAACTCTCAAAATAATATTTTCTATTGAATCAACCCTGACTATTAAATAGGCCTAATATTTACTGAAAACTTTTAGACTTTGATACTCATGGCAAGAATTTAACATTGGTTGGTAAAGTTTTTGAAATTCGTTTGGAAACTTTGAATGTAGATTTAGTAATTTTAAAATTAATTTGATTCCTTGGAAATTCATTTTTGAAGCTATCAAAGTCAATTTTATAGCTTTTTTTAATAAATTATTATGGTAACCTTTGAACTTCACGCGGAAACTTTTGAATTCAACTCAATAATTTTTCAAATTAACATCGTAAATTTTCTTAGATTTAATTTTTGTTATAAATCCAGAAAATCCCTCTATGAAATATTTTATTGAGTCCATGAACTGCTCATGAACTTCATGAACACAATTCATAGAACCTCCAGAACTGTTCACAAACTTTATAAACAGTTCATGAGCACTAAATGGCCCAATTTTAATAGACATGAACAGTGAACACATTTAATGTTCATGAACTATTTTCACAATGGTATGTAACATTAACAGTTACATAAATAAACCAAGACAAGGTAAATCATGAGACAACAAGATAAAGCGACATACGCCACTAACAATAACTGAAATCTAATCTTGGCTAACGCCCTGCGCACAGCATGATTAATACAACTACGTAGGGGGTAGTTATTGAGATTACAGGTATACATCTAATATGTTGATTTGGTTTTGAGTTTAGCAAACCGCAAACGATACGTTTGGAGGTAGAAACAATCAAGTGGTTGTAAAAAAGACGGATTTTGATGTTTCTGATGCTCTAGAATGCGATGCTGGTGAAAACTCAAGTAGTTTTGGATCATTACGTAAGTCAAATGATTAGTTTTAGGGCCAGTTTGTACACATTATGTGAGCTGTTGGCACTCTCCTGAGAAGGTTGTCTTCTCCGCTTCCATTAGAAATTATAGTCAGTTCACATAATTAATACGATTTGTTTTTGAATAGAATCAACTTTTCATCAAAATCATTTAATTTTCTGCGATTTTAACTCCGACTCAGATTGCCGATGAAAAGGATATTTTATTTGAACATATAAGCATATAAGCGGAGATATTCAATATAGAAAAGTATTTTTCAAAAGTCAGAATGATAAAATGGCTTAGGTAGGCTACTATAGGAAAATGTGAAGTCACAATTATAGAAATTTATATCTCTTTTCGCGCAAAATCAAAACTGTCTGACGTCCCAGCCAACTTGGTCACACCTATATGACACCTTTTCAGCTTGAAATCATTAGAATTTATTAAAAAATATGTGAGATACAAGGGGTTACAGTAGTTTAATTTTAGAATAACTGCAAGCATAACCTTAGATATTAGCCTACTGGTACCGAATTTGCAACTGTTGTTTATTTTCAGCATTTTCCCATCAGTTTCATTTTCCTAAAATAGCATTATTTCTGAAGTCAATAACTTGAACAATTTCCAGGCAGTTTAAAAGGAGAAACTTCGGTTGCAAACACATATATATCATTGTAGACCTCTGATTTCAACTATTAGTTCTGATTTTTGTTATCTTCTTTTTTCATATTAATGTTACATTTTCAATTGTATGTAATTAAACCTCGTATACAGCCACCACTACCAACACCAAAAAGCGTTCATTTGATCTGCAGTATCGCAGCTGAGATCAACAAAGAGCGTTTAAAATCATTGCTCTCAGCGAAAAAGCCACTCATTTAGAAATAGAGAAGTGGTACCGGTGCCTTTGGTGGGGTGACACCGTCTACATTACTTTTTTAACACCAAAAACATGAAAATGTCATAAAAGTGTTGTTTGAAAATGTAAGAAAGTGAAAACCACAATTTTATGAGGCCATGAAAAAGTTTGAAAGCTATTAAAATGTGAAAATGCTGTGAAAATGCAATGAAAGTTCCATGCAATTTCACACTTTCTCCATGGTTTTGGTGTCAGTAGTGAGCTACTAGTGCTTAAACATAAAGATGTTGGTATCACATCTTTGACATTCACATATTGTGATTTTATTTCATAGGTGTCTGCTTTTATTTGATAGGTCAATCATCACCAGAAGGCTCCTATGGTCAACTTATTCCTTCTCCTCATTGTCCAATAATAGTTCAAGATGGTTTACATTCTTCGGTACCGCCAATCTTACCACCTCATTTATTGAATGTCATTTTGAATCAAGAAGCAATTGATCAGGTTATTTTAAAAATAAAACTAGTGTAGATAGGTCATATATTTCAAGATTACAAAATTAAAATTAGTACCATAGTTAATTTATTAAAATACTTGGTGGGCTAGTACAGCTTTTCAAATTATGAATGTGCAGTAATTCATTTTCAAGCTAAAAAGAAGACTTCTTTAAGAGCTTATAAACTCATTTATAAAAATTGTTGAAATAGTCAATCCAGCTTCCCAATTGCGATTGGTTGATTGAGACTTTCGTACAAAGAATGGCAATGTAGAATGCGTGCGTTCGGAAGCATATGGTATTACATCTGAGCTTTTACTAGTACATCGAATGCTCCGACGAAGAATTTCAAAGGTCTTAAAAAATCACACCAAATATTATCATAAAGAAAAATACCGTATTATATAAATCAAATCTAAAACAAGCACTCGATCTTTATGGAATATATATGAAAATAATAGATTCAACGTACTTGCAGCCGGCCAACAATGTGCGGCCTTAGTGTAGTGGCTAGGGCGTTGGACCACGGCTCGCAGGGTCTCGGGTTCAATTCCTGTCCGGAAAACTATAGGTTGGCGTCAGGAAGGGCATTCGGCTATTAAGGGCACACATGCTTCAAAATACTAACAAATTAACCAACCAACGCGGTGAAAATAAGCTGCGAGCTTACCCGGTTTTGTGGATAAATGATAAATCCAAAAAAATCAACAAAATAAAATACTCAATGAGTTACTTGAAAAGGATAACAACGCAACCATCCCACAGCTCTTTGTTGCATTTTTTTCTTGTCTCCTAAGTACCTTTTGTGTATTAATTTTCCATGAAGAACTTGGGCCGGTATTATATTGATGATTAAAATTTAATAATCTTTCTATTTAGTGGCTGATTTGATGATTTATTCTTAGAATTATCTTATTTGTCTGAGATAATTTAGTATTAGGGAGTAGGTAATATGATGTCCCTTCAGTCCAGGGTCCGACAAAAGTGTAACTCCTAGAATTCTGATTCCAGAAGGTTAGAGCAAATTCAGAAGAAAATTGATATTTTTATGATTTATTGGTCAAAACATCAACAAGAAATTCAGGGCAAAATGTTGAAATGCCTCTAGGATTCCAGAAAGCTGACCCTTTGTCGAACCTGTCCTTCAATGTTCTATAGTCTGACAACTATTTGTTTTTCAATAGGAGGATCCTACTCTTTTACCTGTGCCAAACCATGTCGCATTGAATCATCTTTATGCATTATCAATTAAGGTAGGTTGAATAAACGAAAGCAGTAGGGAATAGGCCCTATAGGCTTAAAATGAATTATTTTTTGTTCAGGTCTATGGTTCATTTTCCTTGCAAACGCAGTATTTGTAGTATTTCCGTATTGGTTTGGGGTTTCAGGAAAAGTATCAGGCCATGAAATTTTCACACACTCTTTTCTACATACATTTTCATAGTAAATTGATAAATTAAACAACAAAAAACATTTGATTTTGACGCTTTAATTTGAAAATTATAATATCCATGCAATGATATTGGAATACTTTCAACAAAGTCAGTGCTACTCAATTTGAACTAGTTGATAGCATTCAGCAGTCGAGTATTGTAGGATAGCAACTTTCATCAAATTGTGATGAAGGCGCTTATAAGTGCAGCAAGCTCAAGTGTTATTTTTTTAGTTTTTAATGTGTCCACCCTATTTTCCTCACATGGTTTTAAAATTTCATGTCGTATAGTTTGTCATATTTTGTTGAGAAGTTTTGAAAAATACTGATGCGGACTAACCAATCAAATTGCAGAATAATGTTTGATTTAATGAATAATGTTTAAGTATTTTAGAAAATTCTTTTCCTCACCATTCTACATTTGATCAATTATAATGGCCAGAAACAATTAACATTCATCAAACATGATTAAGCGTGCTACTGAGGATTATCAGTGTAATGCAAAACTGAGTTTGATAAAGGTATAAACAGTTTCTACTGTATTACATTTTTTGGTAAAATGTGACAGTTTGTAAATCAACCCTATTTTCTTCACATGGTTTTATACTTTAGTTCTATTCATCAAAATTAAATTTTCGTTTTCATTTTTTTTTAGGATGCTGTGATGACACTTAGCGGTACGCATCGATATCGACGCAAATATGTAACAACAATATTTTATAAACCAGTCAAATAATTTATTAGATTTATTTCAAATATTTAAACAACATATCGTTTTTTTTTACAAGTAAATTTGTAAAATATGTACATAGCCTTTGTATTCAAATCATGTATATTTCTTCCAATCGATATAATAATCTAACATATAGGCCTACATACAAAAATATGTAAAAACATGTAAAAGTATCAAAAAATTAAATATTAAATTGATTTTATTTCTTAAATTGATGTTTAAATAGTTGAAATATTTGAAAAAAATATTTTACTGATGTTTGTTGATGGTATAAAATACCGTATTTGGTTGACTTGCTCCAAGTCTCACTTATTTTTATGACGATTTTGATATGTTGGTAAGTGAGCTTATCAACCATCAAATATCGGCACATCAAAGTAAGCGGGACTTGGAACCAGTCAACGTATTTGATAGATATCAATTTGCATATATTCACAAATAATTGTGTAAAGATGACGTAGCCTGCGTTACAGACCGCGATTCATTCACAAAAGAATAAGGTCTGTGTGAATTGCTCGGTTTCTTTGTCAGGGCCTCGTAACAGAATAAGATTGATGTCACATAATTATGCAAGATTAAGGTGATTCTCACCGGGATTCTCACATTACTTTGTTCACTTCAGTTGACATGATTGCAATAAGTTCTATTTCAGGCTTCGTAGCTATGACAATTAATTGATCGAACAGAGGTGATGAATTTATTATCTAAGAACAATAGATTTACCATGCATCGATCAGAAACTTCCACTCTACGTTTTCGTAGAGTGGCTGGACAGAGAACTGTGCAAATCACACAGACCCTATTCTTTTGTGAATGAATCGCGGTCTGTAACGCAGACTAAAGATGACGTTGATTGTGTGGTGATTAATTGCTCATGATTGTTATTGTGATGTTTATGAACGTTGGGTAATACTCCTGAGAAAAACATTTCATGGGTTTATGAAAGGTTCATGAAATTTCATGGCAATTCATGAACTGTTTATAAAAAATTCATAAATAAGTATTTTTGAATAAATTTACCCCCTGCGAAAACATTCCAGGAGTTCATGAACAGTTCATCAACATTAAATGGACCCAAATATTCATGTACTGTTCGTGAACTGTTCATAAACAGTATTCATGAACAGTTCATAAAAATTGGGGCCATTTAACATTCATAAACTGTTCATGAACTGTTCTGAACTGTTTTTAGCAGGGATAATCCTGATTTGAACCGTATTGAAACCGTATGATTTCCCATGTGAATGGGCCATTATACTTGATCATAATAAAAATTTAATGGTATGATTGATGGATGGTTTGCTGTTAGATTGTATGTGATATTTATTGCATGTTATGTCGTATGTAACATAGTTTTAAAATGCGATAAAATTGAATGAAACTGTTTTACAATTGAGTTGATGATGTTTTTGTCTGGTTAATATCTTCATTAATAACATTTTTATTTGAATATTTATTCGGTGATAGTTGTGGTGTTGGTTTTATTAACTTCTTACTGGACGACGGGAACCAATCTGAAAAAATGTTGAGTTCCTACAACAGAATAAGAAAGTGTTGTCCATAAATCAATCCATGCGCTATTCATATGTTACAGCACATATAACAACAGTTCATAAAGTGTTTATAAAGTTTTCATAAATGTATTATACAACATTTGCATATCAGCAGTGACCCATAATGATGATTTCAATAAAATGAAATATTTTTTAATATGCAATGTAGCCCCATGCAAAAAGTGCCATTCCTGGCGCAAACCAATATAGCTTGGGGCCAGGGATTAAACCCAAGACTATACGGGTGATTATTCTACTAAATTCCATCTCTTTTCTTCCTCCTCTTTACCCAGGCAGGTGAGTGTGCGGGCTGAGGTCCAAAAACAGTCCAAAAGAATCCTTTAATCCTAGATTCCGAAAGAGCAAATTCAGGAAAAACATTTTTCTATGATCTTTAGGTCAAACTTCGTCAAAAAATTCAGAAGAAAACGTTAAAATGCTTCTAGGATTCCAGAAGGCTAAATCTTTAGTCAGCCCCATGAAAAAAGCCTATTGCCTTATGGGCCCTGAATAAATGATGATGATGATGATGATGATGTCCAGCGCCCTAACCACTATACAAATTCTCTTACACTTTATACCAATTGTTTAGGTAAGAAATGCCTAACTATCTTAAATGATTGCAATTTATCCAGTATTTATCTATACTGATGATTCTCAAATGAACAAAACTGAATTAATTATAATAATTAACTTACTGAATGATAAAGTAAATATTCCAGTATGAGAACAAACATCAGCTGAAACAAACAATATTAACATGATATGAGTTAACGTAAACAAAGTACAAGCTATAGACAAATTAGATAAAAGCGGATAACTCTATACATTATAGGTCATTTTTATTTAGTGACTTTCAACAAAATATTGAGTTTTGATATTCTATGGTCAGTAGCCACCTGTTTAGAAAGACCACCTGTTTATTCAGGCCAATTTCTCTAAATTCCATAGATGACTGTTATATGAAGGTTTTATTGTAATTAAAATGTTATAGCATAGGGATTTATATAGAACCGGTAAAAATTATCCTTACTATATATAATGAATTATTGGTTGAATAAGCAAATCTACAATCTGTGTAATAGTACAGTCAAACCTGTTGTAATGGTCACCTCTATAAAGCGGAAACCTGTCTACAGTGGTCACTCTTGCAATGTCTAAAATAGTCTTTTCTATTGAATCAAACCGGTATATAAAGGTCACCTGTCTACAGTGGTCACTCTTGCAATGTCTAAAATAGTATTTTCCATTGAATCAAACCGGTATATAAAGGTCACCTGTCTATAATGGCCAATTTATCTACCTCTCGCAGCTGGCTGTTATATACAGGTTCCACTGTATAGTCCCATAGAAAATATCAATCAATCATATGTTTTATTAAATTCCTTACCACACAAATATGCAAAATACTTTCTGTAATTCTTAATCCACAAATGACATAAAAATTAAATTGTTCCATTATTGAAACACGGAACAATAGAGATATTGTTAAAATAATAACAATCCAACCAGTATTCCACAGTTTTTTAGCCGCTTGTATCCGTTTTAATCGAGCAATTTTAACATATTGATCAAGTATTGCCCAATTTTTAACCATACCTCGATAGGAGAATATAATACATCCAAATGAGAACATTATACAAATAACCAATGGTGCTTTGGATATTAATAAATGTGTCAGGCCCTTATATGTGATACAGGAAGTCATCTCATCATCAGTATTACTTGTTCCATTTATGTGACTTTTCATGTAATTCGAATCAATTGCATCAATTAAAAATGGTGATGTACTACCATATATCACAGCTGTTAGGTATGATGCAAATAAGAGTGTTTTTAAATAAAGTTTTTTAGCATAATTCATACGAACTATATACACCAATAACCATGATAAAATAGGAAGAAATGAATATGATATAAATAAAAACGTATCTTCAATACTTGTTATAATTAAACATGATAAGGTTCCTTTATTGAAATTTAAAATAGCTCTTACCAATTCAATGAATTGTAAAAAAAGTAAAACTGTGATTAAATGTATTAAAATAATTAATCTTCTTCGAAGGAAGTGTTTACTATAAATAAACTTCTTTTTCGTGAAGTGAATAATTAGAATCAGGATATAAATTAACAATGAAATAAAACTGCATATTGATAAGATAATAATGATTTCAATAGCCATAACTCCTTTTTTCTTGCTAAGTTGCTACACATTAAATATTATTCAAAACATTTGAAATGTTTTTGCAAGAGTGTCTTTGCTTCTCGGCCATTTTCCGGAAATAAAAAGAAAAATGCAAGCAGAGATTTTACAGCAGTCTCATTTACCTGCATCTTTTTAAATTAGCAAAGAGGCCATATAAAATAGAGATGTATTCATACCCAATCTCCCATGATCCAGTGATTTTTTGTAAAAAATTCAAATTTGAAAGACCTTGTTGATTTCTGAATTTCGTAAAACTATCAAAAGTTTGGCATTTATTCAAAGTTTTCAAACTGCATAAGAAGAAATTACGCTGTGCCTGAGCCTGTCAAAGAAATGAGAGCTAATCGAATATTGCTCCTAGTTACTTTATTTCTATTTCTATTGGTTTATTTTTTATTATTAAGAAGTGACAGTACAAAGAAAAGAGACAATGAAAACTTCAAGCCTTCAAAATCGCTGTTTAAAAATACATGGTGGCTAAAAAGATACTCAAGTAAAAAGAAAAATTCCACACATGAAAAATATGCAAAAGATACAAATCTTGATAATAAAGTAGAACAAATATTAAGTAAGCCATTAAATTATGTTGAAGAAGACATTGATAATGAGATAAATGATACATATTTACCAATTAAAAAAATATTTTTATATACAACATGGTTTTTCAAGCCAGAATGGAATGGCTTAACAGATAATGATTTAGTTGATTATACGCATAAGAAAAAATGCAAAGTCAAAGCTTGTGAAATATCATATTCACACTTTGCGATTACAACTGCAGATGCTTTAATATTTCACGAAATTGATATGGAGAACAAGAAACGATATTCACGTGAGGCGTTAATGTATCTATCTAGAAGCAGACCTAATAATCAAAAATGGGTATTTTATACACAAGAAAATCCAACATACAAATACCATTTAAATTTAACACAATATAATGGTCTATTTAATTGGACAATGACGTATTCAAGGAAGTCAAATATTTATTTACCTTATGCTGTATTTGAAAAAACAATTAAAGGACTTGATCGTATACCACCCAAATATCAAAATTATGCTGAAGGTAAAGACAAATTAGCTGTGTGGGCGGCATCAAATTGTGGTCGATTAAGAGACAGCTATATTCTTGAATTGGAACGATATATTGATGTTACCGTTTATGGCGGATGTTCAGCATTTCATCGTTTAAGAGGTGATTATTGTGAGCGTGGGACACAAAAATGTATTGAAAAGTTGCAACGTTACAAATTTTATTTAGCATTTGAAAATGCGTTATGCGAAGATTATATTACTGAAAAGTATTGGGAAAGTAGCTTAGAATATGGTTTAATTCCTGTTGTTATCGCAACTCCTTATTTTAAACAATTAGCCATACCAGGATCTTATATCGACGTTTTACAATTTTCGTCCATAGAAAAATTAGCGAATTATTTATTATTTCTTGATCGTAATAATACGGCTTATAATGAATATTTTTCATGGAAACAAAAATATAAAATTAATAAAGAAATTGACGGGTTTTGTAAATTATGTGCAGCCCTTCATAATGGTGATACAGACAAAAATGTTTATTGGGATTTAAATAAATTCTGGACTAAAAAGACAGTTTGTGAACCGTATAACAATGTAGCCGATGCTTTAGAGGAACAAATTAAACACAGTAAACTTAATGATAGGAAGGAAAAAGATTGATTCTGGCCGATTAAAAGTATGCTATAAAAATGTACCGTAATGTATTTAAAGTCTACATATGCTAACGTTAGGTCTACTGTGTTTGTGTAAGGCTATGGTCGATGTGAGGGAGACATAAACAACACAGTAAAACTTTCAAGTAATTATCTTTTCTCTGGTCTCTCGACGAACTCTAAACGCCAGTCTCTTAACACGACTTCAAACTCTGTTTTTATTACAAACACCGCTGACCTGCCATACCGCAGTCAGCTGGCAGACTTTACAAGTTCACATTACATCATAAATTACATCACGGCTATGATCACAGGAAGGGACAACACACAATATATCTAAACATAAATCACACAGTTTGTTTAACTAAATACTTGGCTTTGCTTTTAACTTGCATTTATATTTATTTATATTTATTTGGTTTCCATTTACTTATCACCTAATGTTGAAACAATTATTTCGAATGAATAATACTTTGCGTTTAATATTTTTATTTTATTTTCTACAATATTTATAACTGTATGATTAATGCTGAAACATATATTTATTTGTAATACTGTATATAAAAATATTCTATAGCTAGAATTCAGACAACATTTATTATTTATTTATTATCATTTATTTGTATATATATTTTGATATTATTAGTCGCTAGTATTTCTGTTAGTCTAATTAAATGAACAATACTGGTTAGACTCTTAAAGTCAACTCAAATTGATTATAATCAAAATCCTGTAAAATAATTCAGGATGTTCAAACAAACGAGATCAGACAATTTATGTATTTTTAGCCTGCGTGCAAACTGAAAGGCGAAAGGGTAATTTGTTGAGATAGGCTTTAATCTGCACGAAGGCTATGTATTTTTAGATGTTAGAAAATAAAGAATGTTTGATCGCACAGCTCGTTGTATTTATCTTCAAGAATTTAGGCATCGTAAATTACAGTCAAAGATAAAAGAGCCTATCTATATACTTTCATTAATTTATTTAAATTCCAATCTAGTAAGCCAATAAAATAATATCGTAAGCCAATCAAGTTACCAATTTATGACATTGTATTTCTATTTATTGTAAATATTTTTCAGTATACAATCAATACGTCACCATTTCGTTTCAGTCGTGGAATGCAATGCATATATATATTTAATATTTAAAGAGGAAAAGCCTCACTCATCTTCGATGATTTTCAGGAGGTTCCTCGAAATAGAATTAACAATGAAAATAAGTAAAATTAAGTAACATAATAAATTAAAAATATAGAGAACAACATGAAATAAATATTTAACTATAAGATAAGAACATAAAATCTTCTGCTAACATTTTAATTGAATTAGTTTATAAGAACATTGAACGTTTTAGGGTATTTTTAAAAATGGTAAATGACGATAATTGTCTAATGCTTTTTTCTATGCTGTTCCATTCTTCAGCGAACGTAAAATGTGTCAAATATGTACCCCATTTGGATTTTGATGATGGTTTTCTTAAATCCTTTCTATACCTAGTATTATGGGTATGTACCGCTGCGCCGTCAGTAAAGTTAAAATCAGTGTCAATTAATTTATTTATGCATTTATAAGCTAATAAACGTCTATCATAACTGCGTTTCACACATAATAACTGCGTTTCGTTTTTTGCATACCCTACCCCTGTTATGTAACTTTCGATAGTTTTGTACAGTTTGTTTATGATGTTTAGTTTAATTTACAGTTAAAGACCATAAAATGACCAGCAGCCTTAGCATATTTTTGTCTTTGAAATCTGGACCCAGATTTCAATCACTCGTTTTCATGATACACGGCCCGCCTTTGTGTCTCCTTTGCACACACGCACGATTTTGCAAAACATTTCGTAAAACGAACATGGAAGCATTCTGCCAAGTTATTTATCAACGAGCTGGTTTGGAAAGTTACAAGAGCAATAGAGGTGGACGTCGTAAGGGCTTTCGACGCTTGAATAAATGTGTACCACGAAAATCAATTCACTTGCTACTAGCGTCATACAAATTGAGGAAGGAAGACAGAGTTGAAAGCTGCAACTGAACTCGACTGATTCAAAATTTCATGTTGGTGTTTACTTGATATAAGAATATTAGGGATTGAAAGAACGGGAAGAGATTTGTTAGCATTCAAAATCGAAAATTTATCGCCAAAACAAAATGAAATGAATTCGGGTGAATTCGGGTGAATAACACCAGGTGAATTCGATTTTTAATGCAGATAATTTGATCATTGACTCCAAATTATGTTTGTAAACACGTAGGCTTCGTCTAAAAATAGTTAGTCACATACCTATGTATGTTTTATATTGCATTGTTTTTTTCTTTAGTATATATGCACGTAAATTGTAAAATTTAGAATCATATGAATTTATTTAGTGTTGATTTGAAAGTACATTTTATCCAAGTTGTTTTGATTTGCGTCAAACTTCTCAGACATTTGTTGGCTATCTATAGCCATAGACTTTGCGTCCCATTCCGCTATTTATTTTTGAGCCGTACACATTTGTTGGCTATCTATAGCCATAGACTTTGCGTTTCGACAAGAGAATTGAGATTTATCCAAAACTGAAATTGATAAACCAGACTATTTTTTCGAGCTTTCCGTAGCAACAGCCACGAGGACAATCTACTGACGTGATGCTGACGTCACTTTCCAGAGGATTAGCCTCGTTTCTTGTGATCAAGACAACAAAACAAAGCAAAGGCTGCTGGTCATTCGAAACTCTTTAATACGATGTTCAACTTTTTCAGTTTACACTTTCGTCAAGATAGATTTTAGTCTGCACGCAGGCTACTTATGTTCTGGTTATTTTGTTGTTGTCTCGTTTTTCTCTCGATAAACCTCGTTTCGTATTATTATTGTGAATCAGCAAAAATTTAAAACCAAGAGACTCATCTAGAAGCTCAGTATTCCTTCTATATTGTATAGTTTTTGCCTTCGAAAGCTGCATTCCACATTGAGATCAAGCACTTGCCTCTTGGTGGATGAAGGAGAAATAGCTTTAACACAAATAGCAACGATGGTTCATCGAAAAATTGTTAGATTTGAGTCTGCAAGACAAATGAAAGAAGGGGGCGGATTTCGTGTTCGTCGACCTATTGGCGATAAAATTGACGCTTGTGACCCATTTCTAATGCTGGATCATTTGGGACCCACTGAATACGGACCAGGAGAAGCTGTTGGCGCACCAGATCACCCCCATCGTGGATTTCAAACAGTAACCTATTTAATAAGTGGTGAGTTGAGTATCTGTTCTGATAATGTGATTATGTCCCAGTTAGGCGAGGCAGAGCCGTTCTTCAGATTGCAGATTTACAGTGTAGCCTGAACAGCTGTTTTGATGGGGAAATTGCCCGTTGGTGAATTATTCGACGTTCAGCATTTTTAATTGACTTTTACCGTTACAAATTTGGAGCGGCCATGCAGTGAAAGAGACTGGAGTGTGAAACATTTAGAATTTGTAACACTAACAATCCCAAGTAACGAGAACTGTAGGCTACACATGTCAGAACATTGCATTTGGGAGTATGTTGCTTTGTAGCTTGACTGGCCCCAAGTCCCGCTTAATTTGATTTGCTGAATTTTGATGGTTGGTAACCGGGACTTGAACCGGTCTGCAAAGCATGGCAGCTGCGCCCCAGAGATGAATTTTTTTCTCGTGATTGCCGCCCCTGAAGCTGCAGTTTTCATTGAAAATCGGCAGTTAAAAATGATTTTTTGTCATTTTCTTCGTATTTTTTGCTAAAATGATGGATTTTGCCACCCCTGAAGTCAAATTTGATCAAATTTGATCAGTTGCCGCCCTGCCCCTAACTTTTTTTGGCGCTGCCGCCCCCGAGATCTCGTTGAGATTGCCATTATTTGCAGACTGGGACTTGAACATATCAAAATCATCATAACATAAGTTAGACTTAGGACAAGTCAACTTTTGTAGCTAAATTCCTCCAGATGTCCCTCACGTATAGTTTTAATGCCATAAACAATGCTATGGGCTTTTTCATTAGGAACATTGACATTTTCAGTTTCCGAATTTTGAATTTGAATATTATTTTGTAAATCCAGGTGAGAATACACATCACGACAGTGGAAGCGGTACAACATCAACTCTCAAAGCTGGTGATGTTCAATGGATGATTGCTGGCTCTGGTGTTGTACATAGCGAAATGCCATCTGAGGAACTGATTCAAAATGGTGGGCGCATGGAGGGCTTTCAATTGTGGGTTAATCTTCCTGCAAAAGATAAAATGATGCCACCCAGGTATCAAGATATCCTTGCAAAAGATATTCCTGTGGCTAAATCAGTTGGTAAGTAATTTTCCACAATTGGTTAATGCAGTTAAACCTGTTATAGTGGTCACCTCTATACAACAGCCACCTGCCTATAATTGTCAATCATGTTTATAAAGGCTGCCTCCAATTCCATATAGTGGTCAATCCATTTACCTCTCAGAGCAAGCTGTTATATACAGGTTTCACTGTAATATACATCTAGGCTATTGCCGGCAAACCTTAATAAACTGTTCATGAACTTCACAATCATTTCATGGAATGAGGTCCTGTTATTAGTCCATGAACAATTCATGAACGGTTCATGAAGTATTCATGAAAATTGAATTATATCGCATATTCACGTTCATAAACTGTATATTTATAAGAGCTCAGAACTGATCAAAATATCCGTGAATTCATGAACATTCCATTCCATTCCATTCCTGAAAGAATTTAGGGGAAATTTAGCAATTTCACGTTCATGATCCCCTTAAATTTTTCTTGCAGAGATTTATTTCTCTTAGGTAGAAGATGCAATGCAAACATGCAATATATGTTTCTAAATGCAATGAAACCTGTATATAGCAGGTAGATGAATTGACCAATATAGACAGGTTGACTATATATACAGGTTTGATTCAATAGAAAATACTATTTTAAGCGTTGCAAGAGTGACCACTATAGACAGGTGACCACTGTATAGAGGTGACCGCTATAAAAGGGCTGACCTTATATACAGGTTTGATTCAATATTCTATATTATTTTAGACATTGCAAGAGTGACCACTATAGACAGGTGAACGCTGTATAGAGGTGACCGCTATAACAGGGTTGACTTTATATACAGGTTTGATTCAATAGAAAATACTATTTTAAGCGTTGCAAGAGTGACCACTATAGACAGGTGAACGCTGTATAGAGGTGACCGCTATAACAGGGTTGACTTTATATACAGGTTTAATTCAATAGAAAATACTATTTTAAGCGTTGCAAGAGTGACCACTATAGACAGGTGATCGCTGTATAGAGGTGACCGCTATAACAGGGTTGACTTTATATACAGGTTTGATTCAATAGAAAATACTATTTTAAGCGTTGCAAGAGTGACCACTATAGACAGGTGACCGCTGTATAGAGGTGACCGCTATAACAGGGTTGATGATATATTTTTTCAGATGGAAAAACAACAGTAAAAGTCATCTCTGGCAACCTGAATAACGTCAAGTCAAGTGTTGAAACAAGGATCCCAGTGGTTGTCTATGACATTCATATTGCTGCTGGTTCTTCATATATAATAAATATCCCTCAAAATCACAATTCATTTGCATATATATGGCGAGGTTCAGGGACATTTGGTGAGGAACGCAAAAGCGGCAAACTTGGCGATGTAGGTATTGAAATATTCTATTGTTTTCTCAGTTCTGAGAAAATTTTTCAGATCGTATATCGTATATTTTGCAACTGATTCCATTTTCACTTGGCCCTTTCAACGCATCCAATGCTTATTACATTATGATTTCATTCACCTTTAAACAATTTCAAAATTGATCTTATTGACAAACATGTTTTTAACAGGTTGTCGTTCTCTCTGAAGAAGGTGATCATTTTCAATTTGCTGCAAGTTCAGATGAAGATATGCATGTATTATTCTGTGGTGGAATTCAAATCAAAGAACCTATTGCTAGACGTGGTCCTTTTGTAATGAATACTATGGAAGAAATTCAACAAGCATTTGTTGATTATCAAAATGGAAAACTAGGAAGTATCGCTGGATCAGAAGAACGTTATGCGAAAACAAAAGCTGCGGTTGCCCAACAGAAGAAAAATAACACCTATTAGCAGATTGACATCAAACTAATCACTGAAGATTGTGGTTTAGCTATAATTGACTGACTTACATGCACCTTTGATTCCCTGATACACTAGTTAAGTAATGTAGAAAATGTATTTCAATGCGTAAACCTACATAAACCTTTTTAATACATTTTGATATCCTCTAGTATACATTGAAATGAAATGGTGTTGATCACTTTTTTCGGTGTATACCGGCTAAACACATGTCGTCGTTCCGACCACATCCGACCACCATGTAAGTCGGAACTGGTCGGAAAATTTGGTCGGAATTACGTATTATAGTGTCCACAGTACTTTGTCTTTCCGACCGAATATTTCCGACGTCGTTCCGGATCTGAAACGACGTAATGTGTTTAGCGGGTAATTATTCTTATTTATGTTTATAGGCCTACTGTATTTATAAACTCATTCAATTACCATACATTACTTTTTATAAAGCCTATAATATTTGTATTTATGTACATTGTACATTGATCATAATTTCATTTTTTATTTGATGAAACTTTTTAATCAAAATTTTATTACACTTTCCGTATCCGTTATCAATTCGGTTACATTTGATGTATTTATGTACATTGATCATAATTTCATTTTTTATTTGATGAAACTTTTTAATCAAAATTCTATTATATTTTCCATATCCGTTATCAATTCGGTGACATTCTGTGTATTTATGCACATTGCTCATAATTTCATTTTTTATTTGATGAAACTTTTTAATCAAAATTTTATTATACTTTCCGTATCCATTATCAATTCCGTTACATTCTGTACTCAAAGAGGCCAACATATTTTGTATTCTATTCTGCGTTTTAAAGTTTGTAATATTTAATATATTGCAAAATTTTCAAACAAATCGAAGGTTGATGTTTCTAATTTTAGAATCCCAATCTGGGATTTATTTTGAATGATTATTAAGACATTTCCACAAACGCATAATGAAATCACTGACACTCAACTCCCTCATTGGGGAAAAACGTTTGGCTGTCCCAGCAATTTACTAAGAATTTTTCGTGATTTTTCTAGTATTTTCTATAAATAGCTACCTTGTCGGAATATAGTCTGGAACTGAATTTGCAATTCAGTTATCCAATCAGCTCCTTGGATTTTATGCGCGAAATTGTTTGCACGTGTTTAAAATGAGTCGACATTCGCATTGCATGCTAAACTGACTGTCGGCCATTGAAGTCAGACGTGTTGAAACTTTGATTTGTAGAAACATAAAATTCAACACCAGAATGAAGCGTAAAGGAACTGCTACTACACCTGAAAGTGCCTCAAAGATGGTCAAAGATAATAACGGTGATAGCATTGCGAAAGGATTTCAAAGTGTCACAAATTTAAACTTTGAAACCTCAGAAGATTTACTTAAATCAATGCTGAAAGATGTTCCTTTAAAAAAATTCTTTAATGAATATTGGGAGAAAAAACCACTTCACATTAAACGAAACGATGATAAATCTTACGGTGATTTATTTACATTAGAATCTTTATATTCTATTTTATCTGAAAATCATATTATGTACGAAACAGATATAAATGTTTGTCGATATGTCGATGGAACAAAAGAAACGTTAAATTCAGACGGACAAGCCCCAGTCGAAGATATCAAAACATTGTTTAAAGAAGAAGGTGCTACACTACAATTTCATCATCCACAAAGATTTTCAGTGAGTAGTCATGCAATACCTCAGATTCTAAATTGTGCCTTTGATTGATGCCTTGAATAAGATACTTATGCATCGTTCCTCTTCCTCCTGCCTAAAATTGCTTTTGGGCCTACTGGCTGCTGGTCGTATGTATAATAATGTGGATTCCCTTCTCGTATGAAACTTGTTCCGGAAGATAAGAGTTTTCCCCATTATTTGTGAATCTGGGTTAGTCACAGATCGCCACTTACAAATTCTATTGTTCCGGAAGATAAGAGTTTTCCCCATTATTTGTGAATCTGGGTTAGTCACAGATCGCCACTTACAAATTCTATAGTTTGAATGAATTTTATTTAGATGCAAGAAAATTTTAGTTACTTAACAGTTCAATACACCTCTCACGACCGTAAATTCTCTGTGTGTGTGTGTGTGTGTGTGGCGGTGGTGGTGGGGGGTCACTTCTCTAATATTTTGAGAAAAAAGTTGGGCATTTTGAGACGAACAATTGCAAAATCGTGCACTATTGAAGTGTGGCAGTACTGAAACTTCCAGTTACGCCCATTTTGTTGGACAAAATTAGAAATACCCCATAGTAAGTATCAAGTAGTCAAGGATGTGAATCAGCCTGCGCACAGACCCACATCTTTTGTATGATTAATATGGTCTACAGGTGTAATATTGACAGAAACTTGTACTGGACTGAATTAGGGGGAATGGCTAAACGTGAGAATTATATTGTTTGTCTATTGTTCATCAGCCAATCATAATCTGGTTCTAGTTTTGCAGAACTCGCTAGCGATCGGCCGATGAACAATAGACAAACAATGGATTTCTCTTGTTTAGCCATTTCCCCTAATTCAGTCCAGTACAAGCTTTCTGTCAATATTACGCAGACCCTACTTATCATAAAAAGGATTTGGGTCTGCGCGCAGGCTAGGTGTGACTCCTCTCACTCAGTTTTTTGTAACCTCGTTTTCATTTGCATTAATATTATTCCACATCTGTTATTGCGATTTCAGAAAGACCTGTGGCATCTCCTCGAGAAGCTCGAAGCTTATTTTGGTTCATTAGTTGGCTCTAATGTCTACATCACTCCACCTAATTGCAAAGGATTAGCTCCTCACCATGACGATGTTGAGGTAGATATGATAATATTCCGTTTTCACATGATAATTACGTAATAACTGATAGTCACCCGTAAGCACATACACTTGTCTATTTTATTGGGGGACATAAAAAAAACATATTATAGATAAATACAAACATGTGTGCACCAACGAGAAATCAAACCCCAGCCTCCCGCACAAAGTGCAGACATTCATTAATAATTTTCACCAAATTTATTAACCAAAAATAAAGTTCAATTAATTCTAATTCAACAAAAAATTACACTGATTTTCAAACCATAAAAAAAATTATTAATCAGATAACTTTTCTGTAAACCTTGAAATTGACCACTATAGACACACATCACAATTAATGTAGATGGACGCTAGTCTAGACTGGAACCACAATGAAACCTGTATATTACAGCCAGCTATGAAAGGTAGATAAATTGACCAAGTTTATATGCAGGCGGCTTTTATATACAGGTTTGATTCAATGGAAAATACTATTTTAGACATTGCAAGAGTGACCACTGTAGACAGGTGGCCGCTGTATAGAGGTGACTGTTATAACAGGTTTGACTGTATATCCCTAGGCAGAATATGACATTGATGCTATGTTGGATATTATTACAACTAGGTTTTCATTTTGCAACTCGAAGGCAGCAAAAAATGGAAGCTTTACAAACCAACGGTTGATTTACCTCGGTCATACAGTGATGACTTACTTGAAAAAGATATTGGTGAGCCCACGCATGAAATTTTACTTGAGGTAAGTAGAATTGAATATTTCTAGGGATGCGAATCGAATATCGATTAATCGATAAATAATCGAATATCAAGGAAATATTGATTATTCGAATAGTAAAACGAATAATCGATTATTTGAATTAATTTTAAATATGCTTGTTTCCAAATATAAAACAACTTTTCATAGATAAACTTTTCTTCAAAATCAAATGCTTTTTTAACATGAAACACGTTGAATAACATGAATTGTGTAAACTAATGTCGAAGCGAACTGAGTGAACAAACTGTTATATCTATGTATTCAAAATCTTTAAAAATCTATGTAGGCCTACAGATAGTTAAGTAAAATTTGATGTTTTCAACACATTTCTTGCAAAAGCTTTGTTTGTGTTTTTATTGTCTACTTGAATGGTAACAATAGGATTAGCTCAGATGGCAGAGCAACCGAACTTCAGATCGGATCATATCTGATCGACTGTGGTTCAAATCCTCCGAAGGTCAACTCAGCCTTGACTTTATCTGAAACATCAAATGAGTACCATCTGAGGGTGGCGGATGGAATGGTCCAGAGGGAATTGCATTGTGAGTAGCTGCGGCGCATCGTTGCGCATTGACAATCAAGACCTATCTGCCATGAGATCTGTTGAAATTGATCTGCAGTGGCGCGGCTGAGATCAACAAAGAGCTTTTAAAATCATTGCTCTCAGCGAAAAAAGCCACTCATCTAGAAATAGAGGAGCGGTATGGGTGCCTTCGGTAGGGCGACACCGTCTACATTATTTAACAATAGAACAAAAGATTTGGATTAATATTCGATTCGAATCGAATAGTTCTGTTTTGACTGTCGATTCGCATCCTTAAATATTTCCTGCTGATTTTTGTTTGCATTGACTTTTTCAAAAACGAATTCAAACTGCCGAAAAAATAGCATTTTATCAAATCCACCTCAAAGAATGGAATTGGAACTGCATTACAGATTCGAGAAGCTATCCAATCCTTGTTGTTCAGAAACTTGCGATCATGAATAGAAAATAGAACAATATTAGGCCTACGAGAAATTAAAACCTTGTCATCTGAGTTCTTACTTGTTCAGCTAATCAGTTATGTTTTAGAGATATAGTTTTTACTATTAATTAGAGCTATGAATTTTGAAAATTTGTAAACCTACTGAAGAGGCTACTGAATTCGGCACTTTTCAATACCTTTCAAATTTTAAAGTACTTTTTCAGTAGTTTTCAGTAGAATGAGAAGAAACTAAATTCAAGTGTCTGATGAATTCAGTTCGACATTCGACAGTACAATTTCAGTATTGATTCAGTTTATACAAGATTCGTAGTGTTAAGGCTCATATATTTGTAACATATGGACTTACATATTGACAGGCTACAGATACAGATTTACAGGACGTACAAAGACTAGGATATAATAATATTTATATCAGTTCATTGTTAAAGGGCCCCACTGAAGATCATGTAGCTGGCTCCCCTAGATCCAAAGAATAAATTTCATTGATTTACCAAGAAATTATTTGTTTGTTTTTGTTTTAGAAAGGAGACTTATTATACTTTCCACGCGGTACTATCCACGCAGCTGAAGCGTTGGATAATCATTCAACTCATGTCACCATTTCAACATATCAGAATAAGTAAGTTCAAGGGAACAATTTTTTAAGGCTTAAATGATTAGTATTTTACTACATCATCATCATCATAATCATTTATTCAGAACCTGATAAGTTTACAATAACTTTTTTTCACAGGACTGATTTACGTAATAAAATAGAGAATAAACATTAAATAATTGATTACAATAATAGGCCTACATAGATATATATATACAGCTGCAAGGTTAATTAAATACGAAACTTAACAGTTATTAGATGCTGTAATTTTATTGGTATTTAAATGCTTCTCAAGGAGACTTTTGAAACTTTTCCTTTTGGAAACCTCCTTCATTGTAGACGGTAGATCATTCCACTTGTGAGCATCAGCATATTGAAATGAGTGGCGATGGCTTGACTTGATGTATATGTCATTATGGGTGTGAGATCTTGTCTTGGTCGTATTTGGTTGTTGAAATATATGGGAGAGCAGAGGAGGAGCTAGATTGAATTTTAGTTTGTGAGTGAGCATTTAGTTGGTGTGAGGTTATTCTGTCTCTGACAGAAAGCCAGCCAAGCCGGCTTTGCATATCAGAGATTCGAGTGCGATAATTACAACGGAGTATTACTTCAGTGATGTTAAGGCAGAGACACAGCACAGTGAAATCTGTGTAAATCAAATAATTTCCAGCTGTGAGAGGTAAATAAATTGCATTATAAAACTTAAATTGAAATATTATTTCACATTTTCGAGACAATAAAATTGCTTGTCATGGATGAAGGACTTAGACAATAGTCTTTGAATTAATTATAGTTTTGACTAATTGAAAAATAATGCAATAACATGTAACTTTTTAGTATTGATTAAACATATAGAATCTTTCCCGAACCCTTTAGAACATTCTAGAACGTCCTAGGAGAACCTACACAACTCATACAATGATAATGCATGATCTAGCAGCATTTCTATCGAAACACTTTAAATACGGTAGACCTTAATGTAGAATATAAATTATTAACTTGAAACATAGTTTACTATCGACTTGAAACTACAACGTGAAACCTGTATATAACGGCCAGCCAGCTACGAGAGGTAGATAATTTTACCACTATAGACAAGTGGCCTTTTTATACAGGTTTGATTCAATAGAAAATACTATTTTAGACATTGCAAGAGTGACCATTATAGACAGGTGGCTGCTCTATAGAGGTGGCCGTTATAACAGGTTTGACTGTATTATTATTATTGTAAGAAGAAATAAAGAAATCAATTAAATCTACATTTTCTCACCAAATACGCATGCTACTACTGTAATGAAAAAGCTTATTACCAATCAGATAGTGACGTATTAGGTCTAAACGCGCAATTATAGCTTGACATAGCTGGTAGTTTTAATGTTCAAGCATTATTTATTTATTTAATTGAGTGGGATATTATTTTCCCATGAGTTACGTGTAGTCTATACTATAGGTATACAGACTGTTGTGATATTTGAATTGAAAATGTTTTTCAACGTTAATTGTTTTCTTTTTTTCTTAGTTCTTGGGGTGATTTCATGTCAACAGTTTTGAATAATGCAATTGAGAATGCCATGGACAGTGAACTTGAATTCCGTCAAGGCTTACCAATCAATTTTGGATCTTTTGTTGGATTATCGAAGGTTTGTATGTCACACAGTAACTTCTGTTATTTCAATGATAAAGGTC
The DNA here is from genome assembly GCA_916610825.1 of Haliclystus octoradiatus. Taxonomy (NCBI): domain Eukaryota; kingdom Metazoa; phylum Cnidaria; class Staurozoa; order Stauromedusae; family Haliclystidae; genus Haliclystus; species Haliclystus octoradiatus. The sequence goes on from OU744451.1 coordinate 1,858,950, forward strand.
TGAACTGGGCATCTCTTAGTCTGCGTCACAGACCGCGATTCATTTACAAAAGAACAGGGTCTGTGTGATTTGCGCAGTTCTCTGTCCAGCCACTTTTCAAAAACGTAGAGCGGAAGTTTCTGATCGATGCATGGTAAATCTATTGTTCTTAGATAACAGATCACCTCTTGCATCGGACTCTCCGATTTAGTTCAATTAATCTTTCGGACAGAGTATTTGACACAAAGAGAATATCAGTTCAGCATAACAATAAACAACATATAATACTTGATTTCTTTCAAGACTATATTAAACACCAACTTTTAATTGTGTAAATGAATATTTATTTTAACGTTATCTAAAACAGCCTGTCTCTCGCAACTTACATCTGACAAAGAAAATATATTGATGTACATAATTTTAAACTGAAATATTTACAAATGGTTGAGCGCATGCGTTAAACTTTATATGATGCGTGTTAAACATGAAACTTAATTAACTAAACAATAGAATTCTAACTATGGATTATGACGTACGAAACACCTCTGTTGAATCAATTAATTGTCATAGCGACGAAGGCTAAAATAGAATTATTACAATCATGTCAACTGAAGTGAACAAAGTAATGTGAGAATCCTGGTGAGAATCACCTTAATCTTGCATAATTATGTGACATCAATCTGATTCTGATTCGAGGCCCGGACAGAGAAACCGAGCAATTCACACAGACCCTATTCTTTCGTGAATGAATTGCGGTCTATAACGCAGGCTAGGCATCTCTGCAAATGATTTGCAAGATCTTAATTTCTTGTTCTTCTCTTTTGGCCAGTGTTTGGAGATTTTGTGTTAGTCATATTCCGATGGGCACGCCTTCTTGGGGAATCCAAGTCAGGTTCCAATTACAAAAGTAGGAATTTGAATCCTAGATTCCGGAAGGCTAGAACAAATTAATAATTCTTTTTTTTTATACTTGTAATGATTTATTGGTCAAACATCAACATATATGTTCAAGAAAATGTTGAATTGCCTCTAGGATTTCGTTTGGTTGAACGTTTGGTTGAACATTAGGGTTTCCTTAAGGCTGAACGTTTGCTCAGACTCTGTTCAAGCCTCGATTTGATTGTGTTTATTTCCCACATCTCACTGGGCCTGGTGAAAGCTAGGCAAACTCTGTCGGCCTGTGTGATTACGTCAGACCTTCAGCATAGGCCTAACAGGCTAACATAACTCATGGGAAAATAGTAGTCCCACTCAATCAAATAAGTAAATGAGGTTTATAGGCGCTAACTTCCCTGACCAGGGGGCTATTTATAGCAAATATTGGCATCAAAAATTTCCCTGACAATCAAAATTTTCTTCCCAGCATGGATGCTAGGTGTCCCTAACAGGGGGTGCAATCCCCTTTTCCCTCTTGTATTACCTTCCCAGTCATACTATGCCCATTGTTGAAACTAAACTAATTGAATTATGTATAGCCTACAGTAATTTGTTTGTACCTGATTATTAAATCATAAATGATCAAATGTTTCTTTGCTTTTCAAACTCGATTTGTAATTGGATTATTTGACTATTCAATCTCTTGTTACTGGCGTGAATTAAGTGTTCTCATTCGCTATTATTCCGTTTTATCTTTCTATCGGCCGATTATAATTGCCCCTCGACAGGGTCCGACAAAAGGTGCAGCCTTCTGGAATTCTAGTGGTATTTCAACATTTTTTCAGATTTTTGCTTTTTTGTTGATGTTTGACCAAAAAATCATAAAAAATATCAATTTTTCTTCTGAATTTGCTCCAACCCTCCAGAGTCTAGGATATCAAGATTCCTACTCCTCAATTAGCTGTTTGCATGGAATTAACAAACAACCTGGTCTTAGCCAATAAAAATTGAGTAATTTGAATCATGTGTATTATTATGATTTCAGAAAGAAAATGCGTTCCCAGATGAAACAACAAAAGGCAAAGAAACCAATGGCACGAACGGAACAAAATCATCTACAGGGCAAGTTACTGATTTCAAAGAAAAATTAACAACTCTTATCAAGAAATTAGTCGAATATGTTGACCCTCACGCATGTGCCGATGCTTTTCTTGGAGATTTTGTTGCGTCACGTCTTCCACCAACTAGCAATAATGATTTGGAAGGTATGTTATCAATCGTTCGATTTAACTAGGATGAAAACCGAGAAATATGTTTTGAAAATTAGGGGATTTAACTACAAAAATCTTCCAAAGGGGTACCCCACTTGTAAAGGGGGTCTTGGGCATGTTTCAAAATGATAGGAAAGGACGATTTTCACCAACATTTTTGATAATATTGACACTCATTTAAAAACTTGAAAGTAGTCTCTAGACTAACATACACAGAAAATAAGGACATTTATTCAAACTGGATTTTGCCGTGAGAAAGTTAGAGAAAATTTGAGACTGTGAAATTCTGTGCAAAATCGTGAGGCTTGGAATGCCTAGGATAATTATTACATTGTTGTTCAAGGTGATGTGATAATATTATTTCGTAAATATTTTCATTTAGATTCTGATGATGCACCAGGCCCTGATAGTCTTATCCAGTTACGTCATCCTGATCATGTCCGTATTGTAATCTACGAAGATGACGACGAAGAGACAGATGAAGATGAATCAGACGAAGAAAGCGAAGAAATGGACGACGAGGATATGGCGGGTGAAGACGATGAGAAAACTGAAAACTCAAAGGAAATGAAGGTACAAAATAATTAGTTTTGAATGCCATCCTAATCCAATGTTAGGATTGTTTAACCTTCCACAAACTTCAACTTTTCAGATCAATATTTGAATCATTGGAATGACATTTGAGTTAAAAAATTTATTTGTCATATTTTTCTGATGATTTTTGCTTGATATTCAGTATTTTGCCTTTTCCTTCTGAATCTTCATAGCTTTGCAGATTTTCAGACTTTGTTGTGCCCTGGTTAGGAGTCAAATAAGGCCAAGAGCATATTAAAATTTATCAAATGGTTTGTGGTTCAGATAGCAAGGAGACCCTATGGAGCACAGCACCTCTGAACTCAGCAGATGATGACGATTATGACGAAGGCATATTACTTTGCAATAACCTAAAAACAAAGGGTATACAGTACAAACTGTCTATAACTGCACCACTAGGGAATTTCGATAAAGTATGTGTAAGACAATTAAGGATCCATGTGAGGGAGACAGAAAAGACACACTTTTTCTTGCTTAACTTTTATTGGCTGTACTCAACGAGTGACTTCTTGAGACTCCCTTTTTTACATTTTCAAAACTCTGTTTTTCATTCACATAAACTATCCTTACAATATTACTACTGTATTACAATGCACAAACAATAGGTAATACCTTACTATCACAATATCACATCCTTTAGCTACACAAACAACAGTAGACAAACAATACAATAATAAATACATCAGGAAGCCAACAGTGACTGGCACATATACAGTGAAACCTGTATATAACAGCCAGCTACGAGGGGTAGATAATTTGACCACTATAGACAGGTGGCCTTTACATACAGGTTTGATTCAATAGAAAATACTATTTTAGACATTACAAGAGTGACCACTATAGACAGGTGGCCGCTGTATAGAGGTGACCGTTATAACATGTTTGACTGTAACCATAATTACAATACCATTCCCATTTGTCCACATAATAATATCCACATACATTATATAAAACTATTAAATAATACACATGAACTATCTATCCCATATACGCATTTATTATCTATACATTAAACCACATTACTACAGTATGTTATAGGCGATGTGCCGTTACAGCCAATTACTCATACACAAAAATATAAAAATATCCTAGTATTGTAAACGAAAAAATATCCTAAATTTCACCAGGAACATCAGGTGTAAATTCAGTTTGTTATAAACAGTAATCTGTTATGACAGGTGACGTTATAAACTGTTGTAGTTAACTTAATAACGCAATAAACAGCAACACAATTCTACAAACAGCGCAAGTTGAAGAATGGTCATTCTTTACCTCAATTTATTTCTATATATTTGCCTGTAAACGTTGCATATTAAAATGTCATTTAATAAACATTAATAAGTATAGCTGACCAATCATAGAGCAAATACAATATTAACTATCCTTATATAGTAATTTAACAAACATTAATCTTTATGCTATAATATCAAAACTAATTACCAGAAAACAAATCTATAATTATTACTAAACTAATTAATTAATACTGTAAGACTACGGTCGATGTGAGGGAGACATAAACGACACAGTAAAAGTTTCAAGTAATTATCTTTTCACTGGTCTCTCGACGAACTCTAAACGCGAGTCTGTTAACACGACTTCAAACTCTGTTTTTATATACAAACACCGCTGACCTGCCATACCGCAGTCAGCTGGAAGACTTTACAAGTTTATATTACATCACGGCTATCACGATCACAGGAAGGGACAACAAATACTAAATGTATATTTTATCGTAAGACTGCATTTATAGATTATGGGCATGAAGGCTATTAAAAAATTTTGTGGTTTATTGGTTGATCTGTTAGATAAATTTATATTTGGTTTTGTAAAAGATATTGTTGTAGCTGTTTGAGCAAACGATCCCCTTGCTAACGAGGGATTGGCTATTGTTTTTTATTAATGCTAAATTTATAATTTATATCAGGCTACATAGGCCTACACTAATTAGACAATTTGCCCCTCTTTTTCAAGTAGATTAAATATTAAAATTACTTCACCGACATTGTTGCACTTAATAAAAGACGTTTTTAATGTTTTATATACGCAAAATAAGACAGTTTAGTGATTTATCATATAATTTGTAATTAAAGATTTTCTAATTTTCATCATCAGGATCAGATTCCTTCAGACGAGAAGCCATCAAAAGGAATGAAAACTAGACGAAAGACAAGATCTAAATCAAGTTCAAAATCACCTGCAAAATCACCCAAGATTCAAAAACAGAAATCAGAAAATGACGAGGATATGAATGCTGACGACGACGATGATGATGATGACGAAGAATTTTGTATTGAAGAAGGACCTTATGTCAAACTTATCCATTCGATTAATAACGAACAGAATGAGCATATGGTTGGCGGCGGAGAAAAGGAGGTTGGTAATAATCTTATACATCATCATCATCATCATCATCATTTATTGAGTTACCTATTAAGCCACTACCTTGATGATGGCTTTCTACATTCAACTACTGGTCTTATTGTGTTGGTTATGGGCTTGGGCGTATACTGCAGAGTTTGCATAGTAATATTCTCATCATCTCTATTTCACTGTTATGTTGAGCTTCGAGTCTCAATCCAAATGCTGTGTATCATAGATCATAGATAAAGACACAGATAATACAAATGTTTCATAATAACTTTAAGATGTATATTCATATATAATCGCGTGTTCTTCGCACCGCATACTCAACATTCTAATTCTAGAATCAATGTCCTACGTATTTAATTAAGAGGCTGAGAATAGAATGAGGCACAACAGTTAGACACAATTGATGTGAGTTGATTGACTCTTTATTATCATATCGATCGATACGCTGTGTGTCTGCTGATCAGTTACAAGGAGAGATGCTAAGGGCTAATATGGCATTTAGTCAGAGCTCTTTGATATAGTAGACACAACCAAAAAGCAGTGGCAACGGAGCCATAGAGGAAAGAGGAGGAAAGCTGACGCCCATCAGAGTGCGGCGCTAGCAAGTGTCTTTTTTTTTAGATGATGTAAAGCTTTCATTCAACCCTGATGATATGTACGCTAATTGCTCTGGGTGTTGTTAGTAAAAATTTGAATTTTCACTTGCTTTGCGTCCTAAAACGAATAATTATGGGCCAATATTTGCCAAAATATGTGTTGCAAGAGTCATGTTGGGATAAGCATGGCTATCCTCGGTGTATCTTGCGCTTTAAATCTTTACTCACAAGGTATTGGGTCCATCCTTTAGCAAGAGCATCATTGATTGGCTCCATAAATAGCACGCTGTACGCTTCAAATAATTACCAATTAACCAATTGCCCTGGCAAAAAACTACTATCTATACCCAGTTTGCAGTAAAATAATGAATAAATTGCGACAAATGCTTTGACAAATAGGTCCCAGTGAGTTTATTACAGTCAAACCTGTTTTTCTTTTCTATTGAATCAACCCTGTATATAAAGACCATCTGCCTAGCTATAATGGTCACTCTAGCAATGTCTAAAATAGTATTTTCCATTGTATCAACCCTGTATATAAAGGTCATCTGCCTATAGTGGTCCATTCAGCAATGTCTAAAATAATAGTTTCTATTGAATCAACCCTGTATATAAAGACCATCTGTTTATAGTGGTCACTCTAGCAATGTCTAAAATAGTATTTTCCATTGTATCAACCCTGTATATAAAGGTCATCTGCCTATAGTGGTCCATTCAGCAATGTCTAAAATAGTATTTTCTATCGAATCAACCCTGTATATAAAGGTCACCTGCATACAGTGGTCACTCTTGGTATGTCTAAAATGGTATTTTCCATTGTATCAACCCTGTATATAAAAGTCATCTGCCTATAGTGGTCCCTCCAGCAATGTCTAAAATAATAGTTTCTTTTAAATCAACCCTGTATACAAAGGCCATCTGTTTATAGTGATCACTCTAGCAATGTCTAAAATAGTATTTTCCATTGTATCAACCCTGTATATAAAGGTCATCTGCCTATAGTAGTCCCTTCAGCAATGTCTAAAATAATAGTTTCTATTGAATCAACCCTGTATATAAAGACCATCTGTTTATAGTGGTCACTCTAGCAATGTCTAAAATAGTATTTTCCATTGTATCAACCCTGTATATAAAGGTCATCTGCCTATAGTAGTCCCTTCAGCAATGTCTAAAATAATAGTTTCTATTGAATCAACCCTGTATATAAAGACCATCTGTTTATAGTGGTCACTCTTGCAATGTCTAAAATAGTATTTTCAATTGAATCAACCCTGTATATAAAGGTCATCTGCCTCGGGTCAATTTTCAAAATATCCAATCCTGACCTCTATTATATTCAATTTCAAGCTATTTTCAAGATGGCAAGAAAACTTAATATATTCGTAGTGCAGGAAACCCTTCCGAAACAGGTTTAACAGGATATATCTTGTTTTCATTTGTAGCCTGCTGGTATCAAGTTCCCATTACGCTTCGGCAAGGCATTACTTCATCTTTACGAATCATCAGATAAATTTATAACCGTTAAAGATTTACCTTTAAATGAAGAAGATCAAGTATATTTAGTAACAAATTTATGGTCAGAAAGTTTGATAAACATGAAAGAAAATGATAAATAAATATATAACATATATTTTTGTAATGCTTTAAATTTTTGATATATATATATATATATATATATATATATCAATATCGTTGTGTTGTATTATTTATAATATATTTCATTGAATAAATAGTTTGGGTTTGTCAGAATAATATACATTTAGATCTTCAAAGTAAAACATATGCATTTATAATAAAGATATTTAAAAATTCATATTTATTTATTGATTTTTGTGGCATTAACATTTATATATTCAAGAAGATATTCAGATTATACCTACGGCAGAGCCAGATCCAGCTGAAAATTTGAGGGATGCAAGAATCCTGGGTAGAAGGACGAAGCCCGCCTATCTAGGTTGTCAGGGATTATTTTTCAAATTTAAAATCTCATAGAGGGTGTTTGTAGTATCATTCTTGCATATCCAAATCGGACTTTTAAATTTAGCTACAAAAGTATGGTCTATCTCCTTCTCCTAGTTATTCCAAATTTACCGCAATAAAAAATGCTGTAACCAAGAAAAACAGAAGTGTCTTACATGAAATGGTTCTGATCTGAACAATTGCAATATCCAATGAATTAAATACTATGAAGTAAGTGTTGTGAATTGGAAGTGCGACAATTTGAATACGGAAAACACAGTCGGAATCGACTGGATTACTTTATTACGAATACTAATTAATTCACTAAATTAAGAAGATATAAAGATACAAACAATTTAATAATGCGTACAAATGTCACCAAGCTATTACAATTTAAATGTAGTTAGTTAATATGCTTACAATTGTTGAAATGTTCTTCTTGAACTACATTTACAACGGCATCGTATAACTATAACTTGATTTACTAAATATGTTGACGATATTTATACTATTTTATTTGCAAGGAATTACATCACTCTCAAATCACAAGACCTTAATTGGTAATAAGGTAGTCTAAATAGTGTAAATACTTCCCATCATGAAAATCATGAGATTTAATGTAACCTAAAAATAGAATAACTTCTTCCCATCATAACTAAAAGGCTTGTAAATTAAGTTCTATGCTATATTTATCCATTAAAACAGACTTCTATTAATAATTCTATGATATATGTATAAGACATCACGTATTTATATTGTCAACAACAACATTTGATTAATTAACAAATTAAAATACAGAAATATTATTTGAATACTTCATATATGTCTCATTGCTTCTGTTGGATATTTTTGGACTTATTTAGAAGAAGTAACGGGAAAAGTAACTGTAACTAGTTACTTTCGAATTAAAAGTAACTTGTAAATTGCAATCGTTACTTTTTCTGAAAAGTAACGTCTGATAGTAACTAGTTACTTTCTCGCCCAAGTAACGGTAACTGTAACTAGATACTTTTAAAAAATAACTTTAACATCCCTGAAGACATGTAATCTGCTAAATAACTGTTCAAAACTATGATCTACATTCAGAACAGTAACTTTTGTCTGAAAGTTATAGTTACAATGTTAAATATGCTATAAGTTATCGTTACAAGTTACTCAAAAGTAACTTTCGGTTCGGATCATTGTAGTACACGTACAGCGCAATAACCTCTCATCTGATCAAATCTCTGTATGTTATGCATGATCTCAGTGATGAATATTTGGATAGACAAGTGTCTTCTTTGTCCGCATTTATTCGTTTATAGATCTTTTGTTTGCTCAATACATTTGGTTAGTAGCAGATGTTTGATTACATGATGCATGTGTAGATGTATACATATTACCGGTATACATATCATTATAAAGAGATACCTTCATGAACTGTGCATGAATGTGAAATTGCCAAAATGTTCATGAACCAGTGAACGGTTTATGAAACCCCTTCAGGAAAAGTTCATGAACCCCCTGCAAAAAACAGTTCATGAAAATTTGGGGCCATTCAACGCTTATGAACTGTTCATGAAATCCTGTACTAATCTTTACAGGGATCAATTTGGAATAAGTTTATGAATTAGTTCATGAACAGTTCATGAACATTAAATGGGCCCAGTTTTCATGAACCTTCACAAACAATTCATGAACTGTTCATGAAAATTTGGGGCCAGTTAATGTTCATGAACTCCTGTACTATTTTCTGCTAAGGCCAGTTTGGAATGAGTTCATGAATTAGTTCATGAACAGTTCATGAACGTTAAATTGGCCCAGTTTTCATGAACCTTCAGAAACAATTCATGAACTGTTCATGAAAATTTGGGGCCATTTAATGTTCATGAACTCCTGTACTATTTTCTGCTAGGGCCAGTTTGGAATGAGTTCATGAATTAGTTCATGAAAAGTTCATGAATCAGTTCAAGAGTCAGCCCGAAAAATGTCCAGCGATAACATAGAAACATGCAAACATGAGAACAACATGTTGGACAACAGAGCAAACATGCAATAATGATAGAGGATCAAATTTAAATTTCAAATTTCATTATTATAAAAAAGATCAAAAACAGAAATGGTTTTACAAGAAAGGTGAAATGTTGTCATAAAAAGTAAGTAAAAAAAGTTTAAAAAGTTCCATAATGACACATTATACAAAGTTAAAATCAAGTTTATTGTATTTTATTCGCTTTCTTTTTTATTGTATTTTATTCGCAAAATTGTTTTTCCCTAGGCTTCTCCTCGAACTTCTTCTGGGACGTTTAATTGTCTGAACATTTCTTTTTGAGTGTGTTTTCTTTGGTGTTTAAATGTTGGCGTTTATAGTACCGGTATAAGTCTCTTTTTCATTTGTTTAGTTCCATTGCCTGTTAAAAATAATGATTCAACATTAGCTCACATATTATTCAGACACAGGAAATCAAATTTCAAAATCCAAGGTAATAAATAAAGTTTCCCAAGAGTAAAAAGGTCTGCAATCGACTTCTATAAGTCTGACAATTCTCCTGTCTGCATATTACAATTTTAAAAGCTACTTTCAATTGGATAAAAAGTATAAAACTGTGATTCTGATGGGTGACGTATATGGCACATTGCAGAATACGAGAAACTGGATTATTATTATTTTTTAATTTATCATTTATCCACAAACCGGGTAAGCTTGCAGCTTTTTTTCACTGGGGTGGTTGGTTAATTTGTTAGTATTTTGAAGCTTGTGTGCGTTTAATAGCCGGATGCCCTTCCTGACGCCAACCTATAATGCTCTGGACAGGGATTGAATCCGAGACCGTGTGGGCCGTGGTTCAATGCCCTAGCCATTACACTAAGGCCATACATATAGATTGGAAACAGCCATACTTATAGATTGAAATTACGAACTTAAAATTAACTTCCTACTAAACATACACAGCAGCACTAAGAAATACAAAGATCAACAATCTTAAACAATGATTATGAAATTGCTATTCAAACATCCTACTTAAAAATTCCAAATACTAGCTTGTCTCGAAATGTAAATGTAACTACAATGTAACCCGCTTATGTGCAATTCAGATAAGTGAAACTCCCGCTTATCTGCAACTTGGCTTTGAAGCCTCTTAAAAAATTTTCTGGTCAAGTCCTTGGTAAACAATTTCGGATAACTGCAAATTCGGATAAATGCAATGAAAACTGTTGACAATTTTGACTTGCACTTAAGCGGGTTACACTGTACTACATTTACATATTGAGATAGATTACTTACCAGACTTTTAAATTGTCAAAATTTTCTTTCTTCATGAAAATTCGTCAGAAAAGTCTTCTACGATTGCAAGGAAACATTGATTATTACACGATGTTAGGCTGTCACTGTAACTGTGAACTAATTATATAAAGGTGAATCACCAGAATGTCATAAGGAACCAGGTAATGTAGTCAGTCCTTTGAAAAAGTGTATTAATCTGTTATCAGTTTATGCACACTTACCAGGTATTTCTGAATAAATGATGATGATGATGATGATAATGATGATGACGACGACAATCAGAATAATTGTTGCATTTAGTTTATAAAATGAAAAAAAGCATATTTCTCCTACAGGCATGGTGTGCTTTTAAGACTTCATATCTTAATATCTGATTTGATTCGTTGTTGAAATAGATTGCTTTTCGATCTTGTATTAGATCTATCTGTATGTCATGAAATCTTTTCAAAATTTTAATGACCAATCAAATAAACCATTTATACCATCATGCAGTGCAAATATTTAGCTGATGAAGAGTGCATAGGTCTATTTGGTATACTATTGGCGGCAGTAGTTTGAATTACCTGGATTTTCATTATTAGAGAAATATTGTTCCGATCTCCTCATGCATTATCGTTGTGGATAGGAATAAACTGTGTAATCATCGTGTGTACTGTGCTGTGTAATCATGGGAGGATTAGCTCAGATGGCAGAGCAACCGAACTTCAGATCGGATCATTTCTGATCGACTGTGGTTCAAATCCCCTTTGGTCATCTCAGCCTTGACTTTATCTGAAACAACAAACGAGTACCATCTGCGGATGGCGGATGGAATGGTCCAGAGGGAATTGCATTGTGAGTAGCTGCGGCGCATCGTTGAGCATTGACAATCAAGACCTATCAGCCATGAAATCTGTTGAAATTGATCTGCAGTGTCGCGGCTGAGATCAACAAAGAGCGTTTAAAATCATTGCTCTCAGCGAAAAAAGCCACTCATCTAGAAATAGAGGAGTGGTACGGGTGCCTTCGGTAGGGCGACACCGTCTACATTATTTAACAATAGAACAAAAGATTTGGATTAATATTCCATTCGAATCGAATAGTTCTGTTTTGACTGTCGATTCGCATCCTTAAATATTTCCTGCTGATTTTTGTTTGCATTGACTTTTTCAAAAACGAATTCAAACTGCCGAAAAAATAGCATTTTATCAAATCCACCTCAAAGAATGGAATTGGAACTGCATTACAGATTCGAGAAGCTATCCAATCCTTGTTGTTCAGAAACTTGCGATCATGAATAGAAAATAGAACAATATTAGGCCTACGAGAAATTAAAACCTTGTAATCTGAGTTCTTAATGTGTAGCTAAATGCAATACATGTTTGATGCGTCTCAATATTACGATGTGTTTGAAAGCCTTTTGGCAGGTGAATTCTACATTGTCTTTCCAAGAAAGTCGGAAAGAGTTTCATGGAAAATCACTCCCAGATATTTAGCGACAATTTCTCCCCATTGCTGATTATTTATACTTGAAATAAAAACACTATTCAAAATAAGTTGAGCATATTCAATCCTCCAAGGAGCACTAAATTTCGATTTTTTATACCAACTTGTGGTCTGCAAGCCATCTATATCATTCATTTACACACAGCTACAGCTAAGTCAGTTGTATGTGATTGGATGTGTTTCTGTCAAACTGATACTGTGTATAAAGATGACTTTAATATTTGAAGTCAGAATTGTACGGACAATGATAAAAAACTGGCTAAGTAGAAATTATTGGAAAATATTGGCTACAGATTACATGTCTGTAATCTATTTGCACATCTCTTTTAGAATTAATTCCAAACAGAGGGTGGTTGAAAAAAGTGCCGCGTCTGTATGGGATGACGCTTTCCCATAATATATATATCAACGCGCTGCGGCACTTATGATAGCATGTAAAACAATAACGCGCTGCAGCACTTATGATAGCATGTAACACAAAACGCACTGAGGCACTTATGATAGCATGTAAAACAATAACGCGCTGCGGCACTTATGATAGCATGCAATAGGAGTCACCATGTATATTTTTCATTGAGTATCAACTGTCTGATGATCGCACACTGCGTGAAACTATAGTAACAGAAATTAAGAATGTGTTTTCTTTAACTCAGTCACAATCCTTATGTATATATATCAATAATATGGAACTCACTTTCATCGCATTTTTCTACTATTCTTTTTTTTTAAACAATGGCGGCATCCTTGTCTAGTTCATCATGTTCTTGCCACTGAAAATAGAAACAAAATACATTGAAACCACAATCAAGCATCAAAGTGTTGTGTAATGTAAGTATTAATCATCAAGCTGTTATCTCTTGTATATGTGAACTTGTATTCTATGTGTAATTAACGTCGCCACCCTAGGTGAATCCTGTAATATCTATGTGTAATGTTGAATAATAAATCAGGCCCAGTTTGACCGTCGTTGTGTTTGCTGGGACTCGCGGTCGTTATAGCAAATCCTGCTATACGACACAAAGAGAGACGCTTTGCGATGGTATTGATATTTAAATGTATCATATGTATACGTATACAACATATTATAATATCTAATACTTCTTATCATTGTCATTATTAGCTATATTAAAATTTGATGAAGAATTCTATTGGAGCGACTCTACAACAGTTTTGCAATAAATCAGAAACGAGACAAAAAGATTTAAGCCACTCGTTGTAAATAGAGTATCTGAAATTCGAGAGGAAACTTCTACAATGAACAAATTCATCAATTATCACTCATCGTGGGATAAGCTGAAGACATCTATCACTTGGTTTGTAAGATTTCAGATGTACTTAAAAAGCAAATCATCAACACCAAAGAGCAACATTTCAAACGAAAGCATCAAAGTAGATGAACTACGCAACGCCGAGAATATCATCATTCGAATCGTCCAATCATTTAGCAAAGAATTCACTTCATTAAAGGGCAAGAAACAAAGTTCTTAGCCAAAGCCCATTATTGAAATTGTGTCCATTTCTAAAAGACGATATAATTTGTGTTAGTGAGTAGACTAAGTAAAGCACCGATTGCATTCGACGCTAAACATCCACCAATTGAAGCCTACCAAAGAAACATCAAATTGGGCAACTTATCATTCAGTATTATCATTAGAGATTTGGACATGTCGGCCAAAATCACGTACCTGTATTATCACTCGTACGTCAGTATTTTTGGATAATCAATGCCAGATCTGCTGATAAGAAATACACAAGAAGCTGTTTTGCTTGTGCAAAACAAGAAAGAGCATGCGCAACACAGTTTATGTCAAGTTTACCCCTTTTCAACGGTAACTCCCTTTCTACCCCATTTCTTTAATTGTGGCGTTGATTACTTTGGGCCCCTTCAAATCAAACAAGGGCGGTCAATTGTAAAAAGATATGGCTGTCTCTTCAAGTGTCTGAATACAAGAGCAGTACATTTGGAAATATCGCGTATCCTTTATCAACAGCCTTTGTCGTTTTGTTTGTCGCAGAGGAAATCCCATGAAGATGTTCAGCGATAATGGCACAAATTTGGTTGGTGCTGAACGAGAGTTGAAAACAAATCTTGAAGAGTTAAATCAAGCAAAAATCAGAGGGTTCTGCCGCAGTGGGAATACTGATCACCTCCAGAGATTGCAGAACAGAGGAATGAGGCCAGTGCTCCGTTGTAACTATCGAACTTGTGTCTCTGATATGCAAAGTCAGCTTGGCTGGCTTTCTGTCAGAAACCGAATAACATCAAATCAACTAATGTTCACACACAAAATTAAATTTAACCAATCTCCTCCTTTGCTTTCTTCATTATTTCAAGGACCACATACCACCAGAACAAGATCCCATTACCACAATGACATTTACATCAGGTTAAGCCATTGCCACTCATTTCAAAATGCTGGTGCTCATAAGTGGAACGATCTACCATCTACAATGAAGGAAGTATCAAACAGGCCAGCTTTCAAACGTCTCCTTGGGAAGCACTTACACGGAATAACATAATTAAGTTAATCAAATCGTTCTTCAAATGTCTATCCTGTAAAGTATATTGTTGTAAAATTGTATTGTTATTATATGTATATCTATATATTTATAAATCTGTCTTGTGAAAAAAAGCTTTTAGCTTATTCAAGTCCTGAATATGATGATGATGATGATGATTGATTCTTCAATCCACCAACAGGAAGTCATCATGGAGGAGCATGGGAGAGGTTGGTCAGAAGCAGCAAGTCAATATTAAAGGCAGTAATTGGTGATGACTTGCTATACAATGAAACTCTCCAGACATATTTTGTTGAAGTTGAAGCAATTCTAAACAGTCGCCCGTTAACAAATGCAAGTGACGATTCAAATGATTTAGAACCAATCACGCCAAACCATCTATTATTAAAGTGGCAATGTAACACCACCATGCCTGGAGATTTTAGCCTTGATAACCATAGTAGAAAGCGATGGGAGCATGCCCAACACTTGGCACAACAATTTTGGATTCGATGGTTGAAAGAATATCTCTCAAATTTGCAAAACAGAAACAAATGTTTAAAAAAAGACATCAATTTTAAGCCAGACGACCTTGTACTTGTACTAGATGACAAAGCAGGAAGAAGTCATTGGCCGTTAGGCAGAATTACAAAGGTTTTCACAGGGAAAGATGATTGTGTTAGATCTGTAGAAGTTAAATTTAAAAATAGTAAGCTAATACGACCTATATCAAAATTAATTAATTTAGAAGATACCGTATCTTAAACATATTGATTTCGTCGTTTACTACATTAATGTACATCGCACAGCCAGTGTATGGAGGCCGGTATGTTTTCTCCAAAATCGTGTTTTACAATATTAATCTTGATCTTATATCCTGATCCATAATCCTTAATCGTGTTTCGTTGTTTGAATGAACATTTCAGGCTATAGAGCTACGTCATTAAATTTATGTATCTATAACAACGCGCTTGCGCACAATTTACATGTTTTAGCATGAATTGATGTACCTACGTAAACTGTATTAATCATATCCTTAGTATTCGACTAGAAGGAAAATTGTAGTAAATTGTATTTGTAATTTTAGTATTATGATTCAGTTATCGTTTTGCCTGCGATCTGTGAGGAACTGCATATACAAAGTGAATTTGTGAAAGATATATTAACTTGTAAGGAATACACCGAAGGTAATTATTGTACTTATTACTGCTGAATTAGCTTTATTGGTCATGATCCAGACTGGCGTATATTTGCGCAGGTGGATCACATATTTAGGCAGATTTTAGATATAACATCCAAATAATCATGGAAATTATGTCATTTTCTTATAAAATTATGTCAATTATGAAATGTGCGGCTGAAATTTCAGACGCGAAAATGATTGCGCGGCCAAGATCTAGCCCGCTAACAGCAAACTTTCCAATCTGGGGCATGATGACATCAGAGTACATATATTGGATTGTTTACACAACATGCTAGCGTTTTGAGTTTATAAATATATGTGAGTGTTGAGTTGAACATAACCAAACAGAGATAAATTATCTTTATTTTTTTGATAAGTATTGCAGCCGTAAAAACGAAAATTAAACATCAAACACAGGTTAAAGAATAATATAGACTCAGTTTTGGTTTCATGTCAAAACCGTTGGCCGACTGTACATTTACAAACAAAAAATCTGTTTGTTTTTGTTGTTTTTAGTGAAAGTATTTGAAGTTGAACTTGTAAATTTCGGTGCCATAAAAAGGTGCAGAAGAAGCTTGGACGGTCAAAGTTGAGGAACAAAGAAGCCGATGAACATTTATTTGGAGCCTTAAAATGTGACCAAACAGGGAAAATGGTTCACAGAACTCAATGGCAGAAAGAAAAATTGGGAAAGTTTCAAAAAGGTATCACATCCTATTCTGTGTTTGTCACCTACAGTAAATGAACACAAATTATGCTTAGGGGTATGAAGCACTCGGTAATGCTTGATCCTGTTGCGGAAAGGATGTTACAATCCTTGTTAGAATCACAGAGATTAACAAAAGACAGCATATATTACAAACTGATAGACAGCTCTAGTAGCTATACCAGATTGGCTGATGAAAAGGAAAGAGAATCATAGTTTGCAGTTCAAATGGGATACTGAGATCTTGCAATTTGTAGAGAGCTTAGAGTACCATACCATGGAGGTAGACGAGCGATTAATCTTCTGAGAGGACCAGGTCATGACGGTGAAGGTTCTAGTGGAATCAATATATTTGATAATAGGAAATGGAATTTTCCTTTTCCAGGCTAAACTACCAGAGATAAAATGTATGGAGGATATACAACAGATAATGGAATCCAAACACATCTACTACAGTCGTCTCTAACAGTTTGCAATGAAACCAGTGACTTAATAACCTTATATGAAGATGAGCATTCCAAAGTGATACCCGTCATCCTAGCAAAAGATGGTATGGCACTTAAACCAGGCTTGATTGCTGTATGATAGCAGACATGGAAAGCTGTTTGGCAGTATGTTGGGACTAGATTATGCATTTCTAAGATCAGGAGAACCAACCAGGGCATTGCTTAAAGAAAGAATAGTACAAGAAGCTGACATAACTTGCTTGACTACCGCAGATGGAAAATTTTGATTGCAGGTTGATGTAAATCATATAACAAAGTCTGTCAATGCAAGCGATACATTAGATGCCATCAAACAAGAAGTTAGCCAGATGTGTCTATCTGTCTTAATGATCTACAGAATATGCATGCAGGTGTGAAACATGGAGTGTTCAATGAAAAGTTCAATTGCAGCAGCACTTGTGAATCTTGTATAATTGGTAATGAAGTATGTGAGAATTGTAATGTGAAAGGTATCGGGTTTGTTGATCCTTGTATTAGACCTTGCAATAACTGCATTGAAGATGGGATTAAATGCATCAAAGTTGCAGTTATTTGTATCACACAAGACTCAGAATCACACAATTCAGGGGCTCAAAAGAAAATTATGAATGAGTTGGTGGATGCTGACTTAAATTCAATAAACCAAATTAAAGTCTGTGCTGTCCCTGATGGTGTCCATGTAGCAAAAAGAAAAACGCAAAGCTTTTGCAACTGGTTTTTGATTGTAATAATTGTAGGATCAATTTAGTTCAGCTAAGGAAATTGAGAAATGATCCCCTTCTTTGTTCAACCTTAACTCCCATGATACCGCTCAGCGCTGTGAGAAATAGAGATAGGCAAGACGTTGAGTCCATTCTTCAAATTTCAAACAAAAATGTCATAGAAGTACTTAAAAATATTGAAATTGCTATGAAAATCTGTTATGAGAAACTGAGGATAATAAAAGAGGTGTATTACAAACCCCTATTGCGATATGCACTGGAGATATGGGCCACCGATCCGACCGCTTAGCAACGGGTATGTGTTTACGTAATTCTTTTACTACAATTACTATGATGGTTGGTAGTACAGTTAAAGTAGAAGGAGAGGCAAATATTACATTGGAGAGAAATGGAAAATCTGTTATGAGAAATTGCTTAATCGTTGAGAAGATGTTAACTGGTATAGATGTAATTCTTGGAATGGATGTTATCACTATGTTTGGAGGGTTATTTATCTCGGCTACTGGGCAACCTGAATTTTGTTCGGTGTCAACAGTAGTTCCTTCTTGTAATAATATTATTGAGAATAAAGATATACTTGTTGAAGATGATAATTTCACAGCAAGTTTTAATGGTAAAAGTTGGACAGTGTCCTGGTTGTGGAAAGATGGTAAGGCACCGAATATATTAAAAAATTGTATTATGTATACCCTCTTATTATATGAATGATGCCACTAGACAAGAATTCAATAAAAAGTTAGATGAATGGATAGATAAGGGGTACTTGATTTAATATGAAGCTGCCAAATTTGGTGAGGCAAAAGGTTTAATACCTATGTTTAGTGTTCGGCAAGAAAGTAAAAACAAGGTTAGACCCATATTTGATTTCCGTGAATTAAATCAATACGTAGATGTATTTACGGCTAAAGGTGATGTATGCTTAGATAAATTACGTAAATGGCGACAAATAGGCATCAATTGTGCAATGATTGATCTTAAAGATGCGTATCTTCAGTTGAATGTCGACGATAAACTTTGGCCATATCAAACTATTAGTTATAAATCAAAATTGTGGTGTCTAACGAGAGTGGGTTTTGGGTTAAATATTGCCCCAATGGTTATGACAACGATATGACAGCATATATTGAAATGTGATTAATGAGTTAATAATGGAACAGATTCTTACGTAGATGATATTATTGTTAATACGGATATTGTATCTCCGGAATATGTACGCGAGCATTTACATAAATATGGTTTAATTGCTTAGCCTACAGAATTGCTAAGTAAGAATGTACCTACTCGAATTCTTGTATTAAATGTTAGTAAAAATGAAGATATCTTGTTATGGAAGAGATCAGATATAATTTCAACTGACGATATAGATTTTTCATCATTAACTAAGAGACAATTATTTTCTATTTGTGGTAGATTAATTGGTATATACCCTGTTTGTGGATGGTTGAGAGTAAATTGTAGTTTTATCAAAAGAGCTACAAACAATGTTGATTGGGATATTGATGTATCACCGAATGTTGTTATCATGTTAAAGGATGTTTTTGAAAGATTAAAAAAGACCCAACCAGTTCAGGGAAAATGGAATGTATCCCATAATGGTGAAGGTACAGTTTGGTGTGATGCCAGCTCTATAGCCACTGGTGTGTGTATTCATGTAAACGGAGATACCATTGAAGACGCCTCTTGATTACGAAAAGATGCAGCTCATATTAATTGGAGCAGGAATTGGAGTCTGTAATCAAGGGCTTAAATCTTGCTATTGTGTGGTCATTAAAATGTATTAAAATTAAAACTGATTCATCTACTGTACATGGATGGGTACGTGATGTGTTAACCAGCCGACAACGAGTTAAAACCAAGGCTGTAAGTGAACTTCTTATTCGACGAAGATTAGAATTAATTGAATTTCTTGTGAGAGAGTATAATTTAGAATTGTATATTGATTTAGTTAAAACAAATGAAAATGTGGCTGATATTCTTACTCGCGTACCAACTACTTGGTTAAAATTAGTGAACAGTAACAATTTAGATAGTATAAATGTATGTTCTGCAATTGTGTCAATGTCTGAACGTTCTACTGTAGAAGATGCTCATCATTTAATTCATGGCGGATATAAACAAACGAAATGGTTACTGGATGAAATGAATGTTGTTAATGTACCTAGAAATTTAATTAAAGATGTGATATCAAAATGTGAAGAATGCCAGTCAGTAGACCCGTCTGGCGTGAAACCTATTGAAAAAGGACATTTGACAGTCACAGAAAATTGGAAACAGCTAAGTGTAGATGTCACAAAGTACAAACATGAAAAGTTTCTTACTATTGTTGATTGCAGCACTTCACACGGTTTGCTATATGTCAAAAAATTCAAAGTGAAGGCGATGCTGATATTAGAGCACAACTTGGTAATATATTCAGTGAAGGTCCTCCTCAAGAATTATTATTAGATAATATTCATCTTTTAAATCCACAAAAATGAAACATTTCTGCGTTAATTGGAATGTACTGTGTATGAAAAAGATGATCTTGTTTGGGTGAAACCTAATAATAGCGTTAGATGTACTACAAAATGGAAAGAAGGAATAGTAATTAAACAAATATCTTGTTATAAAGTTGACGTTAGTATAAATGGGATTATTAACCCTAGACATGTTTATCATTTAAGAAAGCGTACTGTTAATGAGAATGGTATGAATGATGATGCTTGGTAACAGTACTGATATTATTAACAATAATGTTGCATCTGAATGTTCTGATTCAGAGACGTCTTTAGATACTGATAATAATGAATTAGAATAACCAACTGGCAATATTAACAATGATACTTCTATCCGACGATATCCGTCTCGTTTACGACGTCCGCCCGCATGGCAACATGAGTATTATGTAGAATTAAGTTTTTGTTATATACATTGTATAGCTTACAGTTTTTTGAATTTATTTTAGCTAGAGTTTTTAGCATATGTTTTGTATATATTTTGTTTGATGAGATTTAGATATCTAGGGGAAGTGTAATGATAATGCGTTATTGTTTCATATGTATACATGAAAGTGAGACTCCATAAAGGAGGCTAGGTCTAGTATAAATAGCGCTGTATAACTAATATTGAGTTAGTGTACTTAATCCATGTGTTGGTGTTGTTGAGTTGTTCCATGTGTTGGACGAAAGTTGATTATTGATTATATTATACATATTACTTTTACTTATCAAGTGTCATTTTCTGAGTTATATTACTACATCAGTTATAGTAATTTGCTTTGTCTGAGCAAAAAGTGATGTAAGAGTGACAAAAAAGAATATTTGCAAATTTGCATAAGATTGGAGTATATTGTGTATTAAATGCTGTTAATTAACACCATAGTCTGCTTTCCTCTTTTTAACTGTTTTAATTCATTTACAGTACTTGGCGTTTCTGTTTCCCTTAAAAATGCTTCGTTAAAAAAAAATCTTAATTAACATCTACAATATAAATTGAAAATAGAAAAAAATACTGAAATTCCTAACTGTCAAACAATTATCATTGTTCATCTATCACCGCTAAAGCTAAAACAAGATCGTATCTTCTACTAAAATGCTTTACGTCACGCAATGCACAATTATTAATCAAAGCTTATACTACGTATGTACAACCCCTCTTAGAAAAAGACACACAACTATGGAGTCTTTACTTACAAAAAGACATTGATCTTATTGAATCTGCTCAAAGACGTTTCACAAAATCTGTGTGTTACAGAGCAAAATTAAAAGATGATGGCTATCACTTTCGTTTAGCCTTATTTAATTTAGAATCCTTAGAAATTCGCAGGATTAAATATGATTTATGCATGGTTTATAAAATTATTAATAATCTAATTGACTTCCCTAATCACTTTCTAAAAACACGAAATATCAGTAATCTGCGAGGACATTCCATGCAATCCGTTGCATGTTCACCGCCTGTAAATAATTGCATCTTTTACTCATTTTTTTTATCGTATAATTCCCCTTATGAAACCAATTAACGGAAGACATTGTGACCTCTTCCTCCCTAGAAAATTTAGCTTTAGATTGGATAAGTTTGACTTAAGTAGCTACTGTAAGCACTCTCATTCGGCTGCACATCAGTGTAAATTATATTAATATATAATTTCCCTTTGCTTGCCTGTAAAAAATACATCTGATGGTTTATTTTTTACAAATAAAAAATAAAAAATGAAATGAAAATGAATTTAATGCTTAAAAAGTGGTATGTTAGATGATTCAATGAAATTATTGAAGATACAATACTTGGACTTATAGAATGCAAATCAATGCATAGAGTTATTATTCATTCCCATCGATCACAATTACTCAATGAATAACAGTCCTGAACAAATGTAAATTATCACAGTAGAAATATGTGGTATTTTAATTAGGCGTAACTATAATTCCCGTCAATCAATATTCTATAATTATATGTTACTTAAGGTTTTATTATAAACGGCTATTACGTAAGCCCTTTGTGAAGTCATGCAAAAGCATCGTACGATCACAGTTATTTGTACATAATGTTTAACATTATATGAGATTAGATCCAACTTGAATCTGAATTGAGAATGTTGTCATTGATGTGTTGTTATAAATAATCCTGTTATTTTGTCTGTTATACGACAAACTTGGCATCCCCTTGGTGGATAAATTATTATATATATATACAAAACATGGATCTCAAAAGACGCAATTTAAATTTAAACGATGACGAAAGAGCAGACGCGTGGCTGATGTCGTTCGAAGCTAAGGTCTAAGGTCAGAGGTAAAGACATTAAAGATGACATCAACACAAAAATATATTCTAAAGCAAATTATTTGTTTATAGAATTATGTGGAGGAGATGCGTTATTAAAACTAAATTGCTTGGTAAAACCAAACAGGTTAACAGATATGCCATACAAAGCAATTCACGAGTATATAAAAGAACTCTTGGAACCGAAGAAAAGATTGCTTGTGGCTGAACGTACGAATTTTCTAGCCATTAGAAGAAATCAAGACGAGACAGCAGAAGATCTGTACTTAAGAATAAACAACCAAGCAGATAGATGTGAGTTTGAAAATTTCAAAAAGGTAGAAGACCCTGTAGTTGAAATGAAAAAATTAGTTTATATCAATGCATTCGGTGACAGGGAAGTTCAAAAAGAGCTGCTTGATTTCCTACGAATAAATCCAAAAGCAACGTTTGAAGACATAAGAGAACGTGTCAGACAATTTGATCAGACAAGAAAATTTCTGGGCGTTTCTCAACCAATGAAATCTCAGAAATCAGAAGAACCGATTATCATGATGATACTGTCAATCTGGTGCAATATACTAAAAACAATTACACAAAGAATAATTGCGGCAATTGTGGTTATCAACATAAACCACGCAGATGTCCAGCATTTGGAAAGAAATGCAATTTATGTGATGGGATTGGTCACTTCGGAAAGGTATGCCGTGAATCAGCAAGCAAAACAGCAACCTAATGGTGAGAAAGATTTGGAAATACTACAAATTATGTACTTCATGAAAATGAACAGCAACACGATTCTCAAGAAATAGATATTAATGCATGTAACGTTGAGAAAAATTATTTTATGTGTCACTATGAGCACACTGAAAACATAAATAGTATGGAGGCTATCGTGGAAAATGTAAATGTAAATGGTCAAATGGTGCGTATGCAACATGATACAGGTGCCTCATGTAGTATAATTTCAACAGAAATGTGGTCAAGTAATGGCTCACCTGAGCTTAAGCAATCAGATTTTCGGCTTAAAACTTATGACGATAAGGGGCTAAATGTCCTAGGTAAATATACTTATAAATGTAAAACGTAATGGTAGAGAATGTAAAATTCCAGTGCAAGTAGTCCATTCTAGTAGGGAATATGGCCTGCTTGGCCGTGATATTTTGAACGTAAATAAACAATTTGTCAATTATGCCAGTAGTGATGCTGAGTATCCCCTTTGATTAAAGGTGTTGTTGCCGCGATGAAAGTTAAGCCAGATGCCATTCCAAAATTTTGCAATGCACGACCTGTACCTTTGCCACTTCAGCAGGCTGCTACCCGTGAGCTTGATCGTTTGCAAACCATTAGAGTCATTGAGCTTTTAGAATCAGGTGGTGCAGAGGACTCCTCTCTTATTGTCTGGGTGCGTAAACCTTTAGGAGATTTAAGAATGTGTGCAGACTTCAGTGTACATGTAAATAACAAAATTTTGGGCGATAGTTACCCAATTCCGAACATTGAGAGTATCTTCTCTTGCCTGAACGGGTCAAAATATTTTGCAAAAATAGATTTGAAATCTGCATACTGGCAAATTGAATTAGACGAAGTAGCGCAAAATTTATCAGTAATAAATACCCACAAGGGTCTCTTTCGTGTCAAACGACTCCAAATGGGGATGAAAAACAGTGCAGTTTCTGCTGCTGGTGTGGGCCCTGATCCCAGCCTTGTAAACAAAGTATTAGAAATTAAGGAAACATGCAACAAAGAAGAAGTTGCGACATTCGTAGGTCTTGTAAATTTTTTGGTCGATTAATTCCAAATTTTGCAGATAAAATTCCTCGTAATCAACTAAGAAAAGTCGATATCCCCTTTTTGTTGGACCCCTGAAGGCATAAAAGGCCAAAAAAGGCATTTGATTCATTGAAAACAGAACTCGCCTCGTATCCACTAGTACGACCTTATTCGCTGGAAAAACCCGTCACATTAACTACTGATGTGTCCGGCAGTGGAATAGCAGGTATTTTGACTCAAGAAAACCGTCCAGTTATTTATGTTTCTAAAACGCTGACACCTGCAGAACGTAACTATTCCTCTGTTGAATGCGAGGCATTAGCTGTTGTTTGGTGTGTTGAATGCCTTCGGCAATTTTTATTAGGCAGACATTTCAGTATTATCACAGACCATCAAGCCTTAGAATTTTTATTTGGAAACAACAAGGGCATACCGAAAACAGCCTCTGCTAGAGTGGCGCGATGGGCTATTAAGCTGATGGCCTATGACTTTGAATTTGAACATCGTCCTGGTACTTCTATTCCACATGCTGATGCGCTCTCGTGTTTGACTGAAAACACACAGTCTTGTGAAGATGTTGTTGCTAGTATCTCAATTAACACATCTGATGCATTTTCCGCGCCTATCATTGACCACAGCGAGTTATGCAATGTTACTAACTCTGATCCTGTTGCTACATCGGTCAAGCAACGTGTTAAAAAAGGCAATTGGCCGAATCTCTCTCAGGCAGAGAAGCCCTTTTCTCTTGCAAAAGAAAATTTAACAATTGATAATGAGGTTTTGTATTACAAATCGACACCATTTATTCCCTTGAAATTAAGGTCATTAGTTTTGTCTAAAGCTCACCACACCCACCAAGGCATCAACAGTACGACACGTTTCCTTTGTCAAAGCGCTTGGTGGCCAGGAATTAGTCGCGATGTCAATTCGTTTATTTCCAAATGTGAAATCTGTTGCAATTTGAGACCGCGTGTTGATAGGTCAGTTCACATGTGGCCAGAATGCCCACCATGGTCTCGCCTCCATATGGATTTTGGACATATTCCAGAGATAGGTCCCATTCTAATCATTGTCGACGCAGGTTCAGGCTGGGTAGAGGCTTTTCGATATAAGGATAGGTCAACTTCCACAATAATCAAATTGTTAGCCCAATTATTTTCTTGATTTGGGGTTCCAAATTCTTTTGTTTCGGACAATGCAAAAGAGTTTATCAGTGAGGAGATTGTTACTTGGCTAAAACACTCAGGCTGTTTCAAGATGGAGTCTCCTGCATATCACCCACGTTCTAACGGCTTAGCGGAGCGTGCTGTGCAAACGGTTAAGCGCGCAATGCATGCCTGGAACTCTAGTTTACGTATATCTTTTGACATGTTTTTGTATCGAGTGCTTTCAATTCATTGGGCAACATCACATGCAAAGGGTAGATCTCCTGCTGAACTGTTATTTGGGCGACCTATACGTATACATGTAGTATCTGAATTTGCACTTGGAGCTAATGTAATGTATAGAGCCACACCCTCCCACTCTGTTCAACCTGCAGAATATGTTGTTGCGAAAGGAAACAATACAGCATGGCTAAATATTGCTGGTCGGACTATTTTAGCATCACGCAACCAATTTGGTCCCGCACCAGCTACTACAACGTCTCCTCCAAATGTTGGACAATCCGTACTGGATAAAGATGTTTCAGTCTGAACCAGTGCACCTAATCAGGACTCCAATATGCGTAGATCTTCTCGTAGCGCTGACGCTCCGACTCGTTATGGTTTTGATAAATTATGAACATTTTAGGAAGGGGGAGTTTGTGGTATTTTAATTGGGCGTAACTATAATTCCCGTCAATCAATATTCTATAATTATATGTTACTTAAGGTTTTATTATAAACGGCTATCACGTCAGCCCTTTGTGAAGTCATGCAAAAGCATCGTACGATCACAGTTATTTGTACATAATGTTTAACATTATTTGAGATTAGATCCAACTTGAATTTGAATTGAGAATGTTGTCATTGATGTGTTGTTATAAATAATCCTGTTATTTTATCTGTTATACGACAAAATAATACATCGTAAATGATGCATCTTCAGGGGTATGGTAGAGGGATAATACAGTCATTGACTTCAAAGTTATTGTAATAGAGAGACTGAAGGGAACTCTAGTAATATGGAAAGTTTTAAGGGGTGAATGTCCTACTGTAGGATATTAAAGAAAGTTATTTAATTATTGAGATTACAACAGATGGGTGAACATCGATTGCCAAAATGATCAGAGAGATGAAAGGCATGTAAGCTTACAAGATTGTTGCCATGCATGGTATATTTGCATATGTAATGAACTGTTATAAAGTATTACCCGTAACATAGGCAAAAGCATAACCAAGTAATTAATAACCAATCTGACTTGTTACCTTCAGCATTGTACAAATCTCTTGCAAACATTTACCAAAGTAGGGTAGGGACACGTGGAACAAGAGCAAATGCCTAGCAAAAAGCTCTCTATAAAGCTGTCGAGATAAAAGGAAATGGTGATCCTGCGGAGTGGGTTGAACAAATTATTAACCATTTCTGGCATTGCTGTCACAGCCAAAAGGTGAAAACTCTTGCTACGCTGCAATTGATTTAGTTGAGTTTGACTATTTGGAAAAAAGAGTGTAAGAGAGAAGGAAAGAATATGGAATAACATTTGAGGAGTATTAAAGGGTTACTGCACGGCACCCTTGTGTTTGGGTTCTCTGATGCCAACACTTGGGATGTTGGGAGACACTCGAAAGCTGAAAAACACTCGCCGTGCAGTAACCCTTTGGTGAAATAAAACATATTTTTATTATTTTTAAACAAATTTAACATAAAAGAGATCACAGATCCAGAGTTCTATTTTCGAAACACTTTCGATTCTTTCGAACGCTATGATTTTGATCTGTCTTGTCTCCCATTTCTGCTGTGTCCCAAGCTTTTGCCGGTTTAGTAGGGCATTTTTGTCTCAGAATAGCCACCATAACCAAACAAATGACGCAAAGAAGAAGAATGCCTTGAATTATAATACTGTACTCTGAAATATATATCATCAACGATGTTAATAATGCAATTTTTTTATTTGCAATTATTTTGAAATTTTGGATGTTTTTTCTCTCATGATGTCTAAGTTGTTTTGACTTGCGTGATCCATACATGGGTAGTAAGCCAATCAAATCACTAGAACAGCAATCTATCGGGTTTTACAATAACAGTTTATGTAACAATTTGGCTACGCTGGGAGCACAAGTAAACCTTCAAGAGGACGGTCAGAATGTTCTACAGTATATTCAGGAGAAATTTTCTTCAAGAAGGGGGGTGTCGAGCAATAAATTTGCCAACTTCACTGAAGTCCAAACCGGATATGTAACCGTAGTTAAGGTGCGTAATCTGGAGTTAACATAACAACATTATGGAGTGTGCTGAAGATTTTACTGAATATTGAGAAGAATTAGTTAATTTTGAAATATCAGGGAGTGTAGCGTTATGATAGACAGAAGAAGCTTCTGAAAGAATTATAAATTTCATCAGTGAATTCAAAACAAGGCAAATCCCAAAACACACGAAAAAAATAAACAAGAAAATGATTTCTTATCACACACAACTTATCACGGCAACCCTAATGAAGGCAAATTGATAAATATAAATGACTTATTACGGAGGAATGTAGGCTACTAATAAGGCTGACTATCAAAAACGTCCCTTTGAGTAGCACATTTTCACGTTTTTTCCGGCGCAAATTGTATCTATCTTTTCCGCGCAAATCGTTTTGATATTTTTCAGAAATATTCAACCAGTTTCTTTTTGATAGGAAATTTCAGGCAATAAAAAAGGCATTGAAGAATCAGCATAATTTGATTACCGGTATCAAAAATTTGAGAAATTTTGTTATTATGACACTCGAAACAGTCACATGGTGATAGCTGATAAAAAAAACTGAACTAAATTGAGATTTACATATAATAAATTGTTATTACTTTGTAAAACTAAAATGAAAATGAATGATGCTAAGTTAGAAAATTTTCCACATACCACTTAAATATCCTTAAATCCTTAAAATCAAGGTGTTCAATATCCATTGTTGATTTTACAGCCCTTCTATTTTATAATCCAGTGAATGCTCATCACATAATTTCTATCGAAAGAATATAATGGGGATAACCTCTCCCCTCCCCCGGGTATCATCCAATTCATTTGGAGATGTTTGCTGCCATCCAGAATAACAATGAAGCGAGGAACAAGACTAAGGGGAGACCGGGGAGACTTGGACCACTTTTCACATTTTTAATTATCAAAATTATTGTGGTTTTGCAAATGTAACAAATTTTATGTCATTAATTAGCCAACATGCTCAATTCAAAAGGGTAAGAAAATCAATTGCATAAATGTAGCAATTTTTCAATACTTAGTGCGGAAGACCGACCATTTTAGAGGGGAGACTTGGGACACGATGGGGTGACATGGATCAGGCATATTTTCTCAAACAATATATTATAATATACACGTTATATATATATTATATATTATATGATAATTTACATGGGTAATCAGGAACGCTCTTGTCCCATGTCTCCCTAGGTCCAAGTCTCCCAGGTCTCCCCTAATAATAGACCTTAATAATAATAACAAATAACAAATTTTTATACAGGATAGACACTTCAGCGAAACAAACGCTGTTATCAACATGTGTCCTTTGTCCGCTATGATATATATATACTGTATGACCTTTTGTTTATGAAGTATATAACAAGTCTCAAATTAACATGTAAAAAGGATTTACTGTGAAACCTGTATATAACGGCCAGCTACGAGAGGTAGATAAACTGACCACTATAGACAGGTGCCCTTTATATACAGGTTTGATTCAATAGAAAATACTATTTTAGACATTGCAAGAGTGACCACTATAGACAGGTGACCGCTGTATAGAGGTGACCGTTATAACAGGTTTGACTGTATTGCGTTTCTCAATAGCTAGGCCTATATCTAGTAGCTTACCTGAGCAGTCTTCTTACAACAGGTATGTAATCTGGAATTAAACTTATATGACACGTGACTGAGCGACTGCAGTTCATAAAATGATTTTTTGTGGTTTCATTGAAAATCTATTATGGGAAGTGATACCAAATTGTAAACAGAGAGTTTGTCATTTGAATATAGCCTGGTTGGTTGCCATATAGCCAATTTGCTTGCGACATTTGCCTCCAGGGGTGGCACCAGAGGGGGGCAGGGGGCTACAGCCCTCCCGTCGGGGATGCTCAGCCCCTCCCCCGTTGGGGAAGACTAAATTTTCTGTCGGGGAATTTTTTGTCAACATATTTCGTAAAAAACAATAGTTATTAGCTCCATTCCAGTATTAGAGACTATTGCCAAATTGTTTCTATGTAACGTGGAAATTTGGCATAGCCCCCTGTAGGGGATGCCAGCCCCCTCGTCGGGGAAATCCTGGTGCCATCCCTGCTTGCCTTGGTCACAGCCGCAGACATTTATCACCGGAGATTTATCGCGATCTCTTTTCTATTGTTTAGACCGTATATCACTATAGTCTTGCCTGCATTTAAACATAAATATCACTATTTAGTCTAAATATTTTCAACTATATATAAATTACATTAATTTCCCTTTTTAAACGTCTCCATTTATTGCAGGAAAATGAAGAGGCCCGTGTAAAATGAAACCGAGAAAGAAAAGTAAAAAGATTCTAAAGAAGTACACTTTTTTGAAAGTAGTACTCAAGTAGTTCCCAAATTGCAACATTAAAGACAGTTCAAACTTCAATACAGTGTCAATTTTTATCAGTTTTTGATTGGGGTGTTCCTGTTTTCATGTATACTCCTTGAATTATTCGATATTTCTATAGAGGGATCATAGCGATAAAATGTTGATGGATTTTATGACTATAATTTGGTATGGGAATAATCATAAATAATTAGAATGTCTCAAGTTTTTCAAGGCCCAGACTTGGCAAATGTTATGCAAACATTAAACTTGAATATCTAAGTGACATCGGACAATATAAAATGCAGACTATTTCAAATTTGGAATAATACAGACTATTATAGTATTGTGAGTATGGTGCATGATAAGTTTATAACAAACGTAAACAAAGAAACAACTTGAATAAATTTAGAAAGCATCATTCCTAACCAAACTACAAATCTACAATTAGGAATTGGCTTTCAGACTGAGAGAATGCATGATAATATATATAGAATAGATCGATTGGGATAGTACGTAGGATAATAAAGTAGAGATAGATACATACAGTTTTATATATGCTGAGCCAGATGCTTCCTTTTATTTCACGTTGAAATTTACAATTTAGGCCTACTGATAAATCAATTTATTACAAGCTGCTAAACGCAGCAGGAGCAATAGTTTAACAAGCTTCATCCCAGTCCTCACTTGACCTGATATCAAAACATTGGCGGGAAACTGTGGGCAAGAAAGTAATGAAGTCTACGAAGTGTGGATAGCGTCTAGCGATAGATACTGAAACAATTATTTTCACATTGAGTATTTACTTGTATCAAAATAAATCTGATTTATTGGTTTGAAAATTTTGAATTCTCATCGCCGTTGCTTATTAAATTATCTTGAACTCAGTGCTGTCACTGCTGTGCGGATAAATACAGAATCCATGGTCCACTAATGAATTGCAAGTATCTTTGTTTGCGTATTCAGTGGATGGCTCTGCTATATACTCATTTGGACGAGAGCTGTCAAAGTTTTACTGAGCCTATAATGGCTTTGTTCGTCCGTAATTTACCACAATCAAACGGTACTGAGACTCACAAATAATCTTCATTTTCGTGAATAATTACTCCGGTTGTGCTAAATGTATTCTATTTTCATTATTCACTCCATTATTTAGAATATTTATTTTTGGTATCAATGCCTTTGCAAGAGGAAATTTAGTGTTACTACCCATGCAATGAGCATGTAAATCAGACAATTCAAGTAGTATACCAACACTTATTCAGCCGCAATATATTATAGGTAATTGTTCAGCATATTTTTATGAACACTTTTATGTGATTTTCAAGTTGCCCGGAGAAACCTGCCGTTTTGGTTCTGTGGCGCTCGGTCTACTACAAATAAATGCGAACTGAGTTAAAAATGTATATGTATACAACTATATAACTTAAACTACGTGAAATGGAATGGAAAAGTATAATTAAATATTGAGCAAAATTCAATTTGGCACGTTCATACCACGAATTCCGATCAAGCGTAATTTGAGCCTCCTTTGGATATTTTCTAGGTCATTGATGGAGGCTGCCTTTGAAGGTGACCACAGAGGGGAACAATATTCTAACTCTAATGTTACTAACTAATACAAATGTGATGCAGGAGAGGCAAGGGACGCAAATCTACAATCAGTGTAGTAGTATAGTCCCATAGAAAAAAACCAATCAATCATATGGACACTTTGACTAGAAGATTGTTATTGGAAATAGTCAAACATTATTCAACATGATATTCTGAACAAATTAAAGTCAACAAATATTTTAAAATGTGTACGGGAACTAATTCCAGGTTCTTTTTTTGTATCTGACTTTTAACAATAAGAGCCTGGAACTAGTTCCGGTGCACTTTTAAAATATTTTTTTGACTCTTATTTGTTCAGAATATCATGTTGAATAATTCTAGACTATTTCCAATAACTATCTTCTAGTCAAAGTGTCCATGTGATTGATTGATTTTTTCTATGGGACTATACAGTGGAACCTGTATATAACAGCCAGCTGCGAGAGGTAGATAAATTGACCACTATAGACAGGTGGCCGCTTTATAGAGGTGACCATTACAACAGGTTTGACCGTACTACTCCTCAGATTGTAGATTTGTTGCTGGAGAGCCTTGAGATTCCATACTCAATTGCGAGCATGAGGCCAAGATTAGTTGATAGAATTGAAACCAGCTACAGCAGGAGCTATAGCTATACCATGGCTATACATACACATACTGAAACCTGTGCTGCTGATAATTTATAGCTTGAGAGAAACTACGGGAGAGTCTGAAACAGTCAGACTTTACTTTATATATAGATCAAAGAAGTACGATTCAGTGGAAGTCTGGCTGAAACACAGGAATTCAGGAACGTTGGAAGCAGCCTAGGGCAGGGGCAAGCAAGGCATTTTCCCAATCAAGTAACAACATATGAAAATAACTCCATAAATATTACAATATCCGTTTTGATTAGTTCTGAGCAAAATAAAGAAAATTGATTTTCAAAATATTTATATTTTTTAATCACCTTTTAATAATGCAACCCCTTTTCTTAAGTGTCTTTACTAATTCGTTATTAATAGTAAAGTTATTAAAACAACTCAAAACCTATACCGTACAAGTTTTGTATATTAATATAAACAAAGTATTTGCTGTATTTTATACGTATGTATTACATAATACCATTTTTTGTACCTGATGTTGTATTAACCATATTAGATGATATAGGTGAATAACATTTATTTGATGTTATACTATTAGCAGATGATGTTTGACCCATATCATTCATTGATGAGGTTATTGGATGGTCATGATTACTAAAACGTGATACAATTGATGTATCCGAATAACTATGGGGTGGCATAACAGCCATTACTTCAGCAATTTTTCCTTTTAAACTTTTTATTTCATGTTCTTTAGAAATCATTTGAGATTGCGTAATTTCTAATTGTCGCCTTGTATCACCCAACGCTGAAAATAAATCCAATTTTAAACGTGTTTCAGAACTTAAACTATTTTCAAGATGACTGTTTTTGTTTTGCATAACCTTTAAAGCTGAATATAAATATTCCGTTTCTTTTTTTAACTTTTCAATATCGTTTATTTCATGTTTGGATTTTTTCAACGATTCATTTTCTTTTTCCAATTCACGAATTCGTCTTTCGCCATCTTGTATTTTCATTTGTATATTATTAAAATCTTTTTGTAATTCTTGACGTTTAGCAGTACATGCGTCGTGATTATCACGCATATGTAATGACGCGGCAGCAGCAGCAGCTTGTTGGCTCTCATTTTCTTTTGAACGCTTGCGTGATTCTTTGAGTAACGCGTCAGTGGTAGACCTTGCATCCCGTTCAGATTTTAATTTACGTTCAAGCGTTGCTATTACTGTTTTGTCTTGTTGTTTCTGAACTACTGATGATGATAATCTGTAATTAATAACAAATAGTATAGTCATGACATTAATTTGTTTGTCAGTACGTACATTTTCAAGTTCCACCCACCGGGGTAACTCCATAAAACACGTCTGTCATTTTCAGTATCATCCTTGTATCCGTGAAGTTTCAAAAAATAATCTGTATTCTGGGCCATTTTACCCTGTAGGCACTACAAGCATCAGGAATGTGCTTTGCCCACAGTTTCCAATACAGCTCCATATGCACACATTTTGTGAGATTTTTCAAATTTTTCAAAAGAAATGTACAAATATTCGAATATTAAATTATTGAAATATTGGGAAATTTAATTGCAGCAATTACATTTCTTTTCTTTTTCAATAGTTGAAATCTTTAACTGGTGAAGTATCTTTCTACTTAGTATAGATTTACAAGAATTCTTTTGGAGCTATTTTCCAGGGGTCCGAGAGCCCTCACAATAGAACGATAGTGGTATATAGGCCTAAAAAAAACTTGACACAGAAGTCTGTATTCTTTAGTTTTATCGCCAGTATTAGTCCATATGATCTTTCTAGCAAAATATTGCCAAATTATATTCAGGAGCATAGTCATCAAATGTTTTACTCAAAAATGTTATATACCTTTTTCAACTGGTATATAACAGGACTGAAAATGATCTAGAATCAATCAGTCACTAACTTAGACCCAATCTAGTCAAATGCCGTTAGGCTGTGTGCATTACGTCAGAAATCCATTTCATACTCCCTTTCGAGTGCAGCGACTCTCAGTATCATGGAGCGGAACACGGGATAGAGGCGTTTGCCTAGACCCAATCCCAAGAAAAACATTATGAAAAAGTGTGCACCTGGACTAGTTCCAGACCCCTATTGTCAAAATTAAGTACGTAGTCTAGAGAAACATAAACGTGTAAATTCTGTTGCAACTGATTTCAAAACTTTTTTGCCCTCTTTTGCATTTGGTACCTTTGTAAATTTACTACAAATCTACAGCAAGCTTTTAAATAAAATGAAAAATAAAAAGGTATTCAACTTTGAAACTGCACTTGACAGTCCACGGTTTTGTTCAACAAAAATTTGTTGCAATAACTTTTAACGTTTCTAGACGACTTGCTGAATCTTGACAAACGTGTCCAGTTGCCCACTTTTTATTAATGTTTTTTAGGGATTGGCTATAAGTGAGTTACTGATTAATTCTAGATCATCTCCAGTTCCGTTATATACCAGTTAAAAAGGTCACTTTTTGGGTAAAAGATTTGATGACTATGCTATATTGAGGTACAGTATTGCTTAATAACGTCAAAATGTTAGAATTATTTGGATTAGGTGATGTGCCCTGAGCCTTAGACTTACGATCGGAATGTTAAACCATTCGTAAACACTTAATCAGATCGGTCGTGGCTAGATCAGGGGTAACTCGAGGACATTTTTATGACTTTTTATTGCTTCTTTTAATTGTATTAAATTCTGTTTTCAATCGATTTTCAAAATTCTTTTTGCATCTCGTACCTTAATATATTTACTACAAATCTGTCTTGTATAAAATGAAAAATAAAGAAATGATTGCAACAAATGTTAGTCAGCCAAAAAGTTTTATCACGAAGCTTAGTTTAAAAGTTGAGTAACTTTTTTTTAATTATACATGGTAGATTTTTCAATTATACATGGTAGATTTTTGGTAAATATACAAAGGTACCAAATGCAAAAAGAATTTTGAAAATCGGTTGAAAACCAAATTTAATACAAATAAAAGAATCCATAAAAAGTCATAAAATGTCCTTGAGTTACCCCTGATCTAGCCACGACCAATCAGATCGGCATTCGGCTGCCAGAACATTTATAGGTGATAGAACGCCCATATAATTCTACAAAAGAACCATCAATGACACATCACTGTGGGTATAAAATTTCAAACTTACTTTTGTTGTATGCTCTCATTATCACTTTTGATTCGCGCAATTTCAGATTTGAGAAATCTTTCTTGAGCAGAAGAACTACTAAACTGTGATCTCAGTTCCGTTTCTGTCTGACGCATGGAATGGAGGTCTTGCTTATGCCGTTTAATTTCCATTTCCATTTGATTAACTTGCTGTTCAAAACGCCGTCTTCAACAAAATGAAAAAATACATCATCATCATCATCATTATCACTCATTTGCATAATACATGATCGATTAGCCCAGTAAGCACATTTTCTACTGGAATAATTACATAACTTAATTTCAAGTATAACTCTCTCAAGTAATGTCAAATAATTTCCTTTGCATTCACCTAAATTTCCAGCTGCTGTCAAAGATGTTCTACCTTTATACAGCAGCCACCTGGCTATAGGGCCACTCTAGCGATGTTTAAAATTGTATTTTCTATTGAAATTGACCCTGTATCCCTGTATATAGAGGCCACCTGTAGATAATGGCCAATTATCTAAATATCATAGCTAGCTGTCATACAAAGGTTTCACTGTATCTGAACGATATATTCAACACAAATTCAATTCATGATATGATAGTACAGTGTATCCTCGTTAATATCATTGTCCTGGTGCAGCCAGAAATTATTATATTAACCCGACTCAGTTAGTTGAGTCTGATAGGAACTGATTCAGAAATTTGAGTGATGATAATCGGATGGTGACATTAACAGTACTTAGTGATATTAATGGGGTTACACCAGAGCGATATACTATTTCATGTTGGGACACTATTTCATGTGCCTCTCTCGGCTCTCATTGGACAGATGCTAGTCACATGATTTTATGGAAGCCATTTTTGTTCCATCAAACTCAGGCTTGCAAAATTTGAACAAAGCCAGCGAAAATAATATCATAAATTCGTAAAACTTTTTGTTCAAAAGCAAAACCTAGTTTTTGATGGAACGAAAATAGAGATATTTGAGCCTCACAACTTGTGTGTCCAAACGCTTCATAAATAGATGGCTCTGGTTTACATCGCATGTGTTTGCCGTGCAGTAAAATCATATCCCATATTGACCATAATGTTTGGCCACTTATGGACACACATCTTTACCCAAGAACAGTCCATTAAAAAGTTTGTAAATGTGAAATTTTTCATCAAATGCAAATCTTGATCAAAGATGGAAAATAGATCATAAATAGACAATTCCATTGTGCATGGAATTTTTATGAATTGAAACTGCTGGTGATTAAAGAGTTCATGAACCGGTATTAATTTTGAGGGAACTGTCTGCTATTTCTCACCTGAATATTTGTTCTTCTTTAAAACGCGCTTGGTAATTTTCAGCAGGTTTTGAATCATTTCGAAGCTACCAAAAAGCATTAAAATTTAAAAAAATTTAAATTCTAAAATTTTATATGTTGACTTCCTAGATTTAAATCTCTGAAATTTCTCAAGATATGAGAGGGTCACTTTTTGGAATGCTTATTTCTCAAAAATACTTTCCCTTTCGGGCCAAAATACTAGGAAGGTAATCAAGGCACTTATAGCAACACGTTAAAGTATAAATATTTATGATTCTAAATTATTAATTTTAATTGCCTATTGGATATGAAATGTGCAATGCTACCTACGGTGATTGTCAGACAAAAACTGTTTTTATCCATAAGAATTGATGCAGTGGTTAGGGCTATGGACATTGGACATTGACGCCACTTTTAATGATACGGAAAAAAGAAAAAATGTTTTTTAATGATTTCAATTTCATATCCAGCATTTTTAAACCAGATTATGGCCAAAAATATGATTCTATTTTCACTTGATCAGCTTTGCAGCGAAACAAAACAAATCTCTTTTATAGCTTGCTTTTGTTGATCTGGACAGCAAACTAACAAAAAAGGGGTTTTCCTCATATAATTTTCACCTGGTTATGCATTTTACTTTCAAACGCATTCACATATTTTTAGTTTACGGTTATTGTCATGCAAATATGATAAAAGTGCACTTCTCTCTACAAGAAAAGAAAGAAAATCATTTTTCTTCTGAACAGGGTCCGACAAACGGTTCAGCCTTCTGGAATCCTAGGGGCATTTCAACTTTTTCTTCTGAAATTTCTTGTTGAGGTTTGAGCAGAAAATCAATAAAAACATAAATTTTCTTATGAATTTTGTCTAGCCTTCCGGGATCTAGGATCCCAGGATCCCCACTTTTGTCGAACCCTGCTTCTGAATAAAGAAAATTGAACATAACAATTTCCTCCCCCTCCTTCTGAATTTGTGCCAGTATTCAGGGACTCTCAGCCCCAGAAACCCTCATTTGATCAAACCCTGATTAAAGACTTACCGATTTTGGTGAGAAATCCGTTGTACTTTTGATAGTATTACTTGCATTTGAGCTTTCACTATCAGATATTAAGTCATCATCTGCGTCATGTTTTATAATCCCTTTTGTATCATATTTAGAATGACGGGTATTACGAGAGCTATTAAAAAATGATTTAATTAAACCATGTTCATTCGATTCTGTATTACTATGATTAAGTCCGTTACGTTTTGTTAAATGACCATTCTCTAGGTCACCTGAGCGGTTCTTATCCTCCGCTAAACCATTGTCCATAAATTTTATATTATTGCTATTACGTGATGAACGGCTATTATTATCGCCCTCTGTAGTAGTTGATATTAGCATACTCTTGCTGCGATTATTTATAATTGAGCTTTCTTCCAATAATTTAATTGATGCTGAAACAGTAAAACAAAATATTCAGAATAATATATAAAAAATTAAAATATTTATAGTCAAATATTAATCAAATGAAAACCATAAACTTATAGAATAGAAATTTTTTCCTATTCGTACAAGCAACTGTTACGGTTTTGCATAGAGTGACTCTTTCCCCGTCAAAGTTGACCTTGAACATGGTATTTTGGAGATTCGTGTCACACTTTTTGTAACCAAAAAGGAACAATATCTAATACATTAGTATATTAGATACATTTTAAATGGAAAAAAAGTAAAAAGATTCAGACTTTTTTATGTGTAGCAATTAAAACATGGAATTTTGGCCAGAAATCATAGTCAAACTCTCTTGTTGAAAATAATATTGTTCCTTTTTTGGTTTCAAAAAGTAGGACGACATGAGAATCTCCAAAATACAATGTTCAAGGTCAATTTTGACGGGAAAAGAGTCGCGCTATGCAAAAACGTAACAGCGACAGGTAAGAATAGAAAAAAAGTTCTATCCAAATCTGGTGATTAAAAAAGGCAATATATACACTTTAAATACTAGACAGTCAACAGTCAACATACAAACCCATTTTACACCCGATATGATTTAACGATTTGGCATTACGTCATAACTTGCTATTTCTCGCATGAGATCTCCCTATGGATGTCCCCCATACAACGTGCCCCACATTAAACCCAGCAACGCGAGTAACTCATTGCTAGTACATGATAAACAAACCTTTTATATTATATACAGACCATTATTCTGATTCCAGTTTTCTGTTACTGAAAAATAATATCTTGCAGTGTAGACCAGAGCCATTTATTTATACGGATTGGGACACTTTTTAATGTACCACTATTACTCATGTGCCAGTCAAATGATATTATGATGACCATTTTTGTTCCATCAAACCAGGCTTGAAAAATTTGAACAAAGCCAGCGAAAATAACTTTATGAATTCTAAAAACTTCTTGTTAAAAATTTGGATCCCCAAAAGTTGCGTGTCTCAACTCCTATACATGGTATGCCTACTTAACCTACTATGCCTCTACCTTGAAACAAAAGGCACAGAATTCAGAATGAAGCATTATATACCGATAAACCATTTGTGTTTAAATTGATCATAGTATTCGATATCCTGTCTCTTTTCTTCCTTAAACAATTTACTACGTTATTGGTTACTTACGTTTCGGTGCTCTCATTTCTATTGGTAGAGAATATGATATTAATTCCGAATAGAAGTCATTCTCTTTAGATACATCTTCTTGTTTATACTAAAAAATAAAATCGATAATCGATAAACAACGAACATTATCTACAGAGTTACACTTTAAAATCATTCACCTTATTACATAATTAGAAGTTTGGACTAGCATTGTAAAATACATCCCTTCTTTGCTTAACTGGAGGATCTGACCATCAGTGTCTGACAAAAGGTTTAGCCTTTTGGAACCTTGAACAATACGGTACATTTTCTTCTGAATATTTGTTGAGGTTCGACATATAAATCAGAAAAGTATAAATTTTCTTCTAAATTTGCTCCAGCGTTTTTGGATCTAGGATTCCAGGATCTTCACTTTTGTCGGACTCTGTTGACAATGTTTCGATGTCGGGAGACTAAGTATGCGCAATGATAGAAAATATTCACAAGGAAAACAAAATGATAGATACTGCTGCAGAATAGAGAGTTCTCTAAATGTTTGAGATTTCTAGATAAATTTTCAAGTCTCTGCAAGATAAAAATCTTTTACAGAACCAGCTTAGCAAAAATTCAGCTGAATTCCTGACCAACAAAGACATCAGAAAGGTGTATGATAGGTACCTCGGCAAAGATAAAACATGGATAAATATACCCTCTCCTTAACTATATACATACAGTAGCAAACAATTCCATAAATTACAACCGATCGGTATCATGTAAGGCATTACAGCCTGATTGAATTGTTGTAAAATCCAGCAATAAGTAAAGCCTTCCCGAAACTTTGTCCCAGGATTCCTATTTTTGTTGGACCCTGTGCATAGATTTAGATAATGAACGAGCAAAGGTAATTCCATACTCGGATTTCCAATGGTAAAATTGCATTATTGTGAACAACCTAGAATATTTTTATTTGGCTTTCACCGATGATTTGCCTACGGTATTCTATGTCTTATTTCAATTATAAAACCTACCTGTCTTAATTTAAAGCCTATATAGCTTTTAAAACCATACCCAAGGCTAACGACTGGATAGCCAATACTAAAAATTGAAAAAAAATTCTGATTCTGACACATTATGTATTACGTTGTGTAGCAGGGGTCTGTGAATCTCAAAAAATCAGATGGGATTTTTTTTTAGACTCACAAATAACTTGTTGTCATCGGATCGGATCGGTTTGTTGTAATAAATCTCAGATCAAATAGGATTTCTTCAAAGTACAGTACTAATTATTTATTTGACAATTACTCTTTCTAAGGTAAATGATCAAATAAAAATATTTTTTACTTAAATTTACTACCATTTCATCATTTACTATGAATATATATATTTAAGAAATGACTGTCCATTTTTGTTTTCATTATCAAAACGTTGTGTATTTTGTAAGTTATCAATAACATGCAGCCTTCTTACTTTCTCTATAAAATTTAGATCATTTAACATTATTTTTAAATTGAGTACAGTGAAACCTGCATATAACAGACAGCTACGAGAGGTAGATAAATTGACCATTATAGACAGCTGACCGTTATAACAGGTTTGACTGTAAAGGATGTAGTTACAACTACATATTCCTGAAGAGACTGCCATAATGAGATTAAGCAATTAAACCAAGAATATGCAGCACAATTATTTACAGCTACAGGTCGATACAGTTCGATATTATAAATACCAGATGCGAGGAAATCAAGACAGTCAGCCTTACCAATGAGCTGCAAACGGTCGACATAGATCAAGATGAAACGGAAGTGGTTTCAGCTCTCGCAACCGCACGGATGCCTCAACATATACAAATAACAGCCATAGAAAAACTGTAGGCAAACAAGGTCCCCGATCTAAAAGAGACAGAAATAGTAAGCAATTAGAGCTAGCAAGTAATTGCTGTCCATTTTATATTTAATATCCCTATGAACTGTTCCATCAACGATCAATCGATGATACTTATTTGATGTTTAAATCACGTCGTCAACACTGAGTTGATATTTTAGGAGATTTGAGCTTAGACGATCAGACCCAAAGTTTGGCTCTTCTACTATCTTATCTCTTTTAATAAACCGCAAGCAATTTTTAAAACACAGAGTATGATGTTATAATTACCCGTTACTTGGTATAAAAAAACTACTTTACTACATTATAATACTTGTGCACTGGTAGATTAAAGATCGCACGGGTGTTGCCTCCCCGTCAGTGCACACATGCTATTTGTATCTGTTTCTAAATTCGTTATGTCACTCTAGATTGTAAACAAGGTGACTGTCAATAAAGGGTTACTGCATGGCAGCCGTGTTTGGGTTCTCTGATACCAACACGAGGGATGATAGGAGACACGAGAAAGCATCAGAAAAACAAGAGCCCGTAGGGCGAGTGTTTTTCAGTTTTCTTGTGTCTCCCAACATCCTAAGTGATGGTATCAGAGAACCAAAACACAAGGCTGCCATGCAGTAACCCTTTTGTGAAATAAAACATGTATTTACTATTTTTAAACGAATTTAAAATGAAAGATTTGACTGATTAGATCAATTTTCTCCTATAAATCTCCACGTATTCATCATATTTTGCCTTTTTTCGAATCACAGATCCAGAGTTATACTTTTGAACCAATTTCGATTCTCTGAAGGGTATGATCTTGATCTGTTTCGTTTCTCATTTCTGCTATTTTGCAAGCTTTTGACGTGAGTGTTTTGTTTTTATCTATCATGATGTGCAGGTTTTTTTGGCTAACGTGATCCAAACACGGGAGTTAGCCAATCAAATCATTAGAACAGCATTCGAAAATCGCTCGAGTTTTACAATCACAATATGATTAAAATAGCTTAACATTATTATTAACGCACCTGTATTCCATACAAATTGTACCCATACATAAGTACTTGCAGCAAAGAATAACCAATGTATAGGCAATAAAACCAGAAATAATAAATCAGAACAGACAGTGACAGTTAGAAAGAGAAACGTCAAACCCTAAAATAGACATAAAATTATCAAAATGAATTGTTTAGAATAAGTAGAATAAAGTATACATGAAAACAGGGTGTCATAGAAGTTGAAATTCTAGATTTCAGAAGGCTTGAGGAAATAAGAAGGTTAGCAAGTAGTTCAAATTGAATTGCAATAGTCATGCTTGAAATCAGCCTTTTTCTTACTTTCTGTGGCTGCTCCAACTTTATGGAACAATATATCGAGAGACCTGCAAGGTTGTAAATCATTACTTATATTCAAGAGCAAATTAAAAACATATCTATTTTGCATCTCGTTTCTTCAATCATAGTTAATTGTTGTATGAAATTTTAGATATTATCATATTAATGTTCTTAAATTAGTTAATTACAGTGAAACCTGTATATAACGGCCAGCAGCGCCGGATTAACATTTCAGGGCCCCTAAGCACTCTCTCTCCAAAGGGCCTTAAAATGGGTGTGGCAAACATAGAATTAGCCTCACTTTCAAGTTATCATCTCAGTTTGAATTTTCATAGTCGCCATTTTATTCTTGTCCGAAGAAAAACGATTCACGCAAAAATAAAATGTTGTTATTGCAGTGGTAGAATGATGGTTTTGAAGCATTTAAAAAGATTTTAAAAGATTACAAAAGACACAGTATTATTTGTTTGATTAAACCCATTTTGTTTTGCTGTTTAAATTAACTTTACACTATTCAAAACAAGATCGAATGATGAAAACATTTGTTGAATGTTTATGCCTACTTTTGAAAAGTATTATTCGAATTGTTGCTATTCGATTAGCATTTAATATACTATTAAAATCAGTAGACAGTTAACCACAAAGGGCCCTAATTCTTATTATAATTGGTTATTGAATTCCTCCATTAATTTCAACTTTTAAAATAATACTATCTTACAAATTGATTTTTTTTAAGGGCCCCTCAAAAACGAAGGGCCCTAAGCTGAAGCTTATTTAGCTTACGGGTTAATCCGGCGCTGACGGCCAGCTTCGAGAGGTAGATAAATTGTCCATTATAGACAGGTGGCCTTTATACACAGGTTTGATTCAATAGAAAATATTATTTTAGACATTGCAAGAGTGACCACTATAGACAGGTGACCGCTTTATAGAGGTGACCGTTATAACAGGTTTGACTGTAGTTAACCTTCTTATTTTTGGTTAGTTTATTATTACAAATTGTGAAGCGCTTAGAACATAACGCTATAAGCGCCATAT
This sequence comes from Haliclystus octoradiatus, assembly GCA_916610825.1. Classification (NCBI taxonomy): domain Eukaryota; kingdom Metazoa; phylum Cnidaria; class Staurozoa; order Stauromedusae; family Haliclystidae; genus Haliclystus; species Haliclystus octoradiatus. The sequence goes on from OU744451.1 coordinate 1,902,629, forward strand.
AAATATTATTATTATTATTATATTTCATTGCCTAGAAATTCCAATCTAGTTAGATAACAATGTCACAAATTACAAACCATCATGAACGATTTCATGTGATGCAAAATCTAACAAACTTGTAACGTGAGCTTCTAGTAAGAACTTCCCTTGCCCTTTGATGGACGTGGAAGTTGTAAGCAGAGGAACTGCATTATGAAAATAATTGTGTTTGGTTGAGATATGAGTTTGTTACAGCGTTTAATCAATAGCTTTATAACTTGTCGGGAAAAATATGAAACAAAAGGAAAGATGACGTTTTAATCAAGTTTTGCTACTTTTAAACTTTTGTTTCCTTGCATAATTAATGTGATGAATAATGGAACAATTATCAAACTTATTATTTCGCATGACATTGAGAATTATCAGACCTTAAGGCTCTATTATAATCTAGGCTACCTCTATTTATCAAAGATAGTTTTTATTACTAGCCATCTGCTTGCATATATTACACATCTAGTTCAGATTAAATCAATTTAATTGACCATTTTTATTTTACAATTGATAAGAGAAAGTTGTTTTCTGTATTCAAATTTCAAAGTTTGTACAGCGTAAACGAGGTCATATATGGTGGCCCATCGTTCTCATAGCATATTTACATAAAAAAAATAAAAAAAAATAAAAAAAGTTAGTTGACCATCCTATCAATGATCATTTTTAGTTAAAAGGTTGGTTAATCAAGTACGTCAGCCAAGTTTATGACTATTAAATCAACTTGAACGGACGAAAGTGAGATTTACAGTGCCTTATTAACCAATAGGCGGTTTAGGCGGCTAACTTAGGCCACAGATACTAATAGGCATCCAAAAACAAAAAAAAAGGGAAAAGACCAAAAAAAATTGAAAGAGCTGTGTTTTGTAGTTTCTTATAAAATTTTAAAATTTTTAAACTAAATTAAAGTTGAATTCAGTTTATCTACAAGCCAATAGCCTCTTTGGACTCCAGGGACTGGTATTGACAATGAGAAATATGAAATCGACAAGTAACTCTGAAGAGGCTTATACAGAAATTGATCAAATTGTTTGCAAAGGTCAAGATTTCAATTGTCGTAAGGATTTTGAATTTCCTTCCTGTCTCATAATTTTGGTGACATCATTGCTATTTCGAGATCAATCATCTAAGGCCACCGATAATATTAATGCGGCACTGGAGATTTATATTCATACAGAGTTGGATTGGAAGGATCCATGGAGAGATCCCTTGCGAACAATAAAAGTAAGTAATGTAGACGGTATCGCCCTACCGAAGGCACCCGTACCACTCCTCCATTTCTAGACGAGTGGCTTTTTTCGCTGAGAGCAATGATTTTAAACGCTCTTGGTTGATCTCAGCCGCGACACTGCAGATCAATTTCAACAGATTTCATGGCAGATAGGTCTCGATTGTCAATGTGCAACGATGCGCCGCAGCTACTCACAATGCAATTCCCTCTTTACCATTCCATCCGCCATCCTCAGATGGTACTCATTTGATGTTTCAGATAAAGTCAAGGCTGAGTTGACCTCAGGGGGATTTGAACCACGGTCGATCAGATGTGATCCGATCTGAAGTTCAGTTGCTCTGCCATCTGAGCTAATCCTCCTCAAATTGCGAACAATAAACAATTCAAATGTTTGTCTGATCATTGTCTCCTCATGGATCTTCCAAATCCAACTCTGCCCACATTCAATCTAGCAACGCGGGTAATATTCATTGCTAGTTATATATTTATCTGTACCTAAACATGCAAAAGTATGCATATGTGATGTGATGTGATATATATTTGATCATAAAAGCAGAAATATATTACAAATGCTATGAATTTATGACCAGGGTCAACCCTTAAGCAAATCTGCTTGTTTGTTTGGGTGACCCTATAGTTACAATATATATTGTTTTACAGTAATATAATGTTTCCATATAAAGTACTGTAACTTTGAATACACTAATGAATGATAATAATAAAGAATTTTTTTGGGCTTAGCATTTTCTATACTAATACATTGATAATTGAGTACAGGTTTTAAAAACACTATTTCAAAATAAAAGAAAAAGCTCAGAAAAGAGTAACAAAATATTGGAAATTAGGTTAAACAAGCTTCGCATATGTAGCAGTTCCGTTCACAACAAGTTGTGCAACATGTATGACGTCCACTTTCTATTGTTTTCCCAGACTGATAAAAACACTGAAAAGCATAGAAGTGGACCACACACATGGTTACAACAAAATGCACATACACACACACACACACAGAGACTTTCTTATTTGAACGTATGTACATTACCCTTGTAACATATAAATCTCAGTCTCATTCGTTCAAGTTGATTTTGATAGTCATAAACTTGGCTGACATACTTAATTAACCAACCTTTTAACTAAAAATGATCATTGATAGGATGGTCAACTAACTTTTTTTATTTATTTTTATTTTTTTTATGTAAATATGCTATGAGAACGATGGGCCACCATATATGACCTTGTTTACGCTGTACAAACTTTGAAATTCGAATACAGAAAACAACTTTCTCTTATCAATTGTAAAATAAAAATGGTCAATTAAATTGATTTAATCTGAACTAGATGTGTAATATATGCAAGCAGATGGCTAGTAATAAAAAATTATTTTTAATAAAAATTATCAAAAATATACTTCTTGAAATTTGATGCCATCAGAAAATAATTAAACAGAAAAACTTATGGAATATAATATTTTTGTATTCAAAACATTAGATTGTTGTTATAGCAGGTATATTAACTATTTCTTTAGATATTTACAAACAATATAATAACCATTTTATTACAATTATCCAATTGTTTAATTATCGTTGAAAAGCGTAAAGATCAATTTATATTTCGCCTATTTGTGACCTCTTGACTAGAAGTACACGCGTAGGTGTTAAAATATAGAATTCTAAGAAATAGTTTCCAGACGTTAAAATATGTAGGCCTACAATTATATTAAACATTTTTATCATATTTTCACTTTTTAAGAAAATGTTTCAATGTTTGACACAGTTGCATGAGAAGAGTTGAATTAAAAATATTGAACAATCAACAGGGATGTTTTCTGTTTTCAAACTTCAAAACACATAAACATAAATTCAAGTAGGTCTATATCTAGTCTTCAAATATTGCAATAAAATCAAGACATATTAGATGTTATGAAATTTTTAATAATCAGATTTTTTAAATTGAGAATATCATAATTTACATACCATGCCTTGATAACGAAATGAATCGTAAGTACTTCGTACTAGTAACCACAAAGGCCACAAAAATTCAAACCGAAATTCCAATAAGAAATCAAGAGAAATAACCAATAGCCAAACAATGAAAAATCTCAGATATAACAGCCAACTAAGAATAAAGAATTGATGAAAATTATGTTATAAATATAATAACCTTGATAGATATTGAGTTGAATGAAACAAACAAATTGGCCAACAAAACAAATTGAGCAAGTAGGGTTATGAGCTAAGCTTTTCAAGATTGCTCGCTTAATCAAGCATATAAAATTACACATTAAAATAAAAAATAAAATAAGGCACTGTAATGGTCTACTCGATATAGTTAATATGACATTGAATATCAAAGTAAACTGTATCAAAGATAGAGAATAGTCAATCAAAATAAAGGTTCGTTGCGCTTTCTTACGTAGCTTTCTAGTTGAAAAGTTCATGAAAACAACCAATAAATTCGTTATTAGAATCAATATAATATTATTATTATATTTCTCAGTCAGCAGGGAATCTATAATAAATCGTCTTATCAATGTATTTTAATGTTAAATAAGCCTGAAATTGAATCAAAATCAACTATTCTGTACGTATTTATTTCAAAACATGGCGGTGTCTATCAAATATATTATGGCTCACCTCCCATGAACCGAATCTGTTATTCTTGACCGACGAATTGGTCTACGAACTTTTGATGCATCAATTGTTCTTCTCTTCATACTTGAATTTTAATTTAGCAAGTTTATATCATAAATTTGATATTTAAAGTACCACATATAAAGCCATAAACTTTTTCATTTGAAAAACCCAAAAAACACATCTGTTCTCTTCAAGTAAACTTTCCGAGTTTTTTTAGTGTATCTACAACGCATGCGCTGATGATGCCATATTTTCAAAGGGGCAAGTGTACCCCCAACAGTGCACGTAATTTTTCCAAGGTTTTCTAGGTCTTTCTAGTACTACGGAGATGTGAAGGCCAGAGAAGAGGGTTATTATTTAAAGGATATTTCTTATTTCATAGAGATAGAAAAAGTTATGATGTTCAAAATCAGTAAATCACATACAATCTGATTGATCTATACGCCTCTAAATATTCTATGCGTGGTCATCCATTTGTTAAACTATATCCTCTGCAAAAATTCAGATTAAATAGTTCAAAAGATATATTCTGTAACAGGGTGATTCCTTGATAGAGCTCTGTCTGTCTCCTCACTTCATAAACAATTCAAGGACTTAAAAAGTCACTTGGTAAAATAGATTTATCTTTAAATTGTAAACCTTTTGCTTAATTAACATATAATTACTAGATAGCCCATCTTGTACAATGTACATTGTATTTGAATTTAGCTTGTTATATATATTTTTTAATTTGTGAAATGGCTATATGTAAGTGGAAATGCTGTTGAGGTAACTCATTGCGAAGAACAGTTCGGCGTTGCGAAGAAAATTGAGAGCTCTCGTCGTTGCGAAGAAACTCATTGCGAAGAAATTGAGCTCTCGTCGTTGCGAAGAATTTTCTTCACAATGATTTTCTTCGCAATGACTGTTCTTCGCAACGACATGTCCCCTAGTGAACTAGACTCATATAAAAAATCATCCAACCGTATGGACACTTTTGGCTGTATTACTGGAAATTGTCTAACCGGAACTAGCTCTAGGCTCGCATTTCACAATCGCCCCGTAGAAGTATATGTGTAAAAAGCCGAGCAATAAATTAACTATATGTACATTTAATGCAGTTATAATTATAAATAATCAACCAGTAAAAGTAATAATTTGTATGGCATGGCAACAGCAGCTAGAGACGGGCAAAGTTCGATGCAACGGAATCACCTGTGACCCAGCCTTACAAAACACTTATAGTTTCTATTATCCATCGAACTTATCGTGAACTCCTGAATAAACAAAACCGACAAACAAATGTTTGGAACTTTATAGTATCCATCACACAAATGCCCTCGACGACGCCTCTTCAACTGAGATTAATATTTTTCAGAGACCTTACTAAAATTCAATTAATTAACATTGTACTATGTACATATATGTGTTGCACGCGTTGTAATTGCAGCCTGAGGCATCATATATGCATTTTACAGAAAATGAATTTAAAATATTGTATAGGATATAATTAAAGGACATACCTGGGAGTAGGGTAACTCCGAACGACAGCCACACGGGGACATGCTGCTTTCTATAATCCGGATTTTCAAATATGTAGAACTTTATGCGCATTAAATTCTCGGAAAATTTAAATTCTGCTGATACATTTTCATAAGATTTTCATGTTATTTTGTAAATAGGATTTTATTAGAAAATTACTAGAATTATGAGTTTGTAAATTATTTTTGGGACTTAAGCCCCGGGATATATCAGCTACATTTCAATATAAAGTTACCAGCCACAAAGGCATCACGAAATTCTAATCCCAGCTTTTTTTATATTTATATTCGAAGTTTATAATTAAGCATATGATATCTCTCATTTAGAATGCAAACTGTTTAATCATACTTTATGTGAAACTAAACAATGCCACGATCAGGGGTGGCACTAGAGGGGGCAGGGGGCTACAGCCCTCCCGTCGGGGATGCTCAGCCCCCTGTCGGGGAAGACTAAATTTTCTGTCTGGAAATGTTTTCAAGATATTTCGTAAAAAACAATAAGAATTAGCTCCATTCCAGTATTACAGACTATTGCCAAATTGTTTTTATGTAACATGGAAATTTGACATAGCCCCTTGTCGGGGATGCCAGCCCCCTCGTCTGGGAAATCCTGGTGCCATCCCTGGCCACGATACTAATTATGTATTAATAATTGATAAGCATAGGTTTGCATCATTTTTGTATTGTGTGAAAGTTGATTTTGTATTGTAACGAAAATACTGTAATTGTGAGGTAAGACATTATTTTATTAGCAAACAAAGTGTTTCTTGATCATTTTAACCGATCCCTACGAGGCCTGCTGAGTAAATAAAACGCTTTCCGTTAGCGCATTTTCATTTTAAACATATTTACCTTAGGCAAATAAGATCAGAGTTACTCTTTTATAAAGATATCTGATGTATATAAATACTAAATGCTTTGTTTACATAATAATCGCTTAATACAAAGGTTACAAGAGTTATATTTGAATATTTTCATTGGCTAAACATTAGGTAAAGGTTAAAGGCTATACGAAGTTTTAGATGCGTGCAGAGAACACCGAACATCATTGAAAAATTGATGAAACTTTAAAAAGTCTAACATGAGCAAATGAACACTGCAGATTTGTTTCAATACGAGGTGCTAGATTTCATGAACTTTCGCTTCTTCAACGAATACAACAAATACACTACACATTTTTTGATTACACTACACATTCTTCAATAAATGCAAGGTTGAATAGAGCAATCATTCTACATGATCTATACAGTACAGTGGCCGTCAAAACTCAAACGGTAGATATAGATTAAGATATCGGATTAATCTGAATCGGATTACGATTCACAATAATCTGAAAATAAGTTTGATAATTGATATAGCTAATTTCCAAAATATGTAAAACAGCAAACTCAATACTGACACCAAACCCATGAAAAAACATTATGAAATTTTATGGCACTGCATTTTCATGGCATTTTCACATTTTAATACCCTGAAAATATGGTTGTTTTCATTTTCTTACACTTTCATGGCATTTTCATGGTTATGATGTTTGTAGTAACTGAATAGCCAAATAGCTCTTAGGATTGTGTCCATCCAAAAACTTTATCATGATCATAAACATTAGGCGAGGTGTTGAAATCCTTTCTATAACTACATAATGTTGTGTGTACAGTATATTATTATGCTTGTACATTGTACAAGTAACATAACTCGATTTACTATCATGAAAGTTTTGATTCCTTCTAATCATCATTATCTTGGTACAGCAAGTAGTCAACAAACAATCCGTGGTAAAAGTATTCCAGACAACCAATGCTTTCCAAACTTCATAGCCTTGGACAGTTTGGAATATTGAAAAATGCTTTACGTTGAAATGGAAGTATTACGATGAAGGAATCTTTTTGTTAAATAACGTACCATTAGCAACCAGATGAAAAAGCTTATTCCATCTACAAAAAAATTAAAAATTAAAAAGTTCAGATATTCTGCAGTATTTAATTGTCTGTAACATAGTAATCACACTAGAACGCTGAATATTTGTCAAAATTGTCATAGCATGGTAAAGTGACCCCAGTCGAATGCAGTTAAAGAAAGTTCATGAACGTTATTGGTCTCATTGAACAGCTCACAAATCATTACCAAAAAATGTACTCCAGAAAGTTCATGAAACTAGTTTTTTATACTTCCAATAAAATGCCGCTAAATTGTGCCCTGTTGGTGTGCTGTTTTAAACTGTTCATATGAAGAAGTTCACGAAATCATGAATTGTTATTATAGAATACGACGTCATAATCGAACATCAATTTGATTAGTTGATTTATGTCTGGAATTTGTAGAATTAAAAGTCATTCAAAATTCCCACTTTTTGACAGAAAATTTTTGTAAGACGCTCAAAACTGAAGAAGAAAAGAAAATTACAACAAATTATTAAAGAAATATCTTAACAAAAGATGTCCAGCAAGACATTCGTGTTAATCCAACAAGTTAATCCGAGGACATTGTAAGTAAAAATCATTAAAGTGATTTTGCCATTTAAATCTTTAATGCAAAATTGATTCACCTTGCACAATATAAACATATTTATGAAACAAATGTCTGACAATAGGTTAAATAGCCTTACAGAATCGTAGAATATTTTTCAACATTTTCTTGTTAATTTTTTTGTTGAGGTTTGGCCTATAAATCAGAAAACTATCAATTTCCTTCAGAATTTGCTGTAGGCCTCCGGGATCTAGGATTCTAGGAAAACCCCATTATGCTGTGTGATTATGTCAGACCTTCAGCACACAGGCTGACGGAGCTCATCGGATAAAGTTGTTTCTTCCAATCAAATTTATAAGAAGAGTTTGACCTCAAAACTAGTAACTTGTCAAGCTGTTATATCATGGCTGGACCTGCTTTACATGTCACTGTCTCCACACGATCTGAAAAAATAATTAAATATAGTCACACGACTAGCAAACCGTTGAGTAAAAACTCGAGGTAAAAAACTGTCACATCTGAGGGAGGATTAGCTCAGATGGCAGAGCAACCGAACTTCAGATCGGATCATATCTGATCGACTGTGGTTCAAATCCCCCTAACGTCAAATCAGCCTTGACTTTATCTGAAACATCAAATGAGTACCATCTGAGGATGGCGGATGGAATGGTCCAGAGGGAATTGCATTGTAAATAGCTGCGGCGCATCGTTGCGCATTGACAATCAACACGTATCTGCCATGAAATCTGTTGAAATTGATCTGCAGTGTCGCGGCTGAGATCAACAAAGAGCGTTTAAAATCATTGCTCTCAGCGAAAAAAGCCACTCATCCAGAAATAGCGGAGTGGTACGGGTGCCTTCGGTAGGGCGACACCGTCTACATTATTATATTTATTACATATGATTGGGAATTCCCGTTTTCAGGAATGAGCATTGACTTTTAGTAAGAAGTTCCTCATGGTGGTGTACATGGAGTTTCATGGAGCAGAACATGCTTCTTGTCTACTAGTATCCCAGGATCCCCGCTTTTGTGGGACACAGACACTGTTGATGAACCACACATTCATGAGCTGTATTTTGTAACAAAGTCACATACCTTGGTCCTTTGAAGGATAAGATAAAATTTTATCCAAAGGTGAAAATCCATTTGTCGGTAGATTAATGATTAATGTTCCTCTGTAGTTGTACAAAAAATAAAGCGTGAACAAAGCCTAAAATAAAGATTTTGCAGTTAAATATCAGAGTACGGTGGTTATACAATCTTAGCTGATGCAAGGCCATTTAACGTTCATGAAATGTTTACGTTCAGTCTATGAAATTTTGATGAGCTTTTTATTAACAGTTGTCAGTTGATGAACATTTTATGGACAGTTAATGAAATTTTTATGGATAATTCACAAAATTTTTATGAACAGGCGATCTACTTTTTATGAACGCTTCATGAACTTTTTTATGAACAATTCATGAGCTTTCTATTAACAGTTGATGAACATTTTATGGAGAGTTCATGAAATTCTTACGGCTAGTTCATTAACTTTTTATGGACAGTTTATGCATTGTTAACTGTTTAGAAGGTGTTCAAGATGTTAGAGGGACTTAGCTCAGATGGCAGAGCACCAAACTTCAGATAAGATTCTATCTGATCAACTGTGGTTCAAATCCCTCAAACGCAACTCAGCCTTAACTTTATCTAAAAACATCAAATGAGTACCATCTAAGGATGGCAGATGGAATGGTCCAAAGGAGATTGCAATGTGAGTAGATGCGGCACAGTGTTACGCATTGACAATCGAGGCCTATCTGCACTGAAATCAATCAAAAAAGTTCTGCAGTGCCGTGGCTGAAATCACCAAAGAGCGTTTAACATCATTGCTTCCAGCGAAAAGAATCATACCTCCAGAAATAGAGGAGTGTTACATGTGCTTCAGGTAGGGCGATACCTTTTCAATTATATTTTATCAAGGTGTTCATGAACTAATTACATATTTTTGCAGAGAGTAGTGAAGAAAGCAATGATAGGTGAAGAACATGCGCTTGCTAATCAAACATTATCATTCAATTGAACAATTTAAGTATTATATTCTACACAAGTGAGGAATGCAATGGGATCTCACATTTACAACACTATCATCATCATTTCTTCAGAGAACCTTGAAGTAAGCCTGCCTGCATGTTCATACATTTGAAGGAAACAAACACTTGGAATATGAGTTCATATTTATTGTTAGCTTAAGAACCAAGTTACAACTTACATAGGTACAATAAAATACCAAAACAAGTACCCAATGGATTTTTCTTGCTGAACTGACGTAATCATTCACTGCAGGAAAAATAACAACAAATACATTTGAATAATAATGACAGAAAATATGAAATGCAATCATTATTAATTATCAATCATTATATATCATTTCATTTCATTTCATTTCATTACCTATAAATACAAATGCCTTTGTGTATGTGTGTTTGCTGTGATTTCGCGTTATTTTCTAATCAACTTCGAAACCAAATAAATCAAATAGTACATCATCTGATAGATAATTGCAAATAGATGTACAGTGAAACCTGTATATAACGGTCAGCTACGAGAGGTAGATAAATTGACCACTATAGACAGGTGGCCTTTATATACAGGTTTGATTCAATAGAAAATACTATTTTAGACATTGCAAGAGTGACCACTATAGACAGGTGGCCGCTGTATAGAGGTGACCGCTATAACAGGTTTGATTGTACCTGGTTATGAATTATCTCTTCGCTTGGCGTAATTCGAAAGAAAATGTCATTTCACGCACTGATTTTGTTTCACTTTTTGCTATTGTTTTATATTAAAATTCACATGTTCTCCAATTTCAATAAAAATTTTTTGAGCATGTGATAATAGTGATAATAGGATGAACAGTTATATTAGTATTGAAAAAAGTAAAACGATTCCGACCTTCATTTTGCCTGTAGCAATTAAAACGTAGCATGTGGACCAAAAATGACAGTCAAGCTCTCTTGTGGTGATAATGAATAACATTGTTCCTTTTTTGGTTTGAAAAATTTTGAAACCAGAATCTCCAAAACATCATGTTCAAGGCCAGTTTTGACAGGAAAAGAGTCGCGCTATGGTAAAACGCAACAGTGAAATGTACGGATAGAAAAAAGTTCTATCAAATCTGTTGTTTCCCCAAAGGTGATCTATGAGCTTTAATAAATGACATAAAAATAAATCAAAATTTTATTTTCAAAAATTTATTTTATTTATTAGCATAGTATCCAGCATTAGCCTCTTCCTTCTGAATTTTCAAAATTCTACAAACCAACCAGATTTCCAAACTTTGTCGAACTGTGTGTAGTAGAGACCTGTGAATCTGATCCAAGTTCAAATCCGACACGACTTTTACCAGATACGAATAAGAGTTTAAACATCGGATTTCCTTGAAAATATTTGATAACTTATTTGATCGGATCGGATCAGATTAACAAATCTAAATCAGAAATTTTTGGATTCTTCTGGATTATTATTATATGGATCGTAAAAGTTTTTGAACAGTCGGAATACTAGTACCTAATCCTATTCGATGCAGACCTCTACCCGATAGGTTAACAGAGCTATGCTGTAAAGGAAAATATTAATTGGTCTTCGTGTTTGACTAGCTCATGTCCTGCTTTCTTTTTGCTGCCTCATTTTCATGATTGGAAGCAGGACTTCTTGTCTTTTGAGAGCTGCTGTGCGTTGTGCAGAATCCCACACAACAGTATTTTGTTTGATCCTATTGTTTCATAAATGTTCACACGCTCATAAGGCGGAAAAAGATGGGGCACCCGACACAAGCACGTTTTCTAATGGCGTATAAGGTTCTAAAGAAAGAATTTTAAAGTGGAATTAGAATATTTACAAACGTTTAGGATATTTGGTGTTCATTCAAATCTTCCAAAGTAAGAAAAGCAATTGTTTTTCAAAATGTTAGTTTGGTCTTTTGTTAGACATACAAAATGACAAATGATCAGAACAAATATTTACGATATTCAGAAATCAACACTTCACGAAGTAGTTAAAGAAATGACAGCCATTGCGAAAAGTTCATGAACGTTCATGATCATGAACTAGTTCAACAACGTTAAATTACACAAGTTCATCAACATTAAATGACACAAGTTTCATGAACTTATTTAACAAAATTGATGAACTCGTCCATTAATGTTTATGAGAGTTCATGAATGTTCATGAACAGGTTTGTCAAATTTTTCATCACAGTTCATGAACATTCATAAAAGTTCATGAACAGTTCATCACTATTACTAACATCAATATCTTCGTCATTCCTAATCAGATCGACATCAAACTTTTACCAATTAATTTTTTGATTTAATATAGTACAGTCAAACAGGGGGCCTTTATATACAGGTTTGATTCAATAGAAAATACTATTTTAGACATTGCAAAAATGACCACTATAGACAGGTGGCCGCTGTATAGAGGTGACCGTTTTTTCAGTACAATCCCTGATTGCGCACAACAATTGAGTTATGTAACTATATTATGCAATAGCTGAGATTGTATGTAGTGAAAATCAATTTTATTCCTACCTTCTAATTTGAGTTTATCTGTAAGTTTGTGGATCTTCCGTTGCATTTTTGAGTATCTTGCAAATTCATCCTGTAAAGTTATGCAATCATCATTCGTTATAACTAGCTAATTAACGAACTTATAACATTAGACAAACATCAGATTAACTCAAACCTCAGTGAAACGAGTGATCAATTTTGAAGACTCACTACCCAAGAGTAAGTAAGCTGGCTTAATCTGACAATGAATATGGTTCAATGAAACACATTTTTCATGATTTGATTTTTCACACAGTGAAACGTGCTGAAACTGAGAGGTAGATAAATTGACCACTATGAGAGCGTTCAAAATTAACGTCAACTAGCAAAAGGGGAAGATGGGTTGTGTGAAAGTTGACAATAGCCTGTATTAGATACTCAATACTTCAATACAGCGAGGGGGAGGGGGCCAAATTGACTGAAAATTGGTTGGCGTCAATTATGAATTGACCCAATAATATGCAGGTGACCTTTATATACATGATTGATTCAATAAAAAAATATTACTTTTGACATTGCAAGGGTGACCACTATAGACAGGTGACCATTATAGCAGGTTTCAAGTAGTTAAATTTTTATAATGAAAGCATCACATATAACAATATAACAGTCAGCTATAAGAGAGAGAGAGGAAGATAAGGACAACCACAATATGCAGGTGATCTTTATGTACAGGGTTGACTCAGTAGAAGATATCATTTTTAACATACCAAGAGTGACCAATATAGACAGGTGGTTACTTACAGAGGTCATTGTTCTATTAGGTTTGACTGTAGGGTCAGTCCAGGTCAAACGGCTTCATTATAAAAAAAAATGATATTGTTCTAACTTTCTATGCATGTAGATATGGGTACAGAGATACCGTATATGGAGTAATTTTGATCTTAGATGAAAAATAACGATTTTATTAGCAGTTTGATTTGTACCCTTTTTGTGATCAATGATCCATAAAAACTTTCTTTTCCTTGCAGCTCATTTGTTTGTTGGTTTATTAAAATGAAATTTCGTATCAGGAAAGAGTAAACAGTCTTCTATTGATTAATGTCATTTTATTGACAAAACTTCAAGTACTTGTTGAAATGTTTCAATTTTCCGAAAAAGCTTTAGAGTCCGATAAAATGAAGGGCACACCATTTTTCATGCCGATTTTTTCATCAGTTGATTAAGCAGAATTAAAACATGTGATGGACAAAAATTTACGAGTTTATTGATCAAAAATGTAGTTTTGTCGGCATTTCTTTTGATAATTAGATTGTGTTTGGGATGCTATACATAACACTTGAGAAGGCGCGAAGTGATGATTCTCACATCGTATCTCGTGTCATTTTTTTGGAACAAAGCCATTCGATTTGACCTGGACTGACCCTGTTATTATATGTACTTTTCATGATAAAAGTACGACATACCTACTGTTCAAATGCTACGTGTAACTATGATCATTTGATCTTCTATCGAATATAAAAGCAACCGTCTTATTTGGTCATACTATTGACCGTAGACCGCTACAAGATATCAAGTTGAAACAATATCAAGTTGAAACAGGCTTAACAAATTTGAAACCAAGATTTTTCATCAAACCAATCGCTAAGCTTGTTCCAACTCAAGTTTTTAGGTTGTAGCGACCACCGCTTGTCGTCAATATTTTCATTTGTCCGGGCTTTAAAGTTTACCTGCATGTTAATTGTTTTTAAAGAGGTTACTAAATCATCCAATTCTTTCTTATCTTTGTTAACTTTATTTTTTTGACAGCAAAATATCTGAACAATCTAGGAGAGAAAAATAATATATATATATATCTAAAACATATTCAAGTTTATATTAATCTGTCGACAGAACTCCCTTCCCTTGCGTAAAACAGTTTATTGGGTAATGAATGCTAAATGAACCAAATTGTATTAACTTTGTTCATAAATATTTTATTGCAATTAATGTAGAGTGAAACCTGTATATAACAGCCAGCTATGAGAGGTAGATAAATTGACCACTATATACAAGTGGCCTTTATATACATGGCTATTTTAATAGAAACAATTATTTTAGAAATTAAAAAAGTGGCCATTATAGACAGGTGGCTGTTATATGGAAGTGGCCATTGTAACAGGTTTGATTGTACTTGTGCTTGGGTCATTCCATGGCCAATTTACATGGTTTTTGCTACGCTATCTTGGATTTAGAACAAATTTGGTATACAAGTAGGATCTTAAAAAGCTGAGTTCAGAAATGTAATTTTAGTGTCAAATTCCAAATAGCCAAAATTTCATCATAGGCCTAAACTTCAAAGTTGGCCAAGAAGACATCATGGAACTGAGCCAATGGTGCATCGTCAATCAAATACAGCTCTGTCATATTTTTCTCTAAATCTTACAGTTTAAAATGTAATTAATGCATTGCTACATTTTCTAGTGAAATGTCACCATGACCCCTGCGAAAAACAGTTCAGGAGTTCACGAACAGTTCATGAACAGTTTATGAACAGTTCATGAACGTTAAATGGCTCCAATTTTCCTGAACTATTCATGAACAGTTCATGAAACCTCACAGACAGTTCATGAACAGTTCATGAACAGTTCATGAACAGTTCATGAAAGTTTGGGGCCATTTAACGTTCATGAACTGTTCATGAACTCCTGAACTGTTTTCGCAGGGGGAATTTCTTCTTAAATATAACATTTATTTGGTGTAATACAAAAAACAAAAAGGCAAATACACGCGTGTATCGGGCTCTCTGATTTAGTTTACTTTTCGGACAGAGTATTTGATTTAAAGAACATCAGTTCAGCATAACAAAACAAGAGACATATTTAAATGCCATAACTTTATTAATAACACATAAATTCTTTACTGATATTTGACTAAATACGTATTCAAATTCTCTACATTTATAATTGTATCTGAAACAGTCTGATCTCCAAACACTACTGACCAAGAACATATTGATTACATTCCGTTTTATTAAATATCAAATTATAAACCTACTACACCACTAAACCTACGTAACGACGCGTCTTAAATTCACAAGGTTACTTCTTTAAAAATGTATAATTAATACAAAGGATCAAGCTGTCCAAACCAATGCGGGAAAAAGGTAATTATCAATTGTAGGCCTACTTATAACATATTGATCAATCAGTTACAGTCAAGATGAATTTGTGTCAGACAGTCTATGCAGTTTTGGCCTAACGTTGGCTAAATTTAATTGAAAAGCACTGTCAAAGTTTTAGTGTTGCAAAAGATATTTTTCGTTTACTTTTTTACAGCGCTTTACTTGTGAAAATCAAATGTCGATAACATTGGTAAGTTGTAGATGTCGATTAATAATAATAATAATAATAATAATAATAATAATAATAATAATAATAATAATAATAATAATAATAATAATAATAATAATAATACTGTAATAATAATAATAATAATAATAATAATAATAATAATAATAATAATAATAATAATAATAATAATAATAATAATAATAATAATAATAATAATAATAATAATAATAATAATAATAATAATAATAATAGAGGAGTCAAAGACTACACATTTTGTTACTGTAACTTGAAGTTTCACGCTTTATTGCGATCATCAGACAGTTAAAACTAGATAATAAAAAACATACATAAATCGCAGCTATTGTTAAATGGGATAAAGCCTATCGTATCGCAATGTGCGTGTTTTCTTTGTGATCGTTTCCTATGCGGCATTTAATTGTTACAGGTTATGTTTTAGTCGATTTATAATTAGTAAAATAAAATTTATTCTCGTACCTACATTTTGAAATTAACTCAGATCTTTTGTTAAGTAATGCTTTTTTGGAACAAATGATATGATATTTTTCTGCCAGGCATAGCTGGCATCTTTTCGTTATATTATTGTATGGCTTTGCTCTCGATAGAGCTGTCCATTCGATGTTGTAGTCGGTGGCTTTGTCCTTCTGTTCCCAAATATATTTTGATAGTTGCGTGTTGTGTGTATGTTTATCATGCCGGAATGTGCTTGTGTGCTGTGTGTAGCGTGTCTTGAAAGAGTTTTCCGTTAGACCGATGTAATTTTTACCCTCTTGGTCTTCCGGGGTAGTCACTTTGGCGTTGTAGATTAATCCTTCCATAAGGCATCTATTGTTTAATGGACAATTTTCCTTTGTGCGGCAGTTGCATAATTGCGCATTTTCTGTTACTTCCATTTCTGTATTTGTTAAATTCTTGTTGTGGTTAGTAATGATTGTTTTCATATTGGAAGTACAACTGCAACTTACTTTTAGCGTGTTTTGATTGAAAATCTTGTGTAGCTTGCTTGTCTTCAGAAAGTGCTTTTTGACTAGGTTGAGGAATGTTCGGCCAAAGGGTAAAAATTACATCGGTCTAACGGAAAACTCTTTCAAGACACGCTACACACAGCACACAAGCACATTCCGGCATGATAAACATACACACAACACGCAACTATCAAAATATATTTGGGAACAGAAGGACAAAGCCACCGACTACAACATCGAATGGACAGCTCTATCGAGAGCAAAGCCATACAATAATATAACGAAAAGATGCCAGCTATGCCTGGCAGAAAAATATCATATCATTTGTTCCAAAAAAGCATTACTTAACAAAAGATCTGAGTTAATTTCAAAATGTAGGCACGAGAATAAATTTTATTTTACTAATTATAAATCGACTAAAACATAACCTGTAACAATTAAATGCCGCATAGGAAACGATCACAAAGAAAACACGCACATTGCGATACAATAGGTTTTATCCCATTTAACAATAGCTGCGATTTATGTAAGTTTATATCAGAGGTACCATGTATGTTTTTTATTATCTAGTTTTAACTGTCTGATGATCGCAATAAAGCGTGAAACTTCAAGTTACAGTAACAAAATGTGTAGTCTTTGACTCCTCTATTTATATTTACAGCTCTGTCAACAGACATTGAGCACTGTTTTACTGCTATTGGATAATATTTATTATTATTATTATTCGCTCCTGGATCCAGTAGAGCACTTTAATCTAACTGCAGAAACAACCATGGAAAAAATCACATTTGGCTATTCAATGAAAAACATACCGGTACCACCAAGAAAGACTTACTTAATGCAGCTAATTGCAAAAATAGAAAGCGTTATAAAACGAATGCGATGGAAAGCGTTTTTCTTTCAGGCCGAAGAGACGATAGAAACCACTAATAATACTACAAGAGATGGGAAATATGGATTTAAATCAAGGAAGTGTCCACCACAAATAAGCGAATTGGAGGGATTTGAACACGATCTAATTAAAATGACTCAAAACATTGAATTTAGGCCGGTCCACGATAGATTTCAAAAACAACTAAGGAAAGACATCAACAAAATCAAAAAATCTTCCAAGGTCATCATTGCCGCGGACAAGACAAGAAATTTCTATCAGATGGATGTTAAGCAACATGAAAAATTACTTCTAAATAATATAACAACGACTTACAAAAAGGCAAGGAAAGGCACAGTACACAAGATCAATACAGACGCCAAGGAAATAAGTAGAGAATTGAAAATCGACAAGAGGGCAGAAGTCATCGCAGAGCAGCCAGCGTTTATCACTATGAAAGACCATAAAGAGAATTTCACTAATAACCCAACGTGTAGACTAATTAACCCTGCTAAAAGCGAAATTGGCATCGTAAGTAAAAAAATATTAGAGAAAATAATCATTAACGTAAAAAAATTAACTAAAGTCAACCAATGGAAAAACTCATACGCCGTTATAGATTGGTTTAAGGCACTAGAAGAAAAGAAACGATTATTGTTCATCACCTTTGACATCGAAAGCTTTTACCCCACGATATCGGAGCAACTATTAGAAAAATCTATATCATTTGCAAAAAACTTTACAACAATATCAGAAAGTGATACAAAAATTATTATGCACGCAAGGCAATCAGTTCTATTTAATAAAGGAGCCGCATGGTCAAAGAAAAGCCACACAAACCTGTTCGACGTCACAATGGGCAGTTATGACGGAGCAGAGATTTGCGAATTGGTAGGTTTATTTATACTAGATAAACTTACGAAAGTTCTGGGTGACAACTCTATTGGACTTTACCGAGATGATGGTTTGGCAGTAATGCGAAAGAAATCCGGCCCACAGACTGAGAGATTCAGGAAAAAAATAACAAACATTTTCAAAGAGATGGGATTAAAAATTACATCAAAAACCAACCTCAAATCAGTAGACTTCTTAGACATAACCTTCGACCTAAACAATGGCACATTCCAGCCCTACAGAAAAACTAACGACCAACCTATATATATATAGACACTAATTCTAATCATCCACCTACAATTCTAAAACATATACCTATAGCAATTAACCAAAGACTCTCCGATTTATCATCTAATAACACTATTTATGAAAACAGCAAAAATACTTACGAAGACGCCTTAACAGCGAGTGGCCACACTACTACTAATTTAAAATACGAACCAAGGCCACAGGGCTTGAAATAAGCGCCGGACATCGGACAATGTCCGGCATAAATTGCATTTTGTCCGGCAAAGTCAGTCAGTCAATGGTCAAAGTTGTCCGTCAATCTTTTGAAATAATTCTGAGTTTTATTTAATGATTAAATAAATCAAAACGTAGAATAATTAATTACTTTAATAATATATAAAAGGAATGAATTCTCACATTTTGGGTCTGCAACTCCATGCTATGTAAATTTTTCGCGTAGTCTAGCTAGTGTTGTTTCAAGGGCCTGTTTAAATAGCGTTATCTGTGCGGTTTCTTTGTTTTGCGCTCGCAAATGGTTGTTAATCACTCAAACGCCCTATTCACAGTTGATTTACAGCCACATCATTCAAAATTCTACTACCTGTTTTAAATGTTTAAAACATTGTGAACTGCGATAAAGGAAATTCTAATCTGAATTCTATTCTAAGCCATAAATTCTGTTTATATATTCTAGAAAACTGATACCATAAATCCAAAACCAAAATCCCAGCAGCAAGCTATAAATGACTCAAAAGTCTCATACCAGTTTTCTACTTTGTCTGTATTTCTTTGAAAGTAATATTATGATTGTGTAGGCAAGACAAGCGATCTCAAAACAATGGTTTTCAATTTTGCATGAATAGTTTAGGTAATTCAAAGCTGAAGTGATCAAATTATGCTGAATTCTTTTGTTTGTTCAAGTGTGAAAGGTCAACACGTGAGTGTGAATGTCAATAACACGTGAGCAGTTTGAATGAATACAAAGCTACTGGGAGTAAAAGACTCGACCAACACTGAGAGATTATTTACATTATAAAACTCTGAATAATTTATTTAATTTACGAACTAATGTGACAAATTTAGCAGAGCTATACATTCCATCATAACCAGATCTTACTAGTTTTAAAAATTGATTTTTTAAAACAAAACAAAATCAAATCAAAGCAGAACCGAAAAGCCATAAATTTCCTAGATGTTTTTACGGAGATATGTAAACATATTATTTATAAACCAACAAAATAAAATCGATTCAAAACATTTTGAGAAATATTAACTATAATTTAAGCATATTTAAAGAACCTTTAATATACAGCGGAGGTAAATTAAAACCTTGAAAATCGAGCCCAAAAACATGGCCCCTGCACCAAGAAATATGATACCAATAACCATGATAACTTTTATTTTGATTTAATCAAATTCTAGACAGGCTCTTAACAACTATAATCATCAGCTAAAAGGACAGATTAGGCCACACAATATATTAGACACAAAAAAATTTTATATCAATATTTAACAATGAAAATTTGTCCGGCAAAGATCACCGTATGTCCGGCCAAAATGAGACTATGTCAGTCTACGTGTCCGGCGACCTAGCGAACGTTATTTCAAGCCCTGCAAGGCCAGCAACATCAAGCCGTAGAAAAGGGAAAAGGAGGAGAAATGTCACATGGTTTAACCCACCGTTCAACAAAAGTGTGAAAAGCAACATTGGCCGAACATTCCTCAACCTAGTCAAAAAGCACTTTCCGAAGACAAGCAAGCTACACAAGATTTTCTATCAAAACACGCTAAAAGTAAGTTACAGTTGTACTTCCAATATGAAAACAATCATTACTAACCACAACAAGAATTTAACAAATACAGAAATGGAAGTAACAGAAAATGCGCAATTATGCAACTGCCGCACAAAGGAAAATTGTCCATTAAACAATAGATGCCTTATGGAAGGATTAATCTACAACGCCAAAGTGACTACCCCGGAAGACCAAGAGGGTAAAAATTACATCGGTCTAACGGAAAACTCTTTCAAGACACGCTACACACAGCACACAAGCACATTCCGGCATGATAAACATACACACAACACGCAACTATCAAAATATATTTGGGAACAGAAGGACAAAGCCACCGACTACAACATCGAATGGACAGCTCTATCGAGAGCAAAGCCATACAATAATATAACGAAAAGATGCCAGCTATGCCTGGCAGAAAAATATCATATCATTTGTTCCAAAAAAGCATTACTTAACAAAATATCTGAGTTAATTTCAAAATGTAGGCACGAGAATAAATTTTATTTTACTAATTATAAATCGACTAAAACATAACCTGTAACAATTAAATGCCGCATAGGAAACGATCACAAAGAAAACACGCACATTGCGATACAATAGGCTTTATCCCATTTAACAATAGCTGCGATTTATGTAAGTTTATATCAGAGGTACCATGTATGTTTTTTATTATCTAGTTTTAACTGTCTGATGATCGCAATAAAGCGTGAAACTTCAAGTTACAGTAACAAAATGTGTAGTCTATGACTCCTCTATTTATAATAATAATAATAATAATAATAATAATAATAATAATAATAATAATAATAATAATAATAATAATAATAATAATAATAATAATAATAATAATAATAATAATAATAATAATAATAATAATAATAATAATAATAATAATAATAATAATAATAATAATAATAATAATAATAATAATAATAATAATAATAATAATAATAATAATAATAATAATAATAATAATAATAATAATAATAATAATAATAATAATAATAATAATAATAATAATTAATAAATTTTTACTTATTAATTTTGAGACAAATGACAGCGATAAAAGAGACATAATTTAGCAACGTTTCGTTATCTTCTTAATAACATCGTCAGGCGAGTGAGTGATATTGAAAATTTCATAAAATATATAGAGAAAACTAATTGACATAATTCTAATAGAGCGATTAAATTAAATTAAATTAAATTCACAGACATCGATACGGAAGACTGTCAGTGATCAAACAAAGAGCCGGGATTTAACAGAGTCTAATTGCGTGTTGAGTGTAGGCTTGATCTGCCGAATCGCAAGCATTTCATGAATGAGGCAATCAAAACGGTTCTTACATTTTTTAATAACTCGAAAGTTTTGATGACAATCGCGGACGGTAATACCATGTGAATGGCGAAGATGTGATCCAATGGCCGATCCAGTATGTCCGTAAATGCGTTGATGTAAGTGTTGGCAAGTGAAGCCAACATAACTTGCATCACACAAGTCACATTGAAAACAATAAACAACGCATTGACGAGACAAGAGCGGTGGCTTTGGCTCACGTAATCGCAAATCATCTACAATTTTCCTAGTGTTGAAAACCGGTCTGATAATTTGGCCGATATTACCACTAAGATTAGATAGCTGCTTTTTAAGTGAATTTGCTGAAATTTGATCTTTGAAAGGCAAAGTAATATTGATGTCATTTTTACTTCTGCTTGCGACTGGCAAATCAAGTGTACCTTCAACACGCTTCTTTCTAAATTTATTTACGTAAAACTCAATTAATTGACTAGGATACTTTAAGTCTAAAAATCTATTACGCACTATAGTGCACTCTTCATCAAAGTTTTTATCGGTTGATGAAAGCCGATTGGCACGATCTAGCATTGTAATCAGTAGTGCCTTCTTATAATTTGCATCAACATGACTCTGATAATGTAGTAATAATCCATTATCAGTAGGTTTATGATGAACACCAGTTTCAACTGTCTTATTAATAAATTTCATTGAAACGCCAAGAAAAGGTAATTTGTTATTCTCTGCGATTTCCATAGTGAATTTTAAAGCAGAATGTTCATTGTTTAACTTTTGTAGTAATTGATCAGCATCGTATAGGTTTGGCATAATTGTTAAAGTATCATCGACATAGCGATAATAATGTTCAGGAAGATCATTCTTTTCCTTTAGTCTATCTTCAATGTGACACATAAAAACATTTGCCATTAAGGGACCCAAAGGGGAACCCATTGCCACGCCATCTATTTGTTCGAACAGCTCTCCTTGAAAAATAAACAACTGATCTTTTGTGGCAATTTGAAGTAATTCTTTTAGATCATCTTTTGTTAAAGCTAGATCGTGTGTTTCATTAAACCAATTATCTGAGAAAGCTTTATCAACTAAAATATCTATGGTTTCATCGACAGGAACGTTTGTGAACAGGGACTCGACATCATAAGACACCATAATATCACCGGCTGCAGGCGTGAGAGTCCGAATAAAATTTGTGAATTCAAATATATCATCTACCATGTAATCATTCATTGACATGGGTTGTAGTTTTTCTTCTAACCACTTTGCCAATTTAAAATTATAGGAATTAGTGCTTGATAAAATTGGTCTCATCGCTAATAGAGGCTTATGTGTCTTAGGGAGACCATATATGTGGGCTAGCCTAGACCCTGTTGGCGATAGAGAATCAGCTATTGGTTTCGAGAAAATTCGTTTCAAGGCCTCCTGAACTTTTCTTTCCCTTTCCAGTAAAGGATGGTCAATTTTGCGAGGCCTACCCCTCGTCTTTTTGCTATTACAATTATATGGTCGGAACTTATCAGTTTTGTCGATAGACGCTTTGCGTAAGAGTCGCACGTATTCGCTATAGTCCATTACTACAACACCGTTTCCCTTATCAGGCTTCGTAATAATAATATCTTTCTTACTTTTCAGACTTTTTATTGCTCTAATTAGTTGTTTCGGAGCGGTAGGTCCTTTGTGTTGGCTGTAATTTATTGCTAAAGTCTTGAGGGTTGTAAGAGCGAGATCTTTTTGCTCAGATGAAAGGGACTGGTCAAGCCTCCAGCAAGCTTTTTCGAAACTAGCTAAGACATTACTTTCGTCAGTCATACTTCGACGAGGAAGGGAAAATTTGAGGCCTCTTGAAATCACAAGCTTTTCAAAAAATGATAGTTGATACGAGGATAGGTTAACAATGTGCTTATCTACATCGGTATGATCACGGCTCAACATTCTTGAAATTTTCTTAGTATGTACTGACATAACTTTTTCATACTGTAACTTTCTAATTTCAATTAAGTGTTTTAAGGATGACATATATTGAACAACAGAATAGGCCTCACGTAATAATTGATAAGAAGAATTTATTTCAATTCTAATTCTTTCTAGATCTTTCAGTCTTAGATATATTTCTTCCTTTATTACCTGTTGTTCGTAGGACCTTGATGATCTGGTCCATTTCCTTTTTGTTGAATTATCGACCTTAGCAAATGTTGGAATCAATCCAAGGTTGTTACATAGGTTGAGATATTCAATTGACGCCTCGCAGTTTACAAGGCGCCTGCTACATTTTTCAATTCTCCTGAAAAATTGTAGCTTGTTATCGCGTTTGAGTATTCTGATTAATAAATTTTTACTTATTAATTTTGAGACAAATGACAGCGATAAAAGAGACATAATTTAGCAACGTTTCGTTATCTTCTTAATAACATCGTCAGGCGAGTGAGTGATATTGAAAATTTCATAAAATATATAGAGAAAACTAATTGACATAATTCTAATAGAGCGATTAAATTAAATTAAATTAAATTCACAGACATCGATACGGAAGACTGTCAGTGATCAAACAAAGAGCCGGGATTTAACAGAGTCTAATTGCGTGTTGAGTGTAGGCTTGATCTGCCGAATCGCAAGCATTTCATGAATGAGGCAATCAAAACGGTTCTTACATTTTTTAATAACTCGAAAGTTTTGATGACAATCGCGGACGGTAATACCATGTGAATGGCGAAGATGTGATCCAATGGCCGATCCAGTATGTCCGTCAATGCGTTGATGTAAGTGTGTAAGTGTTTATTGTTTTCAATGTGACTTGTGTGATGCAAGTTATGTTGGCTTCACTTGATCACTGACAGTCTTCCGTATCGATGTCTGTGAATTTAATTTAATTTAATTTAATCGCTCTATTAGAATTATGTCAATTAGTTTTCTCTATATATTTTATGAAATTTTCAATATCACTCACTCGCCTGACGATGTTATTAAGAAGATAACGAAACGTTGCTAAATTATGTCTCTTTTATCGCTGTCATTTGTCTCAAAATTAATAAGTAAAAATTTATTAATCAGAATACTCAAACGCGATAACAAGCTACAATTTTTCAGGAGAATTGAAAAATGTAGCAGGCGCCTTGTAAACTGCGAGGCGTCAATTGAATATCTCAACCTATGTAACAACCTTGGATTGATTCCAACATTTGCTAAGGTCGATAATTCAACAAAAAGGAAATGGACCAGATCATCAAGGTCCTACGAACAACAGGTAATAAAGGAAGAAATATATCTAAGACTGAAAGATCTAGAAAGAATTAGAATTGAAATAAATTCTTCTTATCAATTATTACGTGAGGCCTATTCTGTTGTTCAATATATGTCATCCTTAAAACACTTAATTGAAATTAGAAAGTTACAGTATGAAAAAGTTATGTCAGTACATACTAAGAAAATTTCAAGAATGTTGAGCCGTGATCATACCGATGTAGATAAGCACATTGTTAACCTATCCTCGTATCAACTATCATTTTTTGAAAAGCTTGTGATTTCAAGAGGCCTCAAATTTTCCCTTCCTCGTCGAAGTATGACTGACGAAAGTAATGTCTTAGCTAGTTTCGAAAAAGCTTGCTGGAGGCTTGACCAGTCCCTTTCATCTGAGCAAAAAGATCTCGCTCTTACAACCCTCAAGACTTTAGCAATAAATTACAGCCAACACAAAGGACCTACCGCTCCGAAACAACTAATTAGAGCAATAAAAAGTCTGAAAAGTAAGAAAGATATTATTATTACGAAGCCTGATAAGGGAAACGGTGTTGTAGTAATGGACTATAGCGAATACGTGCGACTCTTACGCAAAGCGTCTATCGACAAAACTGATAAGTTCCGACCATATAATTGTAATAGCAAAAAGACGAGGGGTAGGCCTCGCAAAATTGACCATCCTTTACTGGAAAGGGAAAGAAAAGTTCAGGAGGCCTTGAAACGAATTTTCTCGAAACCAATAGCTGATTCTCTATCGCCAACAGGGTCTAGGCTAGCCCACATATATGGTCTCCCTAAGACACATAAGCCTCTATTAGCGATGAGACCAATTTTATCAAGCACTAATTCCTATAATTTTAAATTGGCAAAGTGGTTAGAAGAAAAACTACAACCCATGTCAATGAATGATTACATGGTAGATGATATATTTGAATTCACAAATTTTATTCGGACTCTCACGCCTGCAGCCGGTGATATTATGGTGTCTTATGATGTCGAGTCCCTGTTCACAAACGTTCCTGTCGATGAAACCATAGATATTTTAGTTGATAAAGCTTTCTCAGATAATTGGTTTAATGAAACACACGATCTAGCTTTAACAAAAGATGATCTAAAAGAATTACTTCAAATTGCCACAAAAGATCAGTTGTTTATTTTTCAAGGAGAGCTGTTCGAACAAATAGATGGCGTGGCAATGGGTTCCCCTTTGGGTCCCTTAATGGCAAATGTTTTTATGTGTCACATTGAAGATAGACTAAAGGAAAAGAATGATCTTCCTGAACATTATTATCGCTATGTCGATGATACTTTAACAATTATGCCAAACCTATACGATGCTGATCAATTACTACAAAAGTTAAACAATGAACATTCTGCTTTAAAATTCACTATGGAAATCGCAGAGAATAACAAATTACCTTTTCTTGGCGTTTCAATGAAATTTATTAATAAGACAGTTGAAACTGGTGTTCATCATAAACCTACTGATAATGGATTATTACTACATTATCAGAGTCATGTTGATGCAAATTATAAGAAGGCACTACTGATTACAATGCTAGATCGTGCCAATCGGCTTTCATCAACCGATAAAAACTTTGATGAAGAGTGCACTATAGTGCGTAATAGATTTTTAGACTTAAAGTATCCTAGTCAATTAATTGAGTTTTACGTAAATAAATTTAGAAAGAAGCGTGTTGAAGGTACACTTGATTTGCCAGTCGCAAGCAGAAGCAAAAATGACATCAATATTACTTTGCCTTTCAAAGATCAAATTTCAGCAAATTCACTTAAAAAGCAGCTATCTAATCTTAGTGGTAATATCGGCCAAATTATCAGACCGGTTTTCAACACTAGGAAAATTGTAGATGATTTGCGATTACGTGAGCCAAAGCCACCGCTCTTGTCTCGTCAATGCGTTGTTTATTGTTTTCAATGTGACTTGTGTGATGCAAGTTATGTTGGCTTCACTTGCCAACACTTACATCAACGCATTGACGGACATACTGGATCGGCCATTGGATCACATCTTCGCCATTCACATGGTATTACCGTCCGCGATTGTCATCAAAACTTTCGAGTTATTAAAAAATGTAAGAACCGTTTTGATTGCCTCATTCATGAAATGCTTGCGATTCGGCAGATCAAGCCTACACTCAACACGCAATTAGACTCTGTTAAATCCCGGCTCTTTGTTTGATCACTGACAGTCTTCCGTATCGATGTCTGTGAATTTAATTTAATTTAATTTAATCGCTCTATTAGAATTATGTCAATTAGTTTTCTCTATATATTTTATGAAATTTTCAATATCACTCACTCGCCTGACGATGTTATTAAGAAGATAACGAAACGTTGCTAAATTATGTCTCTTTTATCGCTGTCATTTGTCTCAAAAATAATAATAATAATAATAATAATAATAATAATAATAATAATAATAATAATAATAATAATAATAATAATAATAATAATAATAATAATAATAATAATAATAATAATAATAATAATAATAATAATAATAATAATAATAATAATAATAATAATAATAATAATAATAATAATAATAATAATAATAATAATAATAATAATAATAATAATAATAATAATAATAATAATAATAATAATAATAATAATAATAATAATAATAATAATAATAATAATAATAATAATAAATAATAATAATAATAATAATAATAATTATAATAATAATAATAATAATAATAATAATAATAGCAACAATAATAATAATAATAATAATAATAATAATAATAATAATAATAATAATAATAATAATAATAATAATAATAATAATAATAATAATAATAATAATAATAATAATAATAATAATAATAATAATAATAATAATAATAATAATAATAATAATAATAATAATAATAACGAAGTGTCTATTTGACAGGCAGTCGCAGCCATTATGGATTCAACTGCGCGTGCGCTGACAGTCAATACTAATAGTTAGTGACAGTTAGTGTTAGGGTTAGGGTCAAGTCACGTGATAACCACTCGGTCTAGTATAAATTCATTTCTGTTTCATTAGCTCTCGTCGGTTGGTGTAGCTCATTCGGATTGAGTCTGATTAGAGTGCAGGGTATGCTGGTTCGAGTCCTGGTCGATCCGAAATTTTAATTTATTTTCATTATTTATATCCCGAAATGTTTACAAGTTACTGTTCGTTCATTATACGCAATCGTTGGTATCCATAATGGCTGCGACTGCCGGTCAAATTAGTAATAGTTACAGCGAACAGTCGAACATAGCGAATAGTCGAACATAGATAGTGTGACGTATACATCTTTGCGCATGCGCTGATGACTGCCGGTCAAATAGCCTTGGCGCTAAATGACAGGCTGCCGGTCAAATAGTCACAGCGTAATAAAAATAATGTTACATTTTACAGTCAATCAATGACCGAGAGTCACCATATATTCATCTATTGAACATTGATTGTTCTCTAGATTTCAACGATTAGGTGTCCACTGCCTTGTCCTACCTCGAGTACCCTTCTCATTAAAATCATTAAATTTGTCAAAGAAGGAAAATTTTCGCATGTTCTAAAGTGACAATCTCTGGAAGGTGCTTGGCAAATTTTTAAATCGATGCAATTATGATAGACTTTGACTAACGGAGCCTTTTCAAGGCTGATTAGAACGGCTTTTCAAACAAATGCTATCTATAATCAAAATGACATTCTGATGAATTTGCAGACACAAAAGGGAATGCGTAGTTGCGTACCACTAGCACCGGCAGGAATGCATTCTTTCGGTCTTCGTTTGGCAAATTTAGATAGTGACATTTTTATCAGGTTTTTGCTCTTTGAACTTGTCCCTCGCTTCTTGAATTAATTCGTTGTTCCGTAATTTGGCAATCGTCTTATGATAATCATTTCGTGGGACTTTATTTGAACATAATATATTAAACATACTTACTGGATCAGTTATGGTCTTTGGATATGTTATTATCGCTTCAAATGAAACAATAAATATTGAGCTGAAAATTGCCAAAGAAACAGCCATTTTGAGGTTTGAAATTATCAAGGCAAAGTACGTTCTCGTGTTGATGATGAAGGACTTCTTGGAAGAGGGGCTTGTAATTCACGCGTGCGTCGGTTGGCTGTCGCGCGTCAATTTTAGGAGGTCGCTTGTGTGTCTGCCACAAATGTATTAGGGGCTTAAATTGCTACTGATGCCTCTAAACCTATTAAAGAAGGAATATTGATGCATAATACAAATGAATAGCTTCATTAAGTAATCAAGTTACTATCATCCAAATTAACCTGTATTTAATGACCACCTGTCTTTAAGACCACTTATTTGTTCCGCTGACAAAGCTCTATATTTTGCAAAAGCATAATTAGCCCACACAAAATAAACAAATATACTTTTAATGTTGAAAGTGCAATCCTATTTAAACTGATATTACTCATATACATGACTGATATTCTAGACAGTATTATTTGTAACAATAAACAATTATTTGATTGTTAAATTGGTTCATCAATATTGTGACATCATGTTACGTATTAAAACATGCTTGAAAATATACAAGCAACTTCAACTCAATAAAAATTTAACACTTGTATAATCAGAAGCATTTGGATGTTTAAATATTGTTTGTGTTATAAAGGCTCTCATATTTCTAGCTAGCATGGCCTGGTTCATAAACCGTTCCGTACATGTGCAAATAATATTCCAGTTGAGGGTGTCTTTAAGTCAAGAATTAATATGAAAAAGATTTCAGACACCATTCCAAGGATTTCACGGATGAATAATAACCTAATGAAATTGTCCCAAATGAGCTAGACGATGAAAGTATTGTCTTGAAATATTTAAGGTGTTCTAGCGCGTTGCATCCCATGGGAGAAACAGTTCAGGAGTTCATAAACAGTTTATGGACGTTAATTGGCCCCAATTTTTAAGAACTGTTAATGAACTGCTCATGAACTGTTCATAAACTTCAGAACCTTCATGGACAGTTCTAAACCTTCCCAGATAGTTCATGAACAGTTCATACAAATTTTCGGCAATTTAACGTTCATGAACTGTTCATGAACTCCTGAAATGATTTTTTGCAGGGGAACTAAGCTGTCCCCAAAATCAATATTTAAGTTTTGTATGGAGCATAATAGAATCGGCACATGTACATAACAAAGTATGAACAAGACCTATAAAAATTATAGTAAACAACCACAAAATTATAAAATCTCAAAATGTAAATATACTGTTTACACTATCACTATACAGTATATCATACACACAAGACAGAATACTTTGAGGTGTATTGTACGCGTGCAATTATAATTTATTTTATCTATAATGAGTTATTTTTGCTTTTTTAGTTTTAATTTTGAATTGCTCCACTGCATCATCAAAGAATGATATACTTTTTGCTTCCATTTCTGATTTGACATATCTTAAACCAGCCAAATTTAAACCAATTTGATCCTAAAATACACAACAAAGAAAATAGATATTTAAATAAAAAGGCTAAAAGCGTTATGGTTCAACAGGTAATTTGTCGTCAAGAGAGAAAATAATATCAATATTTATGATTTGAATTATTTTCATCACACTAAACAATTCTTCAAATAATTTAGATGGATTGAATTAAAGACATTTAGTAGACATTTTCTTCAGACTGGCTAAGCCCCTGCGAAAACAGTTCAGGAGTTCATGAACAGTTCATGAAAGTTAAATAGCCCCAAATTTTCATGAACTGTTCATGAACTGTTCATGAACTATTCATGAACTGTTCATGAACTGTCTGTGAGGGTTCATGAACTGTTCATGAACAGTTCATGAAAATTGGAGCCATTTAACGCACATGAACTGTTCATGAACTGTTCATGAACTCCTGAACTGTTTTTCACAGGGAAGGGTCCAGCAAAATTTCAGAAGAAAATGACCTGGCTGTGAAAACCTCAAATGAAGCTATATAAAAAGACATTGGCATAAATCATTTATTATTTCATGGAGTTCATTATAACTTGCAAAATACATGAACAATTCATAAACGTTTGTCTCAAAACATTATCAACATTTTCTTCTGAATTTTTTGTTCAGGATTGATCTACCGGTACAAATAAAAAAATGATCAATTTTCTTTTGAATTTACTCCAGCCTTCTTGGATCTAGGATCCCAGGATCCCCACTTTTGTCAAACTCTGGCTATGTGGTTTTATAGATTGATTGTTTAATCATTTATATACTATATTACAGGTCAGCAAAGTTAAACTCTCATCTTTGTAAAAGAAGTTTGCGTAGATGCAGTACGATGTGGTCTGATACATTATTTCATACAGTAAAGGATTGAGTATATAAAGCACATGCTCATTGAATGACATATGCATAGAATGGCACAATTCATAAAATGACTTTTGAATAATTTTTCTAGGTTCCCAATAGAATAGAGTGGTTAAATGTCATTCCTTGATTGCCAGCTTGCTGCTCAAGTTGTGAATCTAGCTTGAAATGGATGAGATACTTTACTATGCTAAACTGCCACCGGCTGTCACACTTGAATGTTGTGAGATTGTAAATGTAACTGGTAGTCATTTTCAAGCTGCCTTGCCTGAAAACTTTAAATACCTTGATTGGTCTACTACTGAGGCTCTACGAGAATGCTCTTTCTCGATTCCCCCACCCACCCCTAGCTTGTCCAACGGAAAGGATGGTATGCATATTTACAAGATTAGGAATTCCACTGATTTAGAAGTGTGATTGGCGCTGGTTGGTGGTGTCAGGTTTGCCTTCCAATTGCTACTGTTTTGCGTATAACTATTGACACGTCACACCAGCCACGCACCTATGGTAATATTAGGGTGAATGGTTTAACCCTAACAAAAAACAGCTCATGAACGTTAAATGGTCCGGTTTTTGTTAAAGGGTTGATGAACTGTTTATAAAGTATTCATTAACATTCAATGTTCAACTCAACGCATGTTTTTCAACAGAGGCTATCTTACCTTCATATGTTGAATTTGAGAAGATGCAACATTTTGCAATTCACTAAGGACATCATACAGAACACGATTGGATACAATTTCATTATGATGTACCCTACAAAGACAAAATCAAAATATTCTAAAATCAAAGTATGGTACTGCAAAGCGGTTATCTTTGTGCAGCCAAAACTCAACATGCACAAGGCATTGATCACACACATGTCAAAAATCCCCTGCAAAAAAGTTCACGAGTTCATGAACGTGAAATTGCACAGAAGTTCATGAACTGTTCATGAACTTTCAGGCAATTTTACATTCATGAACTCTTTTTGACTGTTCATGAAATGTTCATGAAACCACAAAAAAGTTCAAGAACTGTTCATGAACTCATGGATTTCACAGGGGAATTAGTCCGAAAATAAGGATTTTGATAATTTCTTAACAATTTCTAATGAAAAGATGCAAACTTAAACAGCGTAACCAAACCTGCTTAGTACAATCCGAATAGGTGAAATTTCCGTTTATCTTCAATCTGGCTTTTAAATGAGATAAACTGCTTTTTTAAAAAAGTTCATATAGTGCAAAGAAATTTAAATGCAATGAAAATGGTTGGCAATTCTGACTTGCACTTCAGTGGGAATATGCAGTATTGTTAAAGTATTGAGAAATTATTGTAATTGCCCATCTAAATGTAACTTTTGAAGATACAGATTTTTACCTTGTGAATCCATGCTTTCATTGCGTAAAAATCTCCTTTAAAATCCCAAACCCAATTTAAAATTAAGGGTTAAACCCCCCTGCTAGTATCACTCTAGCACTGACTGTTGTACAATATCTTACCGTAAGACGAAGAATAAACAACGCGAGCAAAGCTCTGTTTCATAACCAGCCTAAATTTGAAATAATAATCATCATTATATGATCTACATTTCGCTGTGTTATGAATCAACAGAAAGTTCATGAATGTTATTCCCCTGATATTGCCAACATTTGCTTTGAGATAAAGAAGGGAAGCACATTCCCAATGCGATGAGTACTTAGATACTAATACTTTTCAATAATATATTTCTAATTTTATTGGAGTTAGAATAAATCCTTGTGAAATTATACCAGGGTTGAACAATCATTATTAAGATGAGAATATTAGTGAGTTACTTTTTTTGCAGTTTGAAGGTTGATTATTTTTTTGTGTTACAGCTGATGATCACAAGGATCTGGGATTGAGGCACTGCATAAAATTTTTCGAATCGGATTAGATTAATTTTTAATCTTGAAATTCATATCAGATTTCAGATAGTCCAAACTTGTTGTCAAATTTTCCAAAAATACGATCTGATGCACACATCTCTACCCCTGCGAAAACAGTTCAGGAGTTCACGAACAGTTCATGAACAGTCCATGAACGTTAAATGGCCCCAAATTTTGATGAACTGTTCATGAACTGTCTGTGAGGGTTCATGAACAGTTCAGGAAAATTGGAGACATTTAACGTTCATGAACTGTTCACGAACTGTTCATGAACTCCTGAACTGTTTTTCGCAGGGGTAGTCTCTCGTGCTTAGGCATTTGGTAGTATTTGGGTGCTTCTAATCATCTGTTGCTTTGCTGAAGTGATAACTGCCGATGATATGATGTATCAAATATCAAACTATTTCATCAATCATCAATCACCCTGTTATTTTTTGCTGTTGCTAACTTTCATTCTACTAAAATGTTTTAAACGGAAATCCTTAATCAATATATATCATTATCAAATATCTATTTTGAAATTTACCTTCATCCAAACATTTAATAGTTTCAGTATATCAATAACATATGTGAAGGGCAACACCAATAGCGCTTCTTCTAATTCACTAAAACATAAAACACAAATTCAAATACATTCAGTCACAGTAAAACATGATAGTTAGTGTTAGTTAAACTTTCTATAAGTTGTCATACTAGTGTAAATTTGGTATCGATGTAAAGATTATTGTTTATTCTTTAAGGGTCTGTGACATCAAACAGTTTCAGCGTGGCTTAGAGAAAATGGCATCCAAAGTTTGATTTCATTTATATGTCTGTCATCCTATGCTGTCAGGTTGAAAAATTAAAAATGCGGTGAAAGATTTGGAATCGAATCTGGAATACAAGATTTTTGAGAATACTGTAGGCTTATTAATGTTATTTTAAAAAGCTCAAGCAATATAATTTCCATTAAACCCTTTACCGGTATCTCAAATCCTTAATATCATAATATGAATGGCTTTGACAAAACCAATCATAGCTGTCAGACATACATAAGTTTTCTGAGAATACTTCAGGCTATTTAAATGCTATTTTTACCAGCTTAAGAGATAAGAGATACAATCTTCATAAAACAAACATAACCAATCAATCATTCCATAAATTCTACCTTAAATTCATCAGGGTTTATGGACAGTCAAACCTGTCATACCGGCCACCTCTATACAGCCGTCACCTGTCTATAGTGGTCACTCTTGGTATGTTCAAAATAGTACTCTTTGTTGAATCAACCCTGTATAGAAAGGTCACCTGCATATAATGGTCAATTTATCAAAATTTCAGGTTTCCAGATCAGAAATCTCAAATTTATATTTCTTCATAGCCCCCTTACCTTGATTTTACTTTTCGTAATACTTCTAAAACATAATTGGATGGTTCCTAAGAGTAGGTAAACAATGTTATGTGTTATGGAAACTACAATTTAACAAAATACAAAATATTCCTTGCAAAATCATTCATCATCATACAAATTGCGTCTTTTATTTATTGAATTTCACTTATATTTTATGAGTTGGTAATAATAATAATGATTAATGTAAAAATGCTCAATGTTTCTGAATTCAGAGCCTATAAGAGTGATTAAAGGTAAAATTTGATTGACTGTGGTTTGAATCCCTAAAGGTCGACTCAGCCTTGAAATTATCTGAAACATGAAATGAGTACCATCTAAGGAGGGTGAATAGAATTGTTCAGAAGAAATTGCATTGTGAGTAGCTGTGTATCGTAGAGCATTGACGATCGTGACATATCTGCCATGAAATTTGTTGAACAAGATAAACACAACGCAACAAGATAAAAAGAGCATTTACAATAATTTGAATCTTGGCAAAAAGAGCGCTCTCCTCTAGAAAATGGAATAGAAGAATTGTAAAGGCACACCATTTAAGGCAATACCGTCTCAATTAATTTTTATATTATTTTTAAGTCATAAATAAAAATATTTATTCCATTTATTTATCACATAGCATGTATTATTACATATGTTGATAACAGACCCCAAATTTTTTTTTTATTCAATT
The DNA here is from genome assembly GCA_916610825.1 of Haliclystus octoradiatus. Taxonomy (NCBI): domain Eukaryota; kingdom Metazoa; phylum Cnidaria; class Staurozoa; order Stauromedusae; family Haliclystidae; genus Haliclystus; species Haliclystus octoradiatus. Next base: position 1,937,949 of record OU744451.1, read on the forward strand.
CATAAACTTTTCATGAAAATTGACATATTTAATGATTATGAACTTTTCCCAAAGAGGCAAATATGGGCCAATAAGTCAGTAACTGCTTGGGAAACTGTGCCCCGATTGCATGTTATACAAATGCTTAGAAATACAGATACGAGTACTGAAGTTTCATTAAACTGATTTATTCTTTAATATGAAACGAGCATAAAAAAGGCTCACTATTTATCAAACACTTACATCAGCACATTTGAAGGCTTCCAAGAGAGGGTTTTGGTGTGGCTTTTTAATCTGAAATTGATGTCAACAGTGTTATGAAAACAATTGTACCGGTAATTACAAAACAACTACATATGGCAAAAAATATGTAAAGTATAGTCGTGTCAACAAAACAACAAATAAAACAACAAATAAAATGACACATTACAAAGAAATATGAACTACATCCGATTGATGTAGTCTGGCAGTTTCAACATAAACATATCAAAATATAAATTCAAAACGGTACAATACATTTTTGGAAACTTTGGGAATTGCTAGTTTTTTTTGTTTGGTCAGACAAATAATTACACTATTTAAACATTTAATATAAAGAATGATTAAAAGCAAATGAAAACAACAAGCTTACGGTTTTGCCAGTAGATTGACAAGAAAGTCGCCATTCGTCCAATTTTGCGTTTTCTTCTTTAGAAATTTCAATTGACTCCATCAACCTTTCGGCCTTGAAACACAATGAAATGTTATTGAAATAGTGAACACGGTTGTTTATTATTTGTTGTAACAATTTAGGAGAACAAACAATTGCATGGTATTTGCCAGAGTAAAGGGGGAATCCGCCTGGTATTACAAATCCTCCAAGTTCACAACCCTTTCAATCGTCTCACATTATAATTCATAAAACTCATTCTCTGTCAATGTAAATTGTTTTCAGTCAGCATCCATCTTAGTAAAGTTGACATAGCAATTTGAGTCTAAATTATAAACACATCATTACGAGATGACGTCAACCACTGTATGTCATATTTCATAAATCGATGTCTTTAGCCTGTAAATATCTTTTTATCATGTGGTTGAAATAAAATTCTATTCTATTCTATTCTATATTCATTTTAAACATTACTTTTTTTTTGACTTACCGCTTTCATTGTTTCAACCGTTTTCTTGCCAGCAAATTCAACTTCAGCCTCTTCCTCGCCAGCAATCTAATTCAAAACGCAATAAATTAGAATAAAATAGAAGATTAATCGCTACAATTTACCTGCATTGCTTGCTTGGCTCATTTAAATAACACCTTCTTGGAATTAGACGGGTTAGTGAAATTTGATATCAATAATTAAAGCCATACAATTGATAAGTCTCCATTAAGAAACAATTTTCTTTTGATTAAGCAAAACAGAAAGCAAAATGACAAAAATTCGAAGCTTGTACCAACCACAATTAAAAAACAGCAATTCTAATAAGAAAAGTTCATGAGTTCATGAACCTACAAAAAATGTTCATGAACTGTTCATGAACTCATGGATTTTTTTCGCAGGTGAATTTAAACATCCTACAGTTAAACCTTTATATAACAGCCACCTATGAGAGGTAGATAAATTGACCGTTATAGACAGGTGGCCTTTATATACAGGTTTGATTCAATAGAAAATATTATTTTAGACATTGCAAGAGTGACCACTATCGACAGGTGGCCGCTGTATAGAGGTGACCGTTATAACAGGTTTGACCGTACTTGAAAATCGATTGAGAAAACAGCCGTAAACTGAGCCACACCCACACCACACACATGCATTTAATATTTATCATCCAACATATTTAATTTAACTTACAGCAGCACCTTCTCCCTGTGCGACCTCCTTTTCAAATTCTTCTTCTCTTTCCTAAAATGTATTAAAAAGAAAAATGTTACAGAATGCCTCTCAGAGGTTGAGACCATGGAAAATAAAAGGCAACTAAACATCAGTTAATTAGTTCTGTGAAAAAACTTCACTTCATAATACAGTGTAACCCATTTAGGTGCAATAGAAAATTGATTTTCATTGCCTTTTACTGTGAAAAACTTCATAAGTTCATGAACGTGTATTTGCCCAAACATTTTTGGAAGTTCATGGAGTGTCTATGAACTTATAAGTAATTTCATGCTCATGAACCGGTTCATGAAATGCTCGCGATTGTTCATGAAGTGTTCAAGAACCCACAATAAATGTTCATGAACCGGTTCATGAAATGCTCGCGATTGTTCATGAAGTGTTCAAGAACCCACAAAAAATGTTCATGAACCGATTCATGAAATGCTCGTGATTGTTCATGAAGTGTTCAAGAACCCACAAAAAATGTTCATGAACTGTTCATGAACTCGTGGATTTTTTAACACGAGTTTTAATATCGAAACTATCAAAATTGATAATGTACCTGTTCTCTTTCTTCATCGACGACAAGTAGTTCTTCAGTTCTCTCCCAAAGGCGTATTGATTTATCGTGTGAGCCAGTCGCCTGTTTCATTGCAAAAAAGTTAATCAAAAGAAGTAGATTACAAATAAAAGAATTCCGCTTCAGAATAGTAAAGAATACAAATAATAACATCAAGTATAAATTTGGTAATGACAGAGTGATACAATATCTCACTGTTTTGAGGTCCACCCCTCCAAATGAGTTGATTCATGAACAACCCCGGCGAAAAACAGTTCAGGAGTTCATGAACGTTAAATGGCTCCACCTTCCCTGAAATGTTCATGAACTGTCCATGAACTATTTATGAACTGTCCATGAACTATTCATGAACTGTCCATGAACTATTCATGAACTGTCCATGGACTCTTGAACTTTTCTTCGCAGGGGTAGGACTGTTTTTGATTTCTAAAATGCACATAAATGGTTACAAAAGCAGATTAGAATGCGTAAAATAATCACAAAATAGATTTGACGACCTACCAAATATGTACCATCTGATGTTGCAGCTAGACACCATATCTCAGCCTGATGACCTTTTAATGTCATTATATTTTCATATTTATCAGCATCCCAATATTTCATTGTTTTGTCTTTACTCACAGAGAAAAAGTAATGGGTTTTTGATACAAACTATAATGACAGACACATACTAATGAAAAAGCATCAAAATATTAATTCAAAACTGTGATGCTAACTACTGGAATCAGGGACCAATCAAATATCCAGGGGTCTACAAAATATATTTGCGACCGTATTTTCAGAATTTCCCCCTTTCAAAGTGCCTGCAAGCTGTCTAGGTTATTGACTTATGAAAGGACAATATTTTAATGAGAAAAACATTGATTGGAACATGCTTCATTGCAAACATGATTTATTGAGCCCTGAAAATATCTTTCTTTCCTGGACTGTAATTTTCGCTTTTAAAAATTTACGGTTTACACAATGCAAACACAGATACTTGAAATTGGGGAAAATTGGCACAAAAATATGATGAAAACTATTGATAATTATCGATTAGTTATTGTTCATTGCAGATTTCAAACAAAGCACTGTAGATGAAATTACTCAGACTTCAAAGTAAATTTGCATTTGCCTTTTGTATTTCAATAACGTCAGGATTATTTCATACACCAACAGATAATGAATTAATGATGTTCAGCTAGAGTGAACATAGTCTGCTTACTATCCCTGAGGTTTGTTTCTGAAACCATATGGTCTGTTTTAACTAATGTGTGATTTTCTGCCCATCAAAATAGCACATCAATCATCAATTGTCATAAAATAACAACTCATCGTCAAACACGTCATAGTTATCAGCTGCAACAAAGAACTTTATGATAATATGAAGTAATGCCAAATCCCAAACTCATGGGAACTCATTGGGTGGAAAATCACACTTTAGTTCACAGACCCTATGATTTAAGAAATAAGACAAAGTTGAGCTATAGGGGTATTCAGCTAGAAGACCATCAGATCCTGTGCTTTAGCATGTAAGCTAATCCTTTAGAAAACCAAAATTCTTCATTATTCATACCTTAACTGCCACAATGCTGAAAAGGAACAAGAAAGATGAGAATGTTAAGATTTCCACAAAACAAAGAACTTTAACGAGAATGAAAGAAACAAATTTATTTTCAATTTGTGAAATTTTAAACACATCTCAGACATACCTGTCGTCATGAGCAAATATTGACTTGTGACAATCACCAAAATCTAAACCCCATAATTTGATATTTTTATCAGATGAACCAGATACTAGCAAAGTACCATCCTGCAAAATAGTTATGATAATTATTAATAATAGTCAGGGAATCAGACAGTCATGTTTGCTACTTGAAGTTTCACGCCGAGGCGATCATCAGGCAATCTATTGATGATCGCCTCGGCGTGAAACTTCAAGTAGCAAACATGACTGTCTGATTCTCTGACTATTATTACTTAAGCTCTACTATATTTTGCATTGAGCCCTATGTTCAATCAGTAAGACAACGTTTTACAAATATGATAATTATTAAATCATATTAATTAATGAATAGTTAACATAAATCAACTATCAGATTCCAATGATATTCTTTCTATCCCTATCCTAAAATAAAAGAGCATATAGTGATGAGTTTCAACAACAACAACAACAACAACAACAACAACAACAACAACAACAACAACAACAATAACAACAACAACAACAACAACAACAACAGTAACAATAACAACAACAACAATGACAACAACAACAACAACAACAGTAACAATAACAATAACAACAGCAGCAACAACAACAACAACAACAACAACAACAAAAACAACAACAACAACAACAACAGTAACAATAACAATAACAACAGCAGCAACAGCAACAGCAACAACAACAACAACAAAAACAACAACAACAACAACAGTAACAATAACAATAACAACAACAACAACGACAACAACAACAACGACAACAACAACAACAACAACAACAACAACAACAACAGCCAATGTATGTTGTTCTAATGATGAGCTTCCAGGTTGATTTGTTTTTTAATAATATTTACAAAATTCGAAGGATATGATCTGACAACTTTCAGGGAAGTCAGTTTTATACTTTGATTGAGTAGCAGAAGATAGAATTTTGGGTTATATTTACCCCTGTACCATTCTGTTTTGTCATCTGTCCCAAATCGATTCTCGAAATATAGAGGGGGTATGGGGGGAATAACATCCTGCAATTTTCATAGACTTTTCTCCAAAATTTAGTAATTGTTAATCGCATGTTAAACATAAACATTTAAGATTGTTAAACAATAAAGTTTAAGATTGTTAAACAATAAAGTTTAATTCCTTCAACCTAATATGAAATTATTATGAATTATAGAACAGCGTCTTACCATAGAAATATCCATGCAAAGAACAGGTAGTTTATGACCATAGAGCGACAAGAAAAACTGCAAGAAAGAAGACAGGTAGGCTACATACACTTTTTCTATTCGTACATGATATTGTTGAGTTTTTGCATAGCGACATTCTTCATCGGTCAAAATTGACCTTAAACAATACTCCAATTGCTTTGAATTGCCGGTCATTGCAAAGTGACTCAACACCCCTTTTCTATCAAATAATATAACAGCTTTGCATATTTTACAATTCGCTTGAAAATGATTTCGAATTGTAAAAATGTAATCCAAAGAAATTTGATGGCAGCTTCTTTGTTTTCAAAAAGAATAGAATTGCCAAAAGACACAAGTCTCACTCAAAAAACATATGAGAATCGTCATAGTGAGAAGCAAGACTTGGGAAAATCAAGTGCACCAATAACTTTGCATTGTTCTTCCCCATAATGAAAACATTTTACACAGAGATGAATTTATGTGTAGTGCCATCGGTTCTAATCCATCAATTAATATTTTGATACAAGAATAAATAAATATAAAAAACATAGATTTGGCTTGTTACAATTCATAATACTGTGAACATCCTAATTGAGTTTGCTTACCCACAATAACAATAAAAACACAACAGATACTGATATATCAATGAAGGAAAGTGCGTCTTACTTTTAACGTATCAGCATAAAAAACTTTGATAGTACTATCCAACAGCGCAACTGCCAAAAAACGCTGATCAGGACTAAACAACAACAAACACAAAATCAATTAGTTTTGAGTTCAACATTAATGCTAACCGACGGTCGCAAGAACAATTGATGGCATTGGGAGTTTGAACACTGGGACCGGAACCGGAGTCCGAGCCATAGATTTACAATATACTATGCTAGATTTTTCTGAATGAATGGGCACTTTACATTGTAAGAAAGTTCCAGTCAATGAAATTTTCCTGCTACCTTCTTAGGAAACTCTGATCATAGATATTTACATTAGACATTTTTGCAAACTCTCTTTCTGTTAGAAGAATTTGAGAAACTTCATTGTGATTGAAAATTCATCGCATCAGTTCTTTGAATAAAAGTTGTAACTAACTTAAAAGGTTCTGAATAAATGATGATGCTGATCATGAAGGTGTTTGGTGCATGCGAGTTCAATTGGATTTTAATAGTAATTGAGACGGTAACGACCTACCGAAGGCACAAGTACGACTCCTATATTCCTAGAAGAGTGGCTTCTTCCTCTAAGAACAATGATGCTAAATTCTCTTTATTGATCTCAGCAGCGACACTGCAGATCAATGATGTGCCGCAGCTACAAACAATGCAATTCCCTCTGGATCATTCCATCCGCCATCCTTAGATGGTATTAATTTCATGTTTTTAGATAAAGTCTGGGCTGAGTTGACCTTCGGAGGAATTGGAACAGAGTCAAACAGAAATGATCTGATCTGAAGTTTGGTTGCTCTGCCACCTGAGCTAATCCTTCCAAATTTGCAAACACTATAATAATTTGGCTTTGATTTCATCTTCGTATCAAATCTAAATCTAAATCTTCCTAGTGATGTTTTATTACCTGTATTTGACAGCTAAGACATCATCGGACATTTTTAGAGTTTTGACATGAGTTAAACCAAGACGACGACTATTCTCATATGAAAAAATAAAACAAATTATGAACTGAAAATAATTCAGAGCTGAACATGATATTCATAAAATTAGAAAAACGTTTGAAGATAGAATGCAGAGTAGAAACTGTTATTTAATGGTAAATGTTTAAATGTAAGTACAATTAAACCTGTTGTAACGATCACCTCTATACAGCGACCATGCCTCTAGTGGTCATTCTATCAATGTCTGGAATAGAATGTTCTATTGAATCAAGTCTGTATCGAAATGGCAATCTCATAGCTGGTTATATACAGGTTTACTGTATTCGGGTGGTAAAGGTTTTAAATCTCAGAATATAGCAAAACATAATAGGTCCAATTACAATTAAGATGAAATAACAATCTGAAATATACCTTGAGCTTGAGTAATCCTCATCTTCGACAAGTTCAAATTCCCAAAATTTAACATCATTATCTTGACTTCCAGAGACAAACGTTTTCTAAAACAATATAACATTACTTTTAGCAGCAGACAAAGTACTTTTTTCTGGCCATTAGCCGTCGTCAGTACTGCTCAGTTAACTACTGCTTTTATAAAGGCTGGAATAATTTATTCATTTGAACACATACTGGAAAAGAAAAACAATTACATTATGAAAACAAATCGTTTTTTCCAGACCTTGTGCTTGTAGATTAATCCACTTACTTCATTACATTGCTTTAGCACAGCAAAACAAACTTGAAATTTCAAAATCATAATTTTGAATAGGAAAATAGCATTGTTAATTGAACATTTTCTGCTTATTTGTTTCCCAGTTCTACAAATAGGGGATTGCAGCATCATCCAGTATTTTGTGATAATCTGAATCATTATTATCAAATTTAAAATAAAACAATCACCTTTGAAAGAAAAGTCAGTGACAATAATAAAATTATTATTTGGTTCTAGTCAAACTTTCGTATGTATGATTTGATAACGTCAAACCTTCAGCACACAGGATAACGGCAGAGCCATCTATTTATAGAAGTTGGGACACACTTTCATGTGCCGCTCTTGGCTCCCATTTGACAGATGCCAGTCGAATGATTTTTGGATGCCATTTCTGTTCCGTCAAACCCAGGCTCGTGAAATTTGAACAAAGATTGTGAAAATAATATCATGAATTTGAAAAACTTTTCGTTCAAAAGCAAAACCTTGTTTTCAATGGAACAAAAAGGTGTGTGTCCCAACTCTTATAAATAGTTGGCTCTGGTTAACGGAACTCGTGGGAGAAGTCATTCTAATCAATGAAATGAATAAGAAGAGTTTGACTGCAACTTTGTCAAGCTATAATTTCAATTCCATCTACTTAACACGTCACAATCTCGCTACGAATTGGCACAACCTAGCAACAACAAAATGCCATCATGTGACAAAAGGTCACATTTGATTGGCCTTCTACTTTTGTGGAATAGAGAACAACACGAGCTTGTGTTCAGGGATTCTCGGTTTCATTAAGAAAAAACATTGGTTAGAGGCTCTTGTCAAATTCCTTTCCAGGAATCATGCTCTCAGGACCCTGTACTTTGGGACAATCTGAAACTGTTATTATTATAATTATTCTGTTACCTTATCAGGTGCAAGAGCTAGTCCCCAAATGGCACCTTCGTGCCCTTGAATTGATTCTAGTAATGTACCAGATGCAACATCAAACAGTTGAAGTTCTCCAGTCTGGAATAAAAATAAACATAAAAAATTAGTATAATCCTTTCAAATGCAAAACAAATATATCAACGGCTGCCATTTCATTACATTTATGATTTTCATTTTTTGAAAATGCAAAAAGTGGATCAGACTTTGATCTTGATTTTGAATTCAAATAATAGGATTATCAATGCCCATTGTTTATTCTTATCCAATCGAGCGCTGTAAAAAAATTATTCTATATCGTAGCCAGGGTCTGACAAAATGTTTACCTTCCGCAAACCTCAACGTTTTAGATAAACGTTTGAGTAACTGTACTGACATAAAATCGTAAAAACGAAATTTTATTTTTTATAGTTTTCTAATAATTTTAACTTAAGTCATGTATTTAGCATTATGCCTTTTCCTTCTGAATTTTGATAGCCTTCCGCAAACCAGGTTTCCAAGTTTCCGGCCTTTGTCGGACCCTGATCGTAGTCATTGTAAAAATATTTTATTGAGTTTATGATTTGTTCATGAACATTTATGATCATCTCATAAACAGTTGACGAACCATTCATAAAAATATTAAATGGTCTGTTATTCTTGAAAGTTTTCTCATGAACCAATAATGAGCTGGGCATTTAATGTCCGTAAACTAATTTAATAGGAGATGGGAGCATTAGATTTGTCTTATGCTTTTTTATAAAAGGCAACACACCATAAACGAGGACGTTCACAAACTTCTCACAAACTATTCAAAAGAACAGTTCATAGATGTTTCAAGAATTGCCACAGGCCGCGCGAGTTGAGTTCAGCATGTGGGAAAGAAATGCAACGATAATTCTCATTTTGGGAATGTCAGAGATTGTTTTATTACTAAATTACATAGTTTGAAGTAGGCCTACACTAATATTATTTATCCTTTGAGGTTTTTTATAATAAAAATAGATTTGAATGTTTTTACTTGGCACTGAAACACTTTCAAGCTTCTAGTTTTCTACCAAGTAAAATGATAACATTTGTCTTCTCCGCATTGAAAACACATTTTTTCCATAAAGAGATGACAATAATTATGTTCAGAATGAATTGCCAGTACATTTATGAACAATTTGATGTAACTTTTATCCTGTTTATGAAATGTTTAGTATTATTTATAATTGAAAAATTCCAAGCCCAAGACCATTTTGTTTACAACATGCTTCGAAGTAAAATCTCAATTTTCTCTAGATTTATCAGATCATGACCAGTCATCTGAAAGAAGATTCCCCTGAAAGCTGGAATTTATTTGGTTAATATGAACAAAGAATTAGAAAGGGAAGTTCCTAATCGATTGCTTTCAAAGCAATTGAATGATGCGCATTTTGAAAACTAATATACTCGGGGACGGCAACATAAGTGTTTAATGGCCCAATTTTCATGAAAAGTTCATCAAAAAGTTGAACAAAATTATGCCATTTAGAGTTATAACATTATAACTTTAATTGGCATAAATTTTATTGAACTGTTTTCACAATGGGCTTCAGATCAGGTGATAATTTTTGTGGAAATGAGTTCACATTGAAAACCGTCTTCATGACAATAGCACCTCTTCAAAACAGTAATTTGATGAATACTTTTATTTCTACACTGATTAAAAATGAAATAATCAGATTTCTAACTTTCTACCGGCAAAGTTAGTTAACTTGATAATGTAGTGATGGGGGTTGGATAATAAAATGTTTACCTTGCAGCCAACAACTGCATGTCGATCACCAGGAACAAAAAATGAACACAAGGCATAACTGGATGGCAGTGTACGGATGCACCTTTGTGTTGCTCTATAACAAATAAAGAAACAAATGATTTTTTAGAAAATTTTCATAAAAAAACAGCCTACACAAATGTGGTTAAATGAACATTTAAGCGAGGTTAAAATCAAGTCTACAAGGTCTAAGGATATCAGGCTGTGGGCAAACTATGTGTGATTGGGTGAGTGCAACATTATTTACCCATTGTTTTAAGCTTTGTGCGCATACCAAAAAATGTCACAGGGTGTGGTAGCCATTTTTGTCACAGTTGTCTAACGTGCTAGCTGCTTTGAATTGCCCATCTCAATGTGGGATTGTTTTTTTTTTAATAATTTGCTGATCAGTGTTGCTCTTGGTTATAATATCAACCAGTTGGTTTTGTTGTTATATGCACATCAGGTTAAGTTGAGTGGTAAAGTTTAGTGCTGCACTTATAGGGGTTGCATTGCTGCAGCCCAGTTTAAGGTTCCACACCCTCTCTTCACTGTAAATAGGTAAGGTAAGTATATTAGGTATTCCACTGACTTAGAAGTGTGACTGGTGCTTGGTCTTGGTGGTGACAGGTGTGCTTTCTTGGTATCCTAGCTTCTACTATATTTTGAGTTCCACTAGCCAAGAACCAAATGCCAAACAACACAATATGTGATGTAGACAATGATTTCAATACAGAATATAATAATTTCAACGATATCAAAAATTCAATCCAATCTGAAGACATCCTTAAAAAGTCTGATCCAATTCGGAAATAGATATACATTCGAACCAGAAAAATATCTGATCGGATCAGACTTACATCGGATTGGATTAACAGCCATCTAGCATATATATAAATATATCTATATCTTTAAACATCAAAGTCTGTGTGTGTACGCGTACTGTCACTACCATGGATTTGTTTTTCGTTTTTCTCTGTCAATTGTTACGTAATCATTACAATCAGTGTTATCCCGCGAGTTTAATGACATTTTTAGTTTTTTATATTCTATTCCCTCTTTCCTGCATCGAAAGAAAATATATCTTTATTTTGTAATCCAACCCTTGCTCGTGTGAATCCAGTCTAAATCGTTTTTCATATTTAAAATATAATTATCCTGTGATGATCGTAATGTAGGCGTTGGAATGTACACACTAACAAGCTGTTTAAGGTAATCAGGGACTTCATTGATACAAATTTTAAAAATGAGTAAACATATCTTGTAAATGATCCTAAACTCGATAGGAGCCAGTGTAGATCTTTCAAAGTTGAATTAATATGATAATACTTATATAATGTGGTGTAAGTTTTCTTACTGATTGAGCATAGGGCTCAATGCTTATACAGCAGATAGATTGAATAGATTGCCTGATGATCGCCTCGGCGTGAAACTTTAAGTAACAAGCATGATTGTCTGATTTTTGATTTCATATTTTATATTATCATACTTGTGTACTCCACGTATAATGCAAGCAGCAGCATTGTGTACATGTTGCAGTTGCCCAATTGTCATTTTTGGAAGCCCATCTAACAGTGAATTGCAATAATCTAGTTATCATCATTTATTTAGAACCCGAAAGCTTCAAGATTTTATCACGGGATTGTAAAATTTCGTTGTATCATTCTTCGTTCTATTTTATTCATCGCTAATCACAAAAATACTTCAGCTATCGACCTTAGTTATGTATAACTGAATATGTAATCAATTGCCAATACTAACAAAACAAATGATGCTGACGGCTGACTGTTGATATGCGTAACTGTTCAATCTGGTAGCAGAGGTGTTCAATTATTACATACCTATTCCATAATTTAACACTTTCAGCTGAACCACTCAATATGGAACTGGCATCAGAACTAAAAGAAATTGTTCTGCAAACAAAAACAAATTGTGATATGAAACTTTTTTAACAACATCGATAAGGCCTAAGAATCAATTTGAATCGAACCATGATCGACTGATGATGAAATATACCCATTTACCCAAGAGTGTTTAAGACTTCAAATAATATTCTTGAGGTCTAAATTATGCAAAGCTGACGTATACAACTGTAACACATGCTAATACAATACTTGTCAACTATTGCATTAGAAGTTATTAAATACCTAACATCACTTCTATGACCAGAATTTGTTATTGAAGATATAATCGAAGGATTTTCGTCAACAATATCAGTTTTGTAACGATATAAACAAAGGCTGTTATTGCCAAGAAGTAAAACAATCTATAATGAAAAAAACACAGAAAAATGAATAAAAATCCAAATATTGAACAGTTATTGATTGAAGGAGAGGTGAATATTGACTGATAACGCATTATTTCGATATACATCAAGGCGTGAGTTATTGCGACCGCGGTTGGTCGTGTTGAATTATTGCTCTCAACTTTCTTTGTGCTACATCATATCTCACAATATCTACAGCAGGGCTGAAGTCAAAGATGTTACAACAGTCACCTGTCTTTAGTGCTCACTCTAGCAATGTTGGAAATTAGTATTTGATATTGAATCAACCCTGCATATAAACGTCACCTGTCTGCAGTGTTTGTTATAAACAAGCTTCACTGTACACACTTACTTTCAAATCATTGGAACCTTCGAGGGTGATAGCGCAAGACCTAAATATGAAAAGACGGAAATTGAATTCAACCATCCACCATAACCATGATATAGAATTGAAACAAAGGTGAGGCAAAAGCTCCTTGGTGCTGTAATGAATCTACCCAAGCACTATCTTGATTCTACCTAAGTGCTATCTTGATTCTACCTAAGTGCCATCATGGCTACCTAGCGCATAAAGGCTTTTGCCTCATCTTTGTTTCAATCCTATATTATGCTCTGTTTTAACAAACATTGAGTACTCTCCCATAGCAAAATAACAATCTGTGCAGTAGTACAGTCCCATAGAAAAATCAGCCAATCATATGGACATTTTGACTATCAGGTAATTATTAGAAATAGTCTAGAAATATTCACCATGAATCCATCCATGATATTATAAACAAATTGGAGTCAAGAAGTATTTTAAAATGTGCACCGGAGCTAGTTCCAGGCTCTTTTCATTTCTACCTTGGTTTTAGCAATAGGAGCCTAGAACTACTTCAGATGCACATTATAAAATATTTTTTGACTCTAATTTGTTCAGAATGTTATGGTAAATAATTCTAGACTATTTCGAATCTATTATAGACTATACTACTACAATGTAACCCGCTTAAGTGCAAGTCAAAATTGCCAACGGTTTTCATTGCATTTATCCCAATTTGCAGTTATCCGAAATTGTTTACCAAGGACTTGACCAGAAGATTGTTTGACAGGTTTCAAAGCCAAGTTGCAGATAAGTGGGAATTTCACTTATCCGAATTGCACATAAGCAGGTTACACTGTATACAGATTGAAGATTTGCCTCTCACATACATGTGCTTACCTCATAATATATTATAACAGTGAAAATATAAATAATCTATTTTCAAATAATTATCGTATATGGAGAGTATGAGAAAAAGTCACTCAATGAGTTTGTATGCAATTGGAAATCCCCCAGCCAGTCACAAGTAATTACCATCGTGATTAGACTTACTTGATTTTTGAATTCGCTTTGATGATTGTTAATTTATGAATTTCATCTTGGATTGATTGTTCTACAGATGAAACTTCCTAAAATATAGAAAAACCAGAATCAGATGACATGTTTATTACAGCATGTTAACTTGATACACCATTTATAAACAGCCAATGTTTCAGGTAGACATTTCAGGACTCATGTTAAAGTGCACATGACACCAAAAAAAAATTGGGTAGCTGAAGTTAAATGATAAAGAATGATGATACAGTGAAACCTGTATATAACGGCCAGCTAAGAGAGGTAGATAAATTGACCACTATAGACAGGTGGCCATTATATACAGGTTTGATTCAATAGAAAATACTGTTTTAGACATTGCAAGAGTGACCACTATAGACAGGTGGCCGTTGTATAGAGGTGACCGTTATAACAGGTTTGACTGTAGTGATTTCTAAAATGTGAGCATGTACAAGCAGAGATTCTCTTCAAGTTGAAATTACGCTGTAAAATAAAATATTTCCAACGTCCAGGTCATATATATGCTCACACTTTTACGACACCTCTTCAGCTTGAAAAAATAGAATTTACTAAGAAATGCATGAAATACAAGAGCTTTCAGTATAGTAGTCCGTTTTATGTCAAAAAGACTCACAATGCCACAAATGGAGATGATATGTACGTAAAACAGTGGGTTCATAGTCCAGACAGCATGCCACAGACGATGATTGACAAATTTTGACAGGAAAAAAGTAAATTCAACTACTAAAAACCATTGTATCTCATGTATTTATTCAAATTTGCACAAAAGGAGATACAACTTTTTACAATTCTGACTATCCCTTCAGTATTGCACTCTTCTAATCGAAAATTGATCACTTTCCAAATTAAATATATCCACTTATACGTGTCAGAATTATCCTTTTCACCATTCTTCCTTAATTAATATCAACTATCCGAATCTGTGTTAAAACTTTTTGGCGTCATATTGTGCAGTAGTGCACTTTAAATGTTTCCAATGAATTGACATTAAATAAGTATTTAAAGTCTATATCCCGGATATTGAGAGATCACCTCCTTAGATGGAGAAAAAATTTCTATTCCTACATGTTCCTCTTGCATTTTTACTTTGCACGATCATTACACCTCCAAAAATGCAGTCAAAGTGACGCTTTTGAAATATTTTTGTGTCTCACTCTTTTTCTGCCACCAGGAGCCCGTTTATTTTCCACAAGAGGGTTTACATCGGAAAAAACACTAAACATTCTAAGTTTCTGTCTTTTAAAAAAAAGCTGTCGAACCAAATGAAAATCTGTTTCCAGAATGATTGATTCAACATTCGCTCAAGATGTACAAATATATTTTATCTAGATTTCAGGTCCAACAAAAGAGATAAAAGTCCCTAAAGTCAAAGTTTTCAGTTTTTGATCTTTTTCTTCCAAGTGTTTTTGCGGCTAGCACCTCTTTACGGCTTTTCGTAGACAAAGGTATATTTAATTCCCATCGACTTTACAGAAAAATCACACAGAGACTACCCACAGTGATAATCCTATTTAAGCTTATCTGTAAAGAGGTGTAGCCGCTTGAAAAAACTTCAAGTTTGCATTTGTTTGAATTTAGAGACTTATATCTCTTTTGTTAGACCTCAGATATTGATAAAATGTATCTGCATATTGAGATGAACGTTGAAATGATCATTCTGAAAGCAGATTGCAATTAGGATCAGCCGTTTTTTAATTAGAGAAACAAACACGAAACGCTAAGTGCTTTTTGTGGTCTAAACCATCTTATGAAAAATAAGCGGGTTCCTAGTGGGGGGTGAAAAAAGAGTGAGACACAAAATTGTCACTTATGTCAAAAGTATGCAATTATTTTGTCAATTGCGCAAAACAATTACATATGAAAACAAAGTTAACACTTGAGTTATTCACTTTTCAACTTTGAGCCCTCAAGGCGTGATGGTCAATTTTATGCCTTTAAGATAAAGTGAGCAATTTATGTTCTATTTTCCAAGGAATTGTCTGGTTTCCTATGCGGTGTTGATGAAAATGGAAATAAATGTTTACCTGTGTCGAAGTTGTGTCTCCAGCAGCCTTTCTGAAAACAAATCAAGTCAAATATATTTCAAGTTATAGAAGTTAAAAGCAAAATTCTCATAACGAAAACAAATAAATTAAATTGTTACATTGATTATAGTTTATTTATTTTCTTGCGTCTATTTTTTTTCTTACATTTACGTATTATTTACGTTTGAAAATCTACCAAAAACAATTGTTTTATTTTTTACAAAAAGTGTTCAAAGAGTGGATCTAATGCGTCCATTTGTATAATTTTTCGATCAAATTACACCATTAAATTTTAAAGGTCTGAAAATATACTGTGAAAAAAGTACAGAAAAATAACGCTACTGAAAATGTACTGAGATAATACTGATCTATTTTCAGTATATTTTCAGTACTTTAAAATCTCATAGTGTTAGTTCTGGTCGAAAAGATTAATGAATCTCAATTGTTTGACATAAGCAGTAATGTTGTCATTTACTTACTTTAATTTCTTTTTCAGTTTCTTATTCCTCTTCTTTAACGACTGTTCGATTTCTGTTTGATCACAAATTTTGAAGATTTCAACAAGAACATCGGTACCCTAAAATAAAAAATAATATGATAAATAAATGACAATAAAGTAGAACTTGTGATTCAACTGACTCAGAAAAAGGTATTTCTTAATTTCTTAAACTCTACTTCAACTCTACCATGAGTATATCTTTTGTAACCACAATTCAAAAATTCATAAAAAATGATTGGATTAAATTCTTGGTTGATGTTGGAGGAATAAGGCTTTATTAGCAGTACAGATGACGGCCAATTGTGTTCAAACAATTCACAACAGGACAGATTCAACAAAGATAGAACTTTCACGATCAAGAACTTTTGAGGTAAATACATAAAAATGGGTATGGGAATCAGAAAGAGCCTAAAGCCCTGGTCAAATGACTTTTTTATTTCGCCAACATTCATCGGATAAAATCCGATGGATTTTTGCGTTTTTTCGCCAACATCTTGAGGGTGGCCAAATGACTTTTTATTTTCGACAACATTCATCGGATTTTGTTGAGTTCATTTTCGTCAACAGCGGTTGGTATTTTGAGGCTTGGAAGCTAGTCAATCGAGTCCACCAATCCTGAGACAATCGAGTCCACTAATCCTGAGACAAGCTACGTCATTGTTGACCAATCAGAGGAAGGTTTAAATTTTCAAAAAAATCCAACAATGTTGGCGAAATAAAAAGTCATTTGGCCACTTCGCCAACATCGGTAGAGAACAATAGAACTCAACAAAATCCGATGAATGTAGGTGAAATTTTTGAATGTATTCAAAATCCAAATTCAACATTAGCCAACAAAATCCGAAAAGGTGAGGGTGGCCAAATGACTTTTTATTTCGCCAACATTCATCGGATTTTGTTGAATTCATAAATGTTGGCGAAATAAAAAGTCATTTGGCCGGGGTTTAAGCAATATTATGATTCAATTTTTTGAGAATAAATAAAGAACTTTCAAGTGCAATATTTAGCACAGGTTTGTACTAGGAAGTGTATTGTGCTCCACCAAAACTTCCAGTTCATGTGACTGCACACAGTGAATTTGTTATTTGAAGAAAGTGCTTGTAAATAATTGGGTCTACAATTAAATGATGATAATGACGATGAGCTCAAACAAATTCTATAACTGAGAAGGATGACAAACAGCGCAAACATACATGACAAACTAAATATTTTCCAGTTTGATCAACGGTTAATGACTTGACACGGTCTCTACTCTGACGCATAACAGATCCAAGAAGATTGAATTTCAAAGGAACCTAAACAGAGTAAGGAATAGTCAATAAATTAGATCTAATTGTCAAAAATATATTAATCATCACATATTAGACAAATTTCATTCTCATAACTTGAATTCAAAACAACGTTTTCCTTCTGGAGAATTCAACTCGCCTACGATTTTATCTACCCGCTAAATTACTAACCTACAAATTTTTAAAATCTCTAAATTTTTTAATACAATGATATCAAATAAAGTATCAAGGGAAGTATATTATTTCAAAACGACGCCAGAATATCATAATATTCATCCAACAAATATGTTACTGTACATGGCTATCTCTACACAAATGATTGCATAATTTCCCGACTACGAATTATCCGTAGGTCTATTATTTCGCCAGTGAGACGTACATAAGTCGTGGACAGACCACAAATATAGAAATATAGAAATAATTTGTTTACAAACAGACAATATTATTAGTATAAGAAGATCACAATCGTGAAACCGGAAAGAAACTTACATTAAGATTTTCATTATTAGATTCAGTAACAGCACTGTCTAGATTTGCATCTTCTGCAGATCGTTTCAGTGAGCTTTCTTCGGCATTTTGCGAATCCTAAAACGTGAAAAAGAAAGACAAATTATAAAACTGATTACTCACAAAAATATTTAATGTTTGTAGAAATATAATACACATAGTAAATAGCTATTGATAACATGACTCTTGTTGATGATAGTCTTGTTTAAAAAATTTGGTCAGGGTCTAATGAAAGTGGTGATCCTGGAATCCTAGATCCCGGAAGGATATAACAAATCCAGAATAAAATTGACTATATTCTGATTAAATAGGCCAAATCTCAACAAAAAATTCAGAAGAAATGTTGAAAATGTTTTACGATTCTGGAAGGCTAAATCTTCTGTCAGACACTGAATTTAGCAAAAAATAACATCATAACGATGGTCGTTCCATAACTAACTACAGTAGCTTTTTTAAATCATAATGACATTGAAAAGCTGAAAAATGTCTGTAACTAAATCATCTAGGAAGTAATCTCATTTGAGGATAAAGACTTGTGTGATAAATCTATACCACAGTTCATGAATGTGTTAATTGGTCCAATTTTGAACAGTTCATGAACCAAGGTGCTATGAACAGTTCATGAACTAATGTGCCATGAACAGTTCATGAACTCAACAAATATTTTCGCAGTGGTGATCCGACCACAAAATATACTTACATACATGTGAATCTGGCATACTACACTTATCAGTGAAATAGCTCATGATTACCTTCTCGTTGCTGGCTTCTATTGACCACACACGTAACTCACTGTCTGCAGAACCAGTAATCAACCGCGTTTCACTTGAAAAAGTTAATATATCCCAAACCTAAAACAAAAATTATCTATTTATATAATTTGAATGGGGAAAGATAAATTCTAGGGCTTATATAGAAAAAGAAAAAAATCCATCCCAAAGACTGGACATTCTAAGTTCTGTTATCAGGGTCTGACAGAAGATGGAGCCTTCCAGAATCCTAGAAAAATTTCAAACCTTTTTCTTTAACCTGTTGTCAAAGTATGGGCTATAAGACAAAAAAGGTAAAAATGTACTAGGATTTTCTAGAAGACTACTTCGCAATCTACAGTGAATCATAATGTTGTATTTTATATGTTCCGTTACCAATTCACAACCAAATTACTAGTTCACTTTAATTCTGGCAATTTAACCTACTTTGAAAGCTACTTTATTATCTGTATAGTTTTAGTGACAACCTTTCGTATGAGTATCTATTTTAGTGAACATTCCAAATTATGTGAGGGAAGCTGTCAGTTAAATTCCTCATCGGTTAACATATGCTGTTTGCATGTGTCTGTAAAGGTGGTTTTGTTCCCCCCAATAAACTAGCACTTGTTCTCACAGGGTGGGTGACTAATGAGATTATGATTATATTAGTTTTGCCAAAATACGAAACATCTATAAAAAATAAAAACTCACCTCGCTGCGATGATTTGTCAATGTTGTAAAACAATGCTGCGTATCTAGATCCCAGACCTTTATAAAGGTATCTTTGGAGCTGCAAATAAAATTTAAGAAACACGTTTAGAAAAGAAAGATTTTTAAATTTCATGTCTCAAAGGTTTGGTAAATAATTTGTAGGATTTAGTTTTGATATTGTTTATGGTAAAACGTCTTCCTGGTCTCAGTTGTATATCTGTGAGAAGTGTTGTGCTTAGGATGTATGATGTCATGTGGTATTGTGCATGTTGTTCACGTGATTGTATTGATCTCTAATGCGTGGATTGTCATGTGATAAATAGTGATGTATAGTGATTGACGCTTTGTATTGTCATGTGTGATTAGTAACTGTTATAAAGATTGTGTGTACGTGTTGTTTCACTCTCTTGCTTGTTGATCGCCGTAGAGAATACATAGTTTACATCTGAAGCTACTTGCGTGTTTTCTGTCTCCTCCATGCCGACCCCATAAAAATCTTACATAAGTATCAACAAATAACTAGTCATTTGCTTTATTTTATTGGAAAATATTCCCAAGAGCTTCAACAGAAAACTGCATAAAAGCTTTTGTTTGAAGAAAATCTTTCAGTATCTAGCGAATCTGTGAAAATCGTAATTAACATTTTACAACCCCAAACTCCTGCTGTTTATTAACAAAGATTAGTAGGCCTATGTACCAAATCGTAATGAATCGTACAAAATCAGCGAGCGCTGTGCCACCCGTAAACGTTGTCCTACGAGAATGAAACTTTGCATTGACTGTTTTTAGACCTTTTGACATCAGAAAAGCTTCTGGAAAATATTTTCGGAGAAATTTTACTTTATTGGACTGCCATAATGGTCAATGCCAGTAAGCGTCATAAACCAAAACATTTTGAGAACCTAACCTAGCATTTTAAAAATGTTTTGTGCCGTGATGCACGCTAGGCAAGTGCACACCTGTAGGTAACCAGCCTGCTCTGTTATCAATCAAAACAAACATATATTTGTCTACCTTGAAATCAGAATATTCTTTGTTTTCATAAATCTAACACATGTAACAATCCCTTTATGGCCTTTCAATCTGCAACGAATAACACAAAGATCCTACAATAAAGCAAGTGAAAGTTCTAGATAGAACATCTAAAATGAAAACATTTAGATAACGTTTTGTTCACAAATACCGACTGAAAATATCAAATATGACACGGGCCTGTGATCTTTAGATCGCTACGTGCTTGTATTTTGTTACACTTTTCAATTGTCTCACTCAGAGCCATCTATTTAGTATGGCTCTGGTCTCGCTGAGTAGCCTACGTCTCTTAACCTTGTGTAATATATCTCCATAACTATCGAATGCCTGTGTTATATTTGATTCATAGTGAATAATTTCCTACCTGTATAATCCACATTCATTAACGACATCCCAAACAATGATATTAGTATCCTGAAAACAAAATCAGATTGAAAATGTTTTTGAAGACGTATTCAACGGTCGCATAGCCGACAACAGCAGTATATTAAATTTCGTTTTTGGATTTGTTATTTATCCATAGACCGGCTAAAAATGGCACCTTTATTCTAGGGAATCTTTTTTTACCAATACTTGGTACCGATAATCTTCCGATAATAAAAATTCGATATCGGCAGATACCGATACAGACACCAACAATTTTCAAATATACATACCAACTTTCATTAAAGCGGTTATCAGCAACAATTGATACAGAAACAATTTATCAGTTCATTTCCATTCCAAGAGCAATGATATTAAATGCACTTTATTAATCTTAGAGGCGATACTGCAGATCAATTTCAACAAATTTCATGGCAAATAGCCTCGATTGTCAATGCGCAACGATTCGCCACAACTGCTCACAATGCAATTCCCTCTGGATCATTCCATCCGCCATCCTTAGATGGTAGGCCTACTCATTCGATGTTTTAGATAAAGCCAAAGATGAGTTGACCTTTGGGGGATTTGAACCACAGTCAATCAGATATTACCAGATCTGAAGTTCGGTTGCTCTGCCATCTGAGATAATTCTCCTTGAGCTAATCACCTGAGCTTATTGAATTATGCTTACCTGAGATCCTGATACAAGACGGGCATCTTCATGATCAAACTCCAGACATGTTACGGCTGACTTATGACCGCTGGAAAATAAAATGAGGTTCCAGTTTCAATGATATATAATTATTTTCAAACTCTCTTCTACTTCTATACGAAAGATGTTTGCAGTCTGAAATCAGCCAAAATTCAGAAAATTCTGAATGATTCTGTGCAAGATAATAATTGCTTTTCTTGTAGACGAGTGACAAAACTCAATAAAAGTTGTTGGGACAAGAATAAAATTTAGCTCCGCAAGATGAAAACTATGTTCTCAGATATGCCCAGATGCTTGTTACCTCAATGTTACTTGACTTGTCCCAGATGAAACATCCCACAATTTGATTACACCATCCTTATACCTAATAAATACGAACATAATTAAACGAGAAATAGTAATAAAATACCAAATAATGTAGTCTTTTTACAAGAAAATCCAGAAAAACCGTATATATTATTGGGGTTCAATTTGGTCTAAAAATCTAGGAGGATGTTAAAACAAGCTGAACATGTTTAAAAATGTTGACGAGAGACCACTCAAAATTAGATGTTTCAATCAGGATCGAGAGAACATTTAAAATTGGATGTTTTAATCAGGATCGAGGACAAAGTGGTTTGACTAAAGCTAAGTATTTTAAGCATGCAGCCTCAGTCGAAATTGGCCTATACATAAAATCAATTACATGTTGTCAACATGAATAGGTAAATGCTCCATATTTTGATTTTAAGTTATTTATCCTAAATTTTTATTATCTAATCAAAACATTAAATAATTATATCATAAATAGTTTTATTCTTGTTCTTACGCCTGCGAAAAACAGTTCAGGAGTTCATAAACAGTTCATGAACCCTCACAGGCAGTTCATGAACAGCTCATGAACACTTCATAAAAATTTGGGGCAATTTAACGTTCATGAACTGTTCATGAACTGTTTATGAATTCCTGAACTGTTTTCGCAGGGGTATCAAAACATGTCTGATGGAAGATGATAGAGCTTTAAATGATCTTTTTAAACTGCTTGGATTCACCCATTTGTTTTGAACTCGATGAAATATAATATACACATTGATCAATTCTAATTATTATAGCAAATGAAGATATCAAAATTATCATTGGATTATTACTAAACAATAGTATTGCAGAGTTTGTGATTTGTGCGTCTAAGTTTTATTTCAAATCATAATTTAGTGCAGCAGAACGCGCAGTTCTTGCTACTTTTCTCCTGTTCTGCAGCTGGATTTAGTTGAAAACGTATAGTGGTATCAGGTCATACGTTCCAGTCAGGACATCGTCCATATTCTTTGTTTACAATAGCGTACAGATGCAAAAACGGTCGTTCTTCATTTCTAGCTGGATTAATTAATTAATTAAAAAATATATTACTAAATTGATTACACATGGAATTTGATTGCATCAAATCAGATATTAATCATAAGATTAATATCAACTATTATTATTATTATTATTATATTTGCAATAGCGTACAGATGCAAAAACGGTCGTTCTTCATTTCTAGCTGGATTAATTAATTAATTAAAAAATATATTACTAAATTGATTACACATGGAATTTGATTGCATCAAATCAGATATTAATCATAAGATTTATAACTTGACCAAATACGCGCTGGAAGTCGATAGCGTGAAAATTCGAAAAAAAGTCAATGAAACTACAACGCTAAATCTACTAAAGTATTACTTGAACAAATTTTTAATAGAAGAGATTTCACAAGACCTAGTATTAAAAAGAAGGTATATACATCATTTATTTATTGTGAGTTTGCCAAACTTTGATATGCCTTCATTGGAATGAACACGTAAAATTTCGAAAATTGAAGAAAACAAAAGATTGTTGCCCTTGAGAGTTATTCATGTTTTAAAATTAATATTTATATCAATATAAACTGTCCTTTTTGATGTATTAAATAACGAAGGGAATTATATATAGCTGTTAGTAAACCTGGACCTTTGAATCAAAACTGGACGTTATGGTATTTGGTAGGACGTTCTCAGAGATGGACGGCATCACCACTGGACGATACGACTGGTAACACGTATAGTATATATATAAAATTGTAAAACAACACAAAATGTGCAGCCTGAAAAAGTCCATTATTAATCTTGTGGTTCTTGTTCTGTGGCTAAGATCTTAGCCGCAAACAGCAAACTCTACAGTTTCTGTTACAATACTAAATTATTTGGAGTCAGCAGTGTTGTAAATACTCGTTACTAAAGTAACATGTTACCCGTTACTTGTTACTTTTAAAGTAATTTTAGGAGCAACTAGTTACTTATTTGAGAAAAGTAATAAGTAATCTAATTGATTACTTTTTAAAGTAACGAGTATTATTTGTGAGAAAGTAATTGACGTTACTTTCCAAATTATTTTTCCGATTACAAAATATTTGCTGTGCTGTCTTGTGATAATTTTCAAAGGCGTTGCTGTCACTAAGTTCCGCTTTTTATTGATGCAATCTTACACTATTTGCAGCTTTTACGAGAGCTATTCAAACCAGGTATAAAATTGTGTGATACATGACCAATAAACCCTATCCCCTATCCTATTCTTCTCTGCTGTTCTGACATTGTTCTGTTGATCAATAGTTTGTCATTTATTATTTGAGTGAGTTGCAAATATTGAAAGGATGTAGGCCTACAAATTATGGGTATATTATGAATAGATTGCTCTGACAAAAATAAACCATTTTAATAAATCAAATGAAACCATTTCTTTTGCAACTTTATTAAAAACTTTACAACGTCAATTATCTGCTGCTGCAGTCGCCAGTATTAAATTAATATTATTAAATTGATCGTTCTTCCTTCTCCGTCGTAAGAAAACAAGATCGCCGCCATCGATTGTCAAAACGAGACATGTCATTATCGAAAGGGAGGCAATATCTTTTGTTTGCACAAGTTAAAGTAATCATGAAGTATGAATTAGTAATTAATTACTTTTTTGGGAAAAGTAATTAGTAATTGTAATCAATTACTTTATCGGCCAAAGTAACTAGTAAAGTATTTAGTTATATTTGAGGATAGGTAATTTCTAATGTAATTTATTACTTTTCTTGAGTAATTCTCACATCACTGCAGGTCAGACTTGAAAATAGAATATGTTCATGTGATGAACTAGCCTGTGTACCAGCCCCAAGGTTTTTCTGAAACCATAGGGTCTGTGAACTAAAGCGTGATTATAGGCCAGGACGTTCCCATGAGTTTGGAATATAATTTATGCATTACGTTATATTATCATTAAGATCATTGTTGTTGCTGATGAGTATGACTTGATTGACAAAGAGTTGCGATTCTATGACAATTGATCTTTTGTGATGGAGTGTGAATAATTTACCAATAGTAGATAGGTGTTATTTTCAATGGGCTAAAAATCACACATTAGTTCACAGACCCTATGGTTTCAGGAAAAACCTCGGGGATGTTACGCAGGCTACTGATGAACATTCAAACAAAAGGTACATTAAGAACTTCCTCCCGTAGCTTTATCCATTTCGTTAAATCAGAAATAGGGTTGGTCAAAATTCTAATCAGCTACAATGTGCCAATGTGAGCTGAGCTGTCTAAATATTAAACATTAGTAGGATAAATCTTTATGAATACTAACCCAGCAGATAAGGAATTGTTTGATGATTTTGCAATTGAAGTGACTTCAGATCCTGTGCCAGCAGAAAAGTGTTTTAACTGAAATATACAATGGAAAACGAATTAGGTTCATCTTCCATCATTCATCTCACATTTGTATTCACGTAGTGTGGTTTATAGGCTATTGTAACATCCGTTTGTGTGACGTCTTTTTTTACATGTAAATAATTATTGTAATATGTAATCATTCTCTTTCTATGTCAACCTTTTTAGAGTAAACATCTAATAAATACATTATCATATAAAAACCATGCTCTTCTTTTGCTCATTATAATTTAATTATGTTTCATGATATCCCGCCTCGATTCGTTCAGTAAAATAGCTCCGTGTTAGCATTACACGGGATACAGAAATCTCAACATTGCTGTAGGCCCTACTAACCTTTTCTCCTTTGCGAAGATCCCATAATACAACATCGTCAAGAGCTGCTGCAGCACAAACATTTTTCTCTGTTGAAGAAGTACTACTTTCAGACGCTGAAGGAATAAGCAAAACGTTACATCGAGCACTTCCAATCACACCAAAAGATGATAAGCAAGCATAGCGTTTATATGTTTTCTTTATTCCCATTTTATAAGCAGAATTAAGCCATGAAGATCAATTTCAAATCCTATAATAAGTTTGCTCCGATCACTCTCTTGTCCGCCATGATGGTATAAACATGTGGGGCATTGGGGACTGGTTCATTATAAATAAATGAAGTCGTTTAACTCGAATGCTTTGTATGTATGTATGTATTTTGTAGCACAATGGCTAACAGGCAAATAAACAAAGGAGGATATTTTTAAATGTATCCTCACTTACATGTGACCTTTAAAAAAAAAAGTATATATATATAAAGAAAACTATGTTATCAGAAATAATTAACAGGCAAAGGAAAAGTTACAGAACTGTGATAAATTAACGTGATTAAGTCTAAATTTGAATGTTTGTAAAGAACTAGACGATATAACTTCTTCAGGAAGAGAGTTCCATGGCTTGATTATTCTATTTGCAAAGTAATGTTTGCAACACTCATAGTTAAATGATTTAGTTGGGTACAGCGTCAGTGAATGTCCACGCAGGGAATATTTGGAATGTTTAAAAGTGAAAAATTCATCTGGAGCCAAATCAATCAAGTTTTTCAAAATTCTAAAGACCATGTGAAGATCAAACTTAAGGCGGCGTAATTCTAGAGACTCAAGGTTGAGGTAGGCAAGACGATCTACATAGGGCTTGTAAGAATTATTTTTCAAACAAACATATCTTGTGAAAGAGCGCTGAACATTTTCTAAAATATTTATGTCCTTGATGAGATAGGGATTCCAGACTAGCGTAGATGACTCAAGCATTGGTCTGACGTATGTTGTGAACGCTTTCACTAACAGCTTCGGGTTATTTGAGGAAAAGCATTTCTTGATTAGGAAAGAGCGGTTTTTTGCTTTAGCGGCTAGCATGGAACAGTGTTCTGTAAACTTTAGATCTGCAGTTAGTAGGATTCCAAGATCTTTCACAGAAGATGAACGTGATAATGCCTTTCCATCTAACTGATACGCAGCATCCGAAATAGATGATTTCCCAAATGAAAGTACAGAGCATTTCTCTTGGGCAATTTTGAGTTGCCAGCGTTCTGCCCAGGAGGAGAGGTTTTCAAGTGTAGAATGTAGAGGAGTACTGTCAGTGGTAAATCTTTTAAACGAAATCTTAGCATCATCAGCAAAGAGTTTTATACCACAGTTGAGTTCCAAGCAGCTTACAATGTCATTTATATAGACAATAAAAAGAAGAGGACCTAAAACTGAACCCTGAGGTACACCACTTATTACAGGGAGGATTCCCGATGTTGAATCCCCGACAGCTACCTGTTGGGTGCGACCAGTCAAAAAAGATTTTATCCATTTTAAAAGTTCATAGTTAATGCCATATCCCTTCAATTTTGATATTAATTTACTATGACAGACAGTGTCAAAAGCCTTGCTAAAATCAATGTAAACTGTATCGACCTTCATACGCTCATTTACAGCAGCATACCACTGGTTTAAAGCAGCTAATAATTGCGTACATGTTGAACGCCGAGAAATAAAGCCAAACTGTTCTTTAGTGATTAAATTATGAGCTTTGAGATACTTTAGAATGTCTGTCGCCATAACAGACTCCATAACTTTGCAAATAACTGAAGTTAGTGATATCGGTCGATAATTTACTGCTAATCTGGAAGGTCCTTTCTTGTAAATGGGGCTGACAATAGCTGTTTTCCATACAGCAGGAAGAGTAGCAGATTTCAAAGATATTTCAAATAACATTGCGAGTGGTATGGCAATTTCATTTGCTATTGATTTTAAGAACAACGCAGGGTAGGAATCTGGCGTTCTTGATGTTTTTGAAGGTAGATTTTTGATGGCGTTCATAACTTTACTATAAGAAAACTCAATAAAGTTCAATTGTGTATTGGATTCAACTTTCTTTTCAAACGGTGGGATAACACCATTGTCTACAGTAAAAACACTTGCAAATTGATTATTCAGAATAGTTGATTTGATTGAATTGTCATCAGTAAGGGATCCATCTGGACATTGAAGTGATGGAATTTTAGGATGTGAGTTCAATTTTTGATTTACAAATGAATAGAATTTTTTCACCGAATCAGCTTCAACAACCTCATTTTCAAGTTGAAGATGAAATTCTTTGACCGCTAATGCATATATCTTGGCAGCGCTATTATAGCTCGACTTTAAAGATGGATTGTCTTTTGATAAATGATATAGTTGACGCTTTTTTTCTGCAAGGTGACGAATATGCTTAGGGTAACCAGGGTATTTCCTTACCCTACCACATTTATATTTTGGAACTAAATTATCATCATAAATAATACTATCAAAAACAGAGCACAACTTTAGCCAGTATTGTTCAACATTGATGCAGTTAGAAAATAACGAGTTCCAATTTATTGGAGACAAAACACGACATATTTCTTGATAATTTGCTTTTCTGAAGTTAGGAGTCTTAAATCTTTTGATAGGATTATAATGTGTACAATTTTGAATATCAAGATCAATCTCAATCATTGAGTGATCGCAGCTTGGAGTGAATTGTTCTATAACTGATGAATTTAAAACTGTAGTAGGACGATTTGAAATGAATAAATCAAGTGTGGATGTACCATGTGTAGGTTCAGTTATTAGCTGTGTGAGACCATTGCGACATATACAATCTACAAAATTATTGTGAGCAGTGTTGCCTTTACTAAGAGGTACTGTCCAATCAATAAGTGGTAAATTGAAGTCACCTGTCATATAAAATGGAAAAGTTGCGGATACTTCAGACTCAATAGATTGACAGAGATTGATATTTTCTTGCAAGTTCAAGGCAGATGATGGAGGACTATAAATACACACAATTCTGCAAGTCTTTTGTTTTGCAGGACCAATATCAATAGTGATATGTTCGGTGTTATAAGTATGAGGAGTAACAATGCTAAAATCAATTTTGTTTTTGAGAAAGATAGCTACACCACCGCCAGTTTTATTTTCACGATCGCATCGTACGACGACATAATCAGAGTCATTTAAAAGGAGACTGTCTGGAATTCGAGATGAAAGCCATGTTTCAGTGATAGTGATGATATCATATTGGTTTGATAGTAAAAGCAAATGTAATTCGGCTAATTTGTTGACCAATGAGCGAGAATTAAATGAAAGCAAGCGTAGAGGAGTGACTGAATTAGAAGATAAGTTGCTTGTGTTGCCATTGTTATCTTCTGTAGATGTAGATTGCTGAGTACAACTATTTATTGACGTATTTGGAATATCTATGTTAGTAGAAGCATCAAAATGATTTAAGGAATCGTGTGTGAAACAGGAGTTTTCATTTGTAAAGCTGGAAGGTGTTCTAGTAATGACATAAAGCGATTCATTTGCTGGCATAGTAATGTGATTCTTGTATTCTGTTGATGAATTTCTTCCTGCCACGGTGGGATTGGTGGTTGAGGGGGATATCCCAAAAAATGTTGCGTAGAAGTTGGATGACTTGAAAATTCTGAAGAGTTTTCAACTGCATTGTGAATTCCAGACCAAGTAGGACTTGGGATTACCTCCTGTAACCTTGGAGGAACTAGTTGTGGTGGGGTAGGCTGCAATTTACGATTTGTCCCACGCAGATGGTATCCTGCATTACAATCTTCAATCAAACAGCAACGGGTCATAAAAGAGTTTGGGCAAATGAATGGATGGAAGTATTTACAATTCTGTCTGGTGCAGCCATCTTTAAATTTTCCATTATGCAAGAAGCGTTGGCAAATTGGGGGGTGATAAGAGGAGCAGCCTCTGCCTTTTAGTCCATGATTGCATCTACCTTTAAACAAGTTTTCGCATATAGGAGTTTGTGATAATGGTACATTGTTGGCAGTATTATCATTTGCAAGATTGTGAGTGACTATTGTATTATCAATTGCATCTATATTGGTATTATCGTTTATTATGCCAGGATTGAAGTGAGTGGTGTCCCCATCTACAATATCTGCAATGGTGACATTGATTTCATTGACCTCATTGATTAATACCTGTTCATTTGAAGCAAAGTCTTCATCTGTGCTATCAACAATATTGGGTATACTGTCTACTTCATTGATTAAGCCAGGTTTATTATGAATAAGTTTGTGGACAACGTTTTTTGCAACATTGACTGTGCAGCTATTTTCCTCAGTTATTAATTCTGCTGCATTTTTGTTATGTTGATGTTGTATGCGTTTGTTGCTATGTACCTTATTTGAGTTTGAAAATTTATTTTCAAATAAAAATCGAACAGTGTAAGACAATGCATTGCTCAGGGTCGATTTGTCTTTTTTTGCTAAGAAGGTAATAATATCGCTTTCACAATTTAGATTTAAAATGCCTTTCAGGCAAGCTTGGATACTTCTCTGGTGTTCACAGTCCTTGAGAAAATATTCCGTAAAATCTTTCGTAAAAATTTCTTCCATAATAATAACAGATAAATAACCAATAATCTCAAAGTAGATATCTAACGTAAGTAATTAAGACTAAGAAGCTTTGAGCAAATGAGTGTACTAGATGTATTCCGGTTCCGAGTGAAATTTTCCGATGACAGTGGATATAGTAGTCGAAATATAACTTCTATAAAACATGAAATGAACGTATTCTAAAACCAATTGATTGATAAAATAACGACTTTTAAATTTCATATATGTGCAAATGTATACAACCAAACAAATGCTTAGAGTTGAAAAGAAGCCACAGTAAATTCAGTATTTGAATATTAAAACTAAAACGCTTGATAAAAACAAATCAATTTAAAACCAAAAATAAAGGTAAGGTAAGGTAGATAAAACATATCCTATGGCGATTGGAATTATAAGTCAATCATAAACCATGTTTGATGGATAAAATAACCTCTTCCTAGAATTGTAAATATGTAGAACCATATAAATGCTTGAAAACAGAGTAGAAGAATAAGAAGATTCAATTTCTGTACTTGAAGTTGAAGGTTGATAAAACAGCAATCAACTTAAAACCAAAATAAACGATTGATAAAATAGCTAAAACAAGGCCTAATGATAAGAATGATAAAAAATAATAAAAAGAGCAACTTAAATGATTTCCATTGTAGTCAATAAAAGACATATGATCACAGTTTGATGAAGTAGATGTAGATTATTGTAGGACTATCCAACTTTGCGCCGCCATTTTTATCTCCGCCATTTTGATCACATCTTTGGATAATGGCTATTAGGCAGGTCCACTAAAAATTTAAAAGCTGATTTTATTCTTCTTGTTTCGGATACATCATACCAGCAGAATTCCATAATAATAGCAAAAATTCCAAAAAAATTCCAGAAACCCTTCCTTTTCGAGTTTCAAATCCAAAAATATCGTAGAACGACAAAATGATCTGTGATTGGCTTCCTATATTATGACGTCATTTCCCAGACAAAGCAAAATCATAACATGCTAAACAAAACTAAACAATGGAGATTTTCGTAATTATAGACAAATCCGGCTAAGAAATCACGTGTCTTGAAATGGGTGTCTACATCACGTGACTCAACTAGAATATCAATTGAAGTACAGTCGAACTCGGTTAATATCCCATCTTGCTTAATATCCCCACCACATATAACTGATTTCTATTTTCCATTCTCCATACAAACTCTCGTAATCCTACCTCGCTTAATATCTCACCTCGCTTAATGTCCCGCTTTCATCTGTACCAGAGGGGTGATATCAAGCAAGTTCCACTGTACTGGCAAACAGAGCAATATGTAGTTCTATTTTACCCAATTTGTTTATTAAAATGAGTTTGAATCTTACAATTCGCAAGGTGCAGTAGAGGTGTTGAACCGATCAAACAATAGAATCACAGCAGGACAGCTTTTACAAGGGCAGTAATTTTACGGTCAAACCCTTCTTAACTCAAAGGCATATAAAATGGTCATAGAAACGGGAAAAAGATTACAAAATTGCTTTATGATGTCTGAATTTTTATATATCACGATTCCATTCTCAAAATATGAATTGGACTTTCAGCGAAGTCTTAAATGAGATTAGAATGTGCTATATTTAGCAAAGGTTTGTACTAGTAGTGTCTGGTGCTTCACCAAGACTTCCAGCTGTGTGTTGATATTTGTCGCGTGACTGCATCTTGCGAATTTGTTAGTCTAAAGATAATTTTAAATGTTGAAGTGTTTGCATTGTTAAGGGGAAAATAAATGTGCATGTAAATCGGTGACAAAAATTGCAAAGCAAAGAGTAAAATTCTATAAATTTCTTATTAATCCATTATTTATACATAGTAATATTCCCAAGAAGTAATGTGTTAACCTGTAAAATTTGACTAATCTGGCAGCGAAAACGTTCTGTCTTCTAATCCTTGTAACTTTTCTCCCAGGGGCATAAAAATAAGACCTTTAAGACATGAAACACGCCAGCAACAATGTTGAGTAAACAACTAGGCACAGAAGTAAATTTTTGAATCTAGAAATCAAATTAATCTTCCAATAATACGAATTTACAAGCTTTATGAAACTTCAGAAAAGACGTGCGACAGCATTCAACCATTCATTCGTTCGACTGTAAAGTCTGTAAACACCAACTTCAGATCACGTGACCATACATTCGATTCTTAGCCCAATAGACACATCCGGTTAAGAAATCACGTGACTTGAAATGGGTGCTTCCATCACGTGACTCAATTAAAATATCAATTGAAGTACTGCTAAACATAGCAATATGTAGTTTTATTTTACCCAATTTATTTATTAAAATGGTTTGAATCTTACCATTTGTTAGTCTAAATATAATTTTAAATGTTTAATTTTACGTTAAATTTGTTTTCATTGTTGTGAGGAAAATAAATCTGCATGTATAAAATCGATGACAAAAATTGCAAAACAAAGAGTAATCTTCTATTGACTTCTTAATAAATTACAATATCATCTGATTTCTTCTTGACAAAATTTGATTTATTTTATTTCTATATAGACTTTCACCAAATCTTCACAAAAAGCCACTTTGTGAAAATACATAGTCATATAATAACTTCACCTAAACTAAAACAAGACTAAAACGCACGAGCAAAAGTAGCAAGAGAAGTTCGCATTCTGAATACGGCCATACGGTTTGCAATTCTAAACTTCTTGATAAGCAGAGTTATTTGGACGGCTCAGCACACGGCACAGGCTATTATCAGAGCCATCTATTTACAAGAGTTGGGACACTGATGCCATTTATGTTTTTTGGCCTGGACCCGAGCACGTTTTCAACAGCAGTGCGCATGTGCAAGAGTTGTGTTTTTTCAGCCATTTTGGAACTCTGTGATGATTTGTGATTGTTTAACAAGAGTAATATAACCATTTATGAGTTGTTTTTCTCCATATTTATTTGCTGGACTCTCAAAATTAGAATACAATTTACTTCTTAGAATACAATACTTTTATTTCGATTACTATTGTGCCTATTAACACAACAATTAATAATTTAATAGCCTATGTTTGTTTTCACTGATAAAAGTTGTATTTTTCCGCGCGCTTCGCTTAAAACAGGAAACCTGGCGCCAAAAGAACAAGAACCCTGGTGCCGAAAGTACGAAAATGGC
The DNA here is from genome assembly GCA_916610825.1 of Haliclystus octoradiatus. Classification (NCBI taxonomy): domain Eukaryota; kingdom Metazoa; phylum Cnidaria; class Staurozoa; order Stauromedusae; family Haliclystidae; genus Haliclystus; species Haliclystus octoradiatus. The sequence continues at coordinate 1,971,521 of OU744451.1, forward strand.
GTCCAAAAAATCACGTGAATGGCATCTGTCCAATAGGAGACGATAGCGGCACATGAAAGCGTGTCCCAACTCTTGTAAATAATAATAATAATAATAATAATAAATTTTTATAGCGCCTATATCATTTGCTCTAAGCGCTTTACAATATCTAAGTGTAAAAAAAATAAATAAAAATTTACAATTAACATCATATTAGTTTCGAACTTTAGTAAAATTAAAAAGTAAAAGTAAACGCTAATGATTAATACACATTTATGTGCCTAAAATATAGTGTCAATAAAATAAAGTTGAGTTATTAACTGCCAAAAGCTACACAAAACAAATGTGTTTTCAATTTACTTTTGAACACATCTAGTGATGCATTACATCTAACTACTTCCGGTAACTTGTTCCACAAAATAGGTGCCGCCACTGAAAATGCCTTATCTCCATAGGATTTTAAATTGCTTGAAACTACAGTTAATAAAGTTTCTGATGATGATCGAAGACAGCGTTGAGGTTTGTAAGGAGTTAAAAGTTCTTTCAAATAATTCGGAGCAAGATTATGTAAACATTTGTAAGTCAATAATAAAACTTTGAAGATGATGCGTTGCTCAACTGGAAGCCAATGAAGTGAATATAAAAGAGGTGATACATGATCATATTTGTTAGCGCACATTACAAGTTTAGCTGCTGCATTTTGAATGCGTTGTAATTTCTTTATTAGATATTTTGGTAGACCATAATATAGGGAGTTACAATTGTCCAATTTTGATGTAATAAATGCATGGACTAAAATCTTGGTTGTCCCCATATCAAGGACCTTCTAATTTTCGAAATACGACGTAGATTGTAAAAAGATGACTTGCAAACTGAATTAATATGTTCAACCATTGACAAATCTTTATCAAAAATAACACCAATATTACGTGCAGATGAAGTAGGAGCGATGTATTCACCATTAAAGTTGATATTAAACTTTGTTGGATAGTGACTGAAACGGGAAGTAAGATGTATAAGTTCAGTTTTATCTTTGTTAAGTTTTAACTTATTAACAGACATCCAAGAATCAATTTCAGCAGCACAAGTTTCTATTTGATGAATGGCAGACTGAATTTCACCATCAACAGAGGGTTTAAAAGTAACAAATAATTGGATGTCATCAGCATACAAATGAAATGGAATATTATGCTTCCGTAGGATATCACCAATAGGGGAAGTGTACAAAAGATACAGAATTGGTCCGAGGACAGATCCTTGGGGTACTCCACAATGTAGTTTTTTGATTGAAGATCTTGAATCATTTATATGCACAAACTGCTTCCGATCAGTGAGATAAGATTTAAACCATTGTAAAGCTGCACCTTTAATTCCAAATCTGGATGATAGTCGTGATAATAGAATCTGATGGTCAACAGTGTCAAATGCAGCAGACAAATCTAAAAGGAGTAGAATTACAGAACTTCGACTAGATAAATAGATATATATATATATATAAATATATATATATATATAGATAAATAGATAAATAGATGGCTCTGGCTATTATAAAATGCATCATAGATATAGATTGCATTAAATGTCATGGAATATGCTATTTTGCTGCTAGTATAATACTTCTTCCATAATACAAAGCTCATAATTGATCGTCATAGTCTTCATAGAAAGAAAAGAAGTGAGAAATTGTATAACGTTCAATGGAATGGAATGGATTTCTGTTGGCTTTATGACAGTTTTAAATTCTCTTTTTCAATCGTTGTCATCATTGATAAAGAGTGAAGAATGTGATTCTTCATTTTTAATGCATTTATCCAGTATTTATACATAGTAATATTCCAGAAAAGTAATGTGTTCACCCGTAAAATTTGACTAATCTGGGTACCGAAAATATTTTGTCTTCTAATCCCGCTTCTAATCCTTGTAACTTTTCTCCCAGGGGCAAAAACATGACATGAAACACGCCAGCAACAATGTTGAGTAAACAGCTAGGCACATAAGTAGCTTTTTAAATCTAGAAATCAAATTAATCTTCCAATAATACGAATTTGCAAGTTTTATGAAACTGCAAAAAAAGTACGTGCGACCGCAATCAAACATTCACACCAACTTCAGATCACGCGACCATAGATTCGATTCTTAGCCGATTTTGTCTATTTGTCTACTGGTATCGTAGCCTGCTTCACAGACCAAAACATTTTTAGAACGTTATGTTTTGGTCTGTGACGCAGGCTACTGGTATCGTTGAACGTCCAATTTGAATGTAATTATTTCCATTAGCACTGCTGTTCCTGTTCAAAATATTGAAGACTGACTTTGAAACACTTACTACGGTGACTTGAAATATTTATGAATGGTCATCGATCTGAAGTATTCATACCAATTTACGTAGTTTTCGTCTACGTTCGAGCATTTTCGCGTGTCAAAGCGACAAGAAACAAGGAAGGTGGATGTTAAGGCTGCATTGTTGTGTTCAGTAGACATCATAACCAGAGAATTCAATGATTGTAAGGTTAAATGTGTATTCTTTTTATAATGAAGATAGATACAGTACTGACTACATATTATACGAATTACTTTATTTTTATATACATGATAGAGAGGCTGCTTACGAGGTATGACTAATATTTTATATATATGAAATTGAGGCTACGCTATTACATACGTACCCCCAACAAAGACAGAGACAAGGGGTTTATTATTACTATGGATATGATGTAGATGTTATATATTAGTTATTTTAAAGAATGGAAAAGTTTTGTTTTTTTATTTTAATAATCGGCTTCTTATCAATAATAAATGGTATCTGGATACTGATTTGAGCGAAATAAAAGTCCTGATCCGGTGCGTACTTGAATGTTATTTCCTGCATCTTATAGATGTTGATTGCTGTGAATTATGATGACTAATAGTCGATGTCTTTATAACCCCGGGAGGTAACCCCAATATGACGGCTATACGGGGACGTGCCACTTTTTTGGGTTCATATTCCACCTTGGATAAAAGTTATTGGGTATAAGATTTCAAATTTTGGAGCTTTTGGGTATCCTATTTTGACTTTTTCAAGAATTTCTGAAAATTTTTTGCATCATTTTTGTGGATTCACTTAAAATCAATCAACCTGTTGGAACTTTTTGGGTAGCACCAACAGAATTTTTGGAACTTTTTGGGTACTTCACCTTTTTCCAAAGTGGCACCCCCCCGTCTCTGAAGAGATGGAGTTACCCCCCGGGATAACTAGCTTAAGAATATCAAATGCAACTGTATCTAATTTGTTACCACGCTTGATTGTAAACACTTTGGTGTACGGCGTAAGACATCATATGAAACAGTATACGGTGCTTCAAGTGGTCGCTTACGTCTATCAAAGCGAACCCATACGCGTTTACATATCGTAAGGCATGGTGGTAAGTATACATTAACGTTGTGATCTAGGTTGTGAAATGTTCTTGTAGTTTAAAGAGAAGATTGATTTACGATAATAGCTTTTTATCTTCAATGCATATACAAGGAATAAGGGGTTTCATGCCTGTAATGAGTTCATGTGGTGATATACCTGTAGAATCTGACCAAATATACGAAGAGCAAGTAAAGTAGATGACAGGGCATCGTACCAATCAGTGTCCGCTGTATGCATTATAGTCTTAAGTGTTCTGTGCATGCGTTTAAGCAATCCGTTCGTTTGTGGATGATATGACGTGACAATATGGTCATTCAACACCCCTGAAAATCATGCGTCTCCCACATATATCCATAGCTTTGATTAGATTATAGCCTAGTACATATATTTATCCTAACCTCTGTGAAAAAATAATTGAATTCATGTACTTTCTATCAACACCTTATAAACAGTACATGTTAAATGACCCATTTTCCATGAACTTTTTTCATGAACTGTTTTCACAAGGGGACATTCAAAATTGAAATACTTCTACATTTATAGATTTTTCTATTCTGTTGGCCAGGGTCCAAGAAAGATTTTACCTTCTGGAATCCTAAGTTTTTACTAAATTTATTCTGAATTTTTCCCCACATTGTACCAAAAGATGGTAAAAATAAATACCTTTATTAATTAAAACAATATGTAATTTTATTGAAATCCAAGAGACATAACTGGAGAGAATTTTAATTTTTGCTACATAAACTAACCTCGAAATAGACATCTCTACGGAATTACTATGACATTGTTCACGTTGGACGGAATATGATTCCAGAATCGCAAATCTATTGAAATCCTACTAAATTTGATTCACAAAAATTACAAACTTCTGATTTTTTTAGACTTCCAGAATCCTAGATCCCAGAGTTCATGCATGAAGATATTATTTTTATCAAGATAACAAAACGCTTATTTTGTTAATGAATTGTTATACTGTAATATCAAATATCTAGTTCGAAGTCCATAAATCTGGATGGAAGACGTCTTTCTCTAAATGGATTCCGCCTAGAAATCAGTATGATCATAAATGGAGTACTATTGTAATGCTTAACATCTATTGCTAGTCTGTCCCAAACACGATCAACCGATAGTTCTCCCTGAGTGTAAGTTGTTGGTTCAGGGTCAATTCTCTGACATCTACTATATAAACGTCGATGTATGTCTGTTTGTATCTACTGTATTCGAGATTCACGCTTCTCGTGGTGAACGTATCAAATCCATACTTTCCGTGCGGTATCTTATTTTTTTTTTGCGGCAACATAGGCCATGTTTTATGTTCATTTCTTTATATTCCTACAATTGAGGACCCGAAGCGTATTTTTTCGTAGGATTTCTCTTGCGCCTCCATAGAAAAAACGAATTACATTCTCACCCGACTGACCTTCAGTTCTATTGTTTATTTATCATTTGGGCTAACTTCTAGCAATTAAATTTTCTATATTTTTATTTTCAAATTTCACCCAGAGGAGCGGTTTCGCTTCACTAGTGCCATATAATTCTGGACTATTCTTGCAGCTTGCCGTTTTTAACATGAGGATATTGCATTCTTTGTTACAAAGAATGATCGCTGTACACCCATGTGATGCATATTATGTAATCGTATAGCTTCTGCAATCTGCATCAGATAGGATTGAGAAACCATTAATAATAAAACATTTATTAACTTTATCAATAACGTTATCATCGAAGCGATTAAGCCATACATTGGGTACTCGTGTGAGCTCATCTGACAAAGTTTCTTCTGATTTAACCAATCTAATATCGACGGTTAACGTATATTCATCAATCAATTGTTATATTACAGATAATCGTCTTCGAATTAACATTTCAGCCAGTCCTTTCGTTTTAATACGATTATTTGCCAGTTCATTCAGATTTGACCCATGTATAAACAGTTGCCGAATCAGTCTTCAAATGGAGTACTTTTTAAATTCCACTTTAATGCCAAATTAATCCCTTTAAGTTTCGATTCAAGTTCAGAAATTAATATAAACTGCAACATCTTTCCTTAGCCATGTTTGATCCTCATCAATATTGCCGTTAATTTGAAGACATGCACCAAGTGCAATACTGATGGCATCACACCAAACGGTAGCTTCATCAGTGTCTTTTTCAACCACCATACGCCTGTCACTGGATCATTGTTTACAATTTGCTGTAATAACTCTTGATATGAAAGCAGACATCAGCAGGCACTTGATCATCCCACCCATAGTCGTTACATTGGCGTTTATGGTAGCTACATGATATATTTACGTAACCATTTTGCAACTGGGTAATGAGCTGCTAGCCTACCCAATAGAGAGTATAACTGTCTCCTTGTTATTATCTCAGTTGCAAGAGGAATAGTTGGCAAGGGGTTGTCTCTCTCCCACCGAAGATCAGTTCTTTCCTTTTGCACCCTAAACTCCAATACGCATGCATTAGAAAGAGGCCCCGGCTCTTTAGTAATAATTCCATGACGTGATAAATGATCGCCAACGCGTGCCACGCTCACAATATTCTCGTTAACAATCACATCATCTATGTAGTTATCGGTCCCTTCTCTGACATCATCTTCCAACGATAAAACCTTAGAAAGCACTGATATCACTATTTTGGGTGCGACATCCATCCAAAACACTAAACGAGTTAAACAATATACTCTCCTTTTAAATCAAAATGCTTGGTGGTGAAATAATTCTGGACTGACATAGTAGCTGTAGTAGATATATATGATTTCTTTAGATCTAACATAGTAACATTATGCCCGAATCGACGCCGTTCACGTATTATTCCATTGCATACATTACTATCACCAGTGTTTATGATAAAGCAGATTGTTCAATTCTAAAATAACCCACAATCTTGTGGATTTATGTATGGATGACTTGAGCTTCACGTATGACACAAATAAATATTCGATGCGTGGTCATCAATTCAAACTTATTGTCCCTCAGATACCACGTCTACAAAGTGCACAACATCAATTTTGTTATCGAGTTACTCCATGGTGGAATAAACTGTCATCAGACATAGTTTCATCGAACACACTGGCTAGTTTTAAATTTAATTTAAAGAAATACTATGTCAATTCGTTTTGTAAAGTTTTCAAATAGATTACACATCATATATCTGTAAACTTAGAATGTAAACTTAGAATTATCAAACCATTAGGCTGTATGTAAGCGAGGGTTACAAGCCCTCCTTTATTTGCCTGTCAACAATTGAAAGTTGATGAAATAAATCAAATCAAATCAAATCAAAATCCATAACAGGACGCACTTTACTGCCTTTCTCGTTCAGCGGCTTCATGAAACAATTGGTTTAGATGGAGCAGCTGTATTGAATTGGTTTAAATCATTCTTATCTAATAGAACTCTTCGACTCAGTAAGTTTCTATAACTCAATATGAAGAGTGTTGAACTGTGAGGTTCTTCAGGGCATATTCAAATTGAGTGCAGGCCGTATAATTGCGCATAACGGCTTTTCGGCTCATCGCTTTTCGGCGCAACGGACTTTCGGCGCAACGATTTTCAGCGCAACGGCCTACACTCACTTTTATAAGAGTAATAATTAAACATGTTCAATAAGAGTCTTCTTAGACAATGACAATGACGCAATAGCTAACAACAAATAGATTTATTAATGAAGAACAACGTTTCGGGTTCTTAACTGAGCCCATTTTCAAGTTAAATACAAAGTAAAAAAGTAATCTAATTTATAGTTTTTATATAATGAATAGCTATAATAATAAAAATGCATCCTTGGGGATGAAATTTACGAAAATATTTTTGATCTTACTGGATCAGATTGTCCATTCAGGCAAGGATTCAGTTCTCTAATGAAAGTCATCTCATAGAGCAAACAATCGAACTTGTCTTTGCAGCGACGTAGAATGTAGAATTGATTACCGATATCCTTGGGGGCGATACCGTGTGCATTTTTTAAATGTTGACTAACAGCAGAAGATTGTCTTGCATGCTCTTTAACGCTTTCGTGCACAGATGCCGGCAAGTAAAACCGACATAGTTTGCTTCACACAAACCACACTTAAATTGGTACACTACGCTTTGTTGATTTAAAATCTTTGGTTTTTCGTCACGGGATCTGAGATCATCGATAATTTTTGCACTTTTAAAGACAGGTCTAAAATTTAAGCTGATTTTGTTGCTTAATCGGCTAAGTTCTGTTCGTACATGATCGGCAGATCGCTCTTCTTTAAAAGGTAATATAATATTTACAGTTTTATCATCTACATTATTTACAGTGTTTGAAACATTTTTATCATCATTAAAATTTGGAATAAAATTAAGTTTACATAAAATAGAATGTAAAAGAGAAGCTGGATATTTAAGTTGGTTAAAAATACGTTTTATATTTACGCACTCTTCGTTGAAAAGACGTAAAGAGGAGCATAAGCGCGTTGCACGGTTTATCATTCTTAACTGGGGAAAGCCATGTTCGTCTTGCTTTCTCTTGTTGTATCTCTGTTTAACATCATACGATTGTATTCTACTTCTGAATTTCTTGTTATTTGATTTGTATTTTGGGTTACAGTACATGATATCTTGAATAGTTGGTAACTTTGATTCAACATCAAATGTTGTATTGCAATGAGGTGAGGTCTTTCTCTTAATCTGGAGGTCAGCACAGTTGAAATGATTGGAATCTCTGTATATTGAATATTTGTTGGTCTCCTTCTGTTGTTGTTTGTGTTAATATCTTGTTGAATGTTTCGGATCCTCTCGTTCATGTTCTGCATGGCTCTGTATTGAGAGTCAAAATCTCCCCACGGATTATCCGCAACTCCATAACCAAAATAATCGGGCATCTTCCAAGTTTAATAGTATAATAACTAATTTAAATATATTTAAACCGATTTTCCGTCGTTAAAAGAAAGCGCAGAAAATAAAATAAAGATAGATTCAATATGAAATTGTGACGTCATAAATATCATGATCTCCTTTGCAGGAATTTGGTACAATGTAAACGAGGATCATTTCCCATAAAAACAGCCAACATTAAGTTAGACAGATCTGCAAAGACTCGTAAGTTGTAGGTAAGTTTGTTACCCCTGTATATTGAAGATTTCATTGCATGTGCGTTGAAGAACTTGAACATTTGGAGAAAATATGCGTGAAAATATTACTGGTATTTTTAGTGATGCTAGCTTAAATTGATGGCAAAAAGTTATTCTCGTTTCGCTCACAATAATCTCTCTCTAGCCACTCATGTTGTTTTTATCATACGAAGTAACTGTTGATCATTCCATGTGTATTTTGCCATTTTCTGAATGGCTCCACACGAGTTAAATGTTGAGTTCATTGCATTGTATTGGCCTAGACATTAGACAAGACACTGTAACATCACGATGGCGGCCTCGCTTTTATTGAAATCAAAGAGGCCAAATCTCAGGGGCCAGATGGGAAATGATAATCCGTAAATTTGTGAAAATGCATTTTAACGGCCAGTGAAACGTGATGTGGGTTACTAGTATAATGTGATTCTTGATTCATACCCTACTTCATGATCCTATAAACTCATCCTTGTTATGTGCTCTAATGAATATCCCTCATAACTCACTGTATTCTCATTACAGTCATGTCTGCTATCATAAACATCATATATCTATAACCTCTATTGGAGTAAAAATCAGTGCAAGTCAATAGTCAAAAACTATCTTTAAAATTGTGATATAACGTACTTTTACCTCAGTGTGTAATTAACTTCAATATCATATTATACGTAATCACGTGTGGCATAAGCTACACGCCTTGTATGTTTGAGATCAGATTCTCACTAGCTGTCGTACGAACAGTACTTACTATTATTGTTTTGTATTATATGACACAATTCAATATTCTGGGGACTGTACAACAAAGTTTGAAATAAACAAAATTTTTAAAATGGTATACATCCGCACAAAAAATTTGGATTGATTACAGCAACTCGTTGTAAAATAATTAAACCTTTACAATATTATCAAGTTTATTTAATTCTAAGCAAAAATGTTACTTTATACTACAATTTAAAATTATTTATACAAGTGTTTTATTTACAATTTTGAAAACATCATTCTCTTAATTAGCACCATGTTTCAGGCACAAATGATAAAACCACATCTGGTGGGAAGGTGGTAATAACAAATCTAAAAACTGCTTCGGCTGACCAGAAGATAGATTTAATTGTAGATGACGTTTTTTGATGAATTCACTCTTGGATGATGAAGCAGCGATTGAAATGCATTGTTCATCAACGTCTGGCAAAACAGATTCTAAAAATTAAGGAAAGTTATTAGTATTTTGTTGTTGCTGTTAGTAAGATAGTAAGAACAAATTGTGCGACGTTCCGTCGTTTGCCTATAATACTATATGACCTCTTCGAACGAACATCGAACTGAAAAATTAAATTTCATAAAAAAAATACATTACTCATATTATAAAGAATGAAATGGCGTTAATAAGACCATTTACACTAATTAACCGCAGAATATATTCATGCATTTTTATTTTCCTTCCTCTAAATATGAAATTGAGAATGTCATAGATGCTATAGGCCCATGACAAAACGCCACACAATCAATGATACATGATTACATGTTTAAAATGTTAAAGGATTATATTCTATGAAGTTGAAATATTGTACCGTCTGAGGTCATTAATAAAACATTGGATCTGTTTGGCTTTGATGTGATTAATTTACCTTCAAATGGTTGAATAACACCAAGTAAAGGATCACTGATATCTTCTATTACAATTCCAGAAGTGTCGACTGTTATAGGTTTTTCATTTTCTAACTCATCTGAAGAAGTTAAGAAATATATAATGAAAATTCTAATGTGGAAGGAAGATATAAATTACAAAAGGAGCAACTGTTTCTCGCGTCTTATAATGCACTGCGTCAATTGAAATAACAGCAGTAAAGACTCACGGGAAATAGACCAGTCACTTTAACACAGTTTTAATAGCTACATTGTGCGAGTGCTCAAAATCTTGTCATGATTTTATTTATACTCTTAAAGTAAGTAAATTTTAAACATTTACGTTTGATAAATGCTACTTTAAAGGACGTGGATAGAGTCCCGGTAACCGGGTCTTTGGTTGAAAAAAGCAAGAGTCCCGGCAGTCAAATACGCATGCGCAGAGAGTGTTTCTGTCTTGAAAATATGTAACTAAAACATTCAATCTTCTTAAACTTTGTAGTTACATCATTTTATAAGTTTTAGAAGATATCAAATTCATTTGATTATGACATTGTGGCAAATAGGATATCTTGTGAAAATGATTCAACATTCGTCGCAGTATAGTATATGCTTGATTTAGCAGAAATGGGAAATTATTTAAATCGACGTAGCGTTTATAACGAACGATGGCAGACGGAACATTCAAGACATTCAACAAGTTAAAAATCAAATCTCACATTTTTAGACTGAAATTCTTATACTATATATTGCCTAAACACCATTGATCAACCATTTGTAATTGTTTTCTTTCAATTACATCAACAACATCATAGTTTTACGACCATGATAGCGGCGAGACTAGCCCTATACCAAAGCAGGCAGCGCTGTTGTTTTCATTTTGTTCCTCAAATAAAAATGTAGAGTACTTCGAAGAAAACAACTAAAGTAGTGCTTCTTCATATTTATCGAACACATATATATGTATATCAGTAGGCTATATTATTATTACAAATTGATCAATGTCATTTAATTTTCACGAAAGAATTTTCAATCCCATTACATCGAGAAGCCGTGACAGAAATGAAAATACGATATTGATGTTTCACGCTTTGACGCTTGGCGTTGTGCGCGTGCGCATTTGACTGCCGGGACTTTAGTTTTTTTCAACCAAAGACCCGGTTACCGGGACTATATCCACTTCGTACTTTAAATTAGTAGCAACTATGAATGTCTGATTTTTGCGTTTATCTATCTTATGAAATGGCACTTATAAATTATTGTCAACTAGAAAATCGCTGTGCAATGAATTGAATCACATTGAATCATATATTATCATCATTCAATGCAAACCCATTCATCATAAGATAAAATTACTACTTTGATGCAATCGCAATGTCATTTAGGGCTGATTTTGAACCAAGTAATAAGTCTCTCTAGATTTTTACCAGTACATTAATCGATTTAATGACATCAACTTGCCAATTCAGTGAGCCATGCTATGAATTGATATAATTAATAATATTTAAATCAGGTACAAATGATTCTATTTACCTTCATCGGGATAAATGACATCATATTGACAATCACAAATGCCCTTGTTGAAACTCTCAGTTGAAACATCTTAGAAAAACAACATGCAAAAGGAAGGATACAGATTAAACATTCTCTAACATCTACATCCATATGATAAATAGAAATATAACTGCTTGCAATAATATATACCGTTGTATGAACTGTCACAATCAGTCACATCTTCTATGACAATGCTTCCGTTGCTGTTGTTATTATTGTCGAGGCTGACCTCTCTTTCATCTACTAGCTCATCTAGAAAAGCAACCATTAAGATTAAATATTATATTTATATTGAATGCGTTCTACATTCATGGTTCTTGTTAAGTTTTTATTAATAGATAATAGTTTGTTTCAAATCTTCAAAGTCATTTAAAAATTTCGTGATAAAGACAAATTGATTGCGCTATAATTTATTTAAGTGATTAACTATTCAATGGTCGGTTTTTTCTTGGTGCTTTTCTGTGGTGGTATGGTATCCTATGTGCTTATACGATCGATGGAATTATTCAGAGTATTTACAGATCAAGAGCTGATAAGATTAGATGATGAATACTCTGAGGTCGTAACCAGCAGACGATTTATGCCTTCAATTTATTTTATTTTAATTTATCTTACCCTCGTCTGAGTTCGTAACAGATTGATAATCACTTGCAAATGTTCCTTCATCTTCATCAATTTGTAATGTTTCTGAATTACTGTATTCAATATCATTTGATACGGTTGAACAATCATCGTAAACCAGATTGATGTCTGCATCATCTTCACAGTAAGTTTTACATTCTTCTGTATCAGTGCACCCGAAAATAGGACAGCTTTGCTGTGAGTCTATAACCGATTGAAAAGAAGAATAAAATTATCATATCAAATATAACATGACAACATCAATGAGGGTACTCAATGCTATCTGCACAGCAACTGTAAATGTAGATATTAAAATAATACCAGTTTTCTCCGTTATTCTGAGTCTCACACAGGCAATGCTTACCATATGGAAAGGAGATTTCTTCAATTTTTCCTTCTTCGTTGACATTTGAGCCACGATAAAATATTAACTGTGGAAAGTCAAATTCGACTTGTTTTCTCTTGTCGTATCTCTGTTTAACATCATACGGTTGTATTCTACTTCTGAATTTCTTGTTATTTGATTTATATTTTGGGCTACAGTACATGATATCTTGAATAGTTGGTAACTTTGATTTAACATCAAATGTTGTATTGCCATAGAAGTGAGGTCTTTCTCTTAATCTGGAGGTCAGCACAGTTGAAATAATTGGAATCTCTGTATATTGAATATTTGTTGGTCTCCTTCTGTTGTTGTTTGTGTTAATATCTTGTTGAATGTTTCGGATCCTCTCGTTCATGTTCTGCATGGCTCTGTATTGAGAGTCAAAATCTCCCCACGGATTATCCGCAACTCCATAACCAAAATAATCCGGCATCTTCCAAGTTTAATAGTCTAATAACTAAGTTATATATAATTACACCGCTTTTCCGTCGTTAAACGAAAACGCAGAAAATAAAATATAGATAGATTCGATATATGATTGTGACGTCATAAATATTATGATCTCCTTTGCAGGAATTTGGTACAATGTAAACGAGGATCATTTCCCATAAAAACAGCCAACAATATTAAGTTAGACAGATCTGCAAAGACTCGTAAGTTGTAGGTAAGTTTGTTACCCCTGTATATTGAAGATTTCATTGCATGTGCGTTGAAGAACTTGAACATTTGGAGAAAATATGCGTGAAAATATTACTGGTATTTATAGTGATGCTAGCTTAAATTGATGGCAAAAAGTTATTCTCGTTCGCTCACAATAATCTCTCTCTAGCCACTCATGTTGTTTTTATCAAGCGAAGTAACTATTGATCATTCCATGTGTAAATTGCCATTTTCTGAATGGCTCCATACGAGTTAAATATTGAGTTGATTGCATTGTATTGGCCTAGACATTAGACAAGACTCTGAAACATCACGATGGCTTCGCTTGTAAATCAAAGAGGTCAAATCTCAGGGGCCAGATGGGAAATGATAATCCGTAAATTTGTGAAAATGCATTTTAACGGCCAGTGAAACGTGATGTGGGTTACTAGTATAATGTGATTCTTGATTCATACCCTACTTCATGATCCTATAAACTCATCCTTATGTGCTCTAATGAATATCCCTCATAACTCACTGTATTCTCATTACAGTCATGTCTGCTATCATAAACATCATATATCTATAACCTCTATTGGAGTAAAAATCAGTGCAAGTCAATAGTCAAAAACTATCTTTAAAATTGTGATAAAACGTACTTTTACCTCAGTGTGTAATTAACTTCAATATCATATTATACGTAATCACGTGTGGCATAAGCTACACGCCTTGTATGTTTGAGATCAGATTCTCACTAGCTGTCGTACGAACAGTACTTACTATTATTGTTTTGTATTATATGACACAATTCAATATTCTGGGGACTGTACAACAAAGTTTGAAATAAACAAAATTTTTAAAATGGTATACATCCGCACAAAAAATTTGGATTGATTACAGCAACTCGTTGTAAAATCATTAAACCTTTACAATATTATCAAGTTTATTTAATTCTAAGCAAAAATGTTACTTTATACTACAATTTAAAATTATTTATACAAGTGTTTTATTTACAATTTTGAAAACATCATTCTCTTAATTAGCACCATGTTTCAGGCACAAATGATAAAACCACATCTGGTGGGAAGGTGGTAATAACAAATCTAAAAACTGCTTCGGCTGACCAGAAGATAGATTTAATTGTAGATGACGTTTTTTTGATGAATTCACTCTTGGATGATGAAGTAGCGATTGAAATGCATTGTTCATCAACGTCTGGCAAAACAGATTCTAAAAATTAAGGAAAGTTATTAGTATTTTGTTGTTGCTGTTAGTAAGATAGTAAGAACAAATTGTGCGACGTTCCGTCGTTTGCCTATAATACTATATGACCTCTTCGAACGAACATCGAACTGAAAAATTAAATTTCATAAAAAAAATACATTACTCATATTATAAAGAATGAAATGGCGTTAATAAGACCATTTACACTAATTAACCGCAGAATATATTCATGCATTTTTATTTTCCTTCCTCTAAATATGAAATTGAGAATGTCATAGATGCTATAGGCCCATGACAAAACGCCACACAATCAATGATACATGATTACATGTTTAAATTGTTAAAGGATTATATTCTATGAAGTTGAAATATTGTACCGTCTGAGGTCATTAATAAAACATTGGATCTGTTTGGCTTTGATGTGATTAATTTACCTTCAAATGGTTGAATAACACCAAGTAAAGGATCACTGATATCTTCTATTACAATTCCAGAAGTGTCGACTGTTATAGGTTTTTCATTTTCTAACTCATCTGAAGAAGTTAAGAAATATATAATGAAAATTCTAATGTGGAAGGAAGATATAAATTACAAAAGGAGCAACTGTTTCTCGCGTCTTATAATGCACTGCGTCAATTGAAATAACAGCAGTAAAGACTCACGGGATATAGACCAGTCACTTTAACACAGTATTAATAGCTACATTGTGCGAGTGCTCAAAATCTTGTCATGATTCTATTTATACTCTTAAAGTAAGTAAAGTTTGAAGATTTACGTTTGATAAATGCTACTTTAAATTAAAAGAAAATATGAACGTCTGATTTTTGTATTTATCTATATTATGAAATGGAGCTTATAAATTATTGTCAACTAGAAAATCGCCGTGAAATGAATTGAATCACATTGAATCATATATTATCATCATTATTCAATGCAAACCCAGTCATCATAAGATAAAATTACTACTTTGATGCAATCGCAATGTCATTTAGGGCTGATTTTGAACCAAGTAATAAGTCTCTCTAGATTTTTACCAGTACATTAATCGATTTAATGACATCAACTTGCCAATTCAGTGAGCCATGCTATGAATTGATATAATTAATAATATTTAAATCAGGTAAAAATGATTCTATTTACCTTCATCGGGATAAATGACATCATATTGACAATCACAAATGCCCTTGTTGAAACTCTCAGTTGAAACATCTTAGAAAAACAACATGCAAAAGTAAGGATACAGATTAAACATTCTCTAACATCTACATCCATATGATAAATAGAAATATAACTGCTTGCAATAATATATACCGTTGTATGAGCTGTCACAATCAGTCACATCTTCTATGACAATGCTTCCGTTGCTGTTGTTGTTATTGTCGAGGCTGACCTCTCTTTCATCTACTAGCTCATCTGAAAAAGCAACCATAAATATTAAATATTATATTTACATTGAATGTGTTCTACATTCATGGTTCTTGTTAAGTTTTAATTGATAGATAATAGTTTATTTCAAATATTGAAAGGCATTTAAAAACTTCGTGATAAAGACAAATTGACTGCGCTATAATTTATTTAAGTGATTAACTATTCAATGGTCGGTTTTTTCTTGATGCTTATCTGTGGTGGTATGGTATCCTATGTGCTTATACGATCGATGGAATTATTCAAAGCATTTACAGATCAAGAGCTGAACAGCTTAGATGATGAATACTCTGAGCTCGTAACCAGCAGACGATTTATGCCTTCAATTTATTTTATTTTAATTTATCTTACCCTCGTCTGAGTTCGTAACAGATTGATAATCACTTGTAAATGTTCCATCATCTTCATCAATTTGTAATGTTTCTATATTACTGTATTCAATATCATTTGATACGGTTGAACAATCATCGTAAACCATATTGATGTCTGCATCATCTTCACAGTAAATTTTATATTCTTCTGTATCAGTGCACCCAACAATAGGACGGCTTTGCGGTGAGTCTATATCCGATTGAAAAGAAGAATAAAATAATCATATCAAATATAACATGACAACATCAATGAGGGTACTCAATGCTATCTGCACAGCAACTGTAAATGTAGATATTAAAAGAATAAGAATTTTCTCCGTTATTCTGAGTCTCACACAGGCAATGCTTACCATATGGAAAGGAGATTTCTTCAATTTTTCTTTCTTCGTTGACATTTGAGCCACGATAAAATCTTAACTGGGGAAAGTCAAATTCGTCTTGCTTTCTCTTGTCGTATCTCTGTTTAATATCATACGGTTGTATTCTACTTCTGAATTTCTTGTTATTTGATTTATATTTTGGGCTACAGTACATGATATCTTGAATAGTTGGTAACTTTGATTTAACATCAAATGTTGTATTGCCATAGAGGTGAGGTCTTTCTCTTAATCTGGAGGTCAGCACAGTTGAAATGATTGGAATCTCTGTATATTGAATATTTGTTGGTCTCCTTCTGTTGTTGTTTGTGTTAATATCTTGTTGAATGTTTCGGATCCTCTCGTTCATGTTCTGCATGGCTCTGTATTGAGAGTCAAAATCTCCCCACGGATTATCCGCAACTCCATAACCAAAATAATCCGGCATCTTCCAAGTTTAATAGTCTAATAACTAAGTTATAAATAATTACACCGCTTTTCCGTCGTTAAACGAAAACGCAGAAAATAAAATAAAGATAGATTCGATATATGATTGTGACGTCATAAATATTATGATCCCCTTTGCAGGAATTTGGTACAATGTAAACGAGGATCATTTCCCATAAAAACAGCCAACAATATTAAGTTAGACAGATCTGCAAAGACTCGTAAGTTGTATGTAAGTTTGTTACCCCTGTATATTGAAGATTTCATTGCATGTGCATTGAAGAACTTGAACATTTGGAGAAAATATGCGTGAAAATATTACTGGTATTTATAGTGATGCTAGCTTAAATTGATGGCAAAACGTTATTCTCGTTTCGCTCACAATAATCTCTCTCTAGCCACTCATGTTGTTTTTATCATAGGAAGTAACTGTTGATCATTCCATGTGTATTTTGCCATTTTCTGAATGGCTCCACACGAGTTAAATGTTGAGTTCATTGCATTGTATTGGCCTAGACATTAGACAAGACACTGTAACATCAAGATGGCGGCCTCGCTTTTATTGAAATCAAAGAGGCCAAATCCCGGGGGCCAAATGGGAGAAGATAATCCGCAAATTTGTGAAAATGCATTTTAACGGCCAGTGAAACGTGATGTGGGTTACTAGTATAATGTGATTCTTGATTCATACCCTACTTCATGATCCTATAAACTCATCCTTGTTATGTGCTGTAAAGAATATCCCTCATAACTCACTGTATTCTCATTACAGTCATGTCTGCTATCATAAACATCATATATCTATAAGCTCTATCGGAGTAAAAATCAGTGCAAGTCAATAGTCAAAAACTATCTTTAAAATTGTGATAAAACGTACTTTTACCTCAGTTTAACTTCAATATCATATTATACGTAATCACGTGTGGCATAAGCTACACGCCTTGTATGTTTGAGATCAGATTCTCACTAGCTGTCGTACGAACAGTACTTACTATTATTGTTTTGTATTATATGACAAAATTGAATATTCTGGGGACTAAACAACAAAGTTTGAATTAAACAAAATTCTTAAAATGGTATACATCCGCACAAAAAATTTGGATTGATTACAGCAACTCATTGTAAAATAATTAAACCTTTACATACGATATTATTAAATTTATTTAATTCTAAGCAAAAATGTTACGTTATACTACAATTTAAAATTATTTATACAAGTGTTTTATTTACAATTTTGAAAACATCATTCTCTTAATTAGCACCAAGTTTCAGGCACAAATGATAAAACCACATCTGGTGGGAAGGTGGTAATAACAAATCTAAAAACTGCTTCTGCTGACCAGAAGATAGATTTAATTGTAGATGACGTTTTGTTGATGGATTCGTTCTTGGATGATGAAGTAGCGATTGATATATATTCTTTATCAACGTCTGGCAAAACAGATTCTAAAAAGTAGATAATATATTATTGATATTTGGTTCTCGAATAGTAAGAAAGACAAATGATAAAAAAGACCTAAGTTGGCGATGTTTCGTCATGGGCCTAGCACTATATATGACCTTTTAAAGCGAATACCGAATTGGAAAATTGAATTCCATATAATAAATACACAAATTACAAATTATTAAATGGCGTAATAGGACTATACCGTAATTTATCATAAATTATATTCAAATTTAATCTTTCTTCCTCTAAATATGTAATTGAGAATGTCATAGATGCTCTAGGCCAATGCCATTATTTTGGGGCGTCATTTTGGAACAATGCTGGCAATTTGGGGGTATCAAATTTTCAAGTTTTGAATTATGCTGTGAATTGTACGATTTCAAGCTGTGAAAACCAGAAATTTTCCCGCTGTGAGGTGCCCAGGCCCCTACTGTGAGGCGACAAAATGGCATTTTTCATGCAAAATACCAAAAATATTTAATTTTTGCAATTTCGAGATATGGTTTGGGCAAAACTTTCAACTTAGGTGTACTAGCAGGATTTTCAAAATGGCACATCTCCGTACAAAAGTGCCCCTCCGGGATTATGTTGGCCTCTGATTCAAATCTTTTTGAAGCAATTTATTAAACTCTTTAAATCATAATGTAAGTTGTTTGTATGACAAGAACAAAATAACTTGTTATTCTTCATCATCGTAATTTGAGGAAGCAGAAATATAGTGTACCGTTTAAGACCATCCTACTAGTTTGCTGTGATTAATATACCTTCAAATGGTTGAATAACATCAGGCGAAGGATCACTAATATCTATTATCACAATTTCATGAGTGTCGACTGTTATAGGTTGTTCGTTTTGTAATTCATCTGAAGAAGTTAATAATGAAACAATGGAAAATATAATATAGGAGATTTACATTATGCAAGCATCAGCCGTTTTTCGCATCTTATATACTGCCATATCTCATTTGACATTATAGCGGCAGCATAGACTCACGGGAAATAGACCAGTCACTTTAATACAGTTTTAATAGCTACATTGTGCGAGTGCTCAAAATCTTGTCATGATTTTAATTATGCTCTTAAAGTAAGTAAATTTTAAACATTTACGTTTGATAAATGCTACTTTAAATTAGTAGCAACTATGAATGTCTGATTTTTGCGTTTATCTATCTTATGAAATGGCACTTATAAATTATTGTCAACTAGAAAATCGCTGTGCAATGAATTGAATCACATTGAATCTTATATTATCATCATTCAAAGCAAACCCATTCATCATAAGATAAAATTACTACTTTGATGCAATCGCAATGTCATTTAGGGCTGATTTTGAACCAAGTAATAAGTCTCTCTAGATTTTTACCAGTACATTAATCGATTTAATGAGATCAACTTGCCAATTCAGTGAGCCATGCTATGAATTGATATAATTAATAATATTTAAATCAGGTACAAATGATTTTATTTACCTTCATCGGGATAAATGACATCATATTGACAATCACAAATGCCCTTGTTGAAACTCTCAGTTGAAACATCTTAGAAAAACAACATGCAAAAGGAAGGATACAGATTAAACATTCTCTAACATCTACATCCATATGATAAATAGAAATATAACTGCTTGCAATAATATATACCGTTGTATGAACTGTCAAAATCAGTCACATCTTCTATGACAATGCTTCCGCTGCTGTTGTTATTATTGTCGAGGCTGACCTCTCTTTCATCTACTAGCTCATCTGAAAAAGCAACCATAAAGATTAAATATTAAATTTATATTGAATGTGTTCTACATTCATTGTTCTTGTTAAGTTTTAATTGATAGATAATAGTTTATTTCAAATCTTCAAAGGCATTTAAAAACTTCGTGATAAAGACAAATTGATTGCGCTATAATTTATTTAAGTGATTAACTATTCAATGGTCGTTTTTTTCTTGGTGCTTGTCTGTGGTGGTATGGTGTCCTATGTGCTTATACGATCGATGGAATTATTCAGAGTATTTACAGATCAAGAGCTGAACAGCTTAGATGATGAATACTCTGAGCTCGTAACCAGCAGACGATTTATGCCTTCAATATATTTTATTATAATATATCTTACCCTCATCTGAGTTCGTAACAGATTGATAATCACTTGTAAATGTTCCTTCATCTTCATCAATTTGTAATGTTTCTGAATTACTGTATTCAATATCATTTGATACGGTTGAACAATCATCGTAAACCATATTGATGTCTGCATCATCTTCACAGTAAGTTTTACATTCTTCTGTATCAGTGCACCCGAAAATAGGACAGCTTTGCTGTGAGTCTATAACCGATTGAAAAGAAGAATAAAATAATCATATCAAATATAACATGACAACATCAATGAGGGTACTCAATGCTATCTGCACAGCAACTGTAAATGTAGATATTAAAATAATACGAGTTTTCTCCGTTATTCTGAGTCTCACACAGGCAATGCTTACCATATGGAAAGGAGATTTCTTCAATTTTTCTTTCTTCGTTGACATTTGAGCCACGATAAAATCTTAACTGGGGAAAGTCAAATTCGTCTTGCTTTCTCTTGTGGTATCTCTGTTTAACATCATACGGTTGTATTCTACTTCTGAATTTCTTGTTATTTGATTTATATTTTGGGCTACAGTACATGATATCTTGAATAGTTGGTAACTTTGATTTAACATCAAATGTTGTATTGCCATAGAGGTGAGGTCTTTCTCTTAATCTGGAGGTCAGCACACTTGAAATGATTGGAATCTCTGTATATTGAATATTTGTTGGTCTCCTTCTGTTGTTGTTTGAATGTTGTTGAATGTTTCGGATCCTCTCGTTCATGTTCTGCATGGCTCTGTATTGAGAGTCAAAATCTCCCCACGGATTATCCGCAACTCCATAACCAAAATAATCCGGCATCTTCCAAGTTTAATAGTCTAATAACTAATTTATATATAATTACACCGCTTTTCCGTCGTTATACGAAAACGCAGAAAATAAAATATAGATAGATTCGATATATGATTGTGACGTCATAAATATTATGATCTCCTTTGCAGGAATTTGGTACAATGTAAACGAGGATCATTTCCCATAAAAACAGCCAACATTAAGTTAGACAGATCTGCAAAGACTCGTAAGTTGTAGGTAAGTTTGTTACCCCTGTATATTGAAGATTTCATTGCATGTGCGTTGAAGAACTTGAACATTTGGAGAAAATATGCGTGAAAATATTACTGGTATTTTTAGTGATGCTAGCTTAAATTGATGGCAAAAAGTTATTCTCGTTTCGCTCACAATAATCTCTCTCTAGCCACTCATGTTGTTTTTATCATACGAAGTAACTGTTGATCATTCCATGTGTATTTTGCCATTTTCTGAATGGCTCCACAGGAGTTAAATGTTGAGTTCATTGCATTGTATTGGCCTAGACATTAGACAAGACACTGTAACATCACGATGGCGGCCTCGCTTTTATTGAAATCAAAGAGGCCAAATCCCGGGGGCCAAATGGGAAAAGATAATCCGTAAATTTGTGAAAATGCATTTTAACGGCCAGTGAAACATGATGTGGGTTACTAGTATAATGTGATTCTTGATTCATACCCTACTTCATGATCCTATAAACTCATCGTTGTTATGTGCTGTAAAGAATATCCCTCATAACTCACTGTATTCTCATTACAGTCATGTCTGCTATCATAAACATCATATATCTATAACCTCTATTGGAGTAAAAATCAGTGCAAGTCAATAGTCAAAAACTATCTTTAAAATTGTGATATAACGTACTTTTACCTCAGTTTGTAATTAACTTCAATATCATTTTATACGTAATCATAGGTGGCATTAAGCTACGCGCCTTGTATGTTTGAGATCAGATTCTCGCTAGCTGTCGTACGAACATTACCTACTATTATTGTTTTGTATTATATGACAAAATTGAATATTCTGGGGACTGTACAACAAAGTTTGAATTAAACAAAATTCTTAAAATGGTATACATCCGCACAAAAAATTTGGATTGATTACAGCAACTCGTTGTAAAATAGTTAAACCTTTACAATATTATCAAATTTATTTAATTCTAAGCAAAAATGTTACTTTATACTACAATTTAAAATTATTTATACAAGTGTTTTATTTACAACTTTGAGAACATCATTCTCTTAATTAACACCATGTTTCAGGCACAAATGATAAAACCACATCTGGTGGGAAGGTGGTAATAACAAATCTAAAAACTGCTTCGGCTGACCAGAAGATAGATTTAATTGTAGATGACGTTTTTTTGATGGATTCGCTCTTGGATGATGAAGTAGCGATTGAAATATATTCTTTATCAACGTCTTGCAAAACAGATTCTAAAAAGTAGATAATATATTATTGATAATTGGTTCTCGAATAGTAAGAAAGACAAATGATAAAAAAGACGTAAGTTGGCGATGTTTCGTCATGGGCCTAGTACCATATATGACCTTTTAAAGCGAATACCGAAATGGAAAATTGAATTCCATATAATAAATACACAAATTACAAAGAATTAAATGGCGTAATAGGACTATACCGTAATTTATCATAAATTATATTCAAATTTAATCTTTCTTCCTCTAGATATGTAATTAATTGAGAATGTCATAGATGCTCTAGGCCAATGCCATTATTTTGGGGCGTCATTTTGGCACAATGTTGGCAATTTGGGGGTATCAAATTTTCAAGTTTTGAATTATGCTGTGAATTGTCCGATTTCAAGCTGTGAAAACCGGAAATTTTCCCGCTGTGAGGTGCCCAGGCCCCTACTGTGTGGCGACAAAATGGCATTTTTCATGCAAAATACCAAAGATATTTAATTTTTGCAATTTCGAGGTATGGTTTGGGCAAAACTTTCAACTTAGGTGTACTAGCAGGATTTTCAAAATGGCACATGTCCGTACAAAAGTGCCCCTCCGGAATTATGTTGGCCTCTGATTCAAATCTTTTTGAAGCAATTTATTAAACTCTTTAAATCATAATTTAAGTTGTTTGTATGACAAGAACAAAATAACTTGTTATTTTCTTCATCATCGTAATTTGAAGAAGCAGAAATATATAGTGTACCGTTTAAGACCATCCTACTAGTTTGCTGTGATTAATATACCTTCAAATGGTTGAATAACATCAGGCGAAGGATCACTAATATCTATTATCACAATTTCATGAGTGTCGACTGTTATAGGTTGTTCGTTTTGTAATTCATCTGGAGAAGTTAATAATGAAATAATGGAAAATATAATATAGGAGATTTACATTATGCAAGCATCAGCCGTTTTTCGCATCTTATATAATGCAATATATCATTTGACATTACAGCGGCAGCATAGACTCACGGGATATAGACCAGTCACTTTAACACAGTTTTAATAGCTACATTGTGCGAGTGCTCAAAATCTTGTCATGATTTTAATTATGCTCTTAAAGTAAGTAAATTTTAAACACTTACGTTTGATAAATGCTACTTTAAATTAGTAGCAACTATGAATGTCTGATTTTTGCGTTTATCTATCTTATGAAATGGCACTTATAAATTATTGTCAACTAGAAAATCGCTGTGCAATGAATTGAATCACATTGAATCATATATTATCATCATTCAAAGCAAACCCATTCATCATAAGATAAAATTACTAATTTGATGCAATCGCAATGTCATTTAGGGCTGATTTTGAACCAAGTAATAAGTCTCTCTAGATTTTTACCCGTACATTAATTCAGTGGGCCATGCTATGAATTGATATAATTAATAATATTTAAATCAGGTACAAATGATTCTATTTACCTTCATCGGGATAAATGACATCATATTGACAATCACAAATGCCCTTGTTGAAACTCTCAGTTGAAACATCTTAGAAAAACAACATGCAAAAGGAAGGATACAGATTAAACATTCTCTAACATCTACATCCATATGATAAACAGAATTATAACTGCTTGCAATAATATATACCGTTGTATGAGTTGTATGAACTGTCACAATCATTCACATCTTCTATGACAATGCTTCCGTTGCTGTTGTTATTATTGTCGAGGCTGACCTCTCTTTCATCCACTAGCTCATCTAGAAAAGCAACCATTAAGATTAAATATTATATTTATATTGAATGTGTTCTACATTCAAGGTTCTTGTTAAGTTTTAATTGATAGATAATAGTTTATTTCAAATCTTGAAAGGCATTTAAAAAACTTCGTGATAAAGACAAATT
This sequence comes from Haliclystus octoradiatus, assembly GCA_916610825.1. Taxonomy (NCBI): domain Eukaryota; kingdom Metazoa; phylum Cnidaria; class Staurozoa; order Stauromedusae; family Haliclystidae; genus Haliclystus; species Haliclystus octoradiatus. Next base: position 1,996,332 of record OU744451.1, read on the forward strand.
GATTGCGCTATAATTTATTTAAGTGATTAACTATTCAATGGTCGGTTTTTTCTTGGTGCTTGTCTGTGGTGGTATGGTGTCCTATGTGCTTATACGATCGATGGAATTATTCAGAGTATTTACAGATCAAGAGCTGAACAGCTTAGATGATGAATACTCTGAGCTCGTAACCAGCAGACGATTTATGCCTTCAATTTATTTTATTTTAATTTATCTTACCCTCGTCTGAGTTCATAACAGATTGATAATCATTTGTATATGTTCCTTCATCTTCATCAATTTGTAATGTTTCTGAATTACTGTATTCAATATCATTTGATACGGTTGAACAATCATCGTAAACCATATTGATGTCTTTATCATCTTCACAGTAAGTTTTACATTCTTCTGTATCAGTGCACCCGAAAATAGGACAGCTTTGCTGTGAGTCTATAACCGATTGAAAAGAAGAATAAAATAATCATATCAAATATAACATGACAACATCAATGAGGGTACTCAATGCTATCTACACAGCAACTGTAAATGTAGATATTAAAATAATACGAGTTTTCTCCGTTATTCTGAGTCTCACACAGGCAATGCTTACCATATGGAAAGGAGATTTCTTCAATTTTTCCTTCTTCGTTGACATTTGAGCCACGATAAAATCTTAACTGTGGAAAGTCAAATTCGACTTGCTTTCTCTTGTCGTATCTCTGTTTAATATCATACGGTTGTATTCTACTTCTGAATTTCTTGTTATTTGATTTATATTTTGGGCTACAGTACATGATATCTTGAATAGTTGGTAACTTTGATTTAACATCAAATGTTGTATTGCCATAGAGGTGAGGTCTTTCTCTTAATCTGGAGGTCAGCACAGTTGAAATGATTGGAATCTCTGTATATTGAATATTTTTTGGTCTCCTTCTGTTGTTGTTTGTGCTAATATCTTGTTGAATATTTCGGATCCTCTCATTCATGTTCTGCATGGCTCTGTGTTGAGAGTCAAAATCTCCCCACGGATTATCCGCAACTCCATAACCAAAATAATCCGGCATCTTCCAAGTTTAATAGTCTAATAACTAATTTATATATATTTACACCGCTTTTCCGTCGTTAAACGAAAACGCAGAAAATAAAATAAAGATAGATTCGATATATGATTGTGACGTCATAAATATTATGATCTCCTTTTCAGGGTTTGGTACAATGTAAACGAGGATTATTTCCCATAAAAACAGCCAACATTAAGTTAGACAGATCTTTAAAGACTCGTAAGTTGTAGGTAAGTTTGTTACCCCTGTATATTGAAGATTTCATTCCATGCGTTGAAGAACTTGAACATTTGGAGAAAATATGCGTGAAAATATTACTAGTATTTATAGTTATGCTAGCTTAAATTGATGGCAAAAAGTTATTCTCGTCTCGCTCACAATAATCTCTCTCTAGCCACTCATGTTGTTTTTATCATATGAAGTAACTGTTGATCATTCCATGTGTATTTTGCCATTTTCTGAATGGCTCCACACGAGTTAAATGTTGAGTTCATTGCATTGTATTGGCCTAGACATTAGACAAGACACTGTAACATCACGATGGCGGCCTCGCTTTTATTGAAATCAAAGAGGCCAAATCCCGGGGGCCAAATGGGAAATGATAATCCGTAAATTTGTGAAAATGCATTTTAACGGCCAGTAAAACGTGATGTGGGTTACTAGTACAATGTGATTCTTGATTCATACCCTACTTCATGATCCTATAAACTCATCCTTGTTATGTGCTCTAATGAATATCCCTCATAACTCACTGTATTCTCATTACAGTCATGTCTGCTACCGTAAACATCATATATCTATAACGTCTATTGGAGTAAAAATCAGTGCAAGTCAATAGTCAGTAACTATCTTTAAAATTGTGATAAAACGTACTTTACCTCAGTTTGTAATTAACTTCAATATCATATTATACGTAATCACGTGTGGCATTAAGCTACACGCCTTGTATGTTTGAGATCAGATTCTCGCTAGCTGTCGTATGAACAGTACCTACTATTATTGTTTTGTAATATATGACAAAATAGAATATTCTGGGGACTGTACAAAAAAGTTTGAATTAAACAAAATTCTTAAAATGGTATACATCCGCACAAAAATTTTGGATCGATTACAGCAACTCGTTGTAAAATAATTAAACCTTTACATACAATATTATCAAATTTATTTAATTCTAAGCAAAAGTGTTACTTTATACTACAATTTAAAATTATTTATACAAGTGTTTTATTTACAATTTTGTGAACATCATTATCTTAATTAGCACCATGTTTCAGGCACAAATGATAAAACCACATCTGGTGGGAAGGTGGTAATAACAAATCTAAAACTGCTTCGGCTGACAAGAAGATAGATTTATTTGTAGATGACGTTTTGTTGACAGATTAGTTAAAATCTACAGAAACTACAAATTTCAAATTAGATAAATGAAGGTTATGCATAATTAAATGGTATTTTGAGTGCACATAGTTCGAATGAAACACTAATTTGGATTGGAAGTTAGTTAACCAGTTAATGAACTGATTTTCACAGTGAAAGGCATTTGCATGTAATCATTATTGCTGTATTGGTTGGGTGAATCTCTGGATGAAGTCATTGAATGGTTTTCTGAAATATATATATTACATAAAGGAGAAACCCAAACTCCAATATTTTATTAACTTTAGCCAACTTCTCACAGAGAGGACACATGTCGATAGTGGTCACCATTCACATACCTCATATATTCCATATTGACGATTATAACGTAAACAATGTGTTGACGTTGTCAATGTATGCCTCATCAAAAATGTACTTTTCGATAAAACGACCCAGCTCTTCAGGGACGGAAGGGGGGGTGAGGGTGCCACTTTGGAAAAAGGTAAAGTACCCAAAAAGTTCCAAAAATTCTGTTGATGCTACCCAAAAAGTTCTAACAGGTTGATTGATATTAAGTAAATACACAAAAGTTTTGCAAAAATTTTTCAAAAATTTTTGAAAAAGTAAAAAATAAAGATACCCAAAAGCTCCAAAATTTGAAATTTCATACCCAAAAAGTATTTTCTCAGCTGGAATATGGACCCCAAAAAAGTGGCACGTCCTCGTATAGCCGTCACAGTGGAGGTACCCCCGGATAAAACGATATAGTATTATTATTATTATTAGATATTATTCAATATAGCAGTAAAACAGTGCTCGATGTCAGTTGACAGGCTGTAAATATAAATAATTAAGTCAATGACTACACATGTTGGTACTGTAACTTAAAGTTACACGCTTTATGCGATCATCAGACAGTTAAAACTATATCGATAACCTTGATAATATTGTTTATAAATATATTAAAATATGTTAATAGATGTAATAAATATTGACTTGTATTGAATAATATCAGCGTGAAACTTTAAACCAAAATGTGTAGTCTTTGACTTATTTATATAATATTATTATTATTAAGAAGTAATTCATTAGATTCTAATAGTATATGATGTAACTTATATTGAATTTCAATTCGAATTGAGTTTATAAAATATATATTTTTGAATGAGTCTAGACATTTATATAGAACAATAAATTAATACCCCTCAGCCAAGATTTAATTCATCCTATCATATGAATGATTCATGTAGGCAATGTTTACAGAGTCCTTTTACCATTTACGATTACATCCATGATATATACAAGCCAAGCATGGGAACCCGGGGGGTAACGCCAATGTGACGGCTATATACGGGGACATGCCACTTTTTTTGGGTCCATATTCCAGCTGAGAAAAAACTTTTGGATATGAGTTTTCAAATTTTGGAGCTTTTGGCTATCGTATTTTTGACTTTTTCAAGAATTTTTGAAAAAATTTTGATCATTTTTGTGTATTTAATTAATATCAATAATCCTGCTAGAACTTTTTGGGTAGCATCAACAGAATTTTTGGAATTTGTTTTGCTACTTTACCTTTTTCAAAGTGGCACCCCCCCGTCCCTAAATAGTTGGAGTTACTCCCGGGCATGGGAATTATCAATCGACAATGTTTATAGCCGATTACTTTCGATATTATACCTGTCAGATTTTCAATCTAATAACATCTAAAACTAAATGCTTATATAATACTATTGAGTATTGAATCGTGTCTGACGTAACGCGTTTATATGATGACAAATCTTCTCGAGCGAAGGGGCATCTGTGGGCGTTATCATTGATAAAATGTCCAGTTTTTAACATGTAAGATTTTTAAGTATTATATATTATTAATTTTTTAAGATAGAAATATCTATAAAATCGAAGATTAGCCGTTGTCTCCGTCACTCAGAGTTTAACGCGATAGGTCCGTTGCACTCATCAGACGGTTTTCAGCTTTCAGGTTTTCTCATCAGACATCAAAAACCGTCTGATGAGCGCTATCACGCGGAACTCTGAGCAACATAGACAACATCTAGTCTTTGACCTTATTCCTATACTGCATATCCGCATTTATGATCTTCTTATTTTAAATGAGTCTATTCCATTTTGTACTTCGGTTTCACAAGCGTATTTGTTAATTCTTGTTTCAATTATTGGGTGCTTATCTTATTGCGTAGGGTTTACTGCAAGAAAGAATTTCTTGTTTCAAGCAGAGCTTCTATTGATTATTGTGTAGATTTGTACTGCCTAAATTTATATGCTCTATGAAACATCCTTCTTGAAACAAGAAAATATATTTTTGGGATTAGCACAATTTGTTTTGTAACAGGAAGTAACAAAGTTGTCCACTTTAGAGCTAAAATTTCAACAATATTTTTACACTACATATTCTTGTATGCATGATTAATTTGTGCCATATTTTTGTATATAGCTTTAAGTTTTAAATCGATATAGACTATATATTTACATAGACTATTGGACAGTATTTTTCTGTGTGTAATTCTAGTAGAAAATCCCTCCAATTTCCTAACACATATATATTGCAGATTATTTTCCTAATCAACTTCAATTGACTAGTTATTACATCTCTTACAGAAATCTATTATAAACGGTAATGAAATTGCCACTCCTTTTTCAAGATTGCGTGCAATGTTAATATTTAAATTAAGAGAATGGAAAACTCCTTTGAAAACAAACAATTCGTAGTACCGTACACATGTTTGTAAACATCTTTTGCTGGCTTTCTTCAAATCCTTCTATATCTACTATATAAATGTATGTCTGTTTGTATCTATTGTATTCGAGATTCACGCTTCTCATGGTAAACTTATCAATTCCATAATTTCCGTGGGGTATCCTATATTTTTTTGCGGCAACACAGGTCATGTTTATTGTCATATCTTAATATTCATTCAATTGACGACCCGAAGCGTATTTTTTCGTAGGATTTCTCTTGCGGCTCCATAGAAAAAATGAATTACATGCTCATGTTCGTCACGCAATATCTTTCACATTCGACTGACCTTCAGTTCTATTGTTCATTTATCATTTGGGCTAACTTCTAGCAATTAGATTTTCTATTTTTTATTTTCAAATTTCACCCAGCGGAGCGGGTTCGCTTCACTAGTAGGCTTACATACAACGTAGAAGAATCAGTTGCATTCAGGGGGTCTAACTCTTCACAGCCTGACTAAAAGAATCAGTCATACGATATTAATATATGCACATATAGCTTATCAATCATATCATTCTATATGATCTATAAAATGTCTCTAAATTCTTTTCCACGGATACGAAATGAATTGAGCTCTTTCTACTAACTATTTATAATCTAGAAGTAAAAATTATTTGTATATTAGTTGTGTATGTATTGTCAGGCTTCCTCTAACATTATTTTTTCTTCACCCAATTTCTTAAAACAATTTTTCTACACATCATTTTACTTTGAAATTCCATAGATTTTACATCTAATTTCACGATGCCTGCCAACGATAATAAATTTGTAAAAAATTTACAGCATAGCAGCTTCAAAACATCTGTTTAAAAAAAACATGATTTTACTACATGATTTTCTTAATTTCCTGTAATAAACGATAAGCAGTAATCCAGCCCATTTTCAGCATTGTTGTTTGTTGCTTAGTAACCTACTAATTGTCATCGCGTTTGTTCATCTGATGTAATTACTTTCGCATAGTTGTCAGGCAGCATTGTAAATTTATTATTAAAGGCAAACAGATAACTCTTAGCATTCAGAAAGCAGTTGAAAACTATACTTTACTTCACTCTTATTTTACCGGTCTTACAATTAAATATATATATATATATATGTACATGACAATTATAGTAAGATTTGAACAGTTTTTGGAACTTATTAGAAGAATTTTGCTATTGAAGTAAGAAATGGCATTTCCTTGGCGAGAAAAGTATAAAGCTAATAACAAAGGCGATAGTTATTATGGTAAGTTTTATTCACGATGCAGGTATATAAGTATTTAGTTGAATTAAATTTTGTATTCAACTTATGTTCAATTATATAATTTCAGATTACAATAATAAAACGTGTAGACATTATGTCTTCTTATACCTTTGGTTTAGGCTGATTTATCCCGAAGCAGCTTTTTAAAATAAAAAGTACTATAATAATTAGAAATATATATATTTTTTCTTTTTAGTTTCATCCTGTAATGTATAATATCTCTTTTCTGCAATTTGCCAGGGGGGGGGGGGGGTAACTTCCACTGCGCTTCGACGGGGAATGGAACTTTGGCAGAATGACCATAAAAAAATTTCACATGATGAAAAAGATACCCCAAATATTATTTTATGAATGGCAAATTCAACCAAGAAAGGTTAGAGAAAAAAATTCATATGCAAAATTTCTTTTGCGCCATGAAAAACTTGCAAAGGCATCAAAAAGATACCTCAAAAAAAAAATTATGACTATATAAAAAAAAGTAAAACTTCCCAGTTAGTTATAACTATATAAGCATACCCCAACATTTTTTTTATGGATGTTGAGAAAGGTACCCTCTAATATTTGAACGTCCCCGTATACCCAAAGAATGGAAGTTACCCCCGGGGCAATTTGAGGCTTCCTCAGCGTAGGGATACATTGCACGACGGTCTACCTGTTTATACACGTTGGTTTGAAATAAATAATCTTTGCATCATAATTATCATTTTATCGCGAGACTTTGAAGTATGCATGTAACCATCAGCACTGAAATATAATAATTATAGAAATAGAAAGGAATCAGAGAGCACACATTCTTATACTGTAACTTCAAGTTTCACGCTTTTATAGCAATCATCAGACAGACTTCTGTCTGTCTATTTCAATTATTATTATTATGTACAGCTCTGCCATTTATGACATTGAGCAATATATACTTTGCTATTAGATAACATCTAATAATAATACAATGTAATATATATATGTAATGATTATAAATAAATAAATAGAGTCAATGACTACACATTTTTTTTTCTGTTACTCAGAGTTTCACGCTTTATGCGATCTTCAGACAGAGTGAAACATATACATGGATGTTTCCTATTTGAGCTTACAATGTGCAATGCAGCTATTGTTTACTATTTATTAAAGTGCTTATTTAATTTATTGTTATTATTATAGTGCTTATTATTAAAACTTATCAAATTGTAAACAATTTTAGCTGCATTGCACATTGTAATTTCAAATAGGAAGCATCCATGTATATTTTTCACTCTGTCTGAAGATTGCATAAAGCGTGAAACTCTGAGTAACATAAAAAAATGTGTAGTCATTGACTCTATTTATTTATCTAACTGTTCTGTCATTTACTGACATTGAGCACTATAGCACTGCGATTGGATCAACAATCAAGTAATCATTATATGTAATTATATAAACAAAATGTTTCATTTTCAAAGTATTGTACTCAGGATTAATTTCAAATTTAATAACCTTATTATCATATGACGGAGCTGTTATAGTTTACAGTTCATAAATTTAATAGTTTTTTCACTGTTTTATTAAAAATTTGTTTACGAAGATTAAAGCTGTAAAGTTTGCATTTGAGATGGATGCAGTACATTTTTTAAAATATATCTTTTTCACTTAATTCTTTTACATAATATATTCTATGATGCAGAATCCAAAAAGCTTTTTATCAGAGAGCTGCATTAATTTCATATAATAGTGATAACTAAACTTGATTTTGGTCGCCATATACTCCTTTCAAGTCCACAAAAACATGTCATAATAACATTTTCGTATAGGAAACTTTTATTTTGTGATAATTTCTTTAACGTATAAAATAGAATTGTGACTTGTTTCGTGAAGTAACGTGGCAACTCATTTGGCTATAAGGTATGACTTCAGACGCATAAATATCTTCAATGTTATTTTTCTTGATGGCGTAAATTTGGCTGATAAACAAATCTCTTCCATTGGTACTATGAAAATTTTACTTTACATTATTGGAGAACCGATCATTATCTATACAGCTATTATCTAAATTTTTCAAATGCACGCATTTTGATATCATCCGAAAGTTTAGCATAGAAATATATAGACTATATAGAATTAAAATAAAGGAAAGGGGAAGAGCTCGGACAACCACGTTTTCTTTATATCATAAGGAATAGGCTCAGGCAACATATTTATATGAAAACTAGGCACTCGACTGATTGTTACAGTTATATACGGGCCCTATACGACGTAGCAGCAAATCAACATGGTTCAAATGGTTCAAACTGAACACAATCGATTAAGCATAACGTCACGAATGAGATTTTCGAATTTGATCTGGAGTTTCAAAATATGAAGAAAATATTTCAAGAAAACCACATGAAAGTTATAGAAGTGTGCTGCAGTTTTTTAACTGGTGGATTATTCGCACCATTATCCCTGCAGGGTAGCATCTGCGAAAGCGTCTATTTATTTTGAGACATCAAAGGAATAAAGAGAAAGTGATTCGGGGAATGAAATGTAAATAAAGTCCCGGGGACGTTTCCTGGCAGTCAATGAAAGTCACTGTATCGTCAATTTGGAAAGAATTCTATTCGATACAGCGAATATAGGTCATTATCCGATATTCATTTCGCCTTCTATTAATACTTGAACTGTTTATCAATAATACATAGAGTAATATTTAATCAAGAGTTAGATAGTCATTTTGCCCAAGAATGAATGAATTTTACAAAGCAATTGGCGTACAGTTTCTAAAATACATCACACATACGAGCACAAGAGGCACGTAAGGAGAAATGAGAAGATATCAGAGTAATCAGGAGCAGTATCAATCACTGTTCGTCAATTGCTCAATATAACTAACAATGCTCGGTATACTTCACCTGAATGGAGCCCAAGTAGCTAATAACCAAACAATCATGTTTAACACATTTTTGCCTAAAGACAGTTTTAAATTTCAAAATGCGATGTTAATTGTACAAGCGAAGTTGCACAGAACGCATGTTTGCTTCCCTATTTATTTGCCTGTCATCATTGTTGAAAAATAAACAAACATATATACAGTATACCCATGAACTATAGGATATTTCGTTTTCTAGCAGACGTGAAAAGACATTTTGAAACTTAAAATTGTAACTCTATTATTTCATACTATGATTTTTAATGAACACTATCTACTTAATTGAAGGGCTTATTCTTCTTGCCATTAATCGTCTTTGCTCAGTCTAACGGTTAAGGAACATTGGGAACCTTCTGATCTTTTCTATCGTAACAGTACCTTTGTGCAGTTTCTAAAAGTGGGCGTACTCATGTTTCGTATCCTTTGTTAGGAAGGCTAGGATAATTGCACGAAAAGTGAAACATTCCAATATCAAATAAGGCCTTGAATATGCTTTCGAAGCAATCATTTATTGATAAGTGTGTTCGAAGTTTCGCGTTCGATCGTTATGCTCAAAGTGTTCCCTCTAGGTCAACCAATTATGGAGAGTCAGAAAGATTTTAGAATTAATGTTAATATTTTAACATTAATTCTAAAATGTTCTCAAACAAATAAGTACATATATTGATTCCTGAAGTGTTTATTTTCATCAATATTTTAACTTTTTTTTAGTACTTTGACCTTTTCGTATACCGCAGGCATAAATGAAGAGAATTAATATATCCCTTTAATGGTATTTCTATTTGACAAACAATGGAAAATTTATTCCGAATAAAATTTCTTCGATCAGAAAATGTGGGTGTGGTAATAATATTTTGATGCACCCCTCAACAGTAACATAAATACATGCAAACGCCTCTGCTTCGAGGTAAATCTTGAAATTTTAAACCAATAGATGCTGTCAACGCAGTTAACTTGTCATATCATTCCTCTTTGGAATTATTCATCTACCGAGGAAACATATTCTCTATTGAACATTTCTATGCATGCATAAACGCTAACATAAAGCGTGTATCGGTAAATTTCTAAATATTTTAATAACCAAAAAATTTAGTAAGTGTTTAAACTGTGTGAAAAAGTATGGCTGTCTTTTGTTTGAAATTTCCTTTCGATTTCCGTTTGACCTAGAGTACGCAATGACGTAATCTAATTTGTCACGTGATCGATACATCAAATATTTTATATAAAACAATGGAGCTCTTTAACATTTTCAAATCATTTTAAAGGATTTGTCTATACGACTGCTTGGAATTTTTCTTCTCCGTTCAACAAAATTTATAAAGAATTTCAAAATAGATGGTTTGCTGGTTGCAATCAGTATGTATAACAAACTAGCGAGGTAAACTATGGACATTACTTTGAATTCGGTGTTATATGTATTAATTTGTGTATATCCAATTCAATTATGTTATGTATTGTTACATGGCTTTTATCATATCGTATGAATTTCAACTATGATTTTTAATAATATTATTTTTTTAGGTTTTATTATCATATATTCCTCTTTGGGATCATTACTCTATTAATTAAGGAAACATATTCTCTGACATTTCTATACATGCATTAACGCTAACATAAAGCTTGTATCGTTAAATTTCTAAACCTTTTAATATTCGAAGAAAATTATAAAGTTCAACACTGTGAATAAACATAGTTCATCTTTTGTCTGCAAATAACCTTTTGTTTCGATTTCCCGTTTGACCTAGAGTACGCAATGACGTAGTTTAATTGGTCACGTGATCGCCACTCAAGAATAAACTCGGAGAACTACAACGTAGAAAAACTGATTATGTAAATTAGCTTAATTTATGGAATTTATAAAACATTTAAATTTAGAATTAATTGTTTTTTTGATGACAATGATCATTGAGATATCAAAACGCTGCAATTCTCAGAGTTTCTCTATATATATTTTTACTTTGAAAAGTTTCACTGGGAAACTACTGAACAAAAAGTATTTTCTTATTTTATATATATTACTGTCTGATCGTTATGTGATTTTTCTATTTGGTTGCTATAAACAAGAACATGTTACTATTATGTTAAAGATTTCTAAAGAAAACTGTTCGAAAATCGAGGCTTAAAAATGACGTATAATGAGGCTTGCCTTAACCTACCGGTATGCATTTAAACTTTGAAATTATTTAAATAAAATAATTATTAACAGCATCTTCATCCGAGCTTATCGACGGGCGAATACGTTATATTTATAACTGTTATTTGTAGTTTTATCACAAGTTTTGATGTCAATTCAAAGAAATGTAGAATGCCGTAAAATGTGATTAGCAACTTATTTATTTGTATTTTTTGAAAATACTGCAATTCTGACTCAAATTTTTTATTACAGGTTTACTAACTATTTAAAATAGTAATGTTACTCACATTTTTCAAATGTCCCGTGTAATTCCCATATCATTCTTCAGCTTATTAAATAACAGAATTATTCAGTATAAAAACTAAGTTAAGTATGAATGCAAGCGAGCATGGATAGAAAAAGAAAATTAATCATGTGTGAATGTTTTGGTTTTTCACATATTTTTTTATTGAATACGACATAGGTGAAAGGTCATTTATTGATGGTTATGAAGTTACGATACATTCACAACTACTCGACAACAACGTAAACACTGAAGAAATAAACAATGAAAGTTATAATAATAAAACAGAAAAGTTAACATCTACAAAGAAAGTAAAATCAAAACAGTTCGCTTCAAAATCAATGGATTTCCCGCGTTTATCATCTCAGCTATGTCAGATAGGCGTTGAATACGATGCGATTATTATTGGATCTGGTTATGGAGGCTCTGTTGCAGCTTGTAGAAGTTCTCGCGCGGGTTTAAATGTATGTATTCTTGAACGTGGTAAAGAATGGCTACCTGGTAATTTCCCAGAAAGTTTTCACGAAGCAGCAAAGTCGACACAAGTTACACATAAGGGAAAATCAAATGCAATTGGTAGGTTTATATATTTTACTGCAACGTTTTAATGACTTTGAGCAGCTCTTTTTAGAACTTTAAAGTAGCAATAAATGTCGATACATGATTTTCTTACATGAGAAATTTTTTTCTTTCGAAATAAAAAATAGTCCTTTATAAGATTAAGGTAGTATTCGACTTCCCAAATTACTAAGAAAGTTCAATGCTCGGATTTGTAGGACTAAGAAAGTCGATCATTTGCGTTTGCTAACTTTTATTAGTTTTCGTTCATTCCGTTAATAACAGTAAACCAAAAACAGTCCAAAAATGAGTAATTTATGGTCGTCAGACTTTGCTAAATATTTACCGCTATCTGCCAAAACCGGCAAAAAAGTTTGTCTCCCTTGCGTACCGTTATTGCCGGATTTAACTCTATTTGTAAAAGGCCAGGATCACTTCGATGACTATTTTATAGTTACTAGATATTTCAATTGAGTTTCCTATTTTCCTGTTTCAACAAACCTGTTAACACTGAATTTCTATACCTATTTGGTATTTGAATAATAAGAAAGTGCGAACAAAGTTTCGATGCTGAAATTACGATTTTGTTAATAAAGTTTCCATACTGGCGGAGTGACGTTTATTTAGCCATGAAGCTTAAAAACTTTGAAAAAAAACTTTGATATAAAACTTTGAATGGATTTCCTGCTAATTACTACATGATACAAAAAGGGAATCAATGAATTATTAGAGAATCGGGTTATCAATGTTATTGTCTATACATAAGGATAATGTCTTATAACATCTGGTTGTTATAGAAACAAAATGACCTTTAGCCTCAACTTGGACATCAGTTAGAATACACCCCTTAGAGAACAACACAGTATTCCATTTAGATTTGAGGATTTGAAAATGAATGAATACGATAAAGAATGTAAACGTCATGTTGAAAAAGAAATCTGGTTAAAAAATGAATCAGATCTGAGATAAAGATTACACAGAATATGAAGCCGTTAGGGAAACAGTCTAGGAGCATTGATGCGCCTTGCTAATCGAGCATAATTATGAAATTCTTGCTAAATATCACAGATTAAATTGAGAGACAGGATAACATCACAAAACTAGCATGATCATCCATAAAATGAAATGCTCTCTGTATGATTGAGTAATATAACGTTTACCGGGTCTCTATTTTTATTTATTTACAAATACTTGATATTCTGTAATTCTCACAATTATATATACAGATACGCTGTATAGTGTAGCATAACTAGTCATTTGAAATGTTTCTTAATTAATGCGCTGTGACTATTTGACTGGCAGTCGCAGCCATTATGGATACCAACGCATGCGTATAATGAACGAACAGTAACTTATATACGCCAACCGACGATAGCTTATGAAACAGAAAGGAGTTTAATCTTGACCGCGTGGTTATCACGTGACTTGACCCTAACCCTAACCCTAAACGGGTGGATCACCTGGTCGGACCCTAAACCTAACCATGATACTTGGACAAGTGAAACACGTGATCGAATGAATGACGTAATTGACTGTCGGCGCACGCGCAGTTGAATCCATAATGGCTGCGACTGCCAGTCAAATAGACACTTCGTAATTAATGATGGTGATGATGATGATGATTGATGCCTGAGATCTATAATTGTAAAAGGAGATCCACACACGAAAATCCAAGTGCTTAAATCAAGAAAAATAATTCTTGAAATAAGTGACATCATGCTTGAAATAAGAATAAATGTACTTGTCCACATAGGAAGCAAATATTCCTACCATAGAACAATTTTGCTTGTTAAATTTGCTTATTTTAAGCAGAAATTTGCTTGAAAACGGAAAATAATTTGTTTTCGAAATAAGCATAATTCTACTTGACGCCAAGAACAAACGAACTTAATACCAAGTGTTTCCATGGTAATAAATGTGTATTAGGAAATTCTACATGCACTAGCTGTTCCAAAGTGTTTTCTTGAGTAGCCAGCTTTAATATCATATGTTTCCCTAGCTCTCAGTTTGAAAGCCACTAACCTGTAATATATATATATGCCTATATAGTATGTTTCCATCTATAAAACAATTTTTCACAATTTCTATATAATTTCTATCCAATCAGGTTCATCGAATGATCTGTTCGAATTTATTGTTAGTGATGATATATCAGTTGTTCAAGGATGTGGTCTTGGAGGGGGTTCCTTAATTAATGCCAATGTTGGCCTAGAAATGGATCAAAGTATTTTCCAAAGTAAAAGATGGCCTACTGAATTTACAAATGATCTAGAAAAGTTCACAACTATTGATCATAATCATGCTAAAGAGATGTTACGACCGGAAGTTTATCCAGATTCATATCCGCAATTAGATAAAATGAATGAAATGAAAAAAGCAGCTGATAGCATTATGGATATTGAAAATCTAGGAGATGTTTTCATCAAAACACCATTGTGAGTTCCACAGTACTTTATGTATATATATATATATATATATATATATATATATAGTAGATCAAAGATCACGAGTTTATTCCGTTACACTGAGTTTCGCGTAAAGACGCTCTTCAGACGGTTTTATTAATAAAACCGTCTGAAGAGCGTCTTTACGCGAAACTCAGAGTAACGGAATAAACTCGTGATCTTTGATCTACTATTTATATTGCTCTGCTTTTAGCATTGAGCACTCAAATTGATGTTTTGCCCACACAATTACTTTATTATATATATATATATATATATGTAATCATTTGTTTAGACGACACCAGAGGTAACTTCCATTTTAGCTGGACTGCATGGGGGATCAAATGAGTGTATTATGTTACGCTAAAAAAGTTTGCAATTTGAAAATGATACCCTAAATTGTTATTTTCAAAGTAGAGTAATTGAAAAAAGATGTCCTAGATAGTTTAACAAATTAATAATTTATCAAACGCTATACCTGAAATGCATTGCAAAATCAAAACTGTATACTTCGTCAAGTTTTTATCAGACCTAAGATCCACCCTTTAATATTTGAACATCCCCGTATACCGAACATATGGAGGCTCCTCCTGGGGGTTCCAACGATGAAAGAAAGTCATAGAGAGCAATTTGAACGAGATATTCTGAAAAACATAAACAAATCAAGAAATAAAAATGTTTAATACTTACAATATCTCTAGAACAGATGATTATTAAATTGACTGTAAGATTGATTGAGCCACGTAGCAGTATATATGAAATCACTACTTGATTTGTAATCTATTGTAATTTACTAAACTAGTTGCCTATGGGCTGCTAAGAATTCAGAAACTCATTTTTGAATGCGCAAATCTTATTGTCTCTCGAAACAGCTCTGACTATATTCATGTATTTTCTATAAAAATACATAATTTATTTTGATGTTCCTATTACGGTCTGTAAAATTGTATTTTAAGTAAGCTTTTCTGATCCTTAATTGTTATAATGTTCTTAGATATGTAAATTTTAAATCAACGATCCGAAATCACGTTGGTGTCCCTCAACCCGCTTGTAATAATTGTGGCAATTGTTGTTCTGGCTGTAACACTGGAGCAAAAAATACACTTAACACAAATTATTTAGCTGATGCAAAAGCACACGGAGCCGAAATATTCACTGAAGTAAGTTGAATGACGATTTGCTTTGCGTTGATGAAGGATTTCAGGAACATATTTTTCAGCTAACTTGACATCAAGGTCTTCCCACCATCAAGAACAAGTCCCATTCAGCTACAACTAGACTTCAATTTTGGCTGATGTAGAAGTTCATGGAGCCGAAATATTCACTGAGGTTATAGTTGAATTTAATAATAGTCTTCATGCTAGTAATCCGTGCCCTTATACGAACGAAGCAATTATTTCCGAGCAAAAAGCTTTTTATAGCAATTCCGAGTACTATTATTTATACTGTGGTTGTATTCAACGACTGCAATGTAAACAATTGATAATAAGCCAAATGGAGTATATGCAGTAGCGTAATCTTGTGTAATATGGCTCGTTGTGGAACTATACGCTAAGCAAGTATCTGTTGTGCTTGAAATCACACACACATCCAAATGCTTCAGGACTGATTTTTGTTTTTAAAACAATTCATTTTTTTATTTTCCTTTTTTCAGGTCGAAGTAACTGGTGTTTGTCGAGATGAAAACTCAACATGTTGGTTGGTTTTTTATAAAAAAATAAATAATTCGAAACAATTTAAAAATGAAGAAAAATTCATAAGAACCGATCACGTATTCTTTGGTGCAGGAGCAATTGGTTCAACAAAATTATTATTAAAATCTAGACAATTAAAAGGATTAAACATATCCTCGCAAATTGGTAAACATTTTTCTGGCAATGCAGATTTTTTAGGTGCAAGTTATAATGGTGATTCTAAAAATGGACCTCATGGCTTGAATACAGGAAAAGATATTAGAATTGAAGATAATTCTCCTGGTCCAACAATAACATCTGCGATAGATTTACGATCTATTGCAAATGATTCAATTTTAAAAGGTGTTTTAGTGGAAGATGGTACTAGTCCTGGTTGTTTGAAAGTAACATTAACAGCTACAATGGCTTTAATGAGTATGTTTAAAGGAAGCTCAATAACAAAGAAAAAAAGTAAAAGATTTGAGAAGATTTTCAAGGTACGTCAACATCCATAATCTTCGATCATCCTCGATCAACATCTTCGATCATCTTCGATCATTTTCGATCAACATCTTTGATCATCTTCGATCATCTCCATTAATCTTCGATGATTTTTGATCATTATCTTCGATCATCTTCGATCATTTTCGATCGTCATCGATCATCTTGGATCATCGATTATCTTCGATCTTCTATCATCAAATCATTGTCCCTTTATTTAATTTCGACTTGCTGTATGTTAAAAATTTACCATACAGTGAACGCTGTATATTAATAGTCATCTATATAGCATCTAAGTAAGTTGGCCACTGTTGACAGGTTACCGATATACCAGGGGGTACTTTCATAGGCACTATATGGGAATGTGACATTATTTACCGGTATCATTTTGACCCCATGTTGGTAATTTTGGTGCATTAATGTTTTACCATCAGCTACCTGCTACGAAATGTTCGGTTTTTAGCGGTGAACCTAGAATATTTCATGCTTTGAGGTGGCCAGAACGCTGCTTTGAGGTGTCCTAGTGGTATAAAAACTATTCAACAATTCAATTGATGGCAAGTTTAGGGTTTAATTTCTGGCAAAACCTGCAATCTTGGGGGTGCTAGTAAGATTCTCAAAATTGCAAATCTCCTGGGGGCAATCCCCGTACTAAAACCACCTATGTATCCCTGGACCAATTTGGGGTTGATTCGATATCGTATTCCTTTGAGAATAATGCTGAAATGGTTACTATAGACATGTGGCTGTTATAGAAGACTTTACTGGACAAGTTAATTGATAATATATTTGGAGGGATACTTTTCTAGCTCAAATGAATAATTTAAGCCCCGAATCAATCTTGCAATGTTGGAAATCAAATACTATAAACTCAAGGACTAGCTAAAGCAAGAGATTGTCATTGGACATGTTAATATTAAAGCTATAAGGATTTCAACCAATCTGGATTGAAATCTTTTGATGTCCGATGATAGAGAGATAGCTCTTGTTTATGTTTTCATAGAAACTTACAAATAAAGCTGTTGACAACTCAATTGCATTTCTTGGCATGGGTATTGACGATGGCGAAGGAGAAATTAGTTTTGATTCAAAGAAAGATGGCGTACACATTAAATGGGATAACGTTGGCAAACAAAACTGTTTTACAAAAATTGAAAACGTTATGGAAAAAATGACGAATGCAATGGGTGGCACATTTGTTTCCAATCCTATTTGGTCAGATCTGTTGGATAAATCATTAATCACAGCACATCCGCTTGGTGGCTGTATCATGGCAACGAATGGTTGTCATGGTGTTGTTAATCATATGGGAGAAGTATTTGTAGGTATGCTAATAAATTTTCAATCCCAAATACTCAAAATTAATGATTGACTGTTATGATTCTCAAATGCCATTTTTACGTCAGTGAATATGGATAATATGCATGGAGATTGGAGAATAATTTCTTCTGTTTTTTCAAGTTTGAAGCAAGAGTATAATCTTTGAGAAAGTTCTGCTCTAGTTCTCATTTTAAGTGGAACTTTATTTATTTGAAAATAGATTGTTGTTCATGTGAATATAGCATTTTATTGTCTATGAAATGAGTTTTTCTTGACAACATGCTCTTTCAAGATGTTTTACTGCATAGAATATATAATTAAAACTAAAAGGCTTGCAACAACATCTGCATCTTTTTCCTGCAACATCTTACAACATCTATTCACACATATTTTTGTTATTGCTAGGCGACACAGCTGAAGTGCATCCTGGGTTATATGTTATGGATGGATCAATTATCCCATCATCCATTGGTGTAAATCCAAGTCTAACGATTACGGCGTTGGCCGAGCGATGCATGCGATTAATCGGGAAGAAATTATCATGGTCAATGGACTACAAATTAAACAGCAATCAAGGTGAATACATATGCAGTATTATAGATTTGAATTGTATAATTTGTATATGAGATCGACTAATTTAAAGCTAAAACAAAGTCAAACAAAGTATTTTTTTGGAAAATTTAAATATGGATTAGATTATTAATATTTAATTACTTTTCAAAGTATTTAATTACATCAGTGATCAATCATTAATTAAACAAAGTCTATATAGAATATATATTAAATTTTATGTAAGGGTATATTCAGCTAAATAGTAGGTAATTGAAATGCCTTTCGTCTTGCCGCATGATCCCGTGCCATTCTCTCATTTCTAGAGTTTAGTAGCTCTTTTCGCTAAGGTAATGATATAAATGCTTTTACTGATCAGTAAAGTGGAAGCTGAGATGGCGTTCGGTGGATTACAATCAAAGTTGGTAAAATTTTTGATTTATGAAGTCAGATTGCTCTGCCATCTGAACCGGGATTTGAGCTAATTAACCCTAACTTTGGTGGTTCTACTTCACAATGAACCTATTTTATTGTTTGCATTGGGCATGTTTATGAGTATATAGGCAATAAAGCATAGATAATCAAGGCTCTCATGTAATAGAATAGATGAATTGGCACTGCTTACATACTGTATTATGGCATGCCTGCAGGATCATTTGCTGTGCTGTTGATATATTGTCTGATTCTCTACGGTCTTTATGCAGAATAAGCATCATCTAAGTTCAAATTTGACAGATATATGAATAGCTGATGAGTTTAGAACATAACTCATTACTGATTATCTTCATAGTTTTCGAGAAAAAGATAATCACACCTGGCCTCAAATTCACAGAGAAAATGTCTGGAACACTAAAATCTGTTCTTAATAATACTGAAACTCATTGTGAATTTACTTTGGATATTGTATCGAATGATGTTGAAGCTATGATAGAAATGAGTGATTCTCACGTGGCAGCATTAGAAGGCACTGTTACATGTCATGCATTGTCTGATACACCACTTTCCGTATCTAATGGTATGTATTTATTATTTCTTCAAATTGACTAAAAATTTAAATGAACAAAAGGTCACGGAGCTAGCTATAACGTAGGAATGAAAAAACACATTATGGAATTGAAATAAACTGCTTCATGTATTTTAGTTTTCAAATATTCTAGGTTTTAGAAAATTAAAAGAAATAAAAATATATAGTGAAATATGTAACCGAAACCGAAATGAGCCGTTGTGAATAATGGCTGATAAATTGGAATATTTATATAGCATAAAGACGTTCACATTAGTATGTTGCCAGAGATCCCTGTCCAAATACGGTTCCAGTTTCTTGGGTTGAAAATTATTTTTTTTGTAATTTTAATAAATGTTTTTATGTTTTAATTTTTGATAAAGAACCCTTTAGTAACACATTATTATTTGCGACGTTTCGAACTTTCGACCCACACTATAACATGTAATATATTGTCCTTTTCCTGTCAATTATTTTGCAGGAAAATTTCAACTATTTCAAAATAATCCTGATGAAGTCAATAGTAAATTGATGGTTTACGAAATGGATTTAATGGATCAAGAAACTGAAAAATATTATTTTAATGGAATCAAACATATTCATAAAGATTCATTTAATGAAATTGGTCTTACGGATACAACTGTATTATATGTTGAAATATCAAAAATTAATCAAATTTATCAAAACAAAGAATTATTATTTAAAGGTACCATTGAAATGCATTTAACTGACTTTATGAAACAACTTAAATCGATGCAAATCACAAATACAAAGAGTAAGCGTTTGCAACTAAAATGGTTGGGGAAATTTAGTACATTTTTTGCTAAGAGTTTATGGGATACATACAGTGGCATTTCTGCGAATAATACATTCAATCCTGATGCGCCACCCCGATGTAAGCGATCACTCGATATCGGTGATGTTGTACCAAGATTATACAAAATTGTTACAAAAGACAAGGTAAATTATTGAATTTCTTGTAATATTACCTCACTTTAACCACAAATTCATTTAGAAGCATGCTTTGTTTACGATGTGGCTAGTTATTAAGCTACTCGGTTAGTAATAATGCATTAATATATTATCTTTTTTTAGATTGAACTGCGTTTGACTCGTTTTAAAGGGGGGACCAAAGGACCTCTTCTTGTTACTCATGGAATGGGAATGTCAACAAACTATTATTCTATCGATACAATCCCTATGAATTTTGTTGAATACTTTGTTAAATCCGGCTACGATATCTGGTTATTCGATTATCGGGCTTCAACTAATCTCCCATGGTCAGCTCATCTGCAACATAATCTAGACGATATCGCGGAATACGATTGGGAAGTTGCTGTTGACAGAGTCTTGACTGAAACTGGGCAGGTGAATTAATTCTTAAATTGATTTTAACTGTTTGTTAGTATCTATTTCATTACCAAGTATACTGTAATCGAAGATTGTATGCTTGCACGAGCTATTAGTGTACTCTAATAGAGTATTTGGAAGCTTACTGTAGCAACCAAGTGATTTGAAAAAAAAACTTGAATCACGAACTCATAGCTTGCTCGCAGACTCACAGTCAAAATGTTAACTTGGTAAACAGTAGACCAAATTTAGTCTACTGTTTATCAAATTTACATTTGACTGTAAGTCTGTGAGCAGGCTACGAGCTCTTTATGTTTCGAAATATTTACTACAACTTCCGCGACAGGAGCTGATATATAGACAAGAGGAAGATATTACAAATGCACTTTAGTACCTTCTTTTCCGAAACATCTAAACAACATCTATACAACATCTATATTACATCTATATATATGTGTATATTTATTCTTGGCAGACCCTACCATCTTAAAATAAACAGGTTGCAAATCACAAATGCAATGCAAATTTTGCTCTTACCTGAATATGAAATACGAATTTAAGAATAAATTAGTTATTGTTAATTAATGCTAACAAATTAATAACTACGATAAGTTAGAAGAATTATTACTGGAATAGTGTATAGATATTAATAAAGTTGAACTATATTTAACATCGGTATGACATCTATTTTGATTGAGATATGTTGACACGGAAATAATGCCAGTTGTCATCTGCAATAAGAATAGTGCCAGCGTTGTAAATAAAATGTGAATGCGAGGGAACATAGGAATTTTTATTAAGAATTTACTATATTTAATTTTCTTTGTTTTGTTAATGTTTATTCATAGAAAGATCTTCAAGTCCTCGTCCATTGTGTTGGTTCATTAACATTTTTTATGGCACTTTTACTTGGTAAATTCAATGGCAAAATCAGAAATATCATAGCGAGTCAAGTTGCTTTAAATCCTATGGCATGTTTTGGTAATCGTTTAAAATCGAATTTACATGCTGCTAATTTACTCAAAGCATTTGGTGTTAAAGAAATAGATGCATATACTGATACGAAAGCATCTTGTTTTGGTAAATCAATTAATTGTTTCACTCATGCATGGACTGACGCATTGGTTGATGCGAAAGAGGAATGCCGTTCGACAACATGTCATAGGTATTATATTCTAATTACTTTCATTTCATTCTACATAACTATCTTATCCGTTTTTGCTTATCTGATACTTCTCATCGACCCTGTTGTAGCCAAGGTCCGACAAAATTAGAAATCCTGGAATCCTAGATTCCGGAAGGTTAGAGAAAATTCAGAGGAAAATTGATAATTTATGATTTATCGGTCAAAACTCAACAAAAAGATTCAGAAGAAAATTTAAAAATGGCTCTAGCACACCATTCGTCGTCAGAAGTCTTCCTGGGACATCAAATGAGTATCAATTTATGAAGGCAGATTCGATGGTCTAGAAGAAGAGCTGTGGTGTAGCATTTGCGCACTTGAAAATAGAATTCTATTCTGCTATGAAATATTTTAATATTGACCTGCAGTGTCGTGGCTGAGATCTATCATTAGAGGTCTTACTGTTAGCCACTCCTCTACAAATAGAAGACGGGTCAAGAGGATGGGCATTCATTGGCACCTCCAGAGAAGCGATATCCTCTCAATTATTTAATTTCCACAAATTAGTTATTGGACTTGCGCGATTAATTGTTATCTATATCTATAAACGTTAAAGTCTGTGTGTGTGTGTACGCGTGCTGTCGCGACCATGGATTTGTTTTTCGTTTTTCTCTGTCAATTGTTACGTAAAAATTTCGAAAAATATATCATTAGAATCAATGTCATCCCGCGAGTTTAATGAAGCTTTTAGTTTTTTATATTCCATTCCCTATTTCCTGCATTGACAGAAAACATATCTTTATTTTGTAATCCAACTTTCCTTCTCAATTTCACACGCATCATTGACCATTTTCTATTGTTCACGCGATTATTATATTGTTCTATGATGAATTCTGTCAATCAAATTCTAAATCTAAGTAACGGAGACTTACAGTCTTGAAAATGCATGGATCAACCCAGCAGCACGGGTCACTCATTGCTATTTTTTTGATAATTCTAACATTTCTGTTCTAGATCAACGTTCATGTACAATCTATTATACCAGCATGGTAACTTAAATATGGCTACTCATGATTGTTTACATGAAATTCTCGGTGTAGCAACAACATCATTATTCAAACATGTAGCAGCAATGATGAGGGCTGGTAAAATAGTTAATTCAAAAGGGAAAAATATATATCTGGGTAAAACAAAAGCCAAGAATGCAGAAAATTTCCAAGCTTTGAATATTCCCATTACAATCCTTATCGGTGAGTAAGATCTATACTAGGAACCAGTGGGGTAACTTTAATGGTTGGTATACGGGGGCGTGCCAATTATTGAGGGTACCTTTTCACAGTCTTCGAAAATTTTTGAGGTATCTATTTCAGAATTTTCAAAATATTCGAGGTATTGTTTTTCAATGAGCAAAAAATATTGATGCAAACCCACGAAATTTTGATCAATTTTCAAATATGCTTCGATAATAAAATATTTGGGTATACATTTTGGCCTGAATAAAATATTTGAGGTACCAATTTTGGAAAAACAAAATTTTCGAGGGTAAAATTCTGAATTCAAATTGGAGCCCCCCCCGTCCCTGAAATTTCTTAAATTGATCTCCCAAGACTAGGAATTTGTATTGCATCGATGTATCAGCCTATCTACTAATATAGTCTTTAAATACCAGATCCATCTACTTTATTTACAAGAGTTGGGACATGGGATACTCACGCCATTTTTGATCTTTTTGGCCTAGACCTAGCACGCTTTTAACAGCGCACATGTGCGGTAGAAAATAGAGTTTTTTGAGAGTTTAATTCGAAATGAGAACCGAAAGATCAAAACTGGTGTTTAAAAATCACATGACTGGCATCTGTCCAATAGGAGACGAGAGCGGCACCTGACAGCGTGTCCCAACTCTTGTAAATAAATGGCTCTGATAAATACTAGTATTTTCATCAACCTGAAAGTAGCCTCATTATCAAGTATTCATGATAACTTTCGATGACACTCGATCTGATATTAAGTTGTTTTAATTTGTGATGGATTGATTCAATTTATCGACTCATTCCTAGGTGAAGAAAATTCTGTGTTCTCTCAAGACGGAGCAGAAAGAAGTATAGAATTTTTAAAGAATTTAAATCCACATCAAGAATATAACAGCATTGTTACCAAAGGTAAGGATGCAATATACGCAACACATGAAAGATGTTGTTGATTAGATTTTCATTCAGTTGCATTAAGGATATTTTCGGATATGGCTAATTGTCTCTTAATTCGAGGGACCTCCTGAAGATCATCAACGATGAGCGAAGATTTCCCTGGGAAATATTGAATTAATAAATGATGTGATGAAAAACTTTATATATAATTCTGCAATGATTAATATAATAAAATGCATGTATGAATTGTAGTTTTTTTTCATGCGTATCTTATGGTATTGCGTTTACAACATAAGCATTTTCATATATGCGTCCTTTTATTCCTACGCTATGCTAGTTCCGTGGCTAAGGAAGGCTTGTTTAAGGCAGAATAAGCCATTGTAATAATTTGCTTAATTATAATAATTATTATTAATAACGGATTAAGTTCTTCTTTGCGTTGTTAAAAATGTGTTAATTTTGTGATTTTTATAGGATATGGACATCTTGATAATTTCATTGGCAAACATGCAAGCCTTGATGTGTATCCTCGTATCTGTGAAGAACTCAACAGATATCAAACTGAAGAACATAATAATCATGCATTTCTATTATTCCAAAAAACATTTCTGAATCTCAGAACCTTGTTGTGCAAGAACAATGGTGCGTATAGACAATAATATATCAATTAACACGATTACAAAATGCTCGACTTTTACTTCTGAATGTGATTAGTCTCGTTTGTGTAGGAACGAAGGACTGATGAAAGGACAGTACTAGTCACATTTAAACATCTACTTGAAATGATTTCATCAAAGTTACATACAAATAAAAGGCATAAAATGCATTTCGTGAACCGACGAGGAATCGAACCCTGTCTCCCACAGGGATTGTAGGCACCCTATCAAGGGTGTCACGATAGAAATCCACTCTAGTAGACTGTCTTTACATTTTTTTTTATTAATATACACAAATACCAGTCTAAATATTTATATAAGAAATATACATAGATACTTTATGAAGACTCGGAAATGGCAGTATACAGCCGAAACGTTCCATGAAGTAAACCATTTAGGAATAGTCTTACAGTTGAGTTTTCGTTTGTAAATATTCCCTAAAAGGCTTGCCTGTAACTTGGATTTAATCCTATAACTATATATAATCTGATTATTCCATTCAATTCACAGTTAAAAGATGTAAGTCTAATTGTATCTTATCCAAGGAACTTGATCCTGAAAAGAAAATTGTTTTTGAAAAGGATGAAGAAGAACGTGACGCCAACAGAGATGCCAGTATCAATGATAACATTTATAAAGAAATGGACTTAATTAATGTTCCTTTATCAGATATTAACGAGATTCAACAACATTTAGAAGAGATTCTACCAAATGAATCTATTCAAAGATGGAGTCCAGAACACAGTAGACATTTATTTCGTCAAAATGAGAGGTAAATATAGAAATTGATTTGCTTTCATTTATTTGAAGTGATATACATTGAAACTTGTATATAACAGCCAAAGGTAGATAAATTGACCATTATAGACAGGTGGCCTGTATATACAGGTTTGATTCAATAGAAAATACTATTTTAGACATTGCAATAATTACCACTATAGACAGATGGCCACTGTGTAGAGGTGACCGTTATAACAGGTTTGACTCTAACATGTTATACAACGAGCAAGTTTTGAAATCCAGTCTAGAATCAACTATGATTAGGGGTCGTGCATTTCAGATAGACCTTTTTCCTACTAATGTCCACCTGCGAACTGCATTAGTTATTTCCATTGTTTATCCAATGTTTGATAAGTTTTTTGATATTTTCTTGTGATAGGTTTTTGATTTTTTGGTTTGGAAAATTATACTAAGTAATTTTCATAAAATCGAGTTTGAAATTTGACTGCAATCGAGCCTAAAACTAGGAAAAACTTAAAAATAATAGAAGCCAAATGATTTGTCTGTGTTAAAAGAATTTACTTGCAACTATATATTTGTTCTGATTCTCTTTGTAGATATTCACCGCCAACGGGAACAAAGATAGAACCAGTTTTTATCGAACAAAGTTACATCAATGAACATTCTGAGAAAAATGAAATCTTTGTTTTGAGTGATTTGCATTTAGGTGGTGATTGGAGTCAGAATATTATGCCACGTCTACATGACTTTGTGATTACATTAAGCAAAATGGCCAAGCAATGCGTTCACACTATTGTTTTACTGGGGGATATATTTGAAATGTGGCTTACACCAATGACAATGACGCCACCTAGTCACGAAGAGTTCATTGAACAATGGAAAAATGATAACGTAAGTTCGACATTTTATCAAAGGGATCGTTGACATGGCATACTCTCTTGTGCAGTCTTTGCACTATTTTGAATATTTTAAAACGGAGGGGTTGCTATTAGGAATATTTGACGTCGACTTCAGCTCTGCAAAACTGTTTGCAACAAAATATACCTTTCACAACACGTAGGAACGTGACACCCATAAATATATATAGCGAGTCATAATATTCTGTTTTCCATTAAGAATGAGAGAAAGACATGAGGCAAAAGTCTTTTTTCGTTATGACCGAAAAAGGATTTCGCCTCATCTTTGTCTTTCTATAATGTTAATTTTTTAATTTGTTTTTCTGTTTTCTATTTTTCTAATTTTTTTACCAATTTCCCTCCAGGCAATTCAATTATTCGCACGCGCTATTCGCAAAATGGCTGATGAGGACGACGTAAAGATATATTACGTCAGAGGTAATCATGACCATGAAATTACTTCTGAGATGATACAGAAAATGTTTGGTAATAATGTAAGTACGGCATTCATTGTATTGTCGAGTCTGAAACATGTGATATTTTCAATCAATAGAAAACAAAAAGTAATGTGGATGGTGTCGCCCTACCGAAGGCACCCGTACCACTCCTCTATTTCTAGAGGAGTGGCTCTTTTCGCTAAGAGCAATGATGTTAAACGCTCCTTAGATCTCAGCCGCGACACTGCAGATCAATTTCAACAGATTTCATGGCAGATAGGCCTTGATTGTCAATGCGCAGCGATGCGCCGCAGCTACTCACAATGCAATTCCTTCTGAACCATTCCATCCGCCATCCTTAGATGGTACTCATTTGATGTTTCAGATAAAGTCAAGGCTGAGTTGACCTGAGGGGGATTTGAACCACAGTCGATCAGATATGATACGATCTGAATTTCGGTTGCTCTGCCAACTGAGCTAATCACCCCTTAATCAATAGAACATCAATCATGAAGATTATATATATGTAACGATATAACAAATTACAATGATATAAAATAATATAACGTAAGAAGCACATTCTGCTAGCTAGAAGATTCTTCATTTTGAATTAAGCAAGCATATAATTAAAGTAAAACATTGAACGTGTTCACAAAACAAGAACATTCATCTGGAATGTATGCACAAAATTCTTAAAATGTTCCTAAATGTTGTCCTGAAGTTTCTCGAAGTAAGAATTTGTTTAACAAACTTCTCTAACAAACTAATTCAAAGAGCCCATCTATCTTACTAATCATATTCCTACGGGGAGGGTATAACTTCTATTATGCTTCTACTGTGCCTCGATTGTGTTGTCCGGGTGTGTTGTTCAAATAGATCTCTTGTGACTCTTTGTGAGGATAACCATAAAAGGTTTCAAATCATGAAAAAGATACCTCGAATACTTTTTTAAAAAGAACATATTACTCTGATAAAATCAGAAGAAAACATTAAGTAGATTAATAATTGCGCTAGGATATCAACCTCAATTTTGTTTTGATAAACCATACCGTAAAGTTTTTTAATGGATTTAGAAAAGTGTACTCTCTAATATTTGAGCGTCCCCGTATACCAAAAGTATTCACAACTAAATTCATTTTTACTTATATTTATTGTTGAATTTTCAGGTCAAGTTTATTCCTGGTAGATTGGTATACATAATTACAAATGGTGAACACGAATATAGTGTTCGATTTGAACATGGTCACGATTATGATTTATTTAATAGTTATAGCATATTAAAAGAAAATAGTCCGTTACAAGGAAAACCCTTTGGTTATTTTGTTACGAGAGCTGCAGCAACGAATGTCTCTAATTATATGAGTGACACTGAAGAGGTAATTGTTCACTCACTAATATTTAATGATTTTAATAATAGTATACACAGCAGAGCTATCTATTTACAAGAGTTGGGACAGCTCGTGTCCCGCTCTCGGCTCCTATATTGCACATATGCCAATAACATGATTTTGTGGATGCCATTTTCGCTCCGTCAAACCCAGGCTTACAAAACTTGAACAAAACCCCTCAAAATAATATCATGAATTCGAAACTCGTTTAGTTCAAAACTTCGTTTTAAATGAAAATAAAATGGCGATTTTTTAGCCTCGATGCTTGCGTGTCCCAACTCTTATAAATAGATGGCTCATGTACACACTATGCACAATGATACATTTATAGACCAAAGTTTGAGCTTGAATTAAACATCATTTCTAGATTGCAGTACCGTATAATATAGCCTTTAAGTGTTTGATCCAACAAAAGTTGTATTGATTAATTGGGGACCTTCCATTTGAAAGTTAGTAAAGGTGACATGAACGAATCATCTTTCGGTGAGTAATGAATCTTCCCTCTTTCTTGTAAACATAACGCCATTAGACAGTATTTCCCGCTAAACACGCGAAATAAAATACGTACTTTTCTTATTACAACATTATCAGTCAGAAAGACGGTAATCAATTTCAGATGATTATGCTTATAGCTATACACATGCAGCTGATATACCATTTAAATACGCTTATAATAACTGTAAGCATATTCTTTTATATAGGTCCTTGAAAGTGTTATCGGGGCCTTTTTACGGCTTCTTCCAAAATCATCCATCGGGGCAACAGCGATAGAAATGTTAGCCAAAAGGTATTTCCAAAAGAAATTCTGTCGTAATTTATTAGATCGAGCATTAAGAGAAGATATTTCAGATGAGGAATGCATTTTACTTGACGATGGATCATGGACAAAAGTGGAAGATATTTTGGAATTTCGTTTTATTCAAAATGCTGTTGAGAAGGTACGATTATTAACTTACATTTTATTTATTTCGATAAAATGTGAGTTCAAAGGGATATATTAATCACTAGTAGTAATACTTATATGATAATAGTAGTGGAATTGTTCCACATCAATTCTTGGTACAGTGCTCAATGCAAATAATTAGAGAATTTATAGAATGAGAGTCAAAAACGAATCATGCTAGAATTACGCTATTTCAAGTTTCACACCAGAAGGTGATTATCAGGCAATTTCTTACAATTTCAAATTGAAATAAATTGAGCTAAGTTATAATAAATCGCCTGATGATCACCTCCTGATGTGAATCATGAAGTAGCGTAATTCTATCACGCTTCATGTTTGACTCTAAACATCTATAATTTGAATTTTTGTAAACGAGCAAGATAACAAGATATGTAGAGTCCGTATATTTATATTGACATAATTCAAAACGCATCTCAGACTGAAGGATGCTTCATTTCCGAGAATCATAAATAAATCAATAAATCTTAATCAATTAGCGGGTCAATTAGTGATCAGCAATTCAGCATGTGAAGGCTCTGTAATCATAATGGCTTTGGCATCCTATAAAATAAATCACACACGACAAAGTTTGGAATCGTGATTGAAATCGTGATTGGAATAGTGATTGGGATCGTGATTTAGATCGTGATCTTCATAACTAGGATATAGGACATATAGTGCCCAATTCTCGCAATGGTCGAACCAATCCGTGAAGACTTCTGAAATATCGAGGAGTAACGTTAATGATTGGCTACTGCAATTTACTCCTGTATAGGCAATAACATCTGCTCATGTTCTGCTGTGTTCATGTTCACAATGTTCTGCTCAATGAAACTGAGATTCATATGAGACTATAGTCATGTACGTGTTGAAACCATATATGTATAAAGACATAATAGACATAATATAATATAGTTACGAATCCATATATTCAGGCAGACATGTTTACAGGACGAAGGACAGAGACATAAGAAAACGTAGAGTTTATACAGTATGACAATTTACATGATTACAAAACGGATATAACACGTCTTACGCAAGACGACTATACGGTCATACAGAATGTTGTCCTGTATTTCTCAATTCGCAAAGGGCCAGTTAGATGTGACCACGAGTCACGTGGTGGGATTTTGTTGTTTTGAGATCGTGCCACATTAGTAAGGTGACGTAACATACAGCGTAAAAGAGAGCTTGCCTATAATACTCCAGCTGCACAATGAGTGATCAATTCTCGTAACTCTTTTCTTTGTGTAGTATGGTGCAAGTAGAGTATTCTCAATGTTAAGAGCCTCGCTTGGTATATTCGATGATTTCATCCAAGAGGCTGAAGAGGATGTAGTTGTATTCGGACATTCACATCATTGGAAAAATAAAAAGTTAACTGGAAAACTTGGTGACGTTTTATATGCAAACGCTGGCACATGGATTGATATCTCTGAACATGTAAGTCAAAATATATCTATTCTTTATACTATAGGGATTAGCTCCTTCTGTTGCTCTATAGCTTAGATCATCGGGTGGTAGAAAGCCCTAACTACAGATCTAATAGTGTTGCACATCTGCCTTAGGTCGTCTCTACCTAGATGTTATCTGAGCATTAAATGAGTATCATCTTCTGATGGCAGACGTCCATTAGATTGAGGAGCTGCAGTTCAAATTGCTGCATGTAAATGATTTCAACCACTTCACAGCTACGTCTTAACTGCAAATACCAATCTGCCATAAACATTAAGCTTTGTTGAAACTGATTGCACTATCGCTCAAGAGCACTGGGATCTGTAATAGCTATAGGTGCTTACTATTACTGTATTGTTATTAACAATAAGGAACACGATTGCTTGTAAAACAGTTAAGTTTGTATAGGCAGGTGCCTTCTGTATAGGGTGTCCTGTTCGTCAAGGATACATTGTCAATTAAGTATGACCTATCAAAATACACTTAACATGGACATCACCTCTTAAATTGCTTTATAAAACCTTTGCAATTTTTAAAAACAATGTAGATAATATTGATTGATCACGTTTTTGCAAAATATAGAAATAGTATAATCATTAATCATGTAATGGCTTTTTTAAGGCTGTACATAAGTGGAGAATGGAGTTGTTGAAGAATCCTTTAATTTGCCTGTCAAAATTGTGATTTTCTATATTGACAATATAAATAATATAAAATTCACATCAAAAATCATAGATATACTGTCAAACTCCTCCCCCCTTTGCAGTTAAAAACTAGACCCATCTGATGAAATGAAATTGATTAATAGACATAGAATAAAAGATCTGAACTTTATGAAAGTGTTCTTACATTTTCTATTCCTCTATTTCTATCCACTTTTAGTTCCCGGTTGAAAATTTAATATAATAGTATTGTTTCTCAACTACATTTTTTTTTCACTTTAAAATTCATTAAATCTTGATTTATTTATTTATCTTAGTTTTCATATGTTCGGATTATACCACCAAAGAAGATGGAGGATGGATTTCTAGAAGTAAATTATAAATTAACTAACGAAGAGAAATAAATATCAATGTATATATGCATATTCTAAGGATGAAAAAAGGATTTATATTTGATATATATAATTATAGCAGGAGAAGCTGGACTTCTTTAAATTTCATATATTCATATTTATACTGATCAAAAGTTATAATTAAAAAATAAAGCTAAAGTTAGATTCATTACAATACAATCATTTTAATTAAAATGTATTCAAAATTATTTATTAAAATTTGTCAAAAAATAACTCAATTTAATAATTTGTTTTTATTACCGTAGACATTTTATATATATTATTTTAATTTCTTCAATTATCAAATTATTATATTAGGAAAATTTATAGAATTTATATAGAGAACATATAAAATTTATATAAAGATATGTAGAGAGGTCATTTGATTAATAAACTATGGCTAGAATAATGAATAACGAGTGGAGAATAAACCTTGCAGTATTGTTTTCGTTTGAAATTCGTTAACTCTGACAGAAACATTCATACACGTCCTTGTTTATATAAACTAAGCAAAGGCTGCAGTATAAGAAAAGTTTCTTAATTATTTAGAGCTGTAAAAATTAAGGCAAACTTCAAAATATGAACATTTTACTGAATTACGCAATAAAGTACAGATAACATTCTCTGATGAAGTCTGTTCATAGCCCATCCTATGGGTGTAGCCATGGTGACGTGGCATACTATAAATGAAAATTTTAGCTTGCAAAGGCTTTGCTTAGAAATGAGAACAATATTCTTGATATTTACTTAATTCAAGTAGCCGAAATCCCACCCACAATAAGAAAAGTTCACTGTTTTAAAGTACATAAATGCTCAAAATAAGACTGTTGATGCTAATTTCATAAGTAAAAATCACGGGGGGAGGTAACTTAAGAATTTTCAGGGACGGAGGAGGGGGGGGGTGCTAGTTTGAATTCAGAATTTTGCCCTCCAAAATTTTGTTCTTCCAAAATTGATACCTCAAATATTTTATTCAGGCCAAAATGTATGCCCCAAATATAATTTTAACGAAACATATTGAAAATTGATTACAATTTCATGGGTTTACATCCATATTTTTTGCCCATTGAAAAACAATACCTCAAATATTTTGAAAATTTTGAAATAGATACCTCAAAAATGTTCGAAGACCGTCAAAAGGTACCCTTAATAATTGCCACGTCCCCGTACAAACCGTTTAAAGTTACCCCCTCGGGGTAAAAATATGTGATTATTGCTAATTTCATGTAATCAAAAGGCCTGATCCTAACTGAGCATATAAGTTGACATATTTTCATGACAGAAGTGCTTAAAACAAAAAATTATGCTTATTGTATAAAGCAACAACAAGTTATGATGGTGCTTATTTCAAGAAAAATTTGCTTACTGAAAGGTCACATCAATTATAGATATTGATCCGTTTCCTGCACAGGATTTTTCATATTTCTAGCAAAAATGTACTTGAAATTAGAATATTTTAAGGAATATTTAATTAGAATCAGAATATTTTAACTTAAAATTAGGATATTTTTAAGAATATTTACCATTTGAAAATAATTTATTGTTTTGTTTATACTTTTTTCGTCAATTTACTTTACTAAATTATTTATTGAACAAACTTATTTTTGTCAAAATTCAAAACACTGGCTTACGAATAAATGAGATTTTGAGTTTATTAATAAAAATTATTCGAATTAAACGAACTATTATTTTCTTTTATCTATTTCCATGACAACAAACAAGCAATCTGACTTTTCCATAATTCATAATTGCGGCACGTGCGGTTTGGAATTTGAAATGACGGGAAGTGGAAAGGTATTTAAAGTAGTCGCTGTTTTTGGCTAGCTATCAGTAATGTTTGGACATCTTGGTATACTTTTCCAAACTTGATTGTTTTTAATTTGAAATGGGAATCTCATCAAGCTCGAATTTAGCTTGCGGCTCAGGTAAATATTTCTTTAATTGTCTGTTTACAAAGAAACATCTAATCTCGCTTTGTCTTGTTTCGTTGTTCAACTTATTTTAATTTGATGATATATCTGATAAATATATTGTTATTAGATTCTGACGTTATGCTCACCAAGCCACATGAAATTCCTACATTTAAATTATTAATCGTAGGTAAGTGAACCTGTATTTTTTGAAAATTAAAATGATTAAAATCATAACTTCATTTGACAAACTCATTTTACTTGTAAACTTCAAATAGCATGTTGTAGATTGACGTCTTATTATCGCTTTCTGTTGTGTATGTTGATGTCATAGCCGTCTATGATAGTTTGTATTGTTGAAATAATATAGTTCCCATTGATGATCCTAGTAGATTTACTGGATAGAATATTTTGCTTATAAGAAATGTTAAGAGAAAACATTGCAATATTCTGTGTGTTAGTCTTGTCATTTAAAACTGGAAATTGATAATTTGATGGATTTGAAATACTACATTATGTGATAGAGAGTCATTAACTCAGTAATGAGTTATATAATGTAATATAAAATATTAACTCAGTAATATAACGTGAAAAGGAAGGAATGTAATAATAATCTGGACTCAGCTAGGGCAGAGATAACGCAACAGGAGACAGCAAATGCAACTGTCCCTCCAGCCTACCCTTTAGATTAAGAGGGGGGCAAGAAGTGACTCCCAACATAAAATTATGTACTGTATATACTGCTATAATTAATAATAATTCACCCTGGTTTCTCTTATTATGTCTAATTTAACGGTTATTATGAGCTTATGATCGATTCGATGATAAAATAATTATGATAACAGTTTTTCGATATTAGCTGTAGAACCCTGGTAGAACCGGCATGTAATAAAGTATTTTCCTAGTGAGTTCTAGCCTTCCTCTGCAATTCTAACTTTCCTGGCCTGAGGTCTGAACCATCAATCTTCGCAATAAAGTTAATCATTTGTTTGTGCCAAGCAATCACAATTTGAAGATGGGAAATTCCTAAATTATTATCGCAAATAGCGTTTATATCGAAAATTTTAATACTAAAATTTTCACAAAGGAAGGTTTTCCAAAAAATTTTAATACCTAAAATACCTTTTCGGTATTGAACTTTTGGGTATAAACACACACAACCAATATTATATGACTTTTGTTTGCCTGTTTAGGTGATGCAGAGGTTGGTAAGACTTCAATGTTTTTACGATTTACCAGAAATCAATTTGATTACAGCTATGAACCTACCCTAGCTGTGAACATTGGAAATGTAGTAAAGAAATACAACATACCATATGACACACTTGTATCTGTTAATGTATGGGATATACCTGGTCGCGAAGAAGTAAATTTGAGGAAAAGTTATTATAAAGGGATTGATGCAGCTATCGGTAAGAGAATCGGATGTTAAGAGTCAGATGTTAGGCAGCGTTCTAAAGAACAGATTATTTTGATAGCAGAAAACAGGAACGCTAGACCCTATGGAGACAGCTCATGAACATTCCCCTGCAAAAACAGTTCAGGAGTTCATGAACAGTTCATGAACAGTTCATGAACAGTTCATAAACAGTTCATGAACGTTAAATGGCCCAAAATGTTCATGAACTGTTCATAAACTCCTAAACTGTTTTCGCAGGGGTTGCATCACCCAGTTTTCATGAACTGTCCATGAAGCGTTCATGAATTCACCAATCTTTTTTAACAGCAGAGATTAATGAAAAAGGAATGTGTGCAACAAGGGAGATTTATGAAACAGAAATTTAAATATCATTTTTTGCTTCATGATTTTGTTCAAAATTGAGTTTTTAATGCAAGATTGAGTTTGCCCCTGCGAAAACAATCCAGGAGTTCACAAACAGTTCATGAATGTTAAATGTCCCCAATTTTCATAAAATGTTCATGAACACCTTATAGTTATAAACAGTTCATGAACCACAAAACATGATTGTTAAATGGCCTGTTTGTCATGGACTTTTAAAGATTGAACTTCAAATGACCTGTCAATTTTCACATTTAATGTGAATAAATTATGCTTTGATTGACTAATTCATCAATAACCTCAAAGTTTCTCTGAATAGGCTAATCAGTTAAACAAGGAGAGACATGAACGAGATTAACTATAATATTCCTTACAACACAAGTTCATGAAAAGTTCATGAAAAGTTCATGAAAAGTTCATGAAAATTATTAAAAGCATGAAATCTTTAAATGGACAATTATTTATAAAAATTCAAAACAAATAAGAGCATACAGTTAAACTTGTGTCATGTAGCTAGATACTGAACACAACAAAGGATTTTGTCCAGATATCACAGGTATCCGGCTCTTAGAAGAGAAAATATAAATAAAGCCTTTCATGAACATTAACAGGAGTCGTTTAAGTGAGTTAGATTTGATTATTACAAACTATAGCTTATTGTGAAAACGATCACTTCCTGAACAATCAATGAAAAAAGGACATTTAGTGTTCATGAACAATTAGTTAATAGTTTGTGACTAGTTCATGAAAGCTAAATTACCTGATTCCCTTGAATTGGGCCAGATTAAACGTTAATTAACTCCTTTACAGCAGTGGCTCAGCAAAATTCATTAGTTTTGGATTTTTGATCAATTAATTATATTGTTGTTTTTACAGTGGTTGTTGATTTAACTGATCCCGATACAATTGAAATGGCTGGTACATGGAAATCTGATATCATCAACAATACACAACCATCGGTTGATCAACAGAATTTATCACAATCAGTATCAAGATTAAAGAAAGCGAAACCAATTCCAATACTTTTAATGGGAAATAAAATGGATAAGGTATATGCCACAAGATTTAGATCATTGGACAAGTTAAGAAAATAGACTACAGTCAAAGCTGCTATAACGGTCACCTCTGTATAGCGGCCACCTGTCTACAGTGGTCACTCTTGCAATGTATAGAATAGTATTTTCTATTGAATAAACCTGTATGTAAAGGCCACCTGTCTCTAATGGTCAATTTATCTACCTCTCGTGGCTGGCTATTATAAGGTTTCACTGTATATACAATGCAAAACGTATACAGAGCTGTAGTTCAGACGTGGAGAAGTTTTACACAATTTATATAGATATTATATCAAATTTTATTTTACCGGTATGTAGTCTTTGATCAGTTTTTCACGATTCACCATTCATGTTTATAGCTCTATAGGGGCAAGATGTTATCTCTCTCCTCAAATTGAGAATATGTTTTTGATCCATCCCTTTGTAATTTTATATGACATTGATTGTCTCTGCAAATATCTGTAAACTCATTTTATAGTCATCTTTTTAATTAATGATATACAAACTATTTTAATTCAGCTTGGACAAGAGGATAACGCATCTGAGACCATTAGATCATTAGAGATGTTAGAAGCTGTTGCAAAAGAGCATAACTTTGTTGGATGGTAAGTGTTGATCGTTCAATAATAAGTTTGCCTTTGGAAACAGTTATTGAACGTTAAGTGACCCGATTTTCATAAACTTTCCTTGAGCTGTCTGTAATGTGAACTGTTCATGAATACTTTATGAGGTTCATGAATTGTTCATGATGTTTTTGAACAGTTCATGAACTAGCTTTAATATTTTGCATGGTATTCCAAACACTCCAAGACACTCAAATATATCTCACATTAGGGCATTGCTGAAAAAAAACCATATTGAAGTATATGAAATGTCACTGATGTAGTTTGTAAAAAGTTCATGAACTTTATTCATGAAAATTCCACCTACGAAACACATTTGATGAGTTTTTTATGAACAGCTAGCGAAAAAGTGACCATTATTCATGACAGTAAATGACGCAATTTTCATGAAATTTTTTCATGAACAGTTCATGAACAGTTGATGAATTGTGGGGCCATTTAATGTTCATGAACTGTTCATGGACTGCTTTTACCAAGATTTCCCTTGCGAAAACAGTTCAGGAGTTCATGAGCAGTTCATGAACAGTTCATGAACTGTCTGTGAGGGCTCATAAACTGTTCGTGAACAGTTCATGAACAGTTCAGGAAAATTGGAGCCATTTAACGTTCAGGAACTGTTCATGAACTGTTCATGAACTCCTGAACTGTTTTTCGCAGGGATGGTTCATGGACTGTTTATAAGGTGTCCATGAACAGATCATAAACAATTCATGCATCAATTAAATCTTTTCCGGATTTTTATTATTCCATTTGATCTCACTACAGCGTAACAGTTTCTGCTAAAGAAAATGATGGAGGAGTACATACAGCAATGCAATCTCTTATCAGACATTTATTAGAAAAACAAAACATTCTAAAGAAGAAAGAAATATGTGCTATTGATCTTGCAGCACTATTTACTAATAAACAATCTATTGCTTATTATATACAAACACTGACGTCTGTTGATGACCATCATCCGTTGCCATTATTAATCGTTGGAATTCAAGAGGCAAGTATTTAATAAACATACCTCCGCGAAAACAGTTCAGGCGTTCATGTACATTAAATGGCCCCAATTTTCATGTTCACCCCTGCAAAAACAGTTCAGGAGTTCATGAACAGTTCATGAACGTTAAATGGCCCCAAATTTTCATGAACTGTTCATGAACTGTCTGTGAGGGTTCATGAACAGCTCATTAAAATTGGAGCCATTTAATGTTCATTAACTCCTGAACTGTTTTTCGCAGGGGTAAACATGAAAATTGGAGCCATTTAACGTTCATTAACTCCTGAACTGTTTTTCGCAGGGGTACTGTTTGGTTTTCATGCATATGAATGTCATATATGAACGTTTGTAAAGCTAGATTAAATCCCTTTGAAAATTGATTTACCATATTAGAACCATTAATGATGTATTGCAATAAATTGTGTCTACTTGAAATAGATTTTGTCCATATAACTTTCAAACTACGATGAAAATCTAGGTCCTTCAATAACAGTATCTACAGCCTAGAGTTTCTGAAAACCACCCCTTATCCTGCAATAAATTCACTGACTTCATAAGGTTCATGAACGTTACATGGCCTATGTTTCATGAAATTTGGTCATTTAACATTCATGAACCTCTACAAACCCCTGTGTAAAAATTAACTGAATTCATGAATTGTTATCTGAGAACAGTTCATGAACTTTACAAATATTCATGAGCTGTTGATGAACACATTATAAACAGTTCATGAATTTTACGAACATTCTTGAACATCTAATAAGCAGTTCATGGACTGTTCATGAACGTTGAATGGCCTGTTATTTATGAACATTTTCTTGAACAGTTAATGAAAATTGTGCCATTTAACGTTTTCGAACTTCTTTCACAGGGAAGGCATATGTTAACATAGAGAGTACACAAGTAAAAATGTTATTGTAGATTTAACTGTAACCAAGGTATGTAATCACATTGCAGATAGATGAAATGTTTGAAACAGCCAGCGACCATGCCAAACAGATTGAACGAGATTGTATTAAACTTGTACTGGCTACAAAACGGTTGAGTAGAGTATGCTGCATCACTGGCATCACAGATCAACCAGATATGCAAACGTCAGTTTGTATTTTGAATTTGAAAGAAGCAATAGATACAGAGGATGAAGAAGCACTTGAAGTTTGTATCATTACATTATCAAATAAGAATTTTATGAACGAAATTAAAAAAACATTTGTATTTGGGGATCTTGGTCTAGCCCTTAGATTCATATGTTATATATTGTATGATGCATTTATCAGCGCTAGACATTGATGGGCGTTTGAATTGGATTTTTCAAAATTTTATACCTCATTTGTTACTCTTCCCGACACTTATTGCTCAATATGCCAACCTTCGATTGATATTAATTTATACAATCCCACATTAGGGTTACCTTCCCATGTGAAAACAGCTCATGGTTAAATGGCAAGATTTTCATGATCCGCTCACTTCATGTTCTGTTTATAAATTGATGTTTTGAACTTTTATCGTAAAATTCACGAGCTGTTCATGAATTGTCAAGACCACATTTTTCACTATGTGCATGAACGTTTATATGCGGTTCACAAACCGTTCATGAACAGTTCATGATGAGGTTCATGAATAGTTTCAGTAACTTTTTTCCAAGGGGTCGTCATTCTGTAAGTTCTTCTGACAAGCATATTTTTTGTTAACTTATATATTTATTTATATACTTCTTTTATAATTCTATTATA
This sequence comes from Haliclystus octoradiatus, assembly GCA_916610825.1. NCBI lineage: Eukaryota > Metazoa > Cnidaria > Staurozoa > Stauromedusae > Haliclystidae > Haliclystus > Haliclystus octoradiatus. The sequence goes on from OU744451.1 coordinate 2,036,341, forward strand.
TTTATACAATAGATAAAAGAAGAAGATGGATTTATAGAATTAATATTCGTGGATGATAAATCAATAACTCCAATGTTGAAGAAAATGGTTGAAATTTATCAAACAGAGGTATGGCGAATAAATAGGATAACATACTCACCCCTGCGAAAAACAGTTCATGAACAGTTCATGAACACTTCATGAAGGTTAAATGGCTCCAATCTTCCTGAACTGTTCATGAACCCTCACCGACAGTTCATGAACAGTTCATGAAAATTTAGGATCATTTAACGTTCATAAACTGTTCATGAACTGTTCATGAACTCCTGAACTGTTTTTGCAGGGGCAGAGCTGAAATCACTACCAACACCAAAACTATGAAAATTCTATGTAAGTGTTGTGAAAACATCGTTAAAATGTAAAAAGTAGTGAAAACCACAACATTTTTTACTCAGGAAAATCTAGAAAACCATGAAAACACCCTTATTCACGAGATTAACATGTGAAATTAGTGTGAAAATGCAATGCAACTTCACACTTTTTCATAGTTTTGATGTTGGTAGTGAAGAAATATATAAATTTAGGATTTAGGGGAGACCGGGGTCACTTCGGACGCGGGTGACTTCAGACAGAAAGGTTTTAGTTTAAATAAAAATTAAACCTCTCAGTATGTTAAATACAAAGGTAAAACATACCTATTGCCAAAATTTTAGATAATTTCATCAAGTAATAAAAATTTATTATGGTTTTAAACTTTGTCCCGCTTTTGTGTATTATTTGTTCTCGAAGAAAAAGTTCGACGAAGAAAATCCACGCAACTAACATGTTGATATTTGGTACCATTTTGAAGCCAGTGACGTTGTGTGCCTCATACTGAAGTTTCATGCACATGCGCTTTGAAAATTCAACTGCAGAAACGATATTCTTCAATGTTTATGAACGGGGTGACTACGGTCAGAGCGTCATAACATAGCAAAGCGATGAAGGAGTAAAATATCAAGCTGTGAAACAATAGTAAATCCGAAATTAAGTGGGTTTCACGCTTCTCATTCCATTCAAGTTTGACACGCTCCAGCTGTGATGTTGTGTAAACATTTCAGAGCACGCGTGATCCGTCGGCTTAAAATATGTGGAAATAAGACGGTCTAGTTGAATATAATATCAAATTGTGGATGAAAAATCAAGTATGAAGTGCATTTAATTACAGATATGTCTCAATTTATATATGTCGAAGTGTTTGGTTTACTCTTGTTGATTTACGAGCATGTTTTGTTTTCGCTTGGGGCCTCTGAGTTATCACTTGAATATACGACTTTCAATGACTATTTCGAGGCGCTAAAGAAATTATAAAAATTAGCATGGTTTGTAATTTATGAATAATTTCATCGATTTCTCTGAGTAGATGAATGATAAAGCTTTCGATTGATGTCAATAAACATTTGTTTCGTGCATTGCTGAGAGTTTAAATTCACTGTCCAGAGTCACCCCAGTCTGGCCGAAGTCACCCCGCTCAACTAGGGGTAAAAGAATGATTAAGTACTCGGCACTCAAATATATTTCATTTTCCAACAATTTACCCTTTTAAACATGGCACAATAGCTATTAAATGATATACAATTTATTTGTTTCGAGCGAAAAATAACATAATTACAAGTAAGAAACCAAAAAGCGTCCGATGTGTACCCGGTCTCCCCTAATTATCAAATCGTTATCCCACATAGAAATATAATGGATTGTAGAGTGCTCAATTCCATTACATAAAAGTACCGCTGCAAAAATCATGAACAGTTTATAAACTTTTTCCATCTTCATTAGCAATTCACAAAAACATTTAATTCAGTACATAAACTTTATTGGTTACGGGATCCTTGTAAATAATTTTAAAATGAAAGTTTGCGAAAAAACTAAAAGTAGTGGCTGGTGAAAACGTATCAATAACATACATCATATCATCGTCAGTTCAAAAGGAATAAAAAATAAATAATTTGTTACTTAATTTTCATTCCTTATGAATTGACGAGGATATGATGTATAAACTTTATTGAAGGGGAAAATATGAAATTTAAATTTAATAGGAAATAAACATTTTAGGATGACATTAATTTGATTAACGGTTCATGAGCGGTCCGCGTAATCAGCGTTTTTTTTTTCAATGGGAACACATGAGGTTTTAGTTATGAATAGCTCATGAAATAATTCGAGGTGCTCCCCTGCGAAAAATAGTTCAGGAGTTCATGAACAGTTCATGAAAATTTGGGGCCATTTAACGTTCATGAACTGTTCATGAACTCCTGAAATGTTTTCGCAGGTGCTATGTTCATGAACTTTTTAACCGTGGTCATCAAAGGTCTTTCAAATCAGTAGACACAAGTCATTTAATTGAGTTCATAAACTTTATCAAAGGAGAAAAATTAAACTTGAAAATTGATATGTAGGATTGTATGACATAGTTTTTATATTGTTTATGGTAACGCGTCTTCCTGGTCTCAGTTATATATCTGTGTGAAGTGTTGTATTCAGGATTTGTTGAATGTATTAAGTCATGTGGTATTTTATGTATTGTTGTTGACGTGATGGTATTGATTGGGTACATGTGATGCCGTGTAATAATTAGTGATGTATTGATTGGTGCTTTATATTGTTATGTGATTAACCCAGCAAAAAACAGTTCAGGAGTTCATGAACAGTTCATGAACAATTCATAAACGTAAAATGGCTCCAATTTTCATGAACAGTTCATGAACCCTCACATGCAGTTCATGAACAGTTCATGAGAATTTGGGGTCATTTAACGTTCATGAACTGTTTATGTACTCCTGAACTGTTTTCGCAGGGGTAGGAACTGTTACATGCATTTTGCATGTTTCCCTCTTTTGCTATTGATCGTCGTAGAACAAACTTATGATGTGAAGCTACTGTGTGTTTTCTGTCTTACAAGGATTTAACGATTTGCATTGCAAATCGTAAATTATTAATTACAAGTTTGCATTTATATTTTGCAATGTAGGTATTGAGCACTTATCAATCTATCAAAAACAACTTTCCAACAGCAGAAGAAGATTGCCATAGTTGTCTGATAAAATTAACAAAGCTTCAAAAGAACATCTCCTCGGCTGATGCAATTAAACTTGATAAATCAAGTCGACAGAAATTAGATACGAATCGATCAAGATTAAAAACATCAATAACGTTAGCACGAAAAGCAGCAAAGATTATTAATGACGAAACACAACAGATGAAACATAGTCTTCTGTAAACATATTTGGTCAAGTTTTATGCTTATGATATTAATCAGAAAAAAGAACAGGATTAATCAAAAAGTGAAATTATTCTGAAAAGATTATTTTATAAAAAACCAAAAGAAATAGTATACAGTTAATAGATTAATCCCCTTGCGAAAAAAAATCAGGAGTTCTGGAACAGTTCATGAATAGTTCACGAACATTAAATGGCCTCAAATTTTCATGAACTGCTATTGAACTGTCTGAGAAATTTTCATGAATAGTTTATGAAAATTGGGGCTATTTAATGTTCATAGCGTAAACTAAAAAATATGTAAAAACATGATAAGCAGTTCATAAAAATGAGCTTGCCCAAATTTTCATGAAAAATGCAAGAACCTTTCATGAAAAGCTGTTAGAAAGTATATTCTGACAAGAGAGATAAAATGAAAAAGGCACCAATATTGTTATGAGTTAACGTTACTGACCCATATGAAATGTAATGATAACGAATCATGAACTGTTGAAAAGTTTGTAAAATTACAAGAATTCATCTTTTCATAAAGTTTTCATGAAAACTTTTACTGGGCTCTTCATGAAAGTTTATAAAAAGCATGCTACTGCCCCTGTGGAAAGCCGTTCAGGAGTTCATTAATATTTCAAGAACAGATCATTAACGTTAAATGGCCCAAATTTGCATTAACTGTTCATGAATGTTCTCAAATAGTTCTTGAGAATCTGAATGTTCAGGTTCTCTTGTGAAGGTTCATGAACAGTTTATGAAAATTGGAGTCATTTAACGTTCATTAACTCCTGAGCTCTTTTTCGCTTGGTGTTTTTCGCTCACCAATAGTGTATTCTAGTATACAGAGGCACTTTAACATTAGAAAAGGCTAAATAACATTCTTACACTTTTAGATACTAGATTTTTATGGTAATGTAAAGTAATGTTACTTTTCTAAATAAGTTATCAGTTAATTAACTTTTTAATGTTTATCAGCATATGTAGGCCTATATCTGCGTTCATATTTTCTATTTATTTATTTCCTCATAATTGGAATATGAGAGATGTTAAAAATATAAAAACATTGTAAACGAAATGTAAATAATTTTTAAGTTGTATATATATAGTTGCACAATGATCAAGAAAGAAATATAAATTTCATTAAAATTTAATAAAGTTGTTTGAAATCTCTAGCCAACGCCTACAGAACACAGTTCATATGAATGACCCCATTTAAATGAATATTTTACGAACAAAAAGTCCAATAAAAAGCTATATAAGTATCAAGGAACATTTTATGAAAAAAGACAATAGGGGTTTTTGATGTAAACATCTCTCGCAAATTTAATAAATAAATGATTCAATAAATGTGCGAATAAATTGTTCATAACGGCCCCTGCGAAAATAGTTCAGGAGTTCATGAACAGTTCATGAACAGTTCATGAACGTTAAATGGCCCCAAATTTTCACGAACTGTTCATGAATTGTTAATGAACTGTTCATGAACTTTCTATGAGGGTTCATGAACTGTTCATGAACTGTTTATGAACTCCTGAATTGTTTTTCGCAAGGGGGTGCCTGAATTTTACGAACTATTCAAAAGTAAGTCGTCTAGCAGAACAACAAGAAACTATGAAACATTGGGAAATAGTGAGATGTAGTATTTAAAAAAAAACTAGTGAGATGTAATATTTAAAAAAAAAATAGGAAAATGTTTATTTTTATGAGATTGAATGATAAATATGAAATCTGTTCCAACGAGATGCTTTATATATACAGTATAGTCATGTAAAGTGTGTACCGGTACTATAAAAAATACCTTTCTTTATTGTTTCATAGTTTGTTTATTCCTTTAAAATCTCTAAACATATTTTTCCTGTGTTAGCAGATGCCTCCATGCGTTTATGTGCTTCCACAATTTCTTCTAATGGATATACGCTGTCAATTATTGGTTGGATGTCCTTTGATTCCAAATGGCCCATAAGATCTTTTACGAATGCTCCAATCAAAGCTCCTTTGTACTGAAAAATAAGACATGGGTCAGTGGAAAACAGTTCAGGAGTTCATGAACAGTTCATGAACAGTTCATGAACGTTAAATGGCTCCAATATTTCTAAAATGTTCATGAACTGTTCATGAAAATTTGGGTCCATTTAACGTTCATGAACTGTTCATGAACTGTTCATGAACTCCTGAACTGTTTTCGCAGGGGATGGGTCAGTGGAAAATAATCCTGAGTTCCTGGATGCATTACCTCTGCGAAAAACAGTTCAGGAATTCATAAACAGTTCATGAACCCTCACAGACAGTTCATGAACAGTTTATGAATAGTTTATGAACATTTTATAAACAGCTCATGAAAAGTTCATGAATTTATTGATGAACGTCTGATGGCCCAATTTACATGAATAATGAACTGATCATGAATAACCATGAGAACAGTTCTTAAACTTTACGAACTTTCTCGTGAACTGTCATGAACTTTTTTATAAAAAAGTTCATGAAATTTGGCTGTTTAATGTTCACAATCTGTTTCACAGGGTGTAAGGTAGGTAGATGTCTGAATATTTCACAAAAGAAATCAATTAAGTCAACCTACTTCTTTTGAACGTGTTCGAAGTGTTGTCCCAAGAAGCTGTAGTCTTTTCCCCATGATCTGGCCTAAGAATCCAGTAGGGGTGCTTGCCCCACCTAAAAGGCCATATAACACCCACTGTCCGTCAACTGCAATACTTTTAATATTTTTCTCAACGTAGCTTCCACCAATACAATCAAGAATTATGTCAACGCCTCTACCTTGAATAAAACACACAACATTTCAATTTAAGAAACAATCTCACCTGTGAAAGCAGTTCATGAGTGCAAGAAGGCTATCTTGAACAACTTATGAAAGTTGGACCATTTAACATTAATGAACTGTTTTCTCAGTACTTTTGTTGCAGGTTCGGACTTCCTCATCATTTCTACTTTTATCAAGGGATCGTTTACCCAGCTCATGGAAATGGGGGAGTGGTTGTCCAATTTTTAAGGACAGATTTCATAGAAGCAGATTAAAATAGTTTAATATCAAGTCTACCTTGTGTCTTTCTCATGACCGCTTCAGAGAAATCTTCTTCTTTGTAATTTACTGCAAGTTCCGCACCAAGTGACAATGCTTTAACAAGTTTCTTTTGTGTTCCAGCAGTGACAAACGGAATAGCACCCAGGCTTTTGACGATTTGAATGGCAGCTGTTCCAACCCCACTCCCGCCCGCATGAATCAAAACTGTTTTATTCGGTTGCAAATTGGCAACAAATTTTAAAAGTTGATATGCCGTCAAAAATGTTTCAGGGATGGCTGATGCAGTTGTCATGGTCATATTGTCAGGTATCTTAACGACAGAGCGGTAATCTGCGGCAGCATATTCAGCATAGCTACCACCTGAAAGTAGACAAATAAACATTTGTTCACAACTTCAGTTGTTTCCTTTGCTAAATTTCTTTTTGAGTTCATGAACGTTAAATGGTACAGTCCTCATAGACATTTTCATGAAGTCGGTCCATGAAATTGGGCCATTTAACGCTCATGAACTGTTTTTGCATAGATTGTATTTTACTGCATCTTATCAAACAGTAATTGACATATTTTGTGTCAATTGTCTATGCTGTAGCCTAGCTAACTCGCTACATTTGACCAATTTTTACCAATGAGCAGATAAAATAGTATTTCTATGAAATATTTGCCATGATAGAATTATCGGCACTAGCATTTGAATATAGTTTTGCCCCAAATTTAAACCTATAGATGGTCACTTTATGGTGATATGGCTATTGCAGCATATTTGCTATACGAGCGCCACTGTTCATGAACTGTCAGTGAAGGAGCATGAACTGTTAATGAACAGTTCATGAAAATTGGGGCCATTTAATGTTCATCAACTGTTCACAATCTACTAAACTGTTTTTCGCAGGGACAACGCCATATGTAATCATAGTCAGATTTTACCAGAAAAATTTGTAAAATATAGCCCATATTCAAAAATATCCTGCTCTCAATATGCCCTGTGTAAGTAGTTCTACCTGTTCCAATTACATTTCATTAGCTATTTGTTTTTGTTATATCAACAAACCTCCTAAAAGTGCCATTACACGATCTCCAACCCTTCAAGAAAAAAACGATAACAATATTCTATGTTACAAAAAAGCAGAGCTAACTTATTTATAAATGCGGATATCTTTGTGTATGTGTGTTTGCGATGGTTTTTCGCAATTTTCTCGGCCATTTCAAAACCAAATTATTCAAGTAGCATGTCATCTGATAAATAATTGCAATCGTTGCATCGCGTTTCTATTGTTCGATTTTGGATTTTACAGTTAGGCTATGTTCTCAACTTTCATTTTGCGCAATTACCGAACGATGGCAAACTGCAGATTCAAATGTTCCATATTTATTATATTTTGCTTTGACAACGTCAAAAGTAGCTTCATTTAGCCAAAATTAACCCAGCAATGCCGTTAAAACATTGCTAGTATAATTATAAATATAAGACCTGTAGAGCTAATAGGATTATGTTCTGCTCACATAGTGCTCATTGTGTTTCTACTACAGCAGTGCTATTCAAAAAAAGAAGTTTCATTTTGGTTTTATGAGACCATTATAGAAAAAACTTGCTCAAAGAACTGTTGCAGTTTTGTGATCTTTGATGCTCTACAGTGTAACCCGCTTAAGTGCAAGTCCAGCTTGCTAACGGCTTTCATTGTAGTTATCCAAATTTACAATTATCCGAAATTGATTAACGACGACTTGACCAGAAAATAGTTTATCAGGTTTCAAAGCCAAGTTACAGATATTTATGATAACCGTTTTCGGATAAAATCGATTTTAAATTTCGGATTTAGATTATAGATCGTTTTGTTATCGCACAAAATTTTTGAAAACACCTACTTTAGTCCAGTTGTGACATTATCTCCCAGACATTCAATAATCCCAGCAGCTTCAAGTCCCATGATATTAGAATCACCCTTTGGTGCTGAATAACTTCCTTGTCTTTGCAATGTATCAGCTCTACAGATTGCTGAACCATAAACTTTGATTAATATTTCGTTTTCTTTTAGTTTTGGTTTGTCTACGAATCCAATCTTCATAACTTCAGGGCCACCAGGCGCATCCATAATTACAGCTCTCATTTTAGACTCCATTAGATAAAATAATGAAATGCAAGTGGTGGGATTTATTTTCTTCTAAAAATAGTGGTTGGTGGAATGTGGATGGAATAAATTAAGCGAACATAAGTGGTTAGTTATTCATTGGCTAAATTTCGTTGAACGAAACGAACGAGGGAAAGTGTTTACGAAAGGGGGCGTTACCGGATAGTAATGTTTTGATTTTAAATTTACGAGGCTGTCACACAATAGAGAAAAACAAGAGAATTTTTTTTCAACAGGATCTTCCATTTATCGAATATTATTTCATCGACATTGAACATAAATAGTTTGAACTTTCGTTGAATGGAGTAGCATTATACAAAAAAATTACTATGCAAAGCTGGAAAACATCAATTTCCAATACAGAATCAATCATTTCATGTCAAGCATCATTATTTTCAATTCCATATAATATTCCTTTTATATCAACATTTGGTTGAGTAAAAAATACATGTGGAATTGGTTACCTATTCAGTTCACCCGTCTACCAGCGTGACTTGGGTAAAACTACATAAGAAATGGGGAAACTGGAAAGCTTTTGAGCTTCGATGAATATAGATTCCTTGGAACTGCATCAATTCTTACGCCTTACAACACAGGGAGTCATTGCACTGTAATGAATATCTGACATATTACATCAATTGTCACTATACCCAGGTCATGCAGGTGTGCGTATATGTGCAGTTTAATTTTACATCGTTACCATATGGCTATAGAGGACTAGACGTGACCATCATTTTATGATTGCTTATATATATATATATTAAGGAAAGTGTTTAAATTGGACAACATGGTGTAATGACTAAGTTATAAAAAGAATAGATTTTCATTGGCGGTGTTTGGAAGTAGCTGACATGATGTAATGCCTGAGTTATATAAAGAATAGATTTTCATTGGCGGTGTTTGGAAGTAGCTGACATGTAATTTCTATTGTTAACAAAATAATGATTATATCATCTTTTTAATATGGCATCAGTACGTATATTAATATATAGCACTGCATAGCCAATCGAGCATTATACAGTTATCAATTAATTAGATAATTAAATTAACTCTGAGCAGGATATGAGTCAAAAACACGAAGCAAATTTCGAAGGCCGATAAAGCATTCATAAAAACAGGTAAAAAAGTTAATTATACAACATTAGAAACTAATGTAATACCATTGATTAATATTGTGATAGATTTATATGCCATACAGTAATAAGAATTCATTAAAAATACGTATGACTACTAATGTAATACCATTGATTAATATTGTGATAGATTTATAAGCCATACAGTAATAAAAATGATTAAAAATACGTATGATTACTAATGTAATACCATTGATTAATATTGTGATAGATTTATAAGCCATACAGTAATAAAAATGATTAAAAATAAATATGACTACTAATGTAATACCATTGATTAATATTGTGATAGATTTATAAGCCATACAGTAATAAAAATGATTAAAAATACGTATGATTACTAATGTAATACCATTGATTAATATTGTGATAGATTTATAAGCCATACATTATTAAAAATGATTAAAAATAAGTATGACTACTAATGTAATACCATTGATTAATATTGTGATAGATTTATAAGCCATACAGTAATAAAAATGATTAAAAATAAGTATGACTACTAATGTAATACCATTGATTAATATTGTGATAGATTTATAAGCCATACAGTAATAAAAATGATTAAAAATACGTATGACTACTAATGTAATACCATTGATTAATATTGTGATAGATTTATATGCCATACAGTAATAAAAGTGATTAAAAATACGTATGACTACTAATGTAATACCATTGATTAATATTGTGATAGATTTATAAGTCATACAGTAATAAAAATGATTAAAAATACGTATGACTACTAATGTAATACCATTGATTAATATTGTGATAGATTTATAAGCCATACAGTAATAAAAATGATTAAAAATACGTATGACTACTAATGTAATACCATTGATTAATATTGTGATAGATTTATAAGTCATACAGTAATAAAAATGATTAAAAATAAGTATGACTACTAATGTAATACCATTGATTAATATTGTGATAGATTTATAAGTCATAAAGTAATAAAAATGATTAAAAATACGTATGACTACTAATGTAATACCATTGATTAATATTGTGATAGATTTATATGCCATACAGTAATAAAAGTGATTAAAAATACGTATGACTACTAATGTAATCCCATTGATTAATATTGTGATAGATTTATAAGTCATACAGTAATAAAAATGATTAAAAATACGTATGACTACTAATGTAATACCATTGATAAATCTATCACAATATTGTGATAGATTTATAAGTCATACAGTAATAAAAATGATTAAAAATACGTATGACTACTAATGTAATACCATTGATTAATATTGTGATAGATTTATAAGCCATACAGTAATAAAAATGATTAAAAATACGTATGACTACTAATGTAATACCATTGATTAATATTGTGATAGATTTATATGCCATACAGTAATAAAAGTGATTAAAAATACGTATGACTACTAATGTAATACCATTGATTAATATTGTGATAGATTTATAAGTCATACAGTAATAAAAATGATTAAAAATACGTATGACTACTAATGTAATACCATTGATTAATATTGTGATAGATTTATATGCCATACAGTAATAAAAGTGATTAAAAATACGTATGACTACTAATGTAATACCATTGATTAATATTGTGATAGATTTATAAGTCATACAGTAATAAAAATGATTAAAAATACGTATGATTAAAAATGTAATACCATTGATTAATATTGTGATAGATTTATAAGTCATGCAGTAATAAAAATGATTAAAAATACGTATGACTACTAATGTAATACCATTGATTAATATTGTGATAGATTTATAAGCCATACAGTAATAAAAATGATTAAAAATACGTATGACTACTAATGTAATACCATTGATTAATATTGTGATAGATTTATATGCCATACAGTAATAAAAGTGATTAAAAATACGTATGACTACTAATGTAATACCATTGATTAATATTGTGATAGATTTATAAGTCATACAGTAATAAAAATGATTAAAAATACGTATGACTACTAATGTAATACCATTGATTAATATTGTGATAGATTTATAAGCCATACAGTAATAAAAATGATTAAAAATACGTATGACTACTAATGTAATACCATTGATTAATATTGTGATAGATTTATAAGTCAAACAGTAATAAGAGATGATTAAAAATACGTATGATTACTAATGTAATACCATTGATTAATATTGTGATAGATTTATAAGTCATACAGTAATAAGAGATGATTAAAAATACGTATGACTACTAATGTAATACCATTGATTAATATTGTGATAGATTTATAAGTCATACAGTAATAAAAATGATTAAAAATACGTATGACTACTAATGTAATACCATTGATTAATATTGTGATAGATTTATATGCCATACAGTAATAAAAGTGATTAAAAATACGTATGACTACTAATGTAATACCATTGATTAATATTGTGATAGATTTATAAGTCATACAGTAATAAAAATGATTAAAAATACGTATGACTACTAATGTAATACCATTGATTAATATTGTGATAGATTTATATGCCATACAGTAATAAAAGTGATTAAAAATACGTATGACTACTAATGTAATACCATTGATTAATATTGTGATAGATTTATAAGTCATACAGTAATAAAAATGATTAAAAATACGTATGATTAAAAATGTAATACCATTGATTAATATTGTGATAGATTTATAAGTCATGCAGTAATAAAAATGATTAAAAATACGTATGACTACTAATGTAATACCATTGATTAATATTGTGATAGATTTATAAGCCATACAGTAATAAAAATGATTAAAAATACGTATGATTACTAATGTAATACCATTGATTAATATTGTGATAGATTTATAAGCCATACAGTAATAAAAATGATTAAAAATAAGTATGACTACTAATGTAATACCATTGATTAATATTGTGATAGATTTATAAGTCATACAGTAATAAAAATGATTAAAAATACGTATGACTACTAATGTAATACCATTGATTAATATTGTGATAGATTTATAAGCCATACATTATTAAAAATGATTAAAAATACGTATGACTATTAATGTAATATACCATTGATTAATATTGTGATAAATTCATAAGTCATACAGTAACAAAAATGATTAAAAATACTTATGACTACTAATGTAATACCATTGATTAATATTGTGATAGATTTATAAGCCATACAGTAATAAAAACGATTAAAAATACGTATGACTACTAATGTAATACCATTGATTAATATTGTGATAGATTTATAAGCCATACAGTAATAAAAATGATTAAAAATACGTATGACTACTAATGTAATACCATTGATTAATATTGTGATAGATTTATAAGCCATACATTATTAAAAATGATTAAAAATAAGTATGACTACTAATGTAATACCATTGATTAATATTGTGATAGATTTATAAGCCATACAGTAATAAAAATGATTAAAAATAAGTATGACTACTAATGTAATACCATTGATTAATATTGTGATAGATTTATAAGCCATACAGTAATAAAAATGATTAAAAATACGTATGACTACTAATGTAATACCATTGATTAATATTGTGATAGATTTATATGCCATACAGTAATAAAAGTGATTAAAAATACGTATGACTACTAATGTAATACCATTGATTAATATTGTGATAGATTTATAAGTCATACAGTAATAAAAATGATTAAAAATACGTATGACTACTAATGTAATACCATTGATTAATATTGTGATAGATTTATAAGCCATACAGTAATAAAAATGATTAAAAATACGTATGACTACTAATGTAATACCATTGATTAATATTGTGATAGATTTATAAGTCATACAGTAATAAAAATGATTAAAAATAAGTATGACTACTAATGTAATACCATTGATTAATATTGTGATAGATTTATAAGTCATACAGTAATAAAAATGATTAAAAATACGTATGACTACTAATGTAATACCATTGATTAATATTGTGATAGATTTATATGCCATACAGTAATAAAAGTGATTAAAAATACGTATGACTACTAATGTAATACCATTGATTAATATTGTGATAGATTTATAAGTCATGCAGTAATAAAAATGATTAAAAATACGTATGACTACTAATGTAATACCATTGATTAATATTGTGATAGATTTATAAGCCATACAGTAATAAAAATGATTAAAAATACGTATGATTACTAATGTAATACCATTGATTAATATTGTGATAGATTTATAAGCCATACAGTAATAAAAATGATTAAAAATAAGTATGACTACTAATGTAATACCATTGATTAATATTGTGATAGATTTATAAGTCATACAGTAATAAAAATGATTAAAAATACGTATGACTACTAATGTAATACCATTGATTAATATTGTGATAGATTTATAAGCCATACATTATTAAAAATGATTAAAAATACGTATGACTATTAATGTAATATACCATTGATTAATATTGTGATAAATTCATAAGTCATACAGTAATAAAAATGATTAAAAATACTTATGACTACTAATGTAATACCATTGATTAATATTGTGATAGATTTATAAGCCATACAGTAATAAAAACGATTAAAAATACGTATGACTACTAATGTAATACCATTGATTAATATTGTGATAGATTTATAAGCCATACAGTAATAAAAATGATTAAAAATACGTATGACTACTAATGTAATACCATTGATTAATATTGTGATAGATTTATAAGCCATACATTATTAAAAATGATTAAAAATAAGTATGACTACTAATGTAATACCATTGATTAATATTGTGATAGATTTATAAGCCATACAGTAATAAAAATGATTAAAAATAAGTATGACTACTAATGTAATACCATTGATTAATATTGTGATAGATTTATAAGCCATACAGTAATAAAAATGATTAAAAATACGTATGACTACTAATGTAATACCATTGATTAATATTGTGATAGATTTATATGCCATACAGTAATAAAAGTGATTAAAAATACGTATGACTACTAATGTAATACCATTGATTAATATTGTGATAGATTTATAAGTCATACAGTAATAAAAATGATTAAAAATACGAATGACTACTAATGTAATACCATTGATTAATATTGTGATAGATTTATAAGCCATACAGTAATAAAAATGATTAAAAATACGTATGACTACTAATGTAATACCATTGATTAATATTGTGATAGATTTATAAGTCATACAGTAATAAAAATGATTAAAAATAAGTATGACTACTAATGTAATACCATTGATTAATATTGTGATAGATTTATAAGTCATACAGTAATAAAAATGATTAAAAATACGTATGACTACTAATGTAATACCATTGATTAATATTGTGATAGATTTATATGCCATACAGTAATAAAAGTGATTAAAAATACGTATGACTACTAATGTAATACCATTGATTAATATTGTGATAGATTTATAAGTCATACAGTAATAAAAATGATTAAAAATACGTATGACTACTAATGTAATACCATTGATTAATATTGTGATAGATTTATATGCCATACAGTAATAAAAGTGATTAAAAATACGTATGACTACTAATGTAATACCATTGATTAATATTGTGATAGATTTATAAGTCATGCAGTAATAAAAATGATTAAAAATACGTATGACTACTAATGTAATACCATTGATTAATATTGTGATAGATTTATAAGCCATACAGTAATAAAAATGATTAAAAATACGTATGATTACTAATGTAATACCATTGATTAATATTGTGATAGATTTATAAGCCATACAGTAATAAAAATGATTAAAAATAAGTATGACTACTAATGTAATACCATTGATTAATATTGTGATAGATTTATAAGTCATACAGTAATAAAAATGATTAAAAATACGTATGACTACTAATGTAATACCATTGATTAATATTGTGATAGATTTATAAGCCATACATTATTAAAAATGATTAAAAATACGTATGACTATTAATGTAATATACCATTGATTAATATTGTGATAAATTCATAAGTCATACAGTAATAAAAATGATTAAAAATACTTATGACTACTAATGTAATACCATTGATTAATATTGTGATAGATTTATAAGCCATACAGTAATAAAAACGATTAAAAATACGTATGACTACTAATGTAATACCATTGATTAATATTGTGATAGATTTATTAGCCATACAGTAATAAAAATGATTAAAAATACGTATGACTGCTAATGTAATACCATTGATTAATATTGTGATAGATTTATAAGCCATACATTATTAAAAATGATTAAAAATAAGTATGACTACTAATGTAATACCATTGATTAATATTGTGATAGATTTATAAGCCATACAGTAATAAAAATGATTAAAAATAAGTATGACTACTAATGTAATACCATTGATTAATATTGTGATAGATTTATAAGCCATACAGTAATAAAAATGATTAAAAATACGTATGACTACTAATGTAATACCATTGATTAATATTGTGATAGATTTATATGCCATACAGTAATAAAAGTGATTAAAAATACGTATGACTACTAATGTAATACCATTGATTAATATTGTGATAGATTTATAAGTCATACAGTAATAAAAATGATTAAAAATACGTATGACTACTAATGTAATACCATTGATTAATATTGTGATAGATTTATAAGCCATACAGTAATAAAAATGATTAAAAATACGTATGACTACTAATGTAATACCATTGATTAATATTGTGATAGATTTATAAGTCATACAGTAATAAAAATGATTAAAAATAAGTATGACTACTAATGTAATACCATTGATTAATATTGTGATAGATTTATAAGTCATACAGTAATAAAAATGATTAAAAATACGTATGACTACTAATGTAATACCATTGATTAATATTGTGATAGATTTATATGCCATACAGTAATAAAAGTGATTAAAAATACGTATGACTACTAATGTAATACCATTGATTAATATTGTGATAGATTTATAAGTCATACAGTAATAAAAATGATTAAAAATACGTATGACTACTAATGTAATAACATTGATTAATATTGTGATAGATTTATAAGCCATACAGTAATAAAAATGATTAAAAATACGTATGATTACTAATGTAATAACATTGATTAATATTGTGATAGATTTATAAGCCATACAGTAATAAAAATGATTAAAAATACGTATGACTACGAATGTAATACCATTGATTAATATTGTGATAGATTTATAAGTCATACAGTAATAAGAGATGATTAAAAATACGTATGACTACGAATGTAATACCATTGATTAATATTGTGATAGATTTATAAGTCATACAGTAATAAGAGATGATTAAAAATACGTATGACTACGAATGTAATACCATTGATTAATATTGTGATAGATTTATAAGTCATACAGTAATAAGAGATGATTAAAAATACGTATGACTACTAATGTAATACCATTGATTAATATTGTGATAGATTTATAAGTCATACAGTAATAAGAGATGATTAAAAATACGTATGACTACGAATGTAATACCATTGATTAATATTGTGATAGATTTATAAGTCATACATTAATAAAAATGATTAAAAATACGTAGGATTACTAATGTAATACCATTGATTAATATTGTGATAGATTTATAAGTCATACAGTAATAAAAATGATTAAAAATACGTATGACTACTAATGTAATACCATTGATTAATATTGTGATAGATTTATAAGTCATACATTAATAAAAATGATTAAAAATACGTAGGATTACTAATGTAATACCATTGATTAAAATTGTGATAGATTTATAAGTCATACAGTAATAAAAATGATTAAAAATACGTATGACTACTAATGTAATACCATTGATTAATATTGTGATAGATTTATAAGCCATACAGTAATAAAAATGATTAAAAATACGTATGACTACTAATGTAATACCATTGATTAATATTGTGATAGATTTATAAGTCATACAGTAATAAGAGATGATTAAAAATACGTATGACTACTAATGTAATACCATTGATTAATATTGTGATAGATTTATAAGTCATACAGTAATAAGAGATGATTAAAAATACGTATGACTACGAATGTAATACCATTGATTAATATTGTGATAGATTTATAAGTCATACAGTAATAAGAGATGATTAAAAATACGTATGACTACTAATGTAATACCATTGATTAATATTGTGATAGATTTATAAGTCATACAGTAATAAGAGATGATTAAAAATACGTATGACTACGAATGTAATACCATTGATTAATATTGTGATAGATTTATAAGTCATACAGTAATAAGAGATGATTAAAAATACGTATGACTACTAATGTAATACCATTGATTAATATTGTGATAGATTTATAAGTCATACAGTAATAAGAGATGATTAAAAATACGTATGACTACGAATGTAATACCATTGATTAATATTGTGATAGATTTATAAGTCATACATTAATAAAAATGATTAAAAATACGTAGGATTACTAATGTAATACCATTGATTAATATTGTGATAGATTTATAAGTCATACAGTAATAAAAATGATTAAAAATACGTATGACTACTAATGTAATACCATTGATTAATATTGTGATAGATTTATAAGTCATACAGTAATAAGAGATGATTAAAAATACGTATGACTACTAATGTAATACCATTGATTAATATTGTGATAGATTTATAAGTCATACAGTAATAAGAGATGATTAAAAATACGTATGACTACGAATGTAATACCATTGATTAATATTGTGATAGATTTATAAGTCATACAGTAATAAGAGATGATTAAAAATACGTATGACTACTAATGTAATACCATTGATTAATATTGTGATAGATTTATAAGTCATACAGTAATAAGAGATGATATGATTAAAAATACGTATGACTACGAATGTAATACCATTGATTAATATTGTGATAGATTTATAAGTCATACAGTAATAAGAGATGATTAAAAATACGTATGACTACTAATGTAATACCATTGATTAATATTGTGATAGATTTATAAGTCATACAGTAATAAAAATGATTAAAAATACGTATGACTACTAATGTAATACCATTGATTAATATTGTGATAGATTTATAAGTCATACAGTAATAAAAATGATTAAAAATACGTATGACTACTAATGTAATACCATTGATTAATATTGTGATAGATTTATAAGTCATACAGTAATAAAAATGATTAAAAATACGTATGACTACTAATGTAATACCATTGATTAATATTGTGATAGATTTATAAGTCATACAGTAATAAAAATGATTAAAAATACGTATGACTACTAATGTAATACCATTGATTAATATTGTGATAGATTTATATGATATACAGTTATAAAAATGATTAAAAATACGTATGATTACTAATGTAATACCATTGAATAATATTGTGATAGATTTATAAGTCATACAGTAATAAAAATGATTAAAAATACGTATGACTACTAATGTAATACCATTGATTAATATTGTGATAGATTTATAAGTCATACAGTAATAAAAATGATTAAAAATAAGTATGACTACTAATGTAATACCATTGATTAATATTGTGATAGATTTATAAGTCATACAGTAATAAAAATGATTAAAAATAAGTATGACTACTAATGTAATACCATTGATTAATATTGTGATAGATTTATAAGTCATACAGTAATAAAAATGATTAAAAATACGTATGACTACTAATGTAATACCATTGATTAATATTGTGATAGATTTATAAGTCATACAGTAATAAAAATGATTAAAAATACGTATGACTACTAATGTAATACCATTGATTAATATTGTGATAGATTTATAAGTCATACAGTAATAAAAATGATTAAAAATACGTATGACTACTAATGTAATACCATTGATTAATATTGTGATAGATTTATATGATATACAGTTATAAAAATGATTAAAAATACGTATGATTACTAATGTAATACCATTGAATAATATTGTGATAGATTTATAAGCCATACATTATTAAAAATGATTAAAAATACGTATGATTACTAATGTAATACCATTGATTAATATTGTGATAGATTCATAAGTCATACAGTAATAAAAATGATTAAAAATACGTATGACTACTAATGTAATACCATTGATTAATATTGTGATAGATTCATAAGTCATACAGTAATAAAAATGATTAAAAATACGTATGACTACTAATGTAATACCATTGATTAATTTTGTGATAGATTTATATGATATACAGTGATAAAAATGATTAAAAATACGTATGACTACTAATGTAATACCATTGATTAATATTGTGATAGATTTATAAGCCATACAGTAATAAAAATGATTAAAAATACGTATGACTACTAATGTAATACCATTGATTAATATTGTGATAGATTTATAAGCCATACAGTAATAAAAATGATTAAAAATACGTATGACTACGAATGTAATACCATTGATTAATATTGTGATAGATTTATAAGTCATACAGTAATAAGAGATGATTAAAAATACGTATGACTACGAATGTAATACCATTGATTAATATTGTGATAGATTTATAAGTCATACAGTAATAAGAGATGATTAAAAATACGTATGACTACTAATGTAATACCATTGATTAATATTGTGATAGATTTATAAGCCATACAGTAAAAAAAATGATTAAAAATACGTATGACTACTAATGTAATACCATTGATTAATATTGTGATAGATTTATAAGCCATACAGTAATAAAAATGATTAAAAATACGTATGACTACTAATGTAATACCATTGATTAATATTGTGATAGATTTATAAGTCATACAGTAATAAAAATGATTAAAAATACGTATGACTACTAATGTAATACCATTGATTAATATTGTGATAGATTTATAAGCCATACAGTAATAAAAGTGATTAAAAATACGTATGATTACTAATGTAATACCATTGATTAATATTGTGATAGATTTATATGCCATACAGTAATAAAAGTGATTAAAAATACGTATGATTACTAATGTAATACCATTGATTAATATTGTGATAGATTTATAAGCCATACATTATTAAAAATGATTAAAAATAAGTATGACTACTAATGTAATACCATTGATTAATATTGTGATAGATTTATATGCCATACAGTAATAAAAGTGATTAAAAATACGTATGACTACTAATGTAATACCATTGATTAATATTGTGATAGATTTATAAGCCATACATTATTAAAAATGATTAAAAATAAGTATGACTACTAATGTAATACCATTGATTAATATTGTGATAGATTTATATGCCATACAGTAATAAAAGTGATTAAAAATACGTATGATTACTAATGTAATACCATTGATTAATATTGTGATAGATTTATAAGCCATACAGTAATAAAAATGATTAAAAATACGTATGACTACTAATGTAATACCATTGATTAATATTGTGATAGATTTATAAGTTATACAGTATTAAGAGTGATTAAAAATACGTATGACTACTAAAATAATACCATTGATTAATATTGTGATAGATTTATAAGCCATACATTATTAAAAATGATTAAAAATAAGTATGACTACTAATGTAATACCATTGATTAATATTGTGATAGATTTATATGCCATACAGTAATAAAAGTGATTAAAAATACGTATGATTACTAATGTAATACCATTGATTAATATTGTGATAGATTTATAAGCCATACATTATTAAAAATGATTAAAAATACGTATGACTACTAATGTAATACCATTGATTAATATTGAGATAGATTTATAAGCCATACATTATTAAAAATGATTAAAAATACGTATGACTACTAATGTAATACCATTGATTAATATTGAGATAGATTTATAAGCCATACATTATTAAAAATGATTAAAAATACGTATGACTACTAATGTAATACCATTGATTAATATTGAGATAGATTTATGAGCCATACAGTAATAAAAAATTATTAAAATACGTATGACTACGAATGTAATACCATTGATTAATATTGTGATAGATTTATAAGTCATACATTAATAAAAATGATTAAAAATACGTAGGATTACTAATGTAATACCATTGATTAATATTGTGATAGATTTATAAGTCATACAGTAATAAAAATGATTAAAAATACGTATGACTACTAATGTAATACCATTGATTAATATTGTGATATATTTATAAGTCATACAGTAATAAAAATGATTAAAAATAAGTATGACTACTAATGTAATACCATTGATTAATATTGTGATAGATTTATAAGTCATACAGTAATAAAAATGATTAAAAATAAGTATGACTACTA
Source organism: Haliclystus octoradiatus (assembly GCA_916610825.1). Classification (NCBI taxonomy): domain Eukaryota; kingdom Metazoa; phylum Cnidaria; class Staurozoa; order Stauromedusae; family Haliclystidae; genus Haliclystus; species Haliclystus octoradiatus. The sequence continues at coordinate 2,058,155 of OU744451.1, forward strand.
ATGTAATACCATTGATTAATATTGTGATAGATTTATAAGTCATACAGTAATAAAAATGATTAAAAATACGTATGACTACTAATGTAATACCATTGATTAATATTCTGATAGATTTATAAGTCATACAGTAATAAAAATGATTAAAAATACGTATGACTACTAATGTAATACCATTGATTAATATTGTGATAGATTTATAAGTCATACAGTAATAAAAATGATTAAAAATACGTATGACTACTAATGTAATACCATTGATTAATATTGTGATAGATTTATATGATATACAGTGATAAAAATGATTAAAAATACGTATGATTACTAATGTAATACCATTGATTAATATTGTGATAGATTTATAAGCCATACATTATTAAAAATGATTAAAAATACGTATGATTACTAATGTAATACCATTGATTAATATTGTGATAGATTCATAAGTCTTACAGTAATAAAAATGATTAAAAATACGTATGACTACTAATGTAATACCATTGATTAATATTGTGATAGATTCATAAGTCATACAGTAATAAAAATGATTTAAAATACGTATGACTACTAATGTAATAACATTGATTAATATTGTGATAGATTTATATGATATACAGTGATAAAAATGATTAAAAATACGTATGACTACTAATGTAATACCATTGATTAATATTGTGATAGATTTATAAGCCATACAGTAATAAAAATGATTAAAAATACGTATGACTACTAATGTAATACCATTGATTAATATTGTGATAGATTTATAAGCCATACAGTAAAAAATGATTAAAAATACGTATGACTACGAATGTAATACCATTGATTAATATTGTGATAGATTTATAAGTCATACAGTAATAAGAGATGATTAAAAATACGTATGACTACGAACGTAATACCATTGATTAATATTGTGATAGATTTATAAGTCATACAGTAATAAGAGATGATTAAAAATACGTATGACTACTAATGTAATACCATTGATTAATATTGTGATAGATTTATAAGCCATACAGTAATAAAAATGATTAAAAATACGTATGACTACTAATGTAATACCATTGATTAATATTGTGATAGATTTATAAGCCATACAGTAATAAAAGTGATTAAAAATACGTATGATTACTAATGTAATACCATTGATTAATATTGTGATAGATTTATATGCCATACAGTAATAAAAGTGATTAAAAATACGTATGATTACTAATGTAATACCATTGATTAATATTGTGATAGATTTATAAGCCATACATTATTAAAAATGATTAAAAATAAGTATGACTACTAATGTAATACCATTGATTAATATTGTGATAGATTTATATGCCATACAGTAATAAAAGTGATTAAAAATACGTATGACTACTAATGTAATACCATTGATTAATATTGTGATAGATTTATAAGCCATACATTATTAAAAATGATTAAAAATAAGTATGACTACTAATGTAATACCATTGATTAATATTGTGATAGATTTATATGCCATACAGTAATAAAAGTGATTAAAAATACGTATGATTACTAATGTAATACCATTGATTAATATTGTGATAGATTTATAAGCCATACAGTAATAAAAATGATTAAAAATACGTATGACTACTAATGTAATACCATTGATTAATATTGTGATAGATTTATAAGTCATACAGTAATAAGAGATGATTAAAAATACGTATGACTACGAATGTAATACCATTGATTAATATTGTGATAGATTTATAAGTCATACAGTAATAAGAGATGATTAAAAATACGTATGACTACTAATGTAATACCATTGATTAATATTGTGATAGATTTATAAGCCATACAGTAAAAAAAATGATTAAAAATACGTATGACTACTAATGTAATACCATTGATTAATATTGTGATAGATTTATAAGCCATACAGTAATAAAAATGATTAAAAATACGTATGACTACTAATGTAATACCATTGATTAATATTGTGATAGATTTATAAGTCATACAGTAATAAAAATGATTAAAAATACGTATGACTACTAATGTAATACCATTGATTAATATTGTGATAGATTTATAAGCCATACAGTAATAAAAGTGATTAAAAATACGTATGATTACTAATGTAATACCATTGATTAATATTGTGATAGATTTATATGCCATACAGTAATAAAAGTGATTAAAAATACGTATGATTACTAATGTAATACCATTGATTAATATTGTGATAGATTTATAAGCCATACATTATTAAAAATGATTAAAAATAAGTATGACTACTAATGTAATACCATTGATTAATATTGTGATAGATTTATATGCCATACAGTAATAAAAGTGATTAAAAATACGTATGACTACTAATGTAATACCATTGATTAATATTGTGATAGATTTATAAGCCATACATTATTAAAAATGATTAAAAATAAGTATGACTACTAATGTAATACCATTGATTAATATTGTGATAGATTTATATGCCATACAGTAATAAAAGTGATTAAAAATACGTATGATTACTAATGTAATACCATTGATTAATATTGTGATAGATTTATAAGCCATACAGTAATAAAAATGATTAAAAATACGTATGACTACTAATGTAATACCATTGATTAATATTGTGATAGATTTATAAGTTATACAGTATTAAGAGTGATTAAAAATACGTATGACTACTAAAATAATACCATTGATTAATATTGTGATAGATTTATAAGCCATACATTATTAAAAATGATTAAAAATACGTATGACTACTAATGTAATACCATTGATTAATATTGAGATAGATTTATAAGCCATACATTATTAAAAATGATTAAAAATACGTATGACTACTAATGTAATACCATTGATTAATATTGAGATAGATTTATGAGCCATACAGTAATAAAAAATTATTAAAATACGTATGACTACGAATGTAATACCATTGATTAATATTGTGATAGATTTATAAGTCATACATTAATAAAAATGATTAAAAATACGTAGGATTACTAATGTAATACCATTGATTAATATTGTGATAGATTTATAAGTCATACAGTAATAAAAATGATTAAAAATACGTATGACTACTAATGTAATACCATTGATTAATATTGTGATATATTTATAAGTCATACAGTAATAAAAATGATTAAAAATAAGTATGACTACTAATGTAATACCATTGATTAATATTGTGATAGATTTATAAGTCATACAGTAATAAAAATGATTAAAAATAAGTATGACTACTAATGTAATACCATTGATTAATATTGTGATAGATTTATAAGTCATACAGTAATAAAAATGATTAAAAATAAGTATGACTACTAATGTAATACCATTGATTAATATTGTGATAGATTTATAAGTCATACAGTAATAAAAATGATTAAAAATACGTATGACTACTAATGTAATACCATTGATTAATATTGTGATAGATTTATAAGTCATACAGTAATAAAAATGATTAAAAATACGTATGACTACTAATGTAATACCATTGATTAATATTGTGATAGATTTATAAGTCATACAGTAATAAAAATGATTAAAAATACGTATGACTACTAATGTAATACCATTGATTAATATTGTGATAGATTTATATGATATACAGTTATAAAAATGATTAAAAATACGTATGATTACTAATGTAATACCATTGAATAATATTGTGATAGATTTATAAGCCATACATTATTAAAAATGATTAAAAATACGTATGATTACTAATGTAATACCATTGATTAATATTGTGATAGATTCATAAGTCATACAGTAATAAAAATGATTAAAAATACGTATGACTACTAATGTAATACCATTGATTAATATTGTGATAGATTCATAAGTCATACAGTAATAAAAATGATTAAAAATACGTATGACTACTAATGTAATACCATTGATTAATTTTGTGATAGATTTATATGATATACAGTGATAAAAATGATTAAAAATACGTATGACTACTAATGTAATACCATTGATTAATATTGTGATAGATTTATAAGCCATACAGTAATAAAAATGATTAAAAATACGTATGACTACTAATGTAATACCATTGATTAATATTGTGATAGATTTATAAGCCATACAGTAATAAAAATGATTAAAAATACGTATGACTACGAATGTAATACCATTGATTAATATTGTGATAGATTTATAAGTCATACAGTAATAAGAGATGATTAAAAATACGTATGACTACGAATGTAATACCATTGATTAATATTGTGATAGATTTATAAGTCATACAGTAATAAGAGATGATTAAAAATACGTATGACTACTAATGTAATACCATTGATTAATATTGTGATAGATTTATAAGCCATACAGTAAAAAAAATGATTAAAAATACGTATGACTACTAATGTAATACCATTGATTAATATTGTGATAGATTTATAAGCCATACAGTAATAAAAATGATTAAAAATACGTATGACTACTAATGTAATACCATTGATTAATATTGTGATAGATTTATAAGTCATACAGTAATAAAAATGATTAAAAATACGTATGACTACTAATGTAATACCATTGATTAATATTGTGATAGATTTATAAGCCATACAGTAATAAAAGTGATTAAAAATACGTATGATTACTAATGTAATACCATTGATTAATATTGTGATAGATTTATATGCCATACAGTAATAAAAGTGATTAAAAATACGTATGACTACTAATGTAATACCATTGATTAATATTGTGATAGATTTATAAGCCATACATTATTAAAAATGATTAAAAATAAGTATGACTACTAATGTAATACCATTGATTAATATTGTGATAGATTTATATGCCATACAGTAATAAAAATGATTAAAAATACGTATGACTACTAATGTAATACCATTGATTAATATTGTGATAGATTTATAAGCCATACATTATTAAAAATGATTAAAAATAAGTATGACTACTAATGTAATACCATTGATTAATATTGTGATAGATTTATATGCCATACAGTAATAAAAGTGATTAAAAATACGTATGATTACTAATGTAATACCATTGATTAATATTGTGATAGATTTATAAGCCATACAGTAATAAAAATGATTAAAAATACGTATGACTACTAATGTAATACCATTGATTAATATTGTGATAGATTTATAAGTTATACAGTATTAAGAGTGATTAAAAATACGTATGACTACTAAAATAATACCATTGATTAATATTGTGATAGATTTATAAGCCATACATTATTAAAAATGATTAAAAATAAGTATGACTACTAATGTAATACCATTGATTAATATTGTGATAGATTTATATGCCATACAGTAATAAAAGTGATTAAAAATACGTATGATTACTAATGTAATACCATTGATTAATATTGTGATAGATTTATAAGCCATACATTATTAAAAATGATTAAAAATACGTATGACTACTAATGTAATACCATTGATTAATATTGAGATAGATTTATAAGCCATACATTATTAAAAATGATTAAAAATACGTATGACTACTAATGTAATACCATTGATTAATATTGAGATAGATTTATAAGCCATACATTATTAAAAATGATTAAAAATACGTATGACTACTAATGTAATACCATTGATTAATATTGAGATAGATTTATGAGCCATACAGTAATAAAAAATTATTAAAATACGTATGACTACGAATGTAATACCATTGATTAATATTGTGATAGATTTATAAGTCATACATTAATAAAAATGATTAAAAATACGTAGGATTACTAATGTAATACCATTGATTAATATTGTGATAGATTTATAAGTCATACAGTAATAAAAATGATTAAAAATACGTATGACTACTAATGTAATACCATTGATTAATATTGTGATATATTTATAAGTCATACAGTAATAAAAATGATTAAAAATAAGTATGACTACTAATGTAATACCATTGATTAATATTGTGATAGATTTATAAGTCATACAGTAATAAAAATGATTAAAAATAAGTATGACTACTAATGTAATACCATTGATTAATATTGTGATAGATTTATAAGTCATACAGTAATAAAAATGATTAAAAATACGTATGACTACTAATGTAATACCATTGATTAATATTCTGATAGATTTATAAGTCATACAGTAATAAAAATGATTAAAAATACGTATGACTACTAATGTAATACCATTGATTAATATTGTGATAGATTTATAAGTCATACAGTAATAAAAATGATTAAAAATACGTATGACTACTAATGTAATACCATTGATTAATATTGTGATAGATTTATATGATATACAGTGATAAAAATGATTAAAAATACGTATGATTACTAATGTAATACCATTGATTAATATTGTGATAGATTTATAAGCCATACATTATTAAAAATGATTAAAAATACGTATGATTACTAATGTAATACCATTGATTAATATTGTGATAGATTCATAAGTCTTACAGTAATAAAAATGATTAAAAATACGTATGACTACTAATGTAATACCATTGATTAATATTGTGATAGATTCATAAGTCATACAGTAATAAAAATGATTTAAAATACGTATGACTACTAATGTAATAACATTGATTAATATTGTGATAGATTTATATGATATACAGTGATAAAAATGATTAAAAATACGTATGACTACTAATGTAATACCATTGATTAATATTGTGATAGATTTATAAGCCATACAGTAATAAAAATGATTAAAAATACGTATGACTACTAATGTAATACCATTGATTAATATTGTGATAGATTTATAAGCCATACAGTAAAAAATGATTAAAAATACGTATGACTACGAATGTAATACCATTGATTAATATTGTGATAGATTTATAAGTCATACAGTAATAAGAGATGATTAAAAATACGTATGACTACGAACGTAATACCATTGATTAATATTGTGATAGATTTATAAGTCATACAGTAATAAGAGATGATTAAAAATACGTATGACTACTAATGTAATACCATTGATTAATATTGTGATAGATTTATAAGCCATACAGTAATAAAAATGATTAAAAATACGTATGACTACTAATGTAATACCATTGATTAATATTGTGATAGATTTATAAGCCATACAGTAATAAAAGTGATTAAAAATACGTATGATTACTAATGTAATACCATTGATTAATATTGTGATAGATTTATATGCCATACAGTAATAAAAGTGATTAAAAATACGTATGATTACTAATGTAATACCATTGATTAATATTGTGATAGATTTATAAGCCATACATTATTAAAAATGATTAAAAATAAGTATGACTACTAATGTAATACCATTGATTAATATTGTGATAGATTTATATGCCATACAGTAATAAAAGTGATTAAAAATACGTATGACTACTAATGTAATACCATTGATTAATATTGTGATAGATTTATAAGCCATACATTATTAAAAATGATTAAAAATAAGTATGACTACTAATGTAATACCATTGATTAATATTGTGATAGATTTATATGCCATACAGTAATAAAAGTGATTAAAAATACGTATGATTACTAATGTAATACCATTGATTAATATTGTGATAGATTTATAAGCCATACAGTAATAAAAATGATTAAAAATACGTATGACTACTAATGTAATACCATTGATTAATATTGTGATAGATTTATAAGTCATACAGTAATAAGAGATGATTAAAAATACGTATGACTACGAATGTAATACCATTGATTAATATTGTGATAGATTTATAAGTCATACAGTAATAAGAGATGATTAAAAATACGTATGACTACTAATGTAATACCATTGATTAATATTGTGATAGATTTATAAGCCATACAGTAAAAAAAATGATTAAAAATACGTATGACTACTAATGTAATACCATTGATTAATATTGTGATAGATTTATAAGCCATACAGTAATAAAAATGATTAAAAATACGTATGACTACTAATGTAATACCATTGATTAATATTGTGATAGATTTATAAGTCATACAGTAATAAAAATGATTAAAAATACGTATGACTACTAATGTAATACCATTGATTAATATTGTGATAGATTTATAAGCCATACAGTAATAAAAATGATTAAAAATACGTATGATTACTAATGTAATACCATTGATTAATATTGTGATAGATTTATATGCCATACAGTAATAAAAGTGATTAAAAATACGTATGATTACTAATGTAATACCATTGATTAATATTGTGATAGATTTATAAGCCATACATTATTAAAAATGATTAAAAATAAGTATGACTACTAATGTAATACCATTGATTAATATTGTGATAGATTTATATGCCATACAGTAATAAAAGTGATTAAAAATACGTATGACTACTAATGTAATACCATTGATTAATATTGTGATAGATTTATAAGCCATACATTATTAAAAATGATTAAAAATAAGTATGACTACTAATGTAATACCATTGATTAATATTGTGATAGATTTATATGCCATACAGTAATAAAAATGATTAAAAATACGTATGATTACTAATGTAATACCATTGATTAATATTGTGATAGATTTATAAGCCATACAGTAATAAAAATGATTAAAAATACGTATGACTACTAATGTAATACCATTGATTAATATTGTGATAGATTTATAAGTTATACAGTATTAAGAGTGATTAAAAATACGTATGACTACTAAAATAATACCATTGATTAATATTGTGATAGATTTATAAGCCATACATTATTAAAAATGATTAAAAATACGTATGACTACTAATGTAATACCATTGATTAATATTGAGATAGATTTATAAGCCATACATTATTAAAAATGATTAAAAATACGTATGACTACTAATGTAATACCATTGATTAATATTGAGATAGATTTATGAGCCATACAGTAATAAAAAATTATTAAAATACGTATGACTACGAATGTAATACCATTGATTAATATTGTGATAGATTTATAAGTCATACATTAATAAAAATGATTAAAAATACGTAGGATTACTAATGTAATACCATTGATTAATATTGTGATAGATTTATAAGTCATACAGTAATAAAAATGATTAAAAATACGTATGACTACTAATGTAATACCATTGATTAATATTGTGATATATTTATAAGTCATACAGTAATAAAAATGATTAAAAATAAGTATGACTACTAATGTAATACCATTGATTAATATTGTGATAGATTTATAAGTCATACAGTAATAAAAATGATTAAAAATAAGTATGACTACTAATGTAATACCATTGATTAATATTGTGATAGATTTATAAGTCATACAGTAATAAAAATGATTAAAAATACGTATGACTACTAATGTAATACCATTGATTAATATTCTGATAGATTTATAAGTCATACAGTAATAAAAATGATTAAAAATACGTATGACTACTAATGTAATACCATTGATTAATATTGTGATAGATTTATAAGTCATACAGTAATAAAAATGATTAAAAATACGTATGACTACTAATGTAATACCATTGATTAATATTGTGATAGATTTATATGATATACAGTGATAAAAATGATTAAAAATACGTATGATTACTAATGTAATACCATTGATTAATATTGTGATAGATTTATAAGCCATACATTATTAAAAATGATTAAAAATACGTATGATTACTAATGTAATACCATTGATTAATATTGTGATAGATTCATAAATCATACAGTAATAAAAATGATTAAAAATACGTATGACTACTAATGTAATACCATTGATTAATATTGTGATAGATTCATAAGTCATACAGTAATAAAAATGATTTAAAATACGTATGACTACTAATGTAATAACATTGATTAATATTGTGATAGATTTATATGATATACAGTGATAAAAATGATTAAAAATACGTATGACTACTAATGTAATACCATTGATTAATATTGTGATAGATTTATAAGCCATACAGTAATAAAAATGATTAAAAATACGTATGACTACTAATGTAATACCATTGATTAATATTGTGATAGATTTATAAGCCATACAGTAAAAAATGATTAAAAATACGTATGACTACGAATGTAATACCATTGATTAATATTGTGATAGATTTATAAGTCATACAGTAATAAGAGATGATTAAAAATACGTATGACTACGAACGTAATACCATTGATTAATATTGTGATAGATTTATAAGTCATACAGTAATAAGAGATGATTAAAAATACGTATGACTACTAATGTAATACCATTGATTAATATTGTGATAGATTTATAAGCCATACAGTAATAAAAATGATTAAAAATACGTATGACTACTAATGTAATACCATTGATTAATATTGTGATAGATTTATAAGCCATACAGTAATAAAAGTGATTAAAAATACGTATGATTACTAATGTAATACCATTGATTAATATTGTGATAGATTTATATGCCATACAGTAATAAAAGTGATTAAAAATACGTATGATTACTAATGTAATACCATTGATTAATATTGTGATAGATTTATAAGCCATACATTATTAAAAATGATTAAAAATAAGTATGACTACTAATGTAATACCATTGATTAATATTGTGATAGATTTATAAGCCATACAGTAATAAAAGTGATTAAAAATACGTATGACTACTAATGTAATACCATTGATTAATATTGTGATAGATTTATAAGCCATACATTATTAAAAATGATTAAAAATAAGTATGACTACTAATGTAATACCATTGATTAATATTGTGATAGATTTATATGCCATACAGTAATAAAAGTGATTAAAAATACGTATGATTACTAATGTAATACCATTGATTAATATTGTGATAGATTTATAAGCCATACAGTAATAAAAATGATTAAAAATACGTATGACTACTAATGTAATACCATTGATTAATATTGTGATAGATTTATAAGTCATACAGTATTAAGAGTGATTAAAAATACGTATGACTACTAATGTAATACCATTGATTAATATTGTGATAGATTTATAAGCCATACATTATTAAAAATGATTAAAAATAAGTATGACTACTAATGTAATACCATTGATTAATATTGTGATAGATTTATATGCCATACAGTAATAAAAATGATTAAAAATACGTATGATTACTAATGTAATACCATTGATTAATATTGTGATAGATTTATAAGCCATACATTATTAAAAATGATTAAAAATACGTATGACTACTAATGTAATACCATTGATTAATATTGAGATAGATTTATAAGCCATACATTATTAAAAATGATTAAAAATACGTATGACTACTAATGTAATACCATTGATTAATATTGAGATAGATTTATAAGCCATACATTATTAAAAATGATTAAAAATACGTATGACTACTAATGTAATACCATTGATTAATATTGAGATAGATTTATGAGCCATACAGTAATAAAAAATTATTAAAATACGTAGGATTAAAAATGTAATACCATTGATTAATATTGTGATAGATTTATAAGCCATACAGTAATAAAAGTGATTAAAAATACGTATGATTACTAATGTAATACTATTGATTAATATTGTGATAGATTTATAAGCCATACAGTAATAAAAATGATTAAAAATACGTATGACTACTAATGTAATACCATTGATTAATATTGAGATAGATTTATAAGCCATACATTATTAAAAATGATTAAAAATACGTATGACTACTAATGTAATACCATTGATTAATATTGTGATAGATTTATGAGCCATACAGTAATAAAAAATTATTAAAATACGTAGGATTAAAAATGTAATACCATTGATTAATATTGTGATAGATTTATAAGCCATACAGTAATAAAAGTGATTAAAAATACGTATGATTATTAATGTAATACCATTGATTAATATTGTGATAGATTTATAAGCCATACATTATTAAAAATGATTAAAAATAAGTATGACTACTAATGTAATACCATTGATTAATATTGTGATAGATTTATAAGTCATACAGTAATAAAAATGATTAAAAATACGTATGACTAGTAATGTAATACCATTGATTAATATTGTGATAGATTTATAAGTCATACAGTAATAAAAATGATTAAAAATACGTATGACTAGTAATGTAATACCATTGATTAATATTGTGATAGATTTATAAGTCATACAGTAATAAAAATGATTAAAAATAAGTATGACTACTAATGTAATACCATTGATTAATATTGTGATAGATTTATAAGTCATACAGTAATAAAAATGATTAAAAATAAGTATGACTACTAATGTAATACCATTGATTAATATTGTGATAGATTTATAAGTCATACAGTAATAAGAGATGATTAAAAATACGTATGACTACGAATGTAATACCATTGATTAATATTGTGATAGATTTATAAGTCATACAGTAATAAGAGATGATTAAAAATACGTATGACTACTAATGTAATACCATTGATTAATATTGTGATAGATTTATAAGCCATACAGTAATAAAAATGATTAAAAATACGTATGACTACTAATGTAATACCATTGATTAATATTGTGATAGATTTATATGCCATACAGTAATAAAAGTGATTAAAAATACGTATGATTACTAATGTAATACCATTGATTAATATTGTGATAGATTTATAAGCCATACATTATTAAAAATGATTAAAAATACGTATGATTACTAATGTAATACCATTGATTAATATTGTGATAGATTCATAAGTCATACAGTAATAAAAATGATTAAAAATACGTATGACTACTAATGTAATACCATTGATTAATATTGTGATAGATTCATAAGTCATACAGTAATAAAAATGATTTAAAATACGTATGACTACTAATGTAATAACATTGATTAATATTGTGATAGATTTATATGATATACAGTGATAAAAATGATTAAAAATACGTATGACTACTAATGTAATACCATTGATTAATATTGTGATAGATTTATAAGCCATACAGTAATAAAAATGATTAAAAATACGTATGACTACTAATGTAATACCATTGATTAATATTGTGATAGATTTATAAGCCATACAGTAAAAAATGATTAAAAATACGTATGACTACGAATGTAATACCATTGATTAATATTGTGATAGATTTATAAGTCATACAGTAATAAGAGATGATTAAAAATACGTATGACTACGAACGTAATACCATTGATTAATATTGTGATAGATTTATAAGTCATACAGTAATAAGAGATGATTAAAAATACGTATGACTACTAATGTAATACCATTGATTAATATTGTGATAGATTTATAAGCCATACAGTAATAAAAATGATTAAAAATACGTATGACTACTAATGTAATACCATTGATTAATATTGTGATAGATTTATAAGCCATACAGTAATAAAAGTGATTAAAAATACGTATGATTACTAATGTAATACCATTGATTAATATTGTGATAGATTTATATGCCATACAGTAATAAAAGTGATTAAAAATACGTATGATTACTAATGTAATACCATTGATTAATATTGTGATAGATTTATAAGCCATACATTATTAAAAATGATTAAAAATACGTATGACTACTAATGTAATACCATTGATTAATATTGTGATAGATTTATAAGCCATACAGTAATAAAAGTGATTAAAAATACGTATGACTACTAATGTAATACCATTGATTAATATTGTGATAGATTTATAAGCCATACATTATTAAAAATGATTAAAAATACGTATGACTACTAATGTAATACCATTGATTAATATTGTGATAGATTTATATGCCATACAGTAATAAAAGTGATTAAAAATACGTATGATTACTAATGTAATACCATTGATTAATATTGTGATAGATTTATAAGCCATACAGTAATAAAAATGATTAAAAATACGTATGACTACTAATGTAATACCATTGATTAATATTGTGATAGATTTATAAGTCATACAGTATTAAGAGTGATTAAAAATACGTATGACTACTAATGTAATACCATTGATTAATATTGTGATAGATTTATAAGCCATACATTATTAAAAATGATTAAAAATAAGTATGACTACTAATGTAATACCATTGATTAATATTGTGATAGATTTATATGCCATACAGTAATAAAAGTGATTAAAAATACGTATGATTACTAATGTAATACCATTGATTAATATTGTGATAGATTTATAAGCCATACATTATTAAAAATGATTAAAAATACGTATGACTACTAATGTAATACCATTGATTAATATTGAGATAGATTTATAAGCCATACATTATTAAAAATGATTAAAAATACGTATGACTACTAATGTAATACCATTGATTAATATTGAGATAGATTTATAAGCCATACATTATTAAAAATGATTAAAAATACGTATGACTACTAATGTAATACCATTGATTAATATTGAGATAGATTTATGAGCCATACAGTAATAAAAAATTATTAAAATACGTAGGATTAAAAATGTAATACCATTGATTAATATTGTGATAGATTTATAAGCCATACAGTAATAAAAGTGATTAAAAATACGTATGATTACTAATGTAATACTATTGATTAATATTGTGATAGATTTATAAGCCATACAGTAATAAAAATGATTAAAAATACGTATGACTACTAATGTAATACCATTGATTAATATTGAGATAGATTTATAAGCCATACATTATTAAAAATGATTAAAAATACGTATGACTACTAATGTAATACCATTGATTAATATTGTGATAGATTTATGAGCCATACAGTAATAAAAAATTATTAAAATACGTAGGATTAAAAATGTAATACCATTGATTAATATTGTGATAGATTTATAAGCCATACAGTAATAAAAGTGATTAAAAATACGTATGATTATTAATGTAATACCATTGATTAATATTGTGATAGATTTATAAGCCATACATTATTAAAAATGATTAAAAATAAGTATGACTACTAATGTAATACCATTGATTAATATTGTGATAGATTTATAAGTCATACAGTAATAAAAATGATTAAAAATACGTATGACTAGTAATGTAATACCATTGATTAATATTGTGATAGATTTATAAGTCATACAGTAATAAAAATGATTAAAAATACGTATGACTAGTAATGTAATACCATTGATTAATATTGTGATAGATTTATAAGTCATACAGTAATAAAAATGATTAAAAATAAGTATGACTACTAATGTAATACCATTGATTAATATTGTGATAGATTTATAAGTCATACAGTAATAAAAATGATTAAAAATAAGTATGACTACTAATGTAATACCATTGATTAATATTGTGATAGATTTATAAGTCATACAGTAATAAGAGATGATTAAAAATACGTATGACTACGAATGTAATACCATTGATTAATATTGTGATAGATTTATAAGTCATACAGTAATAAGAGATGATTAAAAATACGTATGACTACTAATGTAATACCATTGATTAATATTGTGATAGATTTATAAGCCATACAGTAATAAAAATGATTAAAAATACGTATGACTACTAATGTAATACCATTGATTAATATTGTGATAGATTTATATGCCATACAGTAATAAAAGTGATTAAAAATACGTATGATTACTAATGTAATACCATTGATTAATATTGTGATAGATTTATAATTCATACAGTAATAAAAATGATTAAAAATACGTATGACTACTAATGTAATACCCAGGGTCCGACAAATGGTTTTACCTTCCGCAAACCTGAAATTTTACCCAAAATCTTCGGAAAAATTTTTCCCGGAACTCTGAAATATTATTTTCACTAATACAACATAAAGACAAATAAAACTTTCTTTGTTATGCAAGCATCTCCTTATCTTATCATTGAACACATAATAGTTGATATAACAATGCATTGTTCTAAATTTTAAATCCATAGCCGTAGGCCCATTTCCTTGCCCTAATGTTTATGCTGTGTTGTCTGGCGCAGATTCGAAGTGTTGCTTGCCTGTTGGTATAATGGTCTAAAAGCAAAGCCATCAACACTTACCAAGTTTATCAACTACACAAATTATCAGCAAATCATCATTTTTGTAGACCATAAAAGGGAGATTCATGGACGAACTTGTTACTTAGGAATTAGGATTAATTATGAAGTTGTTTTATCTTGCTCGATTTACGAAAAATTGCGTGACTGAACTTGAGAACGAGGCACCCGAATCCGAATTCGTTTTTATCATCTTCGCGTCTGCCCGTTTTCCAACGATTTAATGATTGCATCTAGACTATTATAATATTTGTTTAAATAGCAATAAAACTCCCCAAAAGCTTATCAAGACCAAAAAGAATACAAATGAGCATGAGAATCAGAAAAATAGTTTTCTAGTGTAATATCATACAAAAATATACTAGATATCTATAAAATTAATACTTGGGTTGGCTAAAATTAAGATAATAAAAATGAAATAAAAATTATTTTCAAAGATTGTTTACCAGATTTACAATCAACTTACATTATTCTGTTAAATTATTAATAATCGGAGCAGCGGTTCAAGGACTCTGCCTTTTTTATCTCATTTGCAACAGCCAGGGGCGGATCCAGCTGAAAATCTGACTGGTGCTGAAAGGGGACAATAAAGGGGCGAAGCCCCGTCGTCTAGGGGGGTCCGGGGGCATGCCCCCCCGGAAAAATTTTGGTATTCGAAAGCTATTGAAGGGCTGTGACACCACTTTCGTAACTCCATCAGCAATATTTCAACGTAATTATAAAGCTTAGATGATCAAATCTTACACCATCAAATAAATAAACACAATAAAAACACAGAAAGAATTAAAAATGTATTTTATTGAAAATAAAAACACCTTGTGCTTAATTAGATGCATGCACTCAGACAGGCTATACTATACAGTATACATTATGAATAAAACGTTTCAAATGTGAAATAATTAGCAACTACTTAAATTCAAATAAACTATTTAGACTATTTAGACATAATCAGTAGTAATAATTCTAAAAGAAAAAGTTATATGAATCTTCTGATGTTTAAAATTGTAATTATTACATCCAGTTGTAAAAGGTTTTGAATGCATGTACAAAAATGAATTATAGGGGCAATCCATCAACATCTTTTCGTTCTACAAAAAAGGAATGGAAAACAGATGTTTTTTCCCTGTCACTAGACATCAGCAAGACAGCAAGCCTACCCTGGGCTGGGAACTAAATGGCCAGAATAATACAATAATTTATTAGGCCTGTAGAAGTAGGCCTATTTATCAGGCCTTAAAGGCCTTTGTTGGAAACGAGAAGAGGATCCACAACCAAAATATGCATGCAAAATATGTAAATACAGATATCAAACATACGGTACTCGGCTACAATAAAATATTGAAACCAGTGAATTTAAAGCCAAAATAAAAACTACTAACTTATCTACTAACCTCTTGTGATAATGCATGCAATAGCACTTCCAATTTTTGATAGGAAAATGAGTTCTTCTTGCAATTCTGCGAATTTTATTTACATTTCTCAAACTTCTTGTTTCCTTGTGCTGATTTTTTACATTGAAAGGTTGATAATAAGTCTTGAATCAGCTAGCTCTTGTCGAATGGAACTTTCTTCTTTAAATTACATGTTAAATTGTCAATATAGAGCAGATTCTGTAATAGCGCAGCAAGATAATGTTAAGCTTTCTTAGACGCCATGCTTGCAAAAGTGGAAGGCATAACAACTTGACTTGATTAGACTTGATAAGTTAACAGGAAGTTGAGAACAACACAGTCGGACTTTGTATTTGTACTTGATTACTTGACATCATTCTAATTATAGCACTAAAAAAAGCAATGAAGGTGCTCACTGGTGCTCACTGGTGCTCAAATTCCTGAGATTCCTAATTTAGAGAATATGATTGGTTGAAACGATTGGGCGAAAGCGAGAATGGAATGTTGATTGTTCTGACTGGTGCTCAAAGACGACATACGATTGGCTTTTAGATTTCCAGGGGTGCTCAGCCCTTGTTGCTGATTGGAAGATTGCTTTGAATCATTGATTCAATGAAATCGTTCACTGAGAGAGTTCGGGACTGCTATCAGCAGCAAAATATGGCAAACGCAAAAATAACTGAAATCCTTCCGTTTCTATGGCAATATCAAATTACGCCATTGCGGCAACATCACAGCTTTGAAAATCTGACTGGTGCTCAAGCACCTTTTGCCCCCCCTTGGATCCGCGCCTGGCAACAGCAACTGATGTGAAAAAATTACTTTCAGTAACGATAAAATGCCATTTCTTTCCCTTAAAGTACAGATTGAGAGCTTTTGTGATCAGCGACCGTGAAAGAAGTGGGTGGGGTCCATTGCGTCTAACAAAGCAGATGTCTTCTACTGTTTCATGATTCAAAGGTCTTTTGGCATCATCAATTGCAACGATTTCGGAGAACATAGATTCTACAACACATTCATTGAACGATCTTGTCAGGAATTTCATGGCAAAGTTATTAATTCTCAGACATTTCACGTAGGTTTCTTTCTCACAAAGTAAAATATACCATAATTTCTCCGTTGTGATTGTTTTTTTTGTTGTCTTTTCTTTTGCTTTTATATCGGCTTTTATAATCTGATGTGCTCTGTGCCGTAATGTAACGAACTGTGATCGTAAGACCATTTTTTCATCGTTGAGTAAAGGCGTTGGACCACTGGGAATACTCATTAATTTATTAAGTGCCTTGAGCTGAGTATCTAGGGGGGTTAATACATTGCTATCCTTGCCAATGGTCTTCGTAAAAGTAAACGCTGTCTGACTCAACACAAGCCACTCTTGCCACGGATGAAATCTATGCTCGAGTCGTACAAGAAGTGCATCCACATAAACAGATAAGCGTTTAAAATTAGAACAAATAAACGAAGGAGGTTGACATGTCTCGGTATTGCTACTGTTTGGCAAAGAGAAGGCCAAACTTTGTTGTTGGTCAGTCTCAGTAGACACTTCTCTGACAGATTGCCGAGTAGCTCTATAATGAGTTTGATTACCTTGTAATAATAAAGGTATGCCTTGCCATTCAACTTCTTGTGATATTCTATCAATTGCAGATTTGAAAGAAGCAGTAAATATTCCTGGTGCATTATCATTTTTCAAATCAGTATTAACAGATTGAAGATCTTTCATTAAATTTTCGCAAGCGTTTTTAGAGTAAAACGGAAATACCTTATCGTTCTGTAAATACTTGGATGCTTTTGTAATTATTTCGCCCATCTCTAGCATGAATAATAAATTGATTACAAAGGTCACACCATTCAGTTTGTCTAATATTTGTTGTGCTTCAAGTGCTGACTTGGGGTCCTGAAGTTCAGCTTGATAATGAGCAACTATAGCTGGAAACATTGATACAAAGTTTGCATAAGTTTTACACATGTGCTCAGCGAACCTAGTCTCAGAAAATAACGGTAGCTCCATAAATTTGATTTGCCTCCTGTTGGCACAGGTTTCAAGACTTTCCCTAGACAGGGGCTGTCTCAAGTCAATCATTATCTGCTGCAGTAGACTGTCAAAAGTTCTTAGCCATTTCGCATTTGAGGTCCCAATAAAACCTTTATCTTTCACTTTGACGTCCGACAGCGCAAGTTCCAGTTTGTGAGCAAGGTCCCAGAGACATGCGTCATTGACAAAGCCGCCATCTAACTTCAGCTTCTCTGTAAATGCTTTATGTATTGCCAGGTTTTTTATCAATGCTCCGTCCCCAGTAAAGCCCTGGAAGCGATTCCGTAGCTGCTGTCCGCTCTCTGTGCACACCAGTTTCTCGACCGTATCCAAAATAATTGCCTAAACATTGTCCCGCATCCCGCTAGGCTGTTTTGGATGGCCGACATATATGGTTTTGAATAGGCAATCTTCGCGGATTACAGGAATACGAACAGCAATCCCTTGAAAACTATCCCGTTTTATTTTGGCCTTGTCAGATATAACCACAATATGCGGAGCATCTCCTGTGCATTTCAATGGCTCTGCAAGCAGTTTGATCATTCTCTTTTCGACTACTTCTCTCAAACACGGCAATAACCTTCGAGCGAACTGGTCACTATGGTTGGTATTGCCAACATCCACTCCTGCGGCAGATAACACCGCCACCATCCTAGGATATGTTAGAAAAGATTTTCCTTCGTATATAAGTTGGTAGGCAAGAGAACCAAGCAGGTGACCAACAGAAGAATTTCGATTTTTTCTTTTCTCTAAAAGCTGCTGCTCTATTGTATAACTACTTAAGTTATTTAAATGTTTGTCACAAGTTAAATGTTTAATTAAATTCGTCTTCAAATTGATAAATCTGCGGTTTTGTATACCTTGATCTGTTAACGAGGACACCGGATTATCAAAAAGTCCGAATTTAATTTGATTAGCTGCCTTTGACTCATTTGTTACAGATGTACATATAACACAACTAATTAATGGCTCTCCATTTTCTCCTTCAGCCTCTTCAAAGCACTCAACTAATTGAATTAACTCGGGTATATCTTTAGATACACGAAGACGCATAATTGTCAAATTATTATCTGATTCCGCCAAAGTCAATACTTCTGGTATCACAGGCACTTCCTTCTCACGCACATTAATGTCAACTAGAGATGATGCTCCAATCAAGGTTGACACTTTCTGTTGAATGTCTTTCACAATTGATAGTACACCAGGTTCACTAAGTTCAATACCATCTACCATTGAGTCCGAATCCAATAGTTCCTGTTCATTTACTTCATTTAGAGACATATCCAAATTCATTGAACCTGTAATATCATCATTGCTATCATCTTTTCTCGCTGCCTTCTCCCTTAATTTGTTATCTACTGCAGTCGAACCAGACGTCCTTTTACCTTGAACAAATGACGTTAAAGTGCTTTGTGTAGCATCGGAATCACCATAGCGAAAATTTTTATTTGGATGCTTTGAAGCAAAGTGAGCTTGTACACTGCTTTTGCGTAAACTTTTATTGCAAATTCTACAATTCACTCGATCATGCGAAGGGGGCAGTCGCGAGGCCATGTGATATACTGTGTAGTATCTTATAAATGAACAATATTAAATAATAAATAATAGCAACAACCAAAGATGATATAGAGATCTACTGGAAGTTTAATAAAAATCGATGTAAAATTTAGATCAACTAGAAACTATATATATAAACTATAAACCAATATCGGAAGAAATTAGAAACACGGCTTGACCATACCCATTACCATAGAATCTAAATTGCGTGTCTTCAAAAGTTTTTCGAGGTCCAAGGTTCAACTATAACCATGCGATTAACATTCACAAATACACATTAAAAAACGGATATTTATGCAATATGTTATGACCATGCGAGCTGCCTATTAACATGCTATTAATAATGTATAAATAGATAACACAAAGGAGCAGTCGGTCATTGACCGTAGAATATAGATATAATGAGAATAGAGAATTGAGCAATTATTCCAATCAAAAACAAAACTATAATCTGTAATTGAATAATAAACATTGCATTACATTATAAAATTAATTTTCTATTCCTTCTTTCCAATCTTCAAGCTATTCCAGGAAATGAACATCTAGATCAGATCAGTCACACAACATAAGTTCAATGAATATAGAAATAAAAATTAACAGCTTATTGTCAGTCATTTCGCGGTTATGCGAAAGAAAACAGATGTCTCAGAGACAAAGGACAGGAAACAGAAAAGACAACAGACCTTACGAAAGTTACATAACTTTTGGTTTGATTTCCGAAGTTTTGAAGGTTGATTTCCGAAGCGAAAACAAATTTTCAAATAAGCTTATAAACTCTCAAAGTTGATTATAATTTTACTTTGGAAATTATCTTTGTCACTTTTGATTTTAGTACTTTTCAATAAATTTAGTTTAAAATTTAAAAAAAAATTAGAAATCTGAATTCAATTTAAATTTTTTTTAATTTGAAATTTGAAATTTTCTTCGGAATTTTCCTAGCCTTCCGCAAACCTAGTTTCCAGGTTTCCGGACTTTGTCGGACCCTGGTAATACCATTGATTAATATTGTGATAGATTTATAAGCCATACATTATTAAAAATGATTAAAAATAAGTATGACTACTAATGTAATACCATTGATTAATATTGTGATAGATTTATATGCCATACAGTAATAAAAGTGATTAAAAATACGTATGATTACTAATGTAATACCATTGATTAATATTGTGATAGATTTATAATTCATACAGTAATAAAAATGATTAAAAATACGTATGACTACTAATGTAATACCATTGATTAATATTGTGATAGATTTATAATTCATACAGTATTAAGAGTGATTAAAAATACGTATGACTACTAATGTAATACCATTGATTAATATTGTGATAGATTTATAATTCATACAGTATTAAGAGTGATTAAAAATACGTATGACTACTAATGTAATACCATTGATTAATATTGTGATAGATTTATAAGCCATACAGTAATAAAAATGATTAAAAATACGTATGACTACTAATGTAATACCATTGATTAATATTGTGATAGATTTATAAGTCATACAGTATTAAGAGTGATTAAAAATACGTATGACTACTAATGTAATACCATTGATTAATATTGTGATAGATATATAAGTCATACATTATTAAAAATGATTAAAAATACGTATGACTACTAATGTAATACCATTGATTAATATTGTGATAGATTTATAAGTCATACAGTATTAAGAGTGATTAAAAATACGTATGACTACTAATGTAATACCATTGATTAATATTGTGATAGATTTATAAGCCATACAGTAATAAAAATGATTAAAAATACGTATGACTACTAATGTAATACCATTGATTAATATTGTGATAGATTTATAAGCCATACAGTAATAAAAAATTATTAAAATACGTATGACTAGTAATGTAATACCATTGATTAATATTGTGATAGATTTATAAGTCATACAGTAATAAAAGTGATTAAAAATACGTATGACTACTAATGTAATACCATTGATTAATATTGTGATAGATTTATAAGCCATACAGTAATAAAAGTGATTAAAAATACGTATGATTACTAATGTAATACCATTGATTAATATTGTGATAGATTTATAAGCCACACATTAATAAGTAATGATTAAAAATACGTATGACTACTAATGTAATACCATTGATTAATATTGTGATAGATTTATAAGCCATACAGTAATAAAAGTGATTAAAAATACGTATGACTACTAATGTAATACCATTGATTAATATTGTGATAGATTTATAAGCCACACATTAATAAGTAATGATTAAAAATACGTATGACTACTAATGTAATACCATTGATTAATATTGTGATAGATTTATAAGCCACACATTAATAAGTAATGATTAAAAATACGTATGACTACTAATGTAATACCATTGATTAATATTGTGATAGATTTATAAGCCATACATTATTAAAAATGATTAAAAATAAGTATGACTACTAATGTAATACCATTGATTAATATTGTGATAGATTTATAAGCCATACATTATTAAAAATGATTAAAAATAAGTATGACTACTAATGTAATACCATTGATTAATATTGTGATAGATTTATAAGCCATACAGTAATAAAAGTGATTAAAAATACGTATGACTACTAATGTAATACCATTGATTAATATTGTGATAGATTTATAAGCCATACAGTAATAAAAATGATTAAAAATACGTATGACTACTAATGTAATACCATTGATTAATATTGTGATAGATTTATAAGCCATACAGTAATAAAAGTGATTAAAAATACGTATGATTACTAATGTAATACCATTGATTAATATTGTGATAGATTTATAAGCCACACATTAATAAGTAATGATTAAAAATACGTATGACTACTAATGTAATACCATTGATTAATATTGTGATAGATTTATAAGCCATACAGTAATAAAAGTGATTAAAAATACGTATGACTACTAATGTAATACCATTGATTAATATTGTGATAGATTTATAAGCCACACATTAATAAGTAATGATTAAAAATACGTATGACTACTAATGTAATACCATTGATTAATATTGTGATAGATTTATAAGTCATACAGTAATAAAAATGATTAAAAATACGTATGACTACTAATGTAATACCATTGATTAATATTGTGATAGATTTATAAGCCACACATTAATAAGTAATGATTAAAAATACGTATGACTACTAATGTAATACCATTGATTAATATTGTGATAGATTTATAAGCCATACAGTAATAAAAATGATTAAAAATACGTATGACTACTAATGTAATACCATTGATTAATATTGTGATAGATTTATAAGCCATACAGTAATAAAAGTGATTAAAAATACGTATGATTACTAATGTAATACCATTGATTAATATTGTGATAGATTTATATGCCATACAGTAATAAAAGTGATTAAAAATACGTATGATTACTAATGTAATACCATTGATTAATATTGTGATAGATTTATAAGCCATACAGTAAAAAAAATGATTAAAAATACGTATGACTACTAATGTAATACCATTGATTAATATTGTGATAGATTTATAAGCCATACAGTAATAAAAATGATTAAAAATACGTATGACTACTAATGTAATACCATTGATTAATATTGTGATAGATTTATGAGTCATACAGTAATAAAAATGATTAAAAATACGTATGACTACTAATGTAATACCATTGATTAATATTGTGATAGATTTATAAGCCATACAGTAATAAAAGTGATTAAAAATACGTATGATTACTAATGTAATACCATTGATTAATATTGTGATAGATTTATATGCCATACAGTAATAAAAGTGATTAAAAATACGTATGATTACTAATGTAATACCATTGATTAATATTGTGATAGATTTATAAGCCATACATTATTAAAAATGATTAAAAATAAGTATGACTACTAATGTAATACCATTGATTAATATTGTGATAGATTTATATGCCATACAGTAATAAAAGTGATTAAAAATACGTATGACTACTAATGTAATACCATTGATTAATATTGTGATAGATTTATAAGTCATACAGTAATAAAAATGATTAAAAATACGTATGACTACTAATGTAATACCATTGATTAATATTGTGATAGATTTATAAGCCATACAGTAATAAAAATGATTAAAAATACGTATGACTACTAATGTAATACCATTGATTAATATTGTGATAGATTTATAAGTCATACAGTAATAAAAATGATTAAAAATACGTATGATTACTAATGTAATAACATTGATTAATATTGTGATAGATTTATAAGCCATACAGTAATAAAAATGATTAAAAATACGTATGACTACTAATGTAATACCATTGATTAATATTGTGATAGATTTATAAGTCATACAGTAATAAAAGTGATTAAAAATACGTATGACTACTAATGTAATACCATTGATTAATATTGTGATAGATTTATAAGTCATACAGTATTAAGAGTGATTAAAAATACGTATGACTACTAATGTAATACCATTGATTAATATTGTGATAGATTTATAAGCCATACATTATTAAAAATGATTAAAAATAAGTATGACTACCAATGTAATACCATTGATTAATATTGTGATAGATTTATATGCCATACAGTAATAAAAGTGATTAAAAATACGTATGATTACTAATGTAATACCATTGATTAATATTGTGATAGATTTATAAGCCATACATTATTAAAAATGATTAAAAATACGTATGACTACTAATGTAATACCATTGATTAATATTGAGATAGATTTATAAGCCATACATTATTAAAAATGATTAAAAATACGTATGACTACTAATGTAATACCATTGATTAATATTGAGATAGATTTATAAGCCATACATTATTAAAAATGATTAAAAATACGTATGACTACTAATGTAATACCATTGATTAATATTGTGATAGATTTATAAGCCATACAGTAATAAAAAATTATTAAAATACGTAGGATTAAAAATGTAATACCATTGATTAATATTGTGATAGATTTATAAGCCATACAGTAATAAAAGTGATTAAAAATACGTATGATTACTAATGTAATACTATTGATTAATATTGTGATAGATTTATAAGCCATACAGTAATAAAAATTAATTAAAAAAACGTATGACTACTAATGTAATACCATTGATTAATATTGTGATAGATTTATGAGCCATACAGTAATAAAAAATTATTAAAATACGTAGGATTAAAAATGTAATACCATTGATTAATATTGTGATAGATTTATAAGCCATACAGTAATAAAAGTGATTAAAAATACGTATGATTACTAATGTAATACTATTGATTAATATTGTGATAGATTTATAAGCCATACAGTAATAAAAATGATTAAAAATACGTATGATTACTATTGTAATAGCATTGTAATATATATTATGTTCAAATCACTTTCAATTGTTGTTAGCTTTTCTTTAGTATTTTTTTCTAACTGGAATCTATTTCTGATCTGATTAACGAGATTCGCTACACCATCGATGATAATTGATGGGTGACATAAGGCAGGACCAGTGTAGGTTGTGGAATGGTTGAAAATGTATGAGAAACGGTCACGAAGGTAGCTGGAAATCTTGCTAATAAATAACTCAAGAATTATTTCTAGATATGGTCTATGCATTGAACTTTTTATATCATTGCGGCATACATCCCTTACTTTCAAATCCATTCCAGGACCTAGAACTGTCGGTTGCAGTATAAATAGATCAATTAAAAAATGCATAAAGGGACTATAAAAACATTCCCAAATGAAAAACGTGTAAGCTGGTTTATCTTCATTCCACAATAATGTAAAGTAAATAATAACTAAAACTATGTTCTCATCTGCTTCATGCAATTCTCTACATCCCAGAACCATTTTGATAGTTTTGCATATTGCCTCTTCTTCAGATAATGATACAGATACCTCAAATCCTGCTTTAAATTTAATAAGGTATTCTCGAATTGTATACAATGGTTCTTTTTTCAAATACAATGCAGCAATATTTAAAGCTTGTTGAGAATTTTTTAGGAGTTTAATTAATTCTTCTGCAGCTTTTTTTTCATCACCATCAGATACGTCTTCTCTAGCTGAATCTTCATAAAATCCCATAAGCATATCTTGTTCACTGTCAACTTCATTGTCGGAAGCATACTCATCATTCCCATGCCTGAAATGTTGCAGCTTGATTTTCTCAAAATAACCAATATTTAGTTTACCGAGTGATGCAATCACTTCAAATGCATTTTCTTTTTGCGATTTGAGTTCCTCATACTGCTTGAATAGATCTTCACCAAACCATTGTCGGAGAAATTTATTGAAATCATTTTCTATATTTCCTTCAATCGATGATAGAAGTTTTTTTCCAACTACCTTACTAAATTGCCCTTGATCAATGCTACAATCGTCTACTGAGATTCCAAACCGTTTAAACAAGAAAGTGCAACAGATACATTTGTATTTTGATGTTGCTACAGACTGAAGTGATTTACCATTATCATCTTTTTCAAGCCAGCACTGTAATAGCAGTTTCGCTTCATCATGCATTTCATTTTCAACACCCTTGAAAGTCCCAGGCATATCTTCGACACGTTTAACATTTTGAAACCATTGACACAAATCATGATTACTTTTGAATAGCAATTTTAATTTTTCAAACACATAATTATCCTTGCTATCCGTTTTGTTCTCTAGATTTCTCACTGACTCACGAAACAATTCAATCACTTCAAATGCGTTTTGTTTCTGATGTTTATTAACTTTTTTTGAGAACTTTTCAAACAGTTTCTTGCCAAACCATTGTCGGAGAAATTCATTGAACTTCGTTTCCGTGGTTTCTATAAACAGGTGTTGAATTTGTTTTCTGACTTCTGTAATAAATGGCCATGGATAAATGTTACAGTGCTTTCCTGGGATTCTTATTCCAAACTGTTGAAATAAGAAAGCACATTGAACACAGCAATACTTTGATGTTGCTACAAATTTCAGTGATTTACCATCCCTTTTAAGCCAGCAATGTAATAGTATTCGCGCTTCAGCATGGATTCCATCTTCAATCCCATCAACGATCTCAAACTTTTCTTTATCTTCCTTTTCATTTGTAAACCACGAAACAAAATAATGATTCTTTTGAAACAAAGATTCTAACTTCTCAAGATCTTTAAAGTATGTCACCGACTTCTCCCAAAACCCTTTTTTGTCGTTATTACCAGTGTCGTTTCTTATATAAAATGGAGTGTCTTTGAGTAATTCCTGATTATCTTTAATTTTGTCTAGCCAATCCTCAATGCTGAAACCTTGACTTTTTGACTTCTTGTATTCGTAAAAATTATCTGTCAGTTTTCGAATAAACAGATCAATATAAGGGAGAGGATCCCATACTGACTTGACAAAATCTTCTAAATCTTGCCACTGCTGGAGAATTATTTTTTCATTTTTTAGCGGCCAAAGATTATCTAAGAACAAATAATCTTTTTTTGTTAAATGATGTATTTCTTCCTCCCGACTACCGTGGACAATAAACATCAGCAGTTCGTTATCATTTTTAGCCCGATATAAGTAGATCCCTTGAGTTTTTTGTTCACAGCTGTTTTTATCACTTGCCAATTCATCAGGCATCAACATGATTTGATATTGCTCGAGGCTCTCTGAATATTGTTCTAAGTACTGATCGTTTATTTTTGCTTTATCTTTTTCTTTTGAATCAACAAATTCTCTGCTATACCACATAAACAATAATTCCCATGTCAAAGAATTCATATATACATAGAACCGGGCTTGATCAGAATCCTTGTCTTTCCCTATTATCTTCATTTCTAAATATCCAAGCAGATTTTGAATTGACACACCCAAACGATTGGTAGCAATGCTGCTGGATCCAAAATGAACTTTTTTAATGATTGTAACGTGATTACAACTTTCAAGTTTTTTCTGCAAATCGACAGTTCTGCCTTTTAGAAATTCTTCTTTATCAATTTTTATACGATACACGAAAGAGCCCAGAAATGGATGAGTACAAAACTGTATGATATACTCAAATTTATCACACGGCGTGTAATTATCCTGGTCCAGAATTTCATGAAACGCAAACTTGTTATTGTTTGTTGACTTGAAATAGTAAATAGTCTTAGTAAATGTTTGTTTTTTAATCTCTCTTCCGTCGGGAAAACATAATTTTGCATACAAGGTGTGGGTAAATGTTAACATTCTCTCTCTGGAATCAGGTGAATCCCTGTTATAATTAATACCCACCAGAACCCATTTGTAATCATAATTTACAATTTCTTTTGAGTGATTCCAATTTGATGCAATTAGGAGCTTGTTGTCGTAAAAAGCAACAGCTGAACAAATCTCATTCCCATAAACTAATCTTGACACCATTTCCAATATTTTATTCATTTGACTTCTATCGTGCGATTTTCGACCTTTATTTGCATCCTGTAATTTTTTATAAAATTCATTAAAAAAAACCTTTAGGGTATTGTTATTGTCCCTTTCAAAGGCATCTACTATCTGTTTCGCAGTCCACATGCTATTTGGATCTTTCCCAAAGGATCAGCCAGGGTGCGTATGATAAATAGTCAGGTTAATAAATACTCGTTGTTCTTTTGAAGGTTGTTGAAAGGAATTGAAACTGAAAGAAAACAATATAATAGAAAACTTTATAGCAACCAAAAGCTGGTTTTCCACGTCACAACTGTTGACCAGGAATTGTGGAAAAGGAGCAAGCCAATCAGATAGCTAGCTACTTTGAGATGATTCCAAAGTAGACTGGAATGTCCAGATTTGTGTCCCAAAGTTAAAATAGAACATTTGAATGTTTTCAAAATTATAAAATGTCTTCATTTGATAATAGAGAACTTTACAGTATATCTTATAGTGATCTGCGTCTGCATGAGCCCGACGTGAGCCAGATTATTGGATCTTATGGCGTTTGGTTAAAGAGGCATATATGCTCTTATAGACATATTCAGAGTTTGAAACTAGTCCTGAACATTCTACAAATATTCATGGTATAAAAATAATTGTAATAACGTGACCAATAGATGAAATTTACTTTTTAAATCAACTATTCTCCCTAGCTATTCCAAGAAATATTAGTAATCTTTTTCAATGAAGTATTTCTTTGAACTATCAAATGTTTAATTGTTTTTTTTATGACTTATTTTCAGATAAATTTATTGCACCTGTAATGTCTAAAACTGTCGTAAATTAAAAGCAAACCTGTCTGATTTTCAAATACGGTTCTGCAGCATTTTGATTTCTCTTCCAAAACCTTGCCGATAACGATAATTGAGGAGATTTTGAAAAGTATCGCCTCTGCAGAAAAAGTTTATGAACTGTTCTTGTTTTTGGACTGCCCGTGAAAAGTTCACTGAATTCTAAGAGAAGAATTTTGAGAGAAGAACATGAAGCAGGCCTGTCAGTAGCAAATTTGGAATGGCGAGGCTGTGCAGGATGAAGAATAGGGGCCGTTAAGACCTTCATCTAGGGTGAAACATTGAAATATTTCAACAAATTTGAAATATTGCATCCAAATATGTTCTATCCTGCGTTCTGCAGTCCAGAGGAAAATATATTTTTGGAATAACTTTTTATTAGCTAGCAATATATGCCAAGGATTATTCGGGTTACAGATCTATGACATTGTGAATGTGTGTAAATTTGAAGTAAAAAAATTGCATCTATACAATTCTTTGTAGACTTTTGTTAACACACAAAGGTAGGAATGCTTAGAATAAACAGAACTATCAAATTAAGTAATAACATTTTAACTTTTGTAATATATATTCAAATTTACAATTTGAGGAGGGCTGAGGAATGAATTTTCTTGTGGAGACTTGCATGCCTAATTACTCATTATTGGCACATAGTAACTGGGTAATAATTGGATAAATAAAAAGTGTAATAATTTACTGCACAAAAGAATTTCTATTAATTTATCAGCAGTACAGAAAAATTCAGGATTACAATAAAAAAATGATCGTAAAAGTTCATAAAAACTCGAATGATGTTGAAAAACTAAAATTAATGTTATTAGTTTCAAACAGGCATTCAAGGAAATAAAAGGGCCATTTACACTGCAGCAGAACAGGAACGGTACTCGTCAATTAACACCCGAGGTGTTAACAAGAATGCGGCTTGTGCTGTTTTTTTTCAGGGTTTACACAGCTTATTAAAACTGTTTTCAAGATTGCCCGTGCCTATTTTTAAGCGGGCCGAGATTGAAAACTTACAAACTGAATTATAGGTTTCTCATTATTTAATGGTTTTATTGGTGAAATTCGATAAATTGAGATTCAATTATGCAAATCATGAATCTGGATCGTGATCGCAATTCACAGATACGCCAGATTAATCTAGATTATATTACATGGAACCTTGATAATGTTAACTAAATATTTTAATTTAAATATTCTATAGATAACTTCAAAAAATAGGTATAGGCATAAAATATTTGAAACATCATGTATATATGCGTGTCCCAAATTGATTCGTTCACTCATGGATATAATATGGTTGTCTTATATCATACGCGAAATCAGTTCTTCCTTTCTTGGATTCCTTTCCTATCATTAATTATATGCAACATATATTATATGGAATATTTTGCATGGTATCATTACTATTTTTGGTACTTTTAGTACTGGATATATTCTATACGAAAAGTATTTCTATTTCTATTTCTATGTCAATTCTTGTTTTTCTGTTTAATTCCCGAAAACTTTCAACCCTTATTGGACAACTACTGGTGTAAGCCCCAGAATAGGAATTCTTGTGGGTGTCTGCTCTGTTTCATCCTAAATAATTTTTACTCCATAACTAATAAAAGATATAGCGTCCTATGATGTGTGTTGTGTCATCGGAAAAACTTTAAGATTTGGCTAGCTGTTGAGGTCCTGATTTGAATTGACCATATGCAGGGCAGTCGCCAGTGGGGGTGTGGGAGTGATATCTTGTCAGGCATACTCACTGTAGGCCTACTTGTCAGCCGTTTCATTGATCGGAAAGGCTCTTAGTGATGATAAACTTAATGAGATTTCATTAAACATTTACCGACAAAAGCTTGATGGGGATCGACCCCTTGAATGATAACCGAATTCCTTGAATGTTTAAGGGATTCTCGCTCCACTCCGCTCTACAAAGACAGACAGGCATCTTGGACATCAACGCTGGAAGACTGATGAAACAAACGTAATGTCTTATGATTGCTTGTAGACAACCTTAACGCGTATTTTGACATTGTTAGAGGTTTACTTTGCCAGAGTGTGACGTGCTCTGAAAGAGATGACACAGGCGCAAGTGCCCCCTTGCCAGACGTGGCCATTGATTTAAAACGAATTATCATAATGGGGTACCTCATAATGCCAGGCGTTTGCTGTGGTCCTGGAATGGCAAATAATGCTATAGCCATGCATGAAAATCTCAACATATTTCATTGCCTTCCTTGCATTTGAATTATCATAAACTCAGTCAATGATACCAAAATGACAATCCCAAAACGTTTTCAGTTTATCGTTACTTGTAGCCAATATGTCTCTTTTTCGCTTCTAGGCTAGGCCTACACGTTTTTTGAAGGCACTTCAAAATCCATAAAATGCAATAAAAATTGTGTGATTTTTCCTGATTTTGTCGGAAAATTCTCCTTTTACACCCCCTCCAAAAATTTCGAGCGACGGCACTGACCATGTGTGCTGCAACCCGCATCTGCTCAGAGTGTTAATACGAATGTCATCAGTACGGGTTGACCACAGAAAAGCGTTTCCTTAAAATATTTACGGACGTTTAATTAATAGAATAAAGTAGAATTTTTACATTTTTACACATTCATGCAATTTATATTAATTATTTATTAATTAATTATATTAAACATTTATGTAAAAAGTATCACACTTTTATGCAGCATGATATTCATTTTTTCGAAATTAATCAAGCAATCGTGAATACGATATAACGATAAAATGCATTAAGCTACATACGGATTTGATATTTTGCGAAATTTTACAAAATATTTTGCTTAAAAAAGTGGAAGCAATATAAGCAAGATAATTCCTGTATGCTATTTGTCAGCCAAACGTACAGAAATGAAAATTTAACCTGATGTAAAGAAAATGTTTCCTTCTAAAAACTATATCTTGTTCGTTCTTCGCTTGAAATTTGAAATCAAAGATCCCTATAAAATGATCTCAAGTATCAGATAGAGGGAATTGGACTATTTTAAGGCAAATTGTGGATAAACTATAGGAACACAAATTCATTTATATGAAAAAGTAGCATTAAAAAAGAAAAATCTCAATTAAATGAGATGCTAGAAATCTGTCCCGTGACAACTAACAGTCAGACCGTTTACGCTGAAGCCCGAAGCCGCATTTGACGGCTCTCGTCGTCCTTAAAGTTTGACACACTTCCGTTAAATCATTGTTGAAATGAGTTGAATTGGTTTCGTCCCGTCAGAGTGGGAACTGAAAAAGAGAGAGTTTACGAGACCCGCTTCTCTGAACTTTTGGCCTTGGGGAGACAGGATCCCAAAAATGGTGTAATATTCTGTTGTCATCTACGTTTAAGAAAAAGATAAAATTTTGATAAAATTCAAAATTGTGCGAAATTTGTAATTTTTTCGAGGGTCTCCATTGGCAACTTGAAAATCAGTCAGGCGTGACATTCTGCCGACCAGGAGCCTGTTCCTCTCACTATGGGCGCAGTCTATTCCAATCATCGGCCAACAGTTTCCAACAATAGTGGGCTTGTCTAGATGCCTACAGACCTAACTTTCAGCCTAAGTTTTCTTTTAATAACTTTCCAGCAAAAAACTGTAAAAATCGTTCCAGCTGAGAACAAACACCAGACATTATTACAATGATATGCCATTTGATACAAATATTGAAAAAAATAGTATTGGGTATTTAACTTTGCCATAAATTTTGGAGGGTAAAATGTCAGAAATGGAGACACAAAAAATCTGATACAAAGCTATCATAATATTGATCAATTTAATATTCAAAAGAGCATTCAATTACAAATGTACAACTTAATTCAATTTCAAACGAAGATTTTCAAATGTAAATTTATTTCAATTACATGCTCCAATGTTTGAGGTACCTAACAAATTGAGAAAAAAATGCCTGAGAGGCACCATGCCATAAATGATGGGTTTAAATTAACTAGAAACATCTCCAAGAATAGGACAATCAAATTGAAATAGTGAAGTCAGAGGTGCATTGGAGCTTGCGATTGACTACCAAGGAAACTAATCTTTTTACTGGATTTGTCATTACTGATGCTGCTTGTCATTACTTGTCCTGTAGAAAAATGAGAGTATCAGACATGAGAATTATGTTGATTATTTGTAATTGATTTCAATGGGAAAAGGCAGTTTCTCTAGTCTGAAATCAGTTAGAGGTTAATAAAATTCCTTTCTGGTGTATAAATTTTAGTATCGATTAGGGACGAATAGTAAAGTAAATACGCAGTTGAAGGAAAGAGAGGGGACATGAAAGGGATACAAGGGTAAGGAGGTGTCAACTACGTGCATACTCATTTAAAGTGTCCTCATTACTATTATGTTTTAAAAAATGTTGAGTATCTCAACAAAATACCAATAATAGAAAAAGCTAATTATTTAAATAGATGTGGTGGACATTTATCTATGATGCTTGTATAAGATTTACAAGCTCTAGGGAAAAATAAATGGAGGTGGGGCGTCACAGTAATTTTATGAAAGTTCAAAAGTGTAATCTTAGTACAATGGAGGGCGAAACCTCCAGCTACTTTGTGGATGGCCCCTTTGCAAATATCAACTGAAGTATACTAAACACTTGCCTTAAATAACTATCCATTTCATTTTACATTTCCTGTAGTTACATGTTTTTGGTCATTTTGCGCGACAAAATGCCAAAAAAGGTGTGGGCATTTATTTGTTTGGGAGCTTCAGTACTATAATACCTTTAGAATTACACAATTTTGTAATACTCTTCTCGACATTGCCGGAAATTTGACTCAAATTTTCATGTGGGGGAGGGGTTACACCTCTCCAGGATTTACAGCTGTGACCACAGTCAAACCTCTCATCTTGTCACTTCTAGATAGCGGTCACCTGTCAATTGTGGTCACTCTTGCGATACTCAGAATAGTACTTTCTATTGAATTGTAAATAAACACTACCTGCATATAGCAGCAATCAATGTCACATATCTCCTAGCGTATTGATATAAACATACAGATTGCACTTTTTTCAAACAGTCAAAGAGGTCTTGGAACAGAACAACATACACACATATTTTGAAATGGAAATAATGCCAACTCTATTTTGTCACCTTAAATGAGGTAATGAACTTAACAGTCTATAACACACTTCATGAAAGTTACCTAGGGGCGCCGTTATATACAGTTTCTACTGCATAAGAAACTTAGTTGTTAAAAAACTTAAAGTGTCTATATCGCCTCTGGGACATAACGGATTGGGACTAGGGGTGTACTGGAGCGACCACTCGTGATCCCACAAGAACATCGAATCAGATAAGACAATTTTCAAAATGTTGGGTCGGATCAGCAAAAAATTTGTTAAAACATTTTTTTTTTATAGTTGGCAGAATTAATTGCCAATTGATGTTTTAAATCATCTTATCTTCCGTGTAATGATTATGGTTGCTTATATTCTAGTTAGTCTTCCAAAACAGATTAAGAAGGTAAAAAATTGTAAAAAGAACATACATGTTCATATATATAGCAATAAACAGGATATTTAATTTATCCACGCCTCAATATTAACTGGCCCCATCCACATTTATATTTAAATCACATAAATCTGAATATTAATATTGTTTATGAACTGTTTTTAAAGCCATGTTTTAAGCAAACGACACGTAACTTTACAAAACAAACTGTAGGAAAATTATTTGTGCACATGTTTAAAGATTTTCTAAAAGCGAGGCTAGCTTGAAAATGGCTGCGATTGAAGGAGAATATCTGATTTCCGTAGTTCTTACATTGTAAAGGCAACAGAAGTCAGAATCAAATATTATTCAGATATAACTTGATAAAAGTCTTTTCTTACAAAGTGGAAGTGTTGTTGTGATAGAAGTCTTCAAAGTTGGTATAAAAAAATTGCAAATGCAAACCTTTTTCAAATCAAACATTTATTTTAAAAAATTATCCGGTAAAACCTGCCGTTTCAACCACTGCTCTGGCCAGACCACCGGACCAACCAAAACAGAGAATATAAGGCAGGATATCCGATCGGTTATCTGGTACACCCCTAACTTTGACAGAATATTTTTGCTATCCGTACATGTCACTGTTGCCTTTTTGTGTAGCGTGACTCTTCCCTGTCGAAATTGACCTTGGACATGGTATTTTGGGGATTCTCGCGATAGTATTAAATAGAAAATGACTTTAAATATATCCCAGACTCACTGATTATACCGAACCTATGAAATACAACCTTATCATTTCCACGTTTTGGTCATATATAATTGATTAATTTATTTAAGGAAACCTATAAGATTCTTATCCAGGGACTAGCAGCCTACTAGCCGCCCCATCAAGGTTGTTAAGAGTCATAGGATAGTAATTGAATAGAAAACGAAGTAAAGAGAAATTGTGTCCAAAATCAATGGAGTTAAACTATTTGGAAAATTATTATTCATGAAAAAAAAATATTTTTACAGATTCCGTCAGGCGGTGGATCCACAGATCCAACTTTTCGAAACCAAAAAAGGAACAATATTATTTTCTAAAAGAGAGGTTTTCTATTTTTTCAAAGTTTCTGTAATTGTTTTAATAGAAAAACCTGAACTGCACGTTCAGAGAAAATTGCTCTTTATCATTTATCGAGTTTTATTCTTATATGCTGGTATTTTCAAATTCAAATGAGTTTCAACTATTAAGAGGTTTAGCAAATTCAGATATTACAATTATACTTTTTAATTGCTACACGCAAAAAAATGTTGGAACCGTTTTAGCTTTTTTCATTAAAATTTTTAACAACAACAACAACCGGACACCAAATGTAGTATAACGTAATAGAGTCAAGACATGACCAATTATAACCGTGGTCAATTGGATTTGATCTCTTCTTACAAAACCGTATACAAACGTTAACGTAATTACCTATAAGAGGTCTAAGTTCTAATATGCGCTAAAACTATCACAGATGTTAAACGACACTATTGTTGCCATGGCAACATTTGAGCAGGATAAAATTTTCTCCTCAACTACATTTTTTGCAAAAACTCAAAAATAATCTGCGTTTTCTAAGTTTTTCATCATCACTTTAAGTTACCTTTGAGTATATTTTTACATTAATGACGTAAATTAAAAATTGATGGGTATGCATGGTTATCGATGTAAAAATGGAGTGATTTGGAAAGTCCATGGACCCAAAATTAATTTGGGCATTCCCCATCGTTTTTTTGAAAAAATAAAGTTATGCATGTTTAATTCTCAAACTTTGTTCAATGGACAAAATTCGAGCCACCAATAGGCTAAAATCGAACATGTGATTCAATGGTATATGTGGACAACAACGATGCTGTTGTCTACTGCTGTTGCCTAACACCATAAGATATTGAACATTGTCTAATACGATTAGATAACGATTGAACTAGCGTTAGACAAAAATGATCAAAGAAAATGACCAATTTGACTTGATAATTTAACAGCCATGCAGAAGAAGCACATTATGTTGACTCAAAATTGTTGGCAGACTACAAGGTACATAAGAAGCTTAGAAAGCTGCATTTTCAAGGTAAAATCATTTTGATTTTGGAAATATCCATAATTATTCATAATTGCAGTGTGTTGTTTTGAAGAAATGTTTTGAATGCTGTTTTAATTTACAATTAAACTTATGAATTTGAAAATCATTTCTAATCTTATTGGATTCTGAATTATGGTTGGAATAGGAAATGATTAAACTGTCTTGATTGTAAATATAATATTTATATTTATTTTGAGAACAATATTACATTTAATTCAATTTGAAGTTAGCTCGTGTTTGAAACATGTCGCGATTTAAACATGTAATCAAAGTTCACTCAGTTTTCATATTAAAAGAGAATTATAATCTACACAGTAAATTGAAAAAAACTAATACAGATGGAACTTGACGAATAGGGTAGAAAATTTGGAAAGTTAAGGTGTAAACCTCAATACCAATTTTTTCTTTGATTTGGACGCGTATCTAAAGTGTATATCCCGGATATTGAGAGTTTGCTTCTTTGAAAAGAGAACATTTTCTATTTGGAAATGTTGTTCTTTTGTTTCTGCTTTACGCGACCATGACAATTTTGTGTTTCACTCTTTTTCCACTAACAGGGAGATGTTTATTTTTCATAAGAGGGTTTAGACTGGAAAAAACACTTGCTGTTTTGTGTTTTTGTCTCTAATTAAAAAATCGTTGATCCAAACGACAATCTGCTTTCATAATGATCAATGTTCAGTTCAATATGCAGCTATCTTTTTATCAATATTTGAGGTCAAACAAAAGAGATATAAGTCTATAAAGTGGCAAAAAAGCAAAATTGAATTTTTTTGAGCGGCTGTATCTCTACCGCTTAGCCTAGATAGGATTAGCAATTACAATTCACAGCAGCATTCTGAAAAATACATATTTTCAAAATCGGCGATAACTTAATAATCCTCAATTGATAGGTGTCAAATTTCAACAAACACACTTTCTTTATATTAAAATTCTTAAAGTGCACATGACATCAACATTTTTTATTCTGTGTTCGAGTAGCCAATGCAAAATAAATAGGAATGACGACAATAATTATTCAATTTGGACTCTTATAAGCGGAGATATTTAATTTTGAAAGTACCATATTTAAGAAATAGTGCTCCTTCAAAAGTCGGAACTCATGACTGAATGACAAG
The DNA here is from genome assembly GCA_916610825.1 of Haliclystus octoradiatus. Taxonomy (NCBI): domain Eukaryota; kingdom Metazoa; phylum Cnidaria; class Staurozoa; order Stauromedusae; family Haliclystidae; genus Haliclystus; species Haliclystus octoradiatus. The sequence continues at coordinate 2,096,974 of OU744451.1, forward strand.
AGAGCCCACTATGGAAAAATAAATAAGTGTAGACTTCAAAAAATCGTAACTTTTTTCTCGCGAAAAAGAAATTGCCTACTTCCCAGAACAGATATGCCCATATCTTCGGGACACCTTGTTGGTCAGATATGACTGAAATTAAACTTGAAATGTAGAGTTTAGGAAGGTTTTATTATACTTCGATGGAGTTTTTTCTGCCAAAAAGGTGTTAAAACACTGGATTAACCCATGTTATGGATCAAGGTGTTGACTACTAAAACAGCGGCAAAACGCTTTGTATTCACCTCGCTGCAGATGATGCTGAAGATGTTTTTATCTATTCACGTTCAATTCCAGTCATATATGGCCAACAAGGTGTCCCGAAGATATGGGCATATCTGTTCCGGAAAGTGGACAATTTCTCTTTAGCGAGAAAAAAGTTACAACTTTTTGCAGTCTAGAATTCGTTATTTTTCCATAGTGGGCTCTCTTGTCATTCCGGCATGAGTTCCGACTTTCGAAGGATCACTATTTCTGAGATTTTTGGTGTCATGTGCACTTTGAATAGGTTTTCTGAAATATTTCTAAAATGCCAACACAGTCTCAACAGAAGAACATGGATTCTTGGATAGTTTATCACAAAGTCAAGTTAGTTTGAAAATTGCGAAGCAGCTAGCATCAGTTCATCATTACTACTCACAAAATTTGATAGCCTTGACAATGCAGTAAAAATAGAATCAATGACACGTAGCTCAAAATCTTTTTTTGTCTTTATAGTTATTCAAAATAGGAAATTGGCATATTCAAACATGATTCAAAATATTCAGCAAAACAAAAATACGACAAAGAGCTTTTTTGTTGACTCTTTATCAAGTTATTATGCAATTCTTATTTGTCTTCCATCATTCATAATTCTCACAAAAAATAAATTAATAAAGTATAAAAAACAAGTTAAATCTTGTTTTCAATCTTATATTTAGTGTCCAAGTGGAAGCTTCATTCCAAGAAAATTATCAGCATCTGTATCGGTATTGGCCGATATCAACTTTACAATGGAATTCAAATCATTTTAAATTATTTATTTTTCTTGGAATTATCAAGATTCAAACGTTATAAATTGAATTTAATATTATTGACTCATGGTTACATAAGTGACCTTTCCATTTCATTTCATTTCATTTTGGACTAAATCTATTGTTCTTTTGAAATAACGTTCAACACACTGCTTTGCGTGCTAACAAAGGACGAACAAAAAACGATTGCGCAAGAAACACCATTTTATTGTTAAAAATACAATGGGCATGCTGTGTGATTATTCCAAATTTTTAGCCAAATTTTTTTGACAAAACTTTTTTTCCATTGCCCACCATGATGGCCGACTCGCAGCTTAGCGAGATTACAATTGCATTTTTAAATGAAATGTTTTCTAATACTCCTGGATTAGTTTACATCGTGATTATCTCTTCATTGGTAGAACACATGATTGTTTTCTTCTTCTCGTCATTTGAAATGGTTAATGAAAGATTTTAATCGTTCTGTAACATCACTATTTGAGGTGAAACTTCGAAGATAATTATTGTTGTGTTTTGACCATGAGAACTTTTGAACCGACAATTCATCATTTGGTTGGGGGCTTAGACAAGGCAGTATTATATATTTATTGTTTGTATTGTTTTCTGAAATTATTTATTACATCAAACTGCTAAGCCAGTGGTCATGGTTTTATTTGGTTTATTAAAATGTTTTAATTCTGCTGCGACATCACCTTAAGAAGAGCAATTTCGCACGTCATTTACAACTCACACCTGTATTATAAGTAGTGAAAATCACTTCATTTGTTATTATCTTGGTATGGTCTAGTGGTGGAGCGTTTACATAAGGCGGCGGGGTCTTGGGTTCAATCCCATCGGTCTGCCTAACATTTTTTTTCTTTGATTTACTATTTGGATATATTTTTCTTTATATTATTATATTATTTGGATATTGTTATAATTTATTTTATTTGATTGAAGTTGATTTTTTTATTTGATCTGATTTTTATATCATTCGATTGGATTGATTAACTTTTTTGAATTTGATTTGATTTGATTTTTCTTTGCATGATGATTTGATTGATTTGATATTCTATTGAATTTGATTTCAATTGGTTTATTTTGATTATTAAATTATTCACCATGAGTCCGAGCGTAGCGGAGCTATTTTTGATTATTTACTTTGAAAGCGAAAGTCAGTGCAATGTGTTAATTGTTGAGGGAAATAGGCAATTACTTGATCAAATTTTCATTCTCAGGTTTAGGGTCAAACAAACTATTTTGCCTCCCAGAAACCTGGATTTATATTCAAAGATCTTTTAAAAATTTTTTTCAGAAATACTGAAAATCCATTGAAATATCAACAATTTCAAATTTCATGTTGTCATGGTAACATGGAGAAATTAATGAGAAAATATTTTAGCAATCAATATGTCTTTGCTTTCATACAAAATCTTTCTTTTGAAATCCTTGACAATTTTGACATTGAAAATAATAAAAAACAGTTTCTGGGTAAACTAATTAGCCTTCTCTGCAAAAAATGTTTTGCATTTTTTTGTGTGGATCAAGTAAGTCAGGTGTGAACTGTGCAATCATTCAAGGGAGATGTTGACAAAAGTGTCTCTTCACAACTTTGCAAGGAATAATTAAACAAATTTCCCGGGCTAGATACACGGGACCCGTTTTGGTCCAGGAATTTTCCGAAAAAATATTTTTTTTTCAAATAATTTTTTTTTATGGACACATTATATTTCGTTATAAAGTTATTTCTGAAATTCTGTTTTGCGAATATCATTTCTATTGATGTTTAAAGGGACTATGCAGACCGGCAGTCTTCTTTATTGAAAAGTGAGCTCACTTTTCAACACTCGTTTTTATGTTAGCTGTCTTCTTCTGTCTGGTGTTCAATGTTTATGAAAAGCTGCATGACGCCATCTTGCCTCGTGTATTTTTCCACGGCGCTGACTAGTTTTCGTGAATTAACATAGTTGCGATCTAATTTTAATATTTCATGGTATGTCCACATATTGTAAACATCGTTTATTGATACAATCAAATGGAAGGAGAGAAGCGATAGAAAGTAAAGATCAGTAATATGTGAAACGGAAACAGGACCTAAGATCAAATCTACAGAAATCTGTCCGTGCAAATGCAATGACAGTATGAGTGTGTTTGAAATTTAACAAAAAGAAACTACAAATTTCTGCGAATCTTTCAGACTCTCGATTTGCTCTGGTCTTTTTAAACATTATTTATTATCTGGATAATGTAATCAAGGTAATTTTATGTTGTAATGTTGCTTAGTTGCTATCCATGCTTCGTAGATTAATCGCCCATAGTGGAAAAGTGGCATGTTGCGCCAAAGATCTTCGGCGCAGCGCCAGCATTTCGGCGCAAATTTTGCTGATTTGTTGGCGCAGTCTGTTTTGGCGTGGCGCAAAATAATGTTTTTGAAAGAAAAATTGTTGGCGCAGCTCAAATCAAGGACTTGATGAAAAGGAAGAATATGTCTATGATTTTATCACAAAATCAAATCCTCCTCACCTTGAAATGTCAATATAGTGCGTTGGACTCTTGGAGCAGACTGCAGCTGTCGTGTAAGCCCAGTGTCTATTGTGTACGCCTTATTGACTGACACCTTAGACCTCTCCTCTTTCGAGGCTCCGTAGTTATGCGTATATCTAGTATAACTAGTATATCTATAGTTTTTTCAACAGGGATATTGGTAAATAATGATGACACGTCATATGATACTAATATATCAGAGTTATTAATTGTTGCAGTTTTAATTTATTCACAAAAATCAAAAACATCATTAATTGTGTAGAGATTGCACGATAAAGGTTGCAATTTTCATCTAACCATTTTGCAAGTCCAAAGTTATAGGTATCGGTAGCAGATAAAATCGGTCGCATAGTTAAAGGATTTTTATGTGTCTTTGGCAGACCATATAGATGCGCCAGTCTAGAGCCGCGTGGGGCTATTATATCTGCGGTCGGTTTTGGTAATATTCGTTTTATTGCTTTAGTGAGAAGCCTCTCCTTGGCAAGTAACGGATGGTCAACTTTTCTTGGTCGGCCCCTTTTTTTAGGACCTTCTTGAAATGGAATAAATTTGTCAGTAAGGTCTATTGATGCCTGTTTCAATAGCCTGATATAGTGATCTTTGTCCATTACGACCACGCCATTGCTTTTATCTGGCTTGGTTATCACAATATCATCTCGCTTCTTAAGACGCTTAACCGCTTTAACGGGTTGTTTTGGGGCAGGCAGGCCTTTTCGTTTCACATAGTTCAATGCACTGGATCGAAGAGTAGAAGTAACTAATTCTTTCGACCCCGTAGTCATATCGCTATCAAGTCGCCAACAAACTTTTTCAAAGTTTGCCAATATCGTTTTAGAATCCTTATCATTATTCTCTGACGGTAATGATAACTTCAATCCTCTCGATAAGACAAGCTTTTCGAAAAACGATAAATTGTAAGATGATAAATTAAGTATGTGACAATCTAATTTACCTTGCTTATTTTCAGCTGCTAACATTCGTGATATCTTGCCAGTGTGCTTTTTCATTACCACATCAAATAACTTATTTCTAGCAGGGTATTAGTACGTAATATTAGACAGTAGCGTAAGAACGAGCATGTATTGCGGATTTCATCGTATATAAAGTTGACTTAAATTCTTAAATTTTATAATCACGTAAATATTTACTATAAATACTTTGTAATTTTTTATGTTATTCCTTTTAACCTGAAGATGCAATTAAGCTATTGCGAAACGTTGTTTAAACCTAAGTCTGTTTATTTTTTGTCGCTATCCTTTATCTTGGAAAAACATAGAAAGTTGAAAATTTTTATGTAAATTTTGGGAAAATATTTTTTCGGAAATGATTTCCCGGGACTCTACTTTTGATCCGAGTCCCGGTTTCCCAGGACTCATTGTGATGCCCTAGTCTGTGTGAATTACTTGGTTTCTCTGTCCGGGCCTCGTATCAGAATCAGACCGATGTCACATAATTATGGTAGAGACGAGTGGTCACCCCATACAGTCTCTGACGTCACATCTCCAAAACAAGGCTACCCTTTGGATTGCATTCCCCTTGAATCTCATCAAATCCAAATTCACTCACAACTCAATCAAGCTATTTGATTGACATGGCGGTCCACAAGTTTAACAAATGTCGTTCATTTTATTTTGTCACAAAACCGCCAATTGATTTGGAATTATTATTAAAAAGATTACTTGTTTTTGCTGTTGATGGATTTAAGTTTTGTAAAATGGGATATTTTGCTGTACTGATGCTACGTATTTACAATTTAATTTATTTGTAAGACTGATTATGAAGACAGAATTTAGAAAGCTGCGTAACAATTAATGCCTACAGATTGGACTATTTTCAAGTCTATTGTAGCAAGATATTATCTCTAATTTCTACAAATAATGTTTTCGGCTTTATTACCATTTATAGGATCATATCCATGATTACAAGGAACTATAATAATGAGTGAGCCATTATTATACCAGAACTTTTCGAAAAGAAAGCGGAAGAAATTTAATTTGGATTTGTCACGTTGATTTGTCATAGGTGACCAAATAACAGGCAATGCCTATGGCAACACAGTGTTACTTCTCTCCAATAACAATCGATAGTGACAAAAATTCAACTAACATATTTACTCGAAAATATCTGATTCATAAATTGATAATTGTTTTGATTTATGACAAAACTTAAACAATTCATCTTTTTTTGTGGGGATCACAATTCACAAATAAATTTATTTCAAAACTGAAGTGAAATTGACAAAACTGACAAATTACTTGTACATCATATAAAACTTAATATCCACAATATTGATACAAGGTTCAATAAGGTAGCACTACAAAAAATTGCAAAATATATAATAAACATTTGATTGTAAATAAAAATCAAAGTTGGTGACAGTTGTTAGAAAAACTGTTTTATCGCCATGACAGTTCGACATTTTCTTTCAAATGTTATTTCGGATTTGACTCCAGATAAAAAGACTTTGTAGCTATGACAATTAATTGATCGAACAGAGGTGATGAATTTATTCACTAAGAACAATAGATTTACCATGCATCGATAAGAAACTTCCGCTACAGGTTTCCGTGGAGCGGTGGGACAAAGAACTATAATTCACCAAAATACAAATCTTTTGATTTTTAGCTATTTAATATTACTAGGTTTCGAGTTGCATTCAAATCCATGCTTATATTGAGATATGAATCGTCTGGCTTAACTGTTCAAAATAAATTTATGAAGAAATCTATGTAGCCTAGATAATCTGACAGAAGCCTTAATTTAATTGAGTACATATTCTATTTCATTTTTTGCTGTTGGAAGAAGCAGAAAGTTTTCAAGTGAAAAGTAGAAGGGCGGTTCCATCGTGTCTGACTGACACATTATTATTTATTATTATTATTAATTATTATTTCTTACAAATAAAGAGTGGCAAAAACTTCCCACAAAGTGAAAATATTCACAATAACTCAAAATATAAATAAACTACAGCAAGTTTAAGGTCCGTGTCTGACTGATACGGACGCTCGCCATTTTGCCAGTTGGAGATGAACATTTGTAGATTTCTGCGAAGTGTTTGGCATAAAGAAGAATAAAATCACTCTCATCATGTTTTAAGATCTATACTTTACAAATGTTATTCAGATTATTAAATACTTTCAAAATATATACGGCAATAAACAAATGTTTCTCGTGTCTGACTGACAAGATTTCGTGTCTGACTAACCTCTCCGAAGCAGTTTGTGTCTGACTGACATAACTTGGCATAAAACAAAAGTAATATACTTTTATTAAAACTTTTATATATTCCTTTCAAATCTATAATCATCATGTAATGTAAATTGGTTGTTCTTTTGTTCAAAATGTAGCACACATACAGATAATATTCTAAACAACAAGGCCAAGTGAACTGCCATTTTCATTTTGCATGCGATAAAACAGTCAACACGCATGACTAAATATTGACGACAGCGACCTCAAATTACCACGTGGTGTGAAGTGTCCAAAACAACGGGTAGGCAGTCACACGGCTTCTTTGATTATATGATCATTACGGCATTAGCTTTGAGATGCCGATTGTTGCGCTTAGATCGTAACTGTCCGTATGAATATTTTCTGTCAGTCAGACACGCAGATTTAAAGGATGACGTTGAAGAAAAGAGCAATATTTCCCGCCAAATATGCAAATGAGCTATTTTCTACTTTGCATACGAAAGGATTTAGGGATCAAGTGTCACGCTGTGGAGTAAACAAAACATTTAGGACTTTTTCGTGTCTGACTGACAGCGGCTCGAAGTGATCGAAACATTTATATAATTTCAAGGTAAAATACATTCATTATTCTTTATTTTTACTACTTACTAATACAACAAAAAGTGAATTCATATTGATTGATGTAATTTTTATTAGAAAATCATGACCAGAAAAACGCAAAATTTGATGTTTTAGTTTGTTGTTGTTCTCATAAATTCACGAGCGGCCAACTCAACGCTCTCTCTAAGGCCTGGATTATACAGCGTGCTTTCGTTTACAGTAAATTGAAAATTGGCTCGCTGCCGGCGCGCCCGTCTAACTTGACACGGCTCGCTGTCATTAGCACGGCGCGCTCCAAATCGAAAGCTCGCATAGGAAGAGCGTGCTTTCACTTGAAGGCGAACTTTCATTTCGACATTCCAGGGATTCCTCTTACCATATTTGGTAAAAACCGGGGGTTGATGTCGAGAAAGAAATGTCTAGCCTCTTTTTCTCGGCCGTTGCCTAGATACAGTTCCGTTTTGCAAATAAACAGATGAATAAACATTGATTTTCTTTCGAATTATAATCGAAATCCACAAAATAATAATAGGGAAACTACTCAGAGCATCTGTACTTCTCAATTGAAGAGGAGAAAACTTTCAAATAGTATTAATTAGACAAGGTTATATATATATGCTCTGCAGATTAGATATAAGCCACTGTCTTGTATTTGTAGGACCATGGTAGGTTAAAAAACTATCATTTGTACGATAATCACAACTATTTGATGGCGAATTGTGATAAAAATCACTTTTTGAAGCAATAAATTTATTTCACGAAAAGCGTATACTTGTCAATCAAAAGTCTTGTGAGATATTTTCTTACACGTCATCTTGTAATTCAAAGGAAGTTTTTACACAACTTTTGAGGACGGCTCGCTGTATAACTAGACATTTTCAAAAGCGCGCGCCTTCAAATGAAAGCGCGCTCGAAAGCACGGCACGCTCGAAAGCGCGCTGTATAATCCAGGCCTAAAACATTAATTTTATCCACATCGAAGTCTATAATCTCAATCAAACATATATATTATGATGGTAAAAGTATCTATTTTAGAGAAAACAATTGATTTTTGTCTGAATTCCTTGCTTTATTTTTGACGCTTGTAAAATTTTTGGTTTCACTTCTGATGGAATCGCCCAGAACGCACAGGATTTTATTTATACTTAATTAGGTAACATTTAGTTGATCCCAAAGCATGTGGAAGTTGTAGCCATACCCCTTAAAAAATATCCAAGAAATATTACTAACCCGCGTAGCGAGATCTTCTGGTCATTTGCATTTACGCATGTGAGGCTTCTATCAACAATATTTGTGTGAAAATAAAACTTTTCAATATCTCACCAGAGTTATACATACTGTGTTTAACAGCATAGAAACCTATCATTAACATGTTACAGCTTTTGTTGTTGTATACCGCTTTGTTATTAAATTAGACACGTCGTGAATTATTAGCAAACATTCAAGTTGATAATACACATTGAAAATATTTATTTCACCTTAAATAATTATTGACATGTTTGACAATTTCTTTTCACTAAAGTAATTATCCAAGCATTTAAAAACTTAAATCTGTACTGATTTCGATTTCGTAAATTCATGACTTTATATTCATGCACACAAACTATCAACACAATTCCTTCTCCCCGAATGCCTAATGCCAAAAAAACAGGGGCATTAATCTAACCTCTGCTAAAATGATCATTAATGAAGAACAGAGGCCATTTGAAAGGGCCTCATCGTTCGAAAAATAACGTTATTTACTTCTTATATCCATGTTATTGAAGAAGTCATATTTAAAACTCGCAATATCATTTTTTACACAATTTCAACATGGGGAATAAAGTCGTAAAATCCCCTATTAATTACCGGCGAAACTAAAGTTAGTTATTCTTTTCCTTTTGCAATGGTGGTTTGATTTGTAACATTATAAATGATCATATGTACATAAAGAGAAAAGCATGGGCATTCGAATCATATGTCACGCGCTTCATAGATATTCTAAAAAATTAACTGTTCCAGAAATTGTCATAAATCCTTACAGTCTTTTTAAGACCCCGTACTAAAAAGCCATTGAAGAAGTTGAATTGCAAATGTTTACACTCGCTGTGCAATGGTCAACTTATTTAATCAGAAGGTAAGACATCGATTTCTAGCTGTATTTTCATGTTAATTTTTCATATTAAAAGTCACGGGATCAATAGCTATAGCAGACATGAAATTATATCGATATTTTATCCCAAAATTGGCATAAATTTACTCAAAACAGGTGACAAATTTGCGGCTCAAACGCCATTTGGCGCGATACTCACGCTACGGAGTGCCATAAAGTTGTAAGGTACAATATTTTCGGAGGTTGAAATTCTGATCAGAAATATTTTATAACATTATAATTCAATTTCCATAATCTTTTTCCGATAACAATTTCTGGTTATATAATTTTCAAATAAAGATCAGATGATAGCACATCTTATTTTTTTCACTTTCATATAAATTACATGTTATTGTTTGTTAATGTTGGAATTTCATTCAGAGAATTACTAAGATGAAAATACACAGATCGTACCGTTTTGTATTTTTGAGACAATAGAAATTCATTGAAGTGCGAAACTGTTTAATTAGAGCTTCAGTTTGAAAAATGACTGTTGTTGAAAAACGAAACAGTTTTCATTGGTTTTTCGCAACTTAGATGTATCTATTTAAAAAATGAAGCCGGCCGTGTACACCTCTGATTAATGATGAATCCATTGATAAGTGTTTTAAGTATATTGCATCTAAAGCGGCATTGTGAATCCTCGCCTTATACACTACAGACATACAAATGGAAATAGGGTAAATTTAAAAGTAGATTTCAGACTTTAATACAGTAAAAACCAGCCATTATTTGAAATTAAGGTCAAAAGGTACAAAAGTGCACCTAGCGAGCTTTAATAGCGTGTTTAATTTCACAATGCGTCATTGTACCTTGCACCAGTGTACTTTTGATAGCACAGGTTATTCAAGGACTGGTTTGCTCTGGTGACTGGTAGTTTGCAGAGTACAGCAGAGCCATCCCCATAAAGATAATATTTTCAGCATCTTGACCGCCTGTGAAAATTTTTCCCTGAAACCTTGTTACTACTATTTATCTATAGAATATTGTTTTTCTGCAGGCGGAGAGAGCAAAAATTTGTTAAAGCGCCAGCGGACGGCATATACTTTGTGGCCGCCCCTGAGATCTCATCAAAAAGCACCCTGCTTTGCAAACCGGGTGATCGGACTAACAAGCTCAATCTTGAATTAAAAAGAAACGTGTTGATTTAAACAACACCGAAACACTTGCAGTTTAGGCGATCATACCTAATGTGATATTAAAATTGAGCCATCTACAAAATGATGTAGATTTGAGCAGTGCAAAAGCAGAAACTTGGGTCTGTTGACATTCTATAGAAGAAGACGTTTTGGAACATTGTTTGCTGCAATAGTCAGCTTTACAGCTTAAGCTGCCAGAAAAATTGAGCAAATATTGCCATTAAGTAAGCTGATTTGCTATAGCTCCATATAATTCAGTTATTCAAGTTCAAAATAGCCTAAAATGTTGAATTTGGTTTTGGAAATGACAAATTTATGGATGGATTCATTCATGTGAAGGTGAACGAAACAGAACATATATTCAAAAGAAGTTATTAACATAATAGACTACATATCACGCTAATCTAGTTTACTTTCTTACCTTCATCAGTTGATATTCTTTGCGTTGACTAGAACGATCAGAGCCGAGCCAGCAGTCCACCACCACCACCATCTTGTTGAAAAATCGTACGTTTTTGAAAATTTGTTGAACTTGACCATAAAATGAAATTAGGCAGTATTGCGCAGGCGCATTTATTCGCGCATGCTCATTAGATAACGGAAATGATTTTAATTATTTCGAATAATTGCATAAGTAATTCGAATAATTTCATTTCCGCTTTGTAAAAGGTAACGCTATGCAGAAGGGTACGCTGCACAGAAAGGAACGCTATTAAGAAGGGCACGCTGCACAGAAAGGAACGCTATCAAGAAGGGTACGCTGTAAAGAAGTTCGCTGTAAAGAAGTAACGCTATCAAGAAAGGTACGCTGTAAAGAAAGGTACGCTATGATTCGGTCTAGCGTACCTTTCTTGATAGCGTATCTCGCCCAACGGCACGGTGCCCACTTTTTGAGCGGGCCGAGACTACCTCGAGAAATGTTCTCGGCCCGATCAATATAGCAGGCACGGTGCTGCTTTTCAATGTCTGAAAAAGCCGTTTAGACAGTGTTTTTGCTTGGCCAATGCTCAAAACCACTTGACACCTTCACACCTTTGATGTGTTAATTGACGAGTACGGTGCCTATTTTGCTGCAGTCTAGAAACATTTAAAGTGGGAATAAACCCCCAGACTATCTTTACATATATAGTAGAACCCGACGTGAAAAAAACAATGGCGTAATTTTTTTTTCGATCTGGAAGTTATTTCTTGGTGAAAAATGCCTTCAAAGTGGTGTTTTGGCCCAAATGTCGCTGAGGGAAAAAAAGGGATTGGATCTAGCTTTATGACGACAAAGTCACAAGTCGTGTGGTTTTTCTAATAGACTTTAGATCAGATTAATCACGCGATGTTACGTTTGAGATGGCGTAGCTCTGTAACGGCAATCTATTTTTCTCTCCCACAAAACTGAGGTAAGGAAGAACATATAAACTCAAGAGTAGCAAAATTCCAGATGATTTAATGATTTTAAAATTCACGAATTTGAAGAAAATAAAAATCAGAAAATATTTCATTCGTAGCGCGCGTTATACAGATTATATTTTGACATTTCATTCTCACACATATTTAACACATATCAAAAGATTCTCTGGTGACCACAAAAGCTAGCTAATTTAGTAGAATTTATTGTTGTAAGCATATGTCTGCACTGAAAATGGAGTGTTCTTTTGAGAGTAAAAATCATAATGTATGGTGGGAAACGCTATTAAGAACACCATAACCGTCGGTTTTATAGTCCTCTTTTCACAGAAGCGAAATCTGTCCATCTGATTTCTCGTCTCTGTAGAAAGGTATTTTGTGCAAAGTAACTTCTGCACTGTATTACCGCATCCTATAAACTACAGATTGTGACGACATGATGCTAACATGTTCTACTTTCTAGCCGAAGGAATGATTACTAGACTGGTAAAATAATTTTGTGGCGTATGTAAAATAAGGAACGAGACTTCACATTGCAAAACCCTAATTTTGTTAATCATATAACTTTGATAGAGAGGATAATAATTTATGCTATGAAGATATACCGCAAAACCGACAAATGATAGAATCTGCATTACTGAGTTCTAGTGGCTCTAGTACACGGCTGTAAACTTGAATAAGAACGTCCGAAGTCCTCTATCATGTTTGTACTATTTTCCGATATTTTATAGAATTTTATAGTGTAATGTACTGAAGAATTCCCAATGGTTTTTTAAATTTTGAATGCTTGGTGAATTAATGATGAACACTTTGTTAGACTATTGAGTATAAATATCTATCTATACAGTCGTATAAACTATACGATTACATGGTTTAAGCTTTACTAGACAAACATCAATTTCAAACTTAAACGTTGAAATGATAATTGAAGAATGTCTATTTAATGTTTTAGTAATACTTAATTAAATCCGAAAAAGTACAATTAATACTTTGCAGTACCAACTATCTCGAGGAAAAGTCGTCTGTGCATACCCTTGCAAATCAAGTCAGTTTACATTCACATTTAGATCATGGAAAGGATATCCTGTAGAAATATTTACTCAAGAACAACTTGCAGATCATAGAGTTAAAAATAGTTAAAACTTATATAGAGTAAGATCAAGCTATTTTGAAGGGTACGTGTCTACTAATTAAGATTTGAGAAGTACTGCGGTCACACAGAATACGTAACTAATATGTGTCACTAGACTAGTCACAAAGGAACAGTAGCACCGCCTGACATTTGTGTTAATCCGCAATCTATATCAGATTCATCGCGCTTAATGACGCTACGAGAAATTATTTCGACCGAGCGTTTCAACAGATTTTATTCTGCTCCTGAAATCACAAATTGCATCTTTTTTTACGTAATTCGCGAGTTTATATGTTTGTTCATGGCTCAGCCTTGTCAGAAAATTTTTTTGCGTGACTTCTCGGATCTAGGTCACCTCAAAGATTACGTCGCGTGATCAGCCCACTGTTGAGTCTGTTAGACAAACCGCACGACTTGTGACTTTGTCGTCATAAAGCTAGATCCAATCCCTTTTTTTTCTCAGCGACATTTGGGTCAAAACACCACTTTGAAGGCGCTTTTCACCAAGAAATAATTTCCAGATCGAAAAAAAAATTACGCCATTGTTTTTTTCACGTCGGGTTCTACTACATATGTAAAGATAGTCTGGGGGTTTATTCCCACTTTAAAACCGCACTGTATTGAAGTCACGGATGCCAAATCCCGCTTTTCTTCACTAACGCCATTTAAAAATCGCGCGCGGCATAAGATATTACCGCTCGGTTGAAAAAAATGTTTGATGCCGAAAACACATTTTCGGTATTAAACTTTTCGGTATAGACACATACAACCTACTTGTTCTGTAGTTTACCTTTGTCTATCGACTTTACCAGAAGCAGCAGAATAAATTTCGTGATACAATTAATCGATTCCCGAAAGCAACAAAACGACTTCAGAGTTTGAGAACCGTTGCTATTTAATCAATTTCTTATTTGCTTTACCCATCAATTTCCATCTTCAAATTATTATATTTTACGACACATAACATTAACTTTGTCAATTTGGAATGTCACTTACCTGCAAATAAATCATCATGAACCCGATTATAACGAAGGAGGAAGGACAACACGATTGTTTTACAGCTCATCGGTGGCTCACTTCGGCCAAATCAAAATACCCAGTGGTCTTTAAACTCTTGGTTTGGGAAAACACCATAAAACACCCATATTGGCCACCTACATCCAACAATGGCGCTGATTGGTTCAAAAGCTGCAAGTAGTTTCTCAATAGTCCAATAGAAAAAGGTAAACGGAAAATTCAACTCGCGTCAGCTCTATTTAGTATCCAGTCTACTTTTTCAATGTTATCGACGCGGCTGCGTTTTCTGCGTAAAGCCGGGTTTCCACTTGACGAAAATTTCGCTGCAGCGAAAAATTCGCGGCTACTTTCGCGGCGAAATTTTCGCTGGTTCATTTCCACTTGAAATTTTTTTCGCGCGCCAAAATCTACATTTTATGAAAATCCATCATGGCACCAGTCAATTTGGAAGCTGTATTGCTTGCACGACTACAAATTATTCAAATGTTTCTGATCAGAAGACGTAGAGTTTATGCAAGAAAATACAGTAAACCATTCTGGGTCCGGAAATTATTTGAAGAGAGGAAAGAGAAAGGAGAGTTTCATTTACTCGTAAAGGAAATGAAGATCTACGACATCGAATATTTTTACCGTTCTCTTCGAAAATATGTCATTCGACATTTGAACAATTTTATGTAATGATTGGTCTAAAAATTGAAAAGAACGATACTCACATGAGAAAACCATGTGTTTGTTTGCTTTATTTGGTGACTGGAGAATGGAGATTCACAATTGACAAAATACAGGCTACAAATTTCAGGCAACAAAGCAATACAGGCTACAAATTTCATCCCGCCATCTTGTTTGCTGAAAATGTCATGACAACATCATTTTCAGATGATTTGCATTGGTTTGATTCACTTTTCGCTGCAGCGAATCGCAAAAAAGTAGGATCAATTCCAACTACTTTTTTCGCTTCAGCGAAAGTTGCAGCGAAACCTGCGTGGTCCAAAAGTGTGTGCAACGTCACACAGCGCATGCGTACTTGGCTTTTTAGCCGCGAAATTTTCGCTGCAGCGAATTTTTCGTCAAGTGGAAACCGGGCTTAAAGCTACTTGGCGTTTTAGTTGACGTTCATAACTTCATATTGAGCTTTTAATGATGGCGATGGCGGTTTAAACCTTGCAGTTTCCAGATTTTGTAAGAGTGAAATTGTTGGAAACGCAATGTAAAATTGTTTGAAATGATGGAATCAGTACAGCTTCATATGCAACAAAGTATTTATTTTTATGAAGAAGATATATTTAACTGAGATGAGATGGATGAGTGAAAATATTCAAGTGAGTTTGTCTGAATTCGAACTGACACGAGTTGACATGAGCCTAGCGCGAGTTGAGATTCTTTTCTTCGTTATTGGCGTTGATTTCTTCATATTCTAATTCCCCATTTTGCCTCAATAGCAAAATAAGCAATACCTTTGAGTCAGTTAGTTAGTTAATTTGTATGTGGGTAATATTGCGAAGATGTTTGTGCGATTTTATGGTCGCACACATCACTTCACACAACAAGCATAGGCCTATTATAATTTTCTAAGGGTTAGGCGAAATTCACAAGCTTTGTTAAGAAAACATCATCGTAAGAACATGATACATCATCATTTATCCAGAGCCTTCAAGTTTGAATTAATTATTTTTCCAAAGAGCAGAGACATTTGAGCTTAAGATCAATTTTGCTTCTTAAAAAGTCATTAACAGACACAACTGCCTCGGACTTTGCTGAAATACTCTCGGGAACTACGTAAATATAATAGTAAAACCAATTTAATATAACACAATATCACACGTTTAAGGGCCATCCATGAAGTACTCAGAGAGTCAGAGTCAGACTGGACCCTCCCTGTATTCAGCAGTATACTTTCAAATAACCCGCCTACCTTTCATGTACGCCAGGCTACTTGCAAAGATTCCCCCTCTTCTCACTAGTCTCTGCTTTTGTTGTTGTGGTTTGAGCAAGCAAGGCAACGGATTCTTTAAAATTGCTGATTAAATTGCTTTAGATAGATTGTAGAGCTTTTGTTACTCTTCGTGTGCCTCCAGTGCCAAACCTTTTCAGGGACGATTTAAAGATACATCTGTAGGCCTACTGTGATGATTGGTACCCCTCCACCTTGTACCCGCAACTGTACGCTTGTGATGTAATTTCCGAAATCTCCAATAACGAAATATCACCAGCAATCGTCTGCAAATTATTAATGAAACGTAATTCTGTTGCCCCAAAACATTTCCAGGGAACGCTCTTTCTTCTCAGGGGTGCAATCACCCTTCTCTGCAATCTGGTTTATTGATGACCGCTGATTATTTCACATTGAATTTACATCCTACACTATTTACATCCAGAAGCGGATAAAAATTGACATTTTTTATGATTCATAAGCCAAACCTCAGCAGAAAATTCACATTTACATTCACATTTATAAGAGCAATTACCGGAAGGCTATGATATTTCACATAAAACTAAATGCAAGAAGAAGTAGGCCTAATTCATCATTAATGCTTTTAAATACACCCTCAAAACGTTTTATTAAATTTGACTCCTGCAACCTATTGTTTCCCGCTACATGAGATCAGACTTTTCATTAGATATTGAACAACATCATATTTTGGTTGTAATCATACTTCAAGTTCTTTCAAAATTTCTGACAGAATTTATAGAGAGAGCGCTGGATTTTTTCATGAAATGTATCGTTAAGTTTTATTATTGACTTTCCTTCCATGCCAAGCTGTTGCTGTTGCCCAATTTTTTTTTGGTTTAAAGGATATTTCTTTGCAAAAGTATGTCTTGGAAGCCATTATCAGATTGGTATCAATCTTGCAGCATCTTTTAGCATGCATTAAAGATGTTGTCATTGAGGCGACCATCATCCATTTCAATTAGCTATCAAAAAAGACATAACTAAGTTAATGATCTGTACATTCTACACATCACACATGTCACAAGAAACATAACAGACCAAATGGTTACTCCTGTGAGAGATTGTTACAAATTCAACTTGATAATGTAGTACCTTCCTTTCATGCATCGATAATACATGTATGCGATTCATGTTGAATGGATTTCTGATACCTGTAATGCAGTTGAGCAAATTTAGGCCCACACCTCGCTGGAAAGCTTCAGATTCAGGTCTTCACATCTGCAAATGACAATTGATTGTTTCATTGTTAACATAATGTTATATTCAAGCTTTCTAGCAAAATTTGGCCCTCCCTGTAAGCAGCAGTACATTTTCAAATGACCCCTGGAGGCTATCTGTTGTTTCTACTTATTCTATTTATCCACTCTCGACATCCTTGTTGGGACAATTTTTATGTAAATTATTCTTGGTTAGTGTGGATAGATTAATGTTGCAAATTTTCGAATTTCAGGAGAAGTCAACTGCGTAGCCTCCAGATGTCGCTATGGTGTATTCTAGATTATTATGTGTGTCATTAGTTGGGTCTGTTCTAAGTTTATGATATACAACTATTGATTATAAGATTATTGACTGTATAATATTTGCTGCTTATATTTGATCATTATTAAATGGAGTGTGTCATGTTTCAAATGCATCACTTGCTACAAATTATCATTCGACTAATGTATATGTTTTGTTCATATTCACTTGTATTTGAAATAATAGCTAGATATAATATTTGAAATGAAATTCTATGGTACAGTTATAAAAGTTTGGAGGTCATAGTTTTCAAAGTTACAATTCTTTGTTGCCCTTCAGAAAATTGAGATCATTTTTAGATTTTGTTGTTGTTTTGTTTCCCAATTTTTTCAGGGGCCGTTTGCCTGTGTCAGGATTTTTTCAAGGGCTGTTCTCATAAAAAATTCCCCAAGTCCCGTTAGTAGAGAGGCCATTCCATTATTTCCATTTTTAAAAGAATGACGAAAGTGTTCCTTTAGCTCAACATATTGATTAACTAGCTGTTTATGGATTCCATGGTAGCAGGAATTACCATTACAAGTATGTTATTAGAATAAATCCCATGAAGGGTCCTTGACATTTCCTGTTTAGACAACACGCTTTTAAAGGATAATTCAATGAGTACATCAAGTCACATGGTACATGAGTACAGCATTATCATGGCTGCAATAGACAGGTGGTTGCTGTACAGAGGTGGCAAAATTGGGAAAATACAAAAAAACTTTTTGAGATTCATCCCTTGCAAGTAGTCTTCTTACTAGCCTACTGTATTTCATATTTAATTTGTATGCTGCAGAGATGGATCTGTATATGACTGACTGCTTACTTACTTTGCAAACTTTTGGTTTGGGCTGTGATTTCCCATGCTGGCAGACATACACCTTCCGATTCAAAGCTATATACGGTACGTCATTGTTGTACATAATATGAATTTTCACATCAGATAGTTCTGAAATGTAAGAAATTCCTTAATTGAGATGATTTCTCACAAGTAACAAGACATTCCCAAAGTAGTTTTGTTGTTTGCATTTTTACAGTTGTTTAATTGTCATACCTGTTTTTCCAAAACCCTTCTAGCAGTATTCCACACTACAAAAGTTGTTGTTGTTGCCAAGCTGAAATGCCTGATAAAGTTTTCAGCTGCATCTAGGTCTATCGCTGTCCCGCTTGACTTGGTATCTTGTCTTGAAGACAGAGATTCCCATACTGCTTGAGGTTTAATACTGGTTTGTTCTATTTGACCAGATTCTATTATGATGGGATTACGTTCCAGTTCCATAGTACTGACTTCATCTTCTTCCAATTTTTCAACTGATGCTACTACTGGATTGATCCATTTCAAATTATTAATCAAAATCCGTGATCCATGTTAAAACGAACAATAAAAGGATTGATCTCTTTGATCTGACGACACGTGTGATTTGAATCATATTTCCCGCCAAAAATCATGGATTTCTATACGTGGGACGTTTGATTTAAAAGTCAAGACTTTGATTGAGAACGGGAGAAACAATTCAATTTTTTCATAATTTACGTTATATGTGAAGATATTATTACGGTTATTATTATTACTGAACAGTAAAGGAACATCATCTAAACTTTTCGCGAATTTTTTTGGGGATTTTTGTTCTGCAATTCTTCGGCATGTTTATTCAAAATGACTCTCAACTCGTGTCAGCCTTAATTCAACTTGTATCAGCTTCATAAAAACATATCAAAATAGCAGCCAATTTCATCGCTCTGGATGCTTTCGTATAGGGCATAAATGATCCAAACTGATGTAAAATGATGCTGTAAGACTTTGATGGGTTTTCTTGGTATATCGTAAGCATAAACAACAAACTACTTATGTTCTTTTTTATATTTCTATACTATCAACTCGTGTCAGCCTCAATTCAACTTGTCTCAGCTTCATAAAAACATATCCACATAAACAGCTAACATCATCGCTCTGGATGCATATATTATTGCGCTTGCCTCGCAAAATATGTTATCCTACATATTCCCCTTATAATTTTGATGAGCAATGAAGTCAAGGCAATCGTGAAAGCTTATATGGTTCAGCACGCTTGCAGTTACTAAACTACGAGACAAACGCCATTACTGAATGCGATCAAGTTGACGATAGACGCAAAAGCAACATTACGTGGAAACGTAACCGCGCTCGTACTATTGAAAAAGTAGACTGGATACTAAATAGAGCTGACGCGAGTTGAATTTTCCGTTTACCATAGAAAAAGGACTTTTCTATCGACTGTGCTTTTTCAAAAGAAATCGCTCCAGGTTCCAACCAGTGGTTCCAACTTCCAAGCAGAGGCGCCGGAGCTTGAGGGGGATGAAGAGGGGCAGCGGGTGTCCCATTGTATAATTAAAGGGAGAATACTGACCGGGGAACATTGCGCGCTCAACCAACTCATACGTCATCAATTTAAACAAAGCTTTGAGAAAAGCTGCCGTACGTGTGAGTGAGCTTCGTTTTATTATTCTGGCCATATGTTGATTTTATGGAAAGTATTTCAAATGAACAAATTAAAATCACAATTTGGGAGCTATACTATGTACTTATTTTATCACGTTCTGGACTTTAATGTATTGTTTACTATGTGATCAACAGTATAAAAAGTATGATGTGCAGGAGGGTTATTAGTTCGACCAGTTCGATTGATATGTTGAACGAAAGTAACACTAAACAAGAACCTTGTTTAACATTTTGATTTTCGTTATAAAGCCAAATCCTTGTGTTTCTTGACATCTTAGGTCATCTTGCGTATCGACTATCGTTCTTTTTCATGTTTTTGTTGATGTAACGATGGGACCATAAAAGCTGCTGCTTGCCAACTAATAACAAGGCAAGTTCAGTAAATATAACCAAGGATAAATATATCAAAAGCAAACTAATGTGATAATTCAATAAAACTATGCGAATCTGAGTTAAATGCATGGAATAAATCGTTGTTTAAAAACATTGATTCGTTGATGATTGTCACGAGTTCACGTTCACGGGTGGATTCTATAACATAGCCAAGGGGCAGGGTTGGGAAAACAAAAACGAGGCAAAAAGCCAAACCGCTGACCGGAAAAATCCAGAAAAGGCCAAATGTCTCAAAAAAAATTTTCCTCGCTGCGCTCGGAAAATTTTAAGTTTATCAATTATTATCAATTCGTACAAATAGACATACAGAAACAACACATGATGTTGACAAAATTGCAAAGTGATTACATATTATACAAGTATTGAAAATTTGCAGTGAATTTAGTAAATTTACAATTTTGAAATGCGGCTTATAAAGATGGTATATAATTAATTAAATATTTAATAGTTATATAAGGCCATATTACTATTCCTATACTCAATATCTATATGTAAAAATTTGTAAAGTACGATATCTATTAGCTATGATGTACTATTGTCACTATTATTTTTAAGAAAATCTATGTTTAAACTGCTCAAATTAAAATAAATCCAGCTGTAGGGTGCTATGGTTATCAATGTCGGCAGGATCAATAGTGTCTTCTTCGTTGTCAGCTGTCTTCCTCTGGTAATCATACATAAAACCAAATTTGTCGATCATTGTTTTTGTAACTTTTAAGTCTTTACAACATTTTTTGTTGAAATGAAGATTGGCTCGAATTCGTACTATAGAATCTAGGAGCTCAATTCCCATTCTGTTCCGCTGTTTTGTTTTCACTGCTGTGACGTATGAGAATACCCGCTCTGCAACAGCGTTACTTACAGGGAGGGAGAGGCAAGAAAGTGCATATTCAGATAATTCCTTGAATGTTTGAGTGCCAGCTGAATTTTTGTACCGATGAACCATTGACCAAAATTCAGCACTGTCAGATGGGATATTGCCTCCAAAAACGGCCTCTTCCTTCCAGTTCACAACTATCATTTTTCTATATTGTTCCTCTATAGTTGAATAGTTTGTGTTTAATAAATGAGGCAGTGGCAATTCATGAAATGGGAGACGTGTAGTATGACTTAAAACTTTATCGGGACTTAACTAACATAGTTTCTTGAATACATTCCTTACATTAGGAAGTTTCTTTTCTACTTGCTTCAAGGCTTCAACTAAAAAGGCATAGCATCGTTCCTTAATAGTAGAAACAGCGGCCACAGAAGCTGCCGAATTATCATTAGCTGATAAATATTTTGCTACTTCAGCTAAAAATTTCCCGCCGAAATCAACATTGGCTAGTGGTAATAATCGTACTTTGTCTGGATAATAAATCCTTGACTTAAGGCTATCGTAATGTAGAGTAAGTTCGTTCTCCATTAATGCAGGGTCAGCGTTAGTTGCTTGGAAAAAAGAGTTTACCCTTTCAAATTCAGTAACTATCGGAGATGTAAAATGAAAGTATAAAAAATTGATAGGATCCGATAACATCTCATAGAGTAGGCGGGCTTTATACCTTACTTGCTGTGTTGAGCCAGTTTCAGCGCACATAAAATATGCCTTCAGCTCTTCCCAATTAAACAATAAGTTCAGAAGAATTTTTCCTCTGACAAGCCAACGGGTAGCGCAAAACTTTTGAAAAGGCATTGGCGTTCCTTGATTTGCATTAGCATCTTCTGCATTGATAACGTCAAACAAATCTTTATATGCCTCCCTCCGAATAATGCTTTTAGAAAACCATTTAGGTATCTCTCTTAGCAGAAAACCAAGGTTTGATGGTAATTTTTCAAAGGCATGTTGTATACAGAGGCTCAATGAATGACATATACATTTAACTTGTATGCAATCAGGAGATGCTAGTTTAATTCTGCTCCAGAGGGAATTGTTCTCTCCAACCATAGCAGCTGCACCATCTGAGCCATATCCTATACAATCAGATAAGGTAAGGTCCATTGACTGCAGCCATTCTTTTAATGATGTAAATAGCTCTTCCCCAGTTGTACCAATCACAGGCATAAGTGCACCAAACGATGTTCCGATAGAATTTGACTGTTCGTCAAAATATCGCACAACAATCGCCATATTCTTCAGGGCTGAAACATCAGTCGATTCGTCAATTAATACCGAATATTTTTTTCCAACTAATTTGTCTTTTAACTCCTCCTTGAATGTTTCGGCAACAACTTTGGTAATAACCTTTGTGCATTTATTTCTATGCAGCTTCATATCTCCGGCAACGCCTTTTTTGTTGCCATCCTTGACAATCTCTCCTATGTGATCGATGCTGCTCACAGCTGCGTGACAAGCAATGGCAACAGCCATTTTTATTTCAAATGTCTTTAACTGATCGGACATCAACGTTGGAGTCATCATTGTGTGCAATGACCTAGTTGAATTAATCGAGCTAACAGTTTTCTTATGCTTATCGGTTTTTTCGTGATTTTGCAAATTTGAGATTTTTGGCAACATCGTAACACGGCATAATTTACAAAAAGCACTTTCAGTGCCATCAGGAGCTTGCTTCACCCATGCAAATCTATTCTCCCAAGACTTACTGTATTTTCTTCCGCTTTCATACCTTCCTTTCCACTTTGACATAACTGAATTTCAATAAAATAAACCTCTTTGTTCTAACTATATATATATTAAGCAGTGTAATCACGGTAAACTACATCAGTGTAGCTGATATTGATCGTGGATTACTGTATGGCATATCGTAACGTTTAGCACTTATATATGCGGTTTATGCGGAACTGATGCATATGCAATTAATGACTATTAATGACGATGCTTATTTGGTTTGTCAGTCATTTCAGTCAGTCAGTCATTTGGCTTGTTAGTCATTTCTTTGAAACGATAATTTTTTCCGGCAGTCTATTCTTCTGACGCCGCAGCATTTTTTACATCTAATCATTTTACATTCATTCAAAAATGACAAAAATACTGTTAACGGCATTAACTATCTTGGTTCAAAATTATTATTATTGCATTTAAATATAACTATTACCAATAGCAGCTTCACATTCTTTACAACATTTCTAGAAATAGTATAATTCAACATGGAAGTTGAAATAATTGAGAATATTAATCAAAGCGGTATTTATGCTATTATAGCGGGCTATTTCAGAAATATACACTGTATGCTTTCTATTCTATTTTCTATTCATTGGTCTATTGTGTAAAAAATGTTGACATAACTCACGTCAAATTGGAACACAATAGACTAGACACACACGGAAGTTTTGTGGTCAAGTCAAATGAAGATGTCATTGCTATATGCTCTATGTAACATATAGGGTATAGGGGAACACCCTGTTATTCTGTGACGTACACAAATTTGAACACGTCACAAGCAATAATTTGAGTTGACTGATCTATAAGTCCCGCTTTGATATACCG
Organism: Haliclystus octoradiatus; assembly: GCA_916610825.1. NCBI lineage: Eukaryota > Metazoa > Cnidaria > Staurozoa > Stauromedusae > Haliclystidae > Haliclystus > Haliclystus octoradiatus. The sequence continues at coordinate 2,120,902 of OU744451.1, forward strand.
CACTTTGACGAGCGGTAAGCGGTCACTTACCAAACATATCAAAATCGTAAAAGTAAAAATGAGAAAAGTGAGACTTGAGCAAGTTAATAATTTGAGCTGCATGGCAGAGAATCGACAGAATTCGAACTGATATAAAAAAATTAAGAAGAAATTGTTCAAAAAGGCCAATTTTTAAGGAAAAGCCAAACGTCAACTTCTGAAGCCAAAAGACTAAAAAAAAATCCAAATTCGTCAAATTTGGCTTCAAAAAATCCAAATTAACAACCCTGCCAAGGGGTGTCAATGGATCAAGTGCTGTTCCTTCCTTACGTCATTTTACTATTTTTAAAATATGACGTCATCGTCCATATCTCTTTCCTGATTGGTCTAAAACATATGACCAGTTTTTGGGAATATCAGGACGCCAGCGTCAACAATATCACAAAAGACATTGGACGTCCTCTAGAAAGAAAGTATGTCCGTAGACGTTTGATTACAACGGCAATTTCTATCTTGCGTGCATCAAACTCATGATCTTCCTCCATCCGCCATCTTCGAGGGCGAAGCACACACGATGAAATTGACCTGCTAGAAAATGTATTTAGTCAGCTTATATCAACCCCAAAACGAAGATCAGCAACATCAACAGGTGAATTAAAATCATGCACATTGCCACTATTACTTTTTATGCAGTAAATACGAAACACGATATTTATAGAATTTTGTATACTTCATTTTCCTTTATTTTAGATTTGCTACCGCGACCTGAGCAAGAGCAAGATAACATCAGCTGCTTCAAATCAACTCCCATAATAACATATTCAAGATTAATAGGTAAACTAAAATCAGGCATATCGCTACGATATGATTTAATTTAAATTTTACTAATTTCATTTTTATTTTCTTCAGATTTCAACCGCTCGCGGCAGGCTCTGAGAAAAATTCCCTCTGTTGCTTTGAATCAACTCCAAATTGAACAAATTGAACAATAAGAGGTTAATAATATTCATATCCATTAATAGGATTGATTTTCAATGTAATATTTACGAAGTATGATTTCTATTGAATTTTACTAATTTTAATTTCATTTTCTTCAGATTTCAACCGCCCTCATGATACCAACAATAGGATGCGATGAAACATTTCACCTAGACACCACATCATAATATAATGAAAATGATTTCAGGACATAATTTCACATGTAAACTAACTTCATTTTATGTGTGTATTATCCGTAAAGACAAAAACTTGATATGCACTTTCATAGTATTGCAAAGTCTTAATTTCTTGAAAAAAACACTCTGACACCTTAAACTTAAACGTAAAATGTAAACTTGAAGGTTTTCTGAATAAATGATGATAATAATAATAATAATAATTTATTTATTTATTATTTATTTATGATGATGATGATGACACCGCAACTTGTAGATTTTCTTTTGTACTAAATAGAGTTATATCTATATAGAACCAAAAGTAAGAGGTGCACATGGATGATTTTCAGATATATTGCACAAAAAGACGTATACTATCATTAAATGGAACATTCATCTTCGTTTGTTTCAATTATATCGTAAAATTTAATTTAGTTTCATGGTATACATGGAAAGTCTAGATTTTCACTTGCACCACAGATGACAGATTTCGTACTATACTCAAAATTTGTATCAATAGATCCAAAAGTAAGAGGTACACATGGATGATTTTCAGATATATTGCACTAAAAGACATATACTATCATTAAATGGAACATTCATCTTCGTTTGTTTCAATTATATCCTAAAATTTATTGTGTTTTCATATCATACATGAAAAGTCTTGATTTTCACTTACACCGCAAATGACAGATTTCGTACTATACTCAAAATTTGTATCAATAGATCCAAAAGTAAGAGGTACACATGGATGATTTTCAGATATATTGCACTAAAAGACATATACTATCATTAAATGGAACATTCATCTTCGTTTGTTTCAATTATATCCTAAAATTTATTGTGTTTTCATATCATACATGAAAAGTCTTGATTTTCACTTACACCGCAAATGACAGATTTCGTACTATACTCAAAATTTGTATCAATAGATCCAAAAGTAAGAGGTACACATGGATGATTTTCAGATATATTGCACAAAAAGACATACACTATCATTAAATGGAAGATTCATCTTCGTTTGTTTCAATTATATCCTAACATATTTTGTGCTTCCATAATATACATGAAAAGTCTGATTTTCACAAACACCGTAGATGACATATTTCGTACTATACTCAAAATTTGTATCAATAGATCCAAAAGTAAGAGGTACACGTGGATGATTTTCAGATATATTGCACAAAAAGACATATACTATCATTAAATGGAACATTCAACTTCATTTGTTTCAATTATATCCTAAAATATTTTGTGCTTCCATAATATACATGAAAAGTCTGATTTTCACAAACACCGTAGATGACAGATTTCGTACTATACTCAAAATTTGTATCAATATATCCAAAAGTAAGAGGTACACGTGGATGATTTTCAGATATATTGCACAAAAAGAAATATAATATCATTAAATGGAACATTCAACTTCATTTGTTTCAATTATATCCTAAAATATTTTGTGCTTCCATAATATACATAAAAAGTCTGATTTTCACAAACACCGTAGATGACAGATTTCGTACTATACTCAAAATTTGTATCAATAGATCCAAACGTAAGAGGTACACGTGGATGATTTCCAGATATATTGCACAAAAAGTCATATACTATCATTAAATGGAACATTCATCTTCGTTTTTTTCAATTATATCATAAAATTTTATTTTAGTTGCAATATGGTATACATGGAAAGTCTTTATTTTCACTTACACTGCAAATGACAGATTTCGTACTATACTCAAAATTTGTATCAATAGATCCAAAAGTAAGAGGTACACATGGATGATTTTCAGAAATATTGCACAAAAAGACATATACTATCATTAAATGGAACATTCATCTTCGTTTGTTTCAATTATATCATAAAATGTATTGTGTTTTCATATCATACATGAAAAGTCTTGATTTTCACTTACACCGCAAATGACAGATTTCGTACTATACTCAAAATTTGTATCAATAGATCCAAAAGTAAAAGGTACACATGGATGATTTTCAGATATATTGCACAAAAAGACATATACTATCATTAAATGGAACATTCATCTTCGTTTGTTTCAATTATATCCTAAAATTTATTGTGTTTTCATATTATACATGAAAAGTTTTGATATTCTCTTATACAAGGCAAGTGAGATATTTCATTCTGTCATCAAAGGATAGTAAAATTAATGATCGAATTTAACATGGATAATCGATGTTTAGGGTATTTTACACTGCCAAAAGACCCAAAAGCTATGCATATACTTTTTTATACGTTGGTTTCGGTTTATTACATTAAAAAGTATTACAAAGTATATATTAATAATTAGTACATGATTTATAGGAATAAAATATAAATCATTTACCGCATTATATGCTATAATAGCCCAACTAAATAGCTTGACGATGGCAATACGACGAACTAATAACATGGTATCCTGTCACTAATGTAGAGTACCACAAAGGGAAAAATGTTCAAATAAACCAAATACTGGGTCAAATAATAGTCAAGTAGTTTTGAAAAGGACGGTGTTTGTGAAAATCAGACTTTTCATGTATATTATGGAAGCACAAAATATTTTAGGATATAATTGAAACAAATGAAGTTGAATGTTCCATTTAATGATAGTATATGTCTTTTTGTGCAATATATCTGAAAATCATCCATGTGTACCTTTTACTTTTGGATCTATTGATACAAATTTTGAGTATAGTACGAAGTCTGGCATCTACGGTGTTTGTGAAAATCAGACTTTTCATGTATATTATGGAAGCACAAGAAATTTTAGGATATAATTGAAACAAATGAAGATGAATGTTCCATTTAATGATAGTATATATCTTTTTGTGCAATATGTCTGAAAATCATCCATGTGTACCTCTTACTTTTGGGTCTATCGCTATATATTTTGAGTATAGTACGAAATCTGTCATTTGCGGTGTAAGTGAAAATCAAGACTTTTCATGTATGATATGAAAACACAATACATTTTATGATATAATTGAAACAAACGAAGATGAATGTTCAATTTAATGATAGTATATGTCTTTTTGTGCAATATATCTGAAAATCATCCATGTGTACCTCTTACTTTTGGATCCATTGATACAAATTTTGAGTATAGTACGAAATCTGTCATTTGCGGTGTAAGTGAAAATCAAGACTTTTCGTGTATGATATGAAAACACAATACATTTTATGATATAATTGAAACAAACGAAGATGAATGTTCCATTTAATGATAGTATATGTCTTTTTGTGCAATATATCTGAAAATCATCCATGTGTACCTCTTACTTTTGGATCCATTGATACAAATTTTGAGTATAGTACGAAATCTGTCATTTGCAGTGTAAGTGAAAATAAAGACTTTCCATGTATACCATATTGCAACTAAAATAAAATTTTATCATATAATTGAAACAAACGAAGATGAATGTTCCATTTAATGATAGTATATGTCTTTTTGTGCAATATTTCTGAAAATCATCCATGTGTACCTCTTACTTTTGGATCTATTGATACAAATTTTGAGTATAGTACGAAATCTGTCATTTGCAGTGTAAGTGAAAATAAAGACTTTCCATGTATACCATATTGCAACTAAAATAAAATTTTATGATATAATTGAAACAAAAGAAGTTGAATGTTCCATTTAATGATAGTAATGTCTTTTTGTGCAATATATCTGAAAATCATCCACGTGTACCTCTTACTTTTGGATCTATTGATACAAATTTTGAGTATAGTACGAAATCTGTCATTTGCGGTGTTTGTGAAAATCAGACTTTTCATGTATATTATGGAAGCACAAAATATTTTAGGATATAATTGAAACAAATGAAGTTGAATGTTCCATTTAATGATAGTATATGTCTTTTTGTGCAATATATCTGAAAATCATCCACGTGTACCTCTTACTTTTGGATCTATTGATACAAATTTTGAGTATAGTACGAAATCTGTCATTTGCGGTGTTTGTGAAAATCAGACTTTTCATGTATATTATGGAAGCACAAAATATTTTAGGATATATTTGAAACAAATGAAGTTGAATGTTCCATTTAATGATAGTATATGTCTTTTTGTGCAATATATCTGAAAATCATCCACGTGTACCTCTTACTTTTGGATCTATTGATACAAATTTTGAGTATAGTACGAAATCTGTCATTTGTGGTGTTTGTGAAAATCAGACTTTTCATGTATATTATGGAAGCACAAAATATTTGAGGATATAATTGAAACAAATGAAGTTGAATGTTCCATTTAATGATAGTATATGTCTTTGTGTGCAATATATCTGAAAATCATCCATGTGCACCTCTTACTTTTGGTTCTATATAGATATAACTCTATTTAGTACAAAATAAAATCTACAAGTTGCGGTGTCATCATCATCATCATCATTTATTCAGAAAACCTTCAAGTTTACATTTTACGTTTAAGTTTAAGGTGTCAGAGTGTTTTTTTTTCAAGAAATCAAGACTTTGCAATACTATGAAAGTGCATATCAATTTTATGTCTTTACGGATAATACACACATAAAATGAAGCTAGTTTAAATGTGAAATTATGTCCTGAAATCATTTTCATTATATTATGATGTGGTGTCTAGGTGAAATGTTTCATCGCATCCTATTGTTGGTATCATGAGGGCGGTTGAAACCTGAAGAAAATGAAAATAAAATTAGTAAAATTCAATATATATCATACTTCGTAAATATTACATTGAAAATCCTTCCTACTAATGGATATGAATATTATTTACCTCTTATTGTGAAATTTGTTCAATATGGAGGTGATTCAAAGCAACAGAGGGAATTTCTCTCAGGTCACATGCTATAGAGCCTGCCGCTAGCGGTTAAAATCTGAAGAAAATGAGAATAAAATTAGTAAAATTCAATAGAAATCATACTTCGTAAATATTACATTGAAAATTAATCCTAGTAATGGATATGAATATTATTTACCTCTTATTGTGATTTTTGTGAAATTTAGAGTTGTTTCAAAGCAACAGAGGGAACTTTTGTCAGATTGCATGCCGTAGAGCCTGCCGCGAGCGGTTGAAATCTGAAGAAAATGAAAATAAAATTAGTAAAATTTAAATTAAATCATATCGTAGCGATATGCCTGATTGTAGTTTACCTATTAATCTTGAATATGTTATTATGGGAGTTGATTTGAAGCAGCTGATGTTATCTTGCTCTTGCTCAGGTCGCGGTAGCAAATCTAAAATAAAGGAAAATGAAGTATACAAAATTCTATTAAAATCGTGTTTCGTATTTACTGCTTAAAAAATAATAGTGGCAATGTGCATGATTTTAATTCACCTGTTGATGTTGATGATCTTCGCTTTGGGGTTGATATAAGCTGACTAAATACATTTTCTAGCAGGTCAATTTCATCGTGTGTGCTTCGCCCTCGAAAATGGCGGAAGGAGGAAGATCACGAGTTTGATGCACGCAAGATAGAAATCAAACGTCTACGGACATACTTTCTTTCTAGAGGACGTCCAATGTCTTTTGTCATATGAGATATTGTTGACGCTGGCGTCCTGATATTCCCAAAATCTGGTCATATGTTTTAGACCAATCAGGAAAGAGATATGGACGATGACGTCATATTTTAAAAATAGTAAATTGACGTAAGGAAGGAACAGCACTTGATCCATCGCAACCCCTACCATAGCCAAGTCGTGCAAGCCGTGACGTCACATATGTTTGAAAGTGAGATTATGATAATAGTTAAACAGAGGCTTGTTGCAAAACATAATAAGCGGGAAACATGAAATTTGATGTCGTCGAACGGCATAGATCGAACCATGTACAGTATGACAGTATGGATAGCGATGAGGCTATCAATGAATGTCCACTATGTCTATACTACACATAAATTCACAAACAGGATTAGATATATTTTCCGAAAACTTTAATGATACATAAGATGATACATATTCTGGTTGGCGGTTATATCATAAAGATTAAAGAATAAATAAATATACTGTGAGTCGGACATGAATGTTTTACGCTTGCATTTAACGTGACCCATGTATAAAGAAATGATAGAAAAACAATAGCAATTTTTTGTATTTTAGTCAAAAATTCGAAGAAGCTTTGCCTTCTCTCCTGAAGTTTTAGAAAGCCTTTGGTCGTCCACTTCAGGAAGCGATGATGGAATTTTAAACCCTTTCGATGGCATAGCATTCATAAGTGCAGGCAATTGTTTTTATCAATGTCAACAGATGAACGATATTGATGCAATCGTCAAGGAAAAAAGAAACAAGATGGTGGGAGTTGTGGGATAGCTTCTCTGTTGGTTGGGGTTTTTGGGAATTTTTATGCAAAATACTCCTCCTGAAAAATTGGGAATGAAAGAACAACACAATCTGGAAAATTGTGTCAATTTACCAAAGAAAGGACAACGGAGGACCGTGACTTTAAAAACTATGACCTCCACACCAGGAGCGCCGGAGCCATAAGACAACAGAGGCAGACCCCGCATAAAGGGCACCTTGCAGCAAAAATGTTTTCACTGTACAATGTTGTTGCCCCCCCCCAATTTCCCAACAAAATTTTGAGACATTTCGTCAAGCAAAATGGACACCTACCACCTACGTCACAGGCATGTATAGCATACGCCTGTTGTTGTTGTACTGTTGTTTTTCATCTTCCTTTAACGTGGTTGATCTGGAAAGTTTATGATACTTACACATAAGGGCACCTACTGCCCTTGTACCCCCAGCTCCGACGCCCCTGTCCACACATTTATAGCTGTAGGCTACCATGGAATTTCATTTCAAATATTATATAACTATCACTTCAAATACAAGTGAATACGAACAAAAAATAGATTAGTCGACTGATAGTTTGTACCAAGTGACGTATTTTGAAACATGACACAAATAATGATCAAATATAACAAGCAAATATTATAAAGTCAATAATCTTATAATCAATATTTGTATGTTGTGGACTAATCTAGAACAGGCCAAGGTAATGGTGACACGTATGACCACATAATAATCAAGAGTACACCATAGCGACATCTTGAGGCTACCCAGTTGACCTCTCCTGAAAATTGAAAATTTGCAACATTAATTGACACTAACTAAGAATAATTTACATCAAAGGAACCCCAAAATGTTCCAATAAGGATGTCGAGAGTGGATAAATAGAATAAGTAGAAACAACAGCAACGAAAGTTAACCCGAAAACAGAATGCTGTGTTTGCAAATAACACTTTCACAGGAATTGTCAAATTTCAGTGAACGAAAAGGTGACGGATTCGGCTAAAGCCATTGGCTGGAAGTGTGAATTGTGTGCAGAACCACCAAATGAATTTATGTAATTTCTGCTTCATATATATATGCTTAGCTATAAACCATGCCCAAATGTACGAGAGTGGTCTATCTATAGTCCTACTCGTGGCAAATTTTGAATGATTTATTATTGAAGATAAAATAGCCTAGCCCTACAGTTCAACATAGTCATTAATTATTGCTGCGAGCCATGCAAGTAGCTTTCTAATCGTATTTAATGAAAATTCAGCGATGTCATTGGAATTCTTTCAAGTCACTTTTTTCTTTGTATGTCGTTGTGAAAACTCAGATTGATTCCTGCATAAAATGATGTCATCACGTTGCTGAAGTTAAACAATGTATTTGCTCGACTTTGCGGTGTCATGGGAACTTTTTTGTGACAGTGGAAATGATAGATGTCCGTAATAGCGGATATCACATGGTGTAAATATCGAATTCAGGATCCAAATAACGTAGTCACCATTGTTCGCTTCATTTGAATTATACAGCGGCAGAAGTAAAGGAATAGGGTTACTGGGCTAGGCTATTAATATTGCTATCATTACCATTGAAATCATCACTTCGTCTTTGGAGAAATTATTTAGTTGATAGTGTACTATTCAAATTACTATTGGGATATTATTAAATCCATATTCGAGAGTGTATAACAATCTACAACGTCTAGACTCTCGATCCTTGATAGGAGATGAATTTTTATAAAAACACCAATGACCTCCTTTATTTGACCCATTACAGTTAACAGCCATTGTGCTGTGCAAGTAGCCTACGTTATGCAATATATCCAAATTTATGAAACATCTTACTAATCAGTAACCTTTGCTGCTTGCAGCATTATTTGGATATCTTGCATAAATCATTTGCACAGCACAATGGCTGTTAATTAGCTGTTTGATAACGTCGTAAATCCCTTGTCAAATATGTGGCTTATAGTTATATAGTAACACAAATTCATATACAGTTACATTGCATATCGAAAGCGTTATATACAATCATGATTCCATTCCAAAACAAATTCTACTCAAGTAAATATAGTGTAATTATAGTTTAAAACTATGTTCAAACCTGTAGACAAAAAAAGTTAATTATTACTAAAAATTATCAAACATGTTTATATATTCTTGGACATGATTAAACTTTACTTTATAATATCATACCAAATACAACACACATATTTCTATGGGATTTTACCAATATGTTACTATCATTTCCCTACACTTGGTCACTTCCTGCAGCACTATTAGCCTACAATTTGTAACAGCAGTCAACAAGTAAATGAATAATTGTAGGCCTATAAATTGACTGTTCAGTTGTTTAAAATGATAATAATCGATATAGAAGATATAACGCCTATAACCTACTATTGTAAATAATATAACCCTAACCAATCTTACCTTGAAAACTAGTGGACATCTTATTTTCAAGGTTTTCGTTTCTGTAGCATGCCTTTTGTATTAATTTAAATACTCCAATATTACTCACAAGCAATATCCATTGTACGAATTGACAGAACTTTATACCAATAGCTAAATGCCAAATAATCAGAGCTAAATTCCCTACAGCTGAGAGTTTGAACAACCACATTCATTTCACTGCGCTTTACAAAATAAAATTCAAATGCAAATTGCAAACCATAAGATTTTAAATCGAACAGAAAGTCATGTGTCTTCTTCACCAGTCTTCTTCAGATGTGACGTCAGCGCTCGCACGACTTGGCTATGTTATAGAATCTACCGAGTTCATAGCCTGCGTCACAGACCAAAACATTTTTAGAACCTAACGTTCTAAAAATGTTTTGGTCTGTGACGCAGGCTACCCAGAGGCTACCGAGTTCACGGCTTCGACATTTGTTCCTGTCTCGTGTTTTTGATTATTTCGTTCAAAACAATAGAATTAAGGCGAGGCCAACTCTGTTTCAAAACGAGTACTTGAATTTGGTATGAAGAATTCAAGTTCCGCGCGCAACGTTCCCCGGTCAGTATTCTCCCTTTAATAATAATAATACGTAAACCGTGTCGGTGATCAAATCACCATTGTTTCATTATTGTTAAACTCCTTTTTCGCAGAGCACTTTCCAAACTTCTTATACGCTTCTGGGTTATCTATAGGCCTCTGGCTATCCGACGTTTTGTTTTTACAGTTTAAAATGCTATAAATTGCTCATAAATTGCGATTAAAATTTCCAAAATCGTGATATTTCGACGGAAGTTATGTGAAAATAAACTGCTTTCCTTGGTGTATCCCGTCATGCCTAGCAACATCATGAATTTTAGAGCACGCTTTTAGAGCACGCTGCCAATATTTCGTAGGCTGAGACTATTTGACAGGCAGCCTACCATTTAGCGCTGCGGCTATTTGACAGGCAGTCTAATACGCATGCGCAGAAGTGGATTCTTCATTCTTTATTGATTCAAGTGATTTATAACTGCCTGTCAAATAGCGCTGTTATACTGGGGATTTATTTGACAGGCAGTTACAAAAGAATAATTATTACACTGCCTACCATTTAGGAAGCGGAACTATTTGACAGGCAGTCTTGGCTCAAAGTAATAAAATGTATATTTTGTTGATTTTGACTGAAAAATTACTAGATTGGTTGCCCATCCAGGAAGCTGGTGGACAATTCGAAGGACAGTCTATTAGACTATTGGATAGTTGGTAAAATAATATTGCTCTGCAAAAATTTGGCAAAGGAATTATTACTCTTAGATTGCCTGCCATTTTACCAACGGGGCTGTTTGACAGACATCATTTGCAGTATTGACTTACATGTTGTTTATAATCATAGAGGTATTATCAAATTGCATGACCGGCAGCCATACATTTTGTTTCAATAATCCTGATCTGTGGCTATGTCAGAAGATTAGGTAGATTGTCTCTCATTTATAATATAGGACTATTTGATAGGCATCACACACTTTTGTAGGATCATTTGACAATAAGTATTCAATTAGAAATTTAAATTTACTATGAAATGCAGCTACATCTGATGATCGGAGTTGTGCATCGTCAACAGGTGGCCATTCACAACAGGGTATCGAAAAATGTTGTACAATATAAATATGAACAAAGAAAGTAGTTGACAACTTTAAATAAAAAAATGAATTGGTATAAATCAAGCTGCATGATTACGATTATATGTACATTGTGTTTGCAGACAATCACAAATTCAATTTCAGAGATTACAGGCATATCTTGTAGAAGTTCCACATTCTACATTTATAAATAACATAATTATATCTATCATCAATCGGATGACACTAATTGATGCCATCCGATGCTCCGACTTGTTCAAGTAGAATCTGTCTTTCAATAAGAACATGCAATTATGTGAGACGTCGGAATTTCACTAAAAAAAGCAATTGACAGGTTAAACAATAGCCACAACAACAGTTTCAAATGTTGGTGATGTATAATTACTTCAAATATATCAGGTTGATTGGCTTAGAGAGGGAAAATATGTGTGGTCATCGATCGATAATGTATGATATTGATCGGGCCTCCTTATAAAAGTTCAAAACTTTTGACATATGGTAGATTTAGATTCTGTGATTACATAGAACGACACCAAGTCATTTTGTTAGGCAAGAGATTTTCTTACTTGCAGTCAAGCAAGTAACCAGGCGTAAGAGTGTTTTACATCACATAATCGTCGTCTCGTCGATTGGTCATGACTGCAGGTCATCATAGTGAACTCTATTCGACTAGCACTTGTTAGCTAATTTCTTCGTTCTTCATTTTAACATAGATGATGTTGGCAGTCCTTTTACTTTATTTCATGACTGACTACTGGATTTGAACGGTTGAACCATTAACAAACTTAACACTCTTTCACTCTTTCTTGTTATTAGTCACATTGATCATTACTACATTGAACATTTGATGATACTTTATTTTGTGAAATCATTTCGTATATCTTCTGTACTTTTTGCAATTCAAATTCAACATATTTGCAGAGAATTGTATAGGCAATAACAAATGTTCCAAAGAATTGCAATAAAATCACAAACTTAACTGCAAAAAGAAAACAATTTTGATCAATTTATCATGCATGTATGTATGTTCATGTGAAGTAAAACTGGTTGAGTGGTTTTATCATATATCAGCCCTCAGAAATAGTACCACATACATTAACAAAGGCAACTTTCTTTCAACTCTTATACACATTCAATTTGACAGCCTAGCTACCTATGGTAATTTCACTAGGCGGTAAGTGATTGTAAATTTTGTGAAGCATTGTATAGGCTAGTCAAAGTAATTGTCGAGAGATTGGTCAATCCTTGTAGAGTAGGCTAGCTAGTGAATTCGTTATACGGAGTGGATAATGTTCCGGCAGCCGGAATCCTGAGTGCTAGAGATAATGTTCCGTGCGTCTTCTGCGCATGCTTAATGTGCTGTTTGCGTTTCTCTCACATTCATTCAAGATGCAATGGCGATGGACGGTCCTGTTCCTCGACCACGTTAATAACAATTCTGTTCATCAGTTTTATAATAGAATATAAAATAGGGATGCACCGAAATTCGGTTCGGCCGAAATATTTCCGGTTTTTCGGCCTCTTGGCCGAAATTTCGGTTCGGCCGAAATTTGACCTTCAATTTTGGTTGTTTCGGTTATTCCGGCCAGTTTTTTTTGAACAAGTAAAATGTAGCCAATAATCATATTTGGTTATCTAAATCAAGACAATGTTCGATTCTATATTTCCTTCAATGCACCATGAAGTCTTCGATAGGGAAATAACAAGGATTCTTGCCGATCGCAGCCATCAGGGCAATTCCATCGTGATGGAGTTTCATTTTACAGACATTTTTCTCTTCGTTTTGGTATCAATAGTTGTGTAAAGGGGGGTATTTTGGGCTTAATATAACCGTAACGAAGGCTTTTCAAACCGAGAAATGTTTTTATCTTGAAATAATAAACAAACTTTCCAATTTTTTTGATTTTCTGTCGTGATGGAGTTTCCTGAAGGATTTGCGATTTCCAATTTAATTCTTGTTTTCTTAATTTCCTGTGAAGTTCGCGCTCAATTTTTCTCAAACTTCATATCAACAGCAAGATGAAATATTTCAGTTTCGGGATATGTTGATACAAATTACATATTTTACCTGGATAATTCAAAATAATGTCTCATTTGTCGTGATGGAGTTTCATGTGTCGCGTGATGGAGTTTCTTCTGTCATAGGTCATCGTAATGGAGTTTCACAAAAGTATACAACACACAGCCAGTTGTGCATGTAATTTGACAGTATCCCCTTGTTAAGAATCTTGATGTGCTTAAAGGTGATGTGACGAAACGATGTTCTTTTTCGTGCTTTAGTTAGCAAGATTTTTTATATTACAATTTAGAAAACTCTTTATTTTCATTGACAGAAATAATTGTCGCTCGGCGCGAGTTGTGTACAACACTATCGTGACGGGGCGTCTCAAATTTGACAGTTGAAGAATGTAACACATACTTGGCATCAGCCCTCATACTGTGTTTCTTAGCTTTCTACTTCAGATTGTATTACCAAAAAACAAGTGATTTTGAAGAGACAGCGAAGCGAATAACAGCAAATAATTCAATCATTGCAATTTTGTCTATGATATGATTATATTCAAATTTCAATGTAAACTTAAAGAATAATATTTAAAGCAATTACAGCACTGTATAAAAAAGAAAAGCTATGACATCTAGTACAATATAACATATTTTATTTATTTATGAATTGTCTACTTCGAAATGATATCATCGAAATTATACGTTGAACGATGTCCTGTTGGCACTGGTGGATTGATCTTTTTTATGATGGCACTAGGAGCGTAGCTGATAATATCATCAACTGCAGGCCATTTCCAAGAATTTCCTGATTTTACCATGACTTTTACTATTGTATCTGCTGATTTAATGTCTACCACTTCACCTGGGTAAAACTGGCCATCGTATGAAACAACACACCAATCTGAGACTGAAAGCTGGTGAAAATTGTTATGTTCGTTAGTATGTTCATCGCCACTGAACTCACTGTCGTCATCGTCACTGGGCTCACTGTCATCATCATTATTGCTATCGTTTTCAGTTTCGATGTTTTCCGAAGTATTTTGTAAGTCATTATTTTTATTAATGCAAACAGTTTTGAAAGTGCAAGAGCTTGATGTTTCTGCAACTTCTACATGGTTCTCATCGATTGGTTTGTAACAGTGTAACTTTTGTGTGTTTGGAACTGTGACAACGGTCAGCCATAAATTTTTAAGATATTCCTCACGAGAGGCTACTTCAGAATTATCAATAAATTTTACATGAATTTTGTCAATGCAACATTGCCTGGCAATTTCTACATAATCATTGACATTATTGACGTTAACAGACCGCGTCCTAACTTTTCGCCACACTGACCTTTTAATGGTCCCACCAATGCCATCTACCACACCTTTGCCATGAGATGTGGCAAAAAAGTTCCAAACTAGAATATCAAATTCATTGGCTATTTTCCAATCATAAAGATTGGAAAAAGGTAGCATTGCTTAAATTGGGACGCGGCCCCATCACTAAATATGTTTATTTCTTTAATGTTATCATAAGAATTATTTAGAAATTTAAATAAATATTCCATAAATACATATACACTGAATTTATTGTGAGACAAATAATCAGAAATAATAACAATGCTTTTAGTTTTCTTTTGTCCCTCTCTACTATCTATCCAAGCATGTGCCGTAAAAATTGTAACCTGCTTATGGGTCCAATGTGCAGATTGGATCTCATCCTGTGCAACAATTGAGGCATTTTCGGCAAAATCTACCTGCAAAACTACCTTCTCTCCGTCACATTGCTCAATTTTTTGTTTCATAAAAGATGCTTGTTTTCTTTTCACAAAAGTATGACGGAGGAAGGACTGCGATTTTGCTACTAAAAGATTGAACAATTCCTCAATTGTTGCACTTATGTTGACCTTTTCGTACACCGGCTTTTTATGGTGAATACTTTTCTGTTTCTGCCATTGCTGACATGTCATAACAATTGATTGCACATCATCGGATGGCTTAAAGTCATTTAATTTGTCCTTGCATTGTGAGCATTTTCTCAACATACATGTTTCGGACGTAGAATCACATGCGAGTTGGTCAACGAATGAATGAAACTCCGACTTGAGGCTAGTATGCTTTGATAACGTAATTAACAATGTCCTAACGTTTTCATGGTAAATGCACACGCATACATTATGAGGTAGCTTATCGAATGGTTTCACAAATGCTGGACGCAGCTCAATAAATTTCGATTTTCCGACAGGATGTTCCGCATTAGTTTCCAAAAAAATCTGATGTGCCTCAATTAATGACATCAACATATATCGGGTTTGGACATATTGTTTTTCAATGGTCTTACCGTCAGGGCCATATTTACGAATTAAAGTACGATCTTTTCTACCAGGTGCTTGCCAAGTAATATCATTATCTTCGTAAAACTCTTTAATCTTCTTCACAGTTGCGTCATTGATTGCCACTTTGTGCCTAGGCTTGGCTGGGGGAGTCACAGGCAAACCCATTTTTTCTGCCAGCTGCGTTACCACATATAGTCGTTTTCGTGGCGACCTTGGCAATTTGACAGAAATTCGGTTAACGGCTCTAGATAATGCCTGGGTTGATCTGTACGGTGTTTCAGTAATACTCTTTTCTTGCGTGGCTAATTCTGCATTTCGAGCTGCTGCCTTTCGATCACGATGTAAACAAACCTTTGCTCTTTTCGCCTGTTTCTGAGTTTCAATTTCTTCAGGACTTGAATTCTCTAAGATAGCCTTTTCACGTTTTCGCTGTCTCTCTCTATCCTTCTCAAGGTGTAGCTTATAAAGTTCTGGATTTTGCTTGAGTTTTGCTCTCCGTTTAGCTTGACGGTCCTTTGCAGAGACAGGTGCCATTATGTAAGATATATCAGTTGACTTGGTGTATCTTGAATTGATTGCTGTTCGATGTGTACTATAAATGATCACGTTTAGCGTCGCTGAAGGATTTTATAAGAAAATCAAGGAAGTATCAATCAGGTTGGAAACCAATTATTACAATGATTCATGTTCCTATGTACGTAGTAAAAATATTTCACTATTGAGTTGTCCTATATCGGCGGTGGGCGTGCACAGTTCAAAGAAGTAGCATGGAAATACTTACCTACATCGAAAACCCACATTCGATATCTATCGGTCAAAGTGAGCCTCACCCCCGGCCAGACAGAGTTCAGGATACACCGGGAGTGTAATTGAAAAAATGTCACAATCATGGTTCATGTCCAGTCACTGCCCCGGGGTCACTGCTTATATGATGAATGCGTCATCTTGCACATAACACTTGATTGAAAAAGACAAAAACGATATCGAATAGTATTATGAATTACAGTATATATGAATTATAAATCATTGATTTATCACAAAACAGGGCATCGATGATCTACACTATTGCATGTATTACATTGTACAATATTTCGACGTTAACGCCTTTGACACGGGTGGAGGAATTCCATCATGTCAGTAGAAATTGACAATCCAATGGCGTAGTAATGAGGAAATGATACATGCTGTCATCATTAATGTAGTACTGCTTGGTTGATTCATTCATCTCATAGCATACTCAATTCTAAATTGAACCACTTCTATATACATGTATTTAAATGGTTTCACTTTAACACAAATAGTATTGTACTAATAAATTAGATCGATTTCTATTAAAACATCTCATCTTTATCTCAATTGATGGTAACTATTATTCTTACAATACAGTTAAGATGAAGAACAAATTTACTGATATTAAATCTGATAAATCCAGCGGTTCAGTACCAACAAGATTGTACCTAATACCACGCTAAATTGACACTCTACGCAAAATAGAAATAATGTGACATACAATAAAAATCAAAGTCGTGAGGAAGGGTTGTTGCACTCCATTTATTTATTAGGATAAAATTTGAAAAATCTCAAATACTGAATAATGTGCTACTGCATAACGCTGGTTTTGATATGGTTTCTGACAAAAATTCATGTTATGCCGTAAATAGTTTCGGCGGTGCTTCCTTGTAGTTATTTGTGAAATAAGAGGTGACTTACATGTATAGGCACCGCGTTGTAACACCTGTCATCAACCTGTCAAGCGCACGGCACGTAAGCGTCACTTGGGAAGTGATGTAATCAAGTGAATTCCTCAGCACGCAACTGCGTAGTGGATTTCGTGATGGAGTTTCAAGAAAGAAAATAGTTTTTTCTTGCTACTCGGCTCTGATCAGCAGGAATAAATTGTATGAGCATGCGCAGAATCGATTACTTCAAAGGCTTACCGAAGAAATTTTTCAACCGTTGATCATGCGAGCTCCGATATAAACAATTGTCATATTTCTCGTGATGGAGTTTCAAGCGTAGTACGAAGGAGTCTTACATTTGAATTAGCATTCGATATTTGGAATTATCACTCTATCAAGGTATGAAGAAATGTTCAAATTTAATGTATAGAGTGATGATTTGGAAATTGTTTGAGACGGTCAGCAATGGCAGCAAAAAATATTTCTCTTTAGTCACGCGTTTTTCACAATATTATTTTGACGCGTTGAGTTTAAAAACAAGATTTACCCCTTAAATTACAAAAAATGTTGAATTTTTCTTACAAAATCTATAACTTTAAACGTCAGAGAATTCAAAAATGTAAACATAGTAGACTAAACTTGAATTTTAATTTTTTGACCCGAAGTTACATTTTCATGGAATTGCCCATCATCAAGTTTTGCCTCATTTTCAAGTCATCCTCGTTTTCAAAAATTCACCTGACCATGTGCTCAAAAAATTTCGGCCATGATTTTTTTTCGTAAAATTATGTCTGGATGTATTTATTTTTGACTAATATATAATATTTAGAGTATTGTTTTCTACAATAAAATTAAATCAATGATGTGAAGAAACAAGTGGATTAATTTAATTGTATATTTATTGTTATCAATGAAAACAAATGTTATTCATAATGGATTTCTTCACAAGGCAAAAGGAAATACTAGTAGATCGAGGAGAAATAAAATTGTTTGTCATGATCTAAACACATGATCTGAAAATTACCAGGAAAAGCATCATTATTTATCTTGTGTTGCTAGGCAGTTAGTTACTTACTTTGTTTTCAAAAACATTTTGCATACCAATGTAACATAAATGATTTTAACTCAGATTTAATTGAAATATTCAAAACAAGAGGACAAGAGGACAAAAATCGGCCGAAATAAAACCGAAATTTCGGCCGGAATTTCGGCTAAGAAAGCCGAAACTGTATTATTTCGGTGACAGCCGAAACGACGTTTCGGTGCATCCCTAATATAAAATAATTTAATTTAAAGTGCTAGAGGTTGAAAACACTTTATATGAGGGATTCACGACGCTGGATGCCACCGTTCTTCCAAACTTATAAAAAAAGCGAACGAACACGGCTTTGGTTTTGAGTTTCGGGGTTTTGACTTTTGGTATACAACAGAATCAGAATTGGTAGGCCGCATATAGCATCAGTTACAGGAAAAGAAAATGACTAATAAGTAATTATCCCATATTATTACAAATTACCATAGTAAAAAGGTTTTGAAATATTGTTAGGCAGCATTAATATTCGCTAAAACCTTTTAAGCGCGCCAAATAAATGTCACAACACTCAAACATTAAAAACGCTGCGCTGGGTTGCATCGCTGAAAAGCTTCGATAAATCAAACACAGAATAAAAATATTAATGCATAGATATGCTGAATATCGTTTTTCTTAATATTTATTACAAACAATCGATCCAATTTACGGTGTAGGTGAATTTTTTTACAAACTTTTTACGATATAATTT
The DNA here is from genome assembly GCA_916610825.1 of Haliclystus octoradiatus. Taxonomy (NCBI): domain Eukaryota; kingdom Metazoa; phylum Cnidaria; class Staurozoa; order Stauromedusae; family Haliclystidae; genus Haliclystus; species Haliclystus octoradiatus. The sequence continues at coordinate 2,140,154 of OU744451.1, forward strand.
TGGATCGATCGACACAGCCATGTTTACTATCTACATACGCATGCGCAAAGGACGCACGGAGCATTATCTTTTGAAGACAGCTTTCCGGCAGCCGGATCAATATCCACCGCGTTCGTTATAAGGTGACGCGCAGGGTTGTTAATTTGGATTTTTTGAAGCCAAATTTGACGAATTTGGATTTTTTTTTAGTCTTTTGGCTTCAGAAGTTGACGTTTGGCTTTTCCTTAAAAATTGGCCTTTTTGGCCTTTTTGAACAATTTCTTCTTAATTTTTTTATATCAGTTCGAATTCTGTCGATTCTCTGCCATGCAGCTCAAATTATTAACTTGCTCAAGTCTCACTTTTCTCATTTTTACTTTTACGATTTTGATATGTTTGGTAAGTGACCGCTTACCGCTCGTCAAAGTGCGGTATATCAAAGCGGGACTTATAGATCAGTCAACTCAAATTATTGCTTGTGACGTGTTCAAATTTGTGTACGTCACAGAATAACAGGGTGTTCCCCTATACCCTATATGTTACATAGAGCATATAGCAATGACATCTTCATTTGACTTGACCACAAAACTTCCGCGTGTGTCTAGTCTATTGTGTTCCAATTTGACGTGAGTTATGTCAACATTTTTTACACAATAGACCAATGAATAGAAAATAGAATAGAAAGCATACAGTGTATATTTCTGAAATAGCCCGCTATAATAGCATAAATACCGCTTTGATTAATATTCTCAATTATTTCAACTTCCATGTTGAATTATACTATTTCTAGAAATGTTGTAAAGAATGTGAAGCTGCTATTGGTAATAGTTATATTTAAATGCAATAATAATAATTTTGAACCAAGATAGTTAATGCCGTTAACAGTATTTTTGTCATTTTTGAATGAATGTAAAATGATTAGATGTAAAAAATGCTGCGGCGTCAGAAGAATAGACTGCCGGAAAAAATTATCGTTTCAAAGAAATGACTAACAAGCCAAATGACTGACTGACTGAAATGACTGACAAACCAAATAAGCATCGTCATTAATAGTCATTAATTGCATATGCATCAGTTCCGCATAAACCGCATATATAAGTGCTAAACGTTACGATATGCCATACAGTAATCCACGATCAATATCAGCTACACTGATGTAGTTTACCGTGATTACACTGCTTAATATATATATAGTTAGAACAAAGAGGTTTATTTTATTGAAATTCAGTTATGTCAAAGTGGAAAGGAAGGTATGAAAGCGGAAGAAAATACAGTAAGTCTTGGGAGAATAGATTTGCATGGGTGAAGCAAGCTCCTGATGGCACTGAAAGTGCTTTTTGTAAATTATGCCGTGTTACGATGTTGCCAAAAATCTCAAATTTGCAAAATCACGAAAAAACCGATAAGCATAAGAAAACTGTTAGCTCGATTAATTCAACTAGGTCAT